>JARWIR010000011.1:35257076-36507076 GCA_029959085.1 Nemophila menziesii | reverse complement strand
AGAAAGAAAACTCATATTGTTTTACAGAATTAAAAATAAGAAAGACCTAATTTCCGGAATTGAATTTGGCTGAGAATGGAGATATAGACACTCTACAGCTCTACAGCTTTCTTCTTCTTCCTTCGTTGACTTCTCTCTGATGCTTCTGCTTATGAATAATGAGTTGTATGAAAAATAGAAGTCAAAAGATCCTTTTATATTAAGAAAAACGGATCAGGCCTTGGTCTTATGATTAAATCACTAATTAAAAGCCCAAGTCCATTTTCTAAACCCAAAATCCCGTAACTGCTGCACCACCTCCACTAAAACAACTCTAGCTGATTCGTTATAATTCCGATTGACCTGAAATCACTTGCTAAATTTCCGTAACTCGATAAGGAACATATTCTCTTCAAAGGTCAGCGGCTAAATCAACTCTTAAGTTCCTCGAAATCAGCAATCTTTGGCCTGTTTTCCAGATTTGCAGCTCCAAAATATAATTCTTCCGGGATTTATCTTCAAGCTTTGACTCCATAGCACGATCTTTGACTCTCTTCTCGGATTCCTCTCCTAGATAGTATTCAAAACCTACAAACTTTTCACTAAAATACACAAGATTACACGCAAAAGTTTAATAAATCAAAAATACTAGAAATAAAGTAGGAATTCCGGATTATTGCATTTTTAACTCAAAAGTCTATCAAAATATTCAATTAAACATAAAAAATGATGTCTCCCAAGGGTCTAAAATAAGAACAATTAGGGAGACATCAGTGACTTTATATAAGGTTTTGCATTAGTGGTAGTTCTTTTCGGGTAACATAAATTTGTAATTGTTGGTGGTCGACCGAATAACATAAACACGTGTATACACCCATGCTATATGTTTTTGAGTATTCAAACCTTCACTATGATTGTGCATATGTCCATCAACATCAACCTCTCCTCGAAGGTGACTTTATAAAAGGTTTAGCAAGTTTGGGATAAGGATAGGTTAATTACTATGGATAGTCATCAACTAATTTTGGTGTACGCACATTGTGTGCGTAAAGGAACGCCTTCCTTGTCTCCAATATACTCCGAGTTACAAGTCGACTGCGTTTGGGTACCATTCTCTATGATTGGGTATATGTCCATCAACATCTTCATCTAAGCTAAAGTGAATTTTATATAAGGTGTTGCAATGGTTGTATTTCATTTCGGGTATACACAAATTTGTAATTGATGGTGGTCGACCGAATAACATAAACACGGGTATACACCCATACTAGATGTTTTTGTGTATACTAACATTCACTATGATTTGGCATATGTCCATAACACATCATACTATGCACGAAGGTGACTTTATATAAGGTTTAACAAGTTTAGAATTAGGATAGGTTAGTTAATATTGATGGTAATCAACTAATTTCGGTATTCACACATTAAGTGCGTAAAGGAACACCTTCTTTGCCTACAATATACTCAGAGATAAAAGGCGACTACGTTTGGGTACCATTCTCTATGATTAGGCATATGTCCATCAAATTCTTACTCCAAGTTAAAGCGACTTTTATATATGTTTTTGCAATTTTTTCTTTTCTTTTCGGGTATACACCAATTTTGTAATTATTGGTGGTGGGCCCGATAACATAAATATGGGTATACACCCATTCGAGTATACAAACATTCACTATGATTGGGCATATGTCCATCAACATAATCCTCTCCGCAAAGGTGACTTTATATAAGGTTTATAAAGTTTAGGATCATGATAGGTTAGTTACTATGGATGGTCATCAACTAATTTCGGTATAAACACATTGTGTACTAGAAGGCACACCTTCTTTGTCTCCAATATACTCAGATTTACAAGCCGACTACGTTTGGGTTCCATTCTATATGACTGGGCATATGTCCGTCGACATTTTCCTATGCGAAGGTGACTTTATATAAGGTTTTGCATTAGTTGTATTTCTTTTCCGGTAGCATAAATTTATAATTGTGGTGGTCGACCAAATAACATAAACACGTGTATACACCCATGATAGATGTTTTTGAGTATTCAAACCTTCACTATGATTTTGCATATGTCCATCAACATCATCCTCTCCTCGAAGGTGACTTTATATAAGGTTTAGCAAGTTTGGGATAAGGATATGTTAGTTACTATGGATAGTCATCAACTAATTTTGGTGTACGCAAATTGTGTGCGTAAAGGAACGTCTTCCTAGTCTCCAATATACTCTGAGTTACAAGTCGACTGCGTTTGGGTACCATTTTCTATGATTGGGCATATGTCCATCAACATCTTCATCTAAGCTAAAGTGAATTTTTTATAAGGTTTTGCAATGGTTGTATTTCTTTTCCGGTATACACAAATTTGTAATTGATGGTGGTCGACCGAATAACATAAACACGGGAGTAATATGATTTCAAAGTAATTACGTACGCTAATGAGTATACACCCAAATCGGTAGTTACCCAATAATTATACTGTACGTACCCTAATGGGTATACACCCAAATAGATAGTTACCCAATAACACCACCAGTAGTGCATCATTTTTTTATTATACTAGGAATAGGTGTTTATATATCTCTCCATGGGTATATACACAGATTTCGGGTGTAAAGACTACTTGACTAGAAGAAGGTTTATTGATAGGTGTTAGGTGTAAATTCATTCTCATCAAATATTGTTACATTGATGAACCACAAGAGGGACGAAACCAATATTTCACATTAAATAGTTAAAAGATGTACTACCCCTATTTATGTTATCGGGCCCACCACCAATCATTACAAAACTAGTGTATACCCGAAAAGAAAAGCAACAATTGCAAAACCTTATATAAAAGTCACTTTAGCTTAGACGAAGATGTTGATGGACATATGCCCAATAGTGAATGGTACCCAAAAGCAGTCGACTTGTAACTCAGAGTATATTGTAGACAAAGAAGGCGTCCTTTAATCACACAATGTGTGTATACAAAAATTAGTTGATGACCATCCATAGTAGCTAATCTATCCTTATACCAAACCCTCTAAACATTATATAAATTCACCTTCGAGGAGAGGATGATGTTGATGGGCATATGCCCAATCATAGTGAAGGTTTGAATACTCAAATACATCTAGCATGGGTGTATGCCCGTGTTTATGTTATTCGGTGGACCACCAACAATTACAAATTTGTGTATACCAGAAAAGAAATACAACCATTACAAAACCTTATATAAAATTTACTTTATCTTAGAGGAAGATGTTGATGGACATATGCCCAATCACAGAGACTGGTACCCAAACGCAGTCGACTTGTATCTCAGAGTATATTGGAGACAAGGAAGGTGTTCCTTCACGCACACAATGTGCGTATACCAAAAATTAGTTGATGACCATCCATAGTAACTAAGCTATCATGATCCTAAACTTGCTAAACCTTAAATAAAGCCACCTTCGCGGATAGGATGATGTTGATGGACATATGCCCAATCATAGTGAATGTTTGTTTACTATGTATGTTATCGGGCGCACCACCAATCATTACGAAATAGGTGTATACCCGAAAAAGAAGAAAAAATTGCAAAACCATATATAAAAGTCACATTATCTTGGATTAAGAATTTGATGGAGATATGCCCAATCATAAAGAGTGGTACGCAAACGTAGGCACCTTCTAACTCTTAGTATATTGTAGGCAAAGAAGGTGTGCCTTTAGGCACACAATGTGTGTGTACCGAAATTAGTTGATTACCATCTATAGTAACTTCTCTATCATGATCCTAAACTTGCTATACATTATATAAAGTCACCTTCGCGTAAAGTATGAAGTTGATGGACATATGCCCATTCATACTGAATGTAGAGGAATGTTTGTCAAAAACATTATACATAATTCAAAAACATCTAGCATGGGTGTATACCCGTATTTATGTTATCTGGCCCACCACCAAACACTACAAAATTCGTGTATACCCAAAAAGAAATACCACTCTTGCAAAAAATTATATAAAAGAAACTTTAGCTTAGAGGAATATGATGATGGACACATACCCAATCTTATAGAATGGTACCCAAAGGTAGTCGACTTGTAACTCAGAGTATATTGGAGACAACGAAGGTGTTGCTTTATACCCGAAAACATTATATATAAGTCACCTTAGCTTATAGGAAGACTGTTATGGACGTATGCCCAATCATATTGAATGGTTGTATACCCAAACATAGTGGTATTTACTTGGTATTTACTCATTTGATATATACAAGAGGTGGTTATAAGAGGTAATTTTTTTACAAGAGGTGGTTATAAGATATACCTATTTGCGTGTATACCCACCGGGGGTACTTACAACATAAGATATCAATGCCGAATGTAATAGTGGGCATATACCAAATTATTTTCATATATACCAATTGTGAAACATATGGTTGAGATACGCTATTAATGGATAACTACTAGGTGCGATACTTGGTGTTTACCCATTTGGGTATATACCAGATGTGGTCAAAAGAGATTGTTATAAGATATATACATTTGGGTACAATACCCATTGGGGTGCGTACAATATACTATAACAGTACAACCTGTAGTAGTAGGTATATTCATTATATTGGTATATACTTATTATGAAACACATGATTGAGATGCACTACTAATGGGTAACTACTAGAGGTGATACTTGGTATTTACTCATTTGATATATACCAGAGGTGCTTATTTTACAAGAGGTGGTTATGCGATATACTTATTTGGAAATTGAGCGACACAAACGTCCATCAATATATGCAATTATACCCGACAACACAAATTTCCCTATTCCCCATTTCCATGCAATCTTTGCCTTTTGCCCTTCTCCACCAGAAGCTATATTCCCCATTTCCATGCAATCTTTGCCTTTTTCCCTTCTCCACCAGAAGCTATATTCCCCATTTCCATGCAATCTTTGCCTTTTGCCCTTCTCCACCAGAAGCTACTGGAACAAGTGCTTGCATATACTCTATTATTTCTGTCTTCTTTTTATCCTTCCATCCCACCTTTGCTATAACAATCGGGAAACAAAGACAAATGGTTATACACCCAAAAATGAAACAAGTACAATTGGGAAAATACCCAAACTAAAAAAATTTGCACATTGGTTTTTTAGGTTATACAATTAATCCAATTTGGGTACACAATAGCCATGTTATGATGTCTTGACGGGTCCCTATAGGTATACACCTACTAATCTATATTTAAGTTAATTGCAATACAAGTCCTTATAGCTATATACCCGTCCAGAAATATATTAACACCTACTAAAAGTCACATTTTTAAACCGTCTTAATTCATATGGGTATATATCCGTTAAGAGATAGGTAAGAGATACGAGTTTACTATTTAAAAGGTAACAATCTGGGTTTAATCATAGCTCATAAAAAAATGATATGCACTACCAAAGTATAAAAAATAGTTGAGTAAGGTTTAACTTTACAGAGAGCAAAAAAATAGAAATAGAATTATTATACAAGGAAAACTACTAGAAGAGTATGTTAAAATAGAGAATGATCCATCCAGCCATTGAGAAAATAGCAAAAATATGAACCCAAAACAATACAGCTGCAGACTCTCTTCCACAACCCCTTAAACTTGCAACAACACCAGAAAGTACAGATGTAGGCATTGTATGTTGTAGTAAAAATACAAATCTAAACATTTTATCATCTTTTGGAAGAAATCCTAACTTATCAGCCATCATTACTATCCCAATTCCAGTTGGTGGTACTAATACATACCAATCTTCCAAATATTTAATCCCAGTTTTGAACTACCAGCTCCTGAACCAAATTATAATATTTAATATTTAATATCTCCAATTACATATTCATAAAGATAAACATTACTCACCCTCTATCAGATTGCCTCCCCAAGAATCAAGCAGCTGTCTGTGAAGAAGTAAAGTGGAGCATCAGATGTGAATATTAATTTCTTCAAAAATGGTACACATCCTATAACAATTGCTAGCACCTGTTCCACACATATACATATATATATTATTTATTTATCTATAAGCAAAACTTAGTTAGTTATATAACCCAAAAACATTCAGGTATTAACTGGGTAAATATACAGTTATTAACTGTTAAAAAAGAAAAAGAAAAAAGAAAAAGACAATTATACTCTTACGCTTTCTCCTCTAATATGAAGTAAAGTGTGACTAGCTGAAGAATCTCCTTTCAATAAAGCTTTACTCTCCAAAAATCTTTTAACACGTTCCATTATCTCATCTACTAGTGAACTATTAGGTGGTAGATTCTTCAACACAACCTGGTTATCCAATACTCTCACTTGTAGATATTCTTGCTTATACATTGTATCTAACATAGATTGCAAGTATCCTTCAATGTATAACTGCATCATCAATAATATTAATACTAATAATTATAATAATACTAATTAATAATTAATAATTAATAATAATTACCTCATCAACCCCTGGAGTTCGATCAAGTTGTATTTTTCTATCAGGACCACCTTCCATAAAAGCACCCCCTAATACAGATGGTTCCATTGCCAATTTAAGTACCCCTTGATGAAAACCAGACATCTACATCTCCAATAATAAATAATTAATTTCATTTCTAAATAAACTTTAGGTAATTAATTTCATAATTAATTACATACCATTCCTTACAAACCATTTGTTTCTGCTCCTTTTAGTATCGAATGAAATGGGTTTTGCACTTACGTGTATTTTCGAGATACTTCAGAAGGCTTCAAGCAGCTTTCTCTCAATAATTCAGCACTTTGCTTTAAGCTTGTATGTAATCCATGAAATTGATAAACTGGTTGAATAAATTTAAAAAGCAGCAACATCCATATATCTAGTTACATCTACCAAAATAAAGTCAAGCTTAATTGCACAATATGTCCCTGTGTTATGCAAAAATAGCAAAAATACACGCACATGCTTCTAAAACTAACATATACACTCCTGTGGTATAAAATAACATTGTAAATCGACAACTCTACAGGTTTTGCTTTGTTATATCGTCTATAAACAGGGATTGAAGGTGCAATTTATATTTACAAGTCATTCAAAGCTTGAGTAATGAAACTGAAAGATCATTAAAGATAATTAACACGTTACTGAAGTACTAAGTTAACTAGAAGAACATTAATTTAAAAGATCAAATTTAATCAATTACAGTTAAAGATGATTTAGTAGTTCTTTTGAGTTCACTTATCAAAACCTTCCTGAATGGAAAGTAAGGCACTTAAAAAGAGAACATAACACAATCGCGGATTTAGCGGCAAAATTAGTACGGAAATCTGATAGTATAGAAAACTGGAGGTGTACTAGCGTAGAGGATAGTATAGAGTTACTTAAACAATCACTAAATCATTGTAATAACTCATAACTCTTTTAACTTGACAAAAAAAAAAATTAATAAATTGGTACGATTCACTTTGCTGATGATGGAGAGAGAGAAACTTTTAACCATGGCAAATTGGTAAATAATTAGTACGCTGTGTTCTAGTGACTAAAGTCTAACTATTAGTTACTTTTGGAACTTTAATAAAAGTTTGGTTTTGTCTTGGCCTTTTTAATTAATTTACCCATATATTTACCTTCAATATTAGTAAGTAATTAAGACCACAAAAGAATACTAATATATTCAGATGATACATAAATTACCGTTGAGCAAAGTTTACCTCCAAACAAGATATTAAATAAGTCTTTCTAAGATTATCTAATACCTCCAAACAAGATATTAAATAAGTCTTTCTAAGATTATCTAACTATACATTCTAGAAAGTTATCTGGCTCCCCTCATTCTTACAAGTCCTATCCCTAAATAAGTATTTTAAAGTATCTTGTTCAATTGTTTCACACCACCACAAAGCTTTTTGCCATGGGATTCTCTGCTTGTGCCAGCTTCACAACTTTCCTGTCACGATGCAAGTCAATCAGTACCAAATGGAAATGTTCCTTTTATAATACAGTAAATAATTTTTATAAGTAAAAGAATATAAATAAAGTAATAAAAGATGGGGTTGGCAATAACCTGTAAGCAGCTTTTATCTTCTTATTATTAGGGTCAAGTGTGAGACCCTTATAGAAAGCCTCGGCTGCATCTTCAAACCTCTGAAAAAAGTAACACAAAAAAGTAAGTTATAGACAAGACTATAATGGATTGTAAAAGTTGACTTAATGTAAATAAACGTTACTTGCCTGCATTAAAAGTAGCGCTTCACCTTCATGGTAGCAAGCTTTTACAGAATCAGGTCTAATTTCTCTGGAAGCCTTTGCATCAGCCAATGCATTTTCTCCATGCAAAAGACAAATCCAAGTAACACTTCTATTGCTATATAACGCTGCGTCATTTGGATTTAGATTAATTGCCTGTGTATAGCAATGTATGGCTGTGAAGTAGTCCTTTTTCCTGAAAGCATCATTTCCCATTGCCATTTCTTTACTCGCCCTTTTTTTTTCCCAGGGTAATACCTGCTTTTTTTTTACTAGGCCATAACCATTCCATTTAAAAACATTTGTTACCACCTGAAGAATTTCATAAGCCTCTTTATTGCCTCTAGCAGAGGCAACCTGTATTGGCTTCATTCCATCCTGTAACATATTAGACGATAATTTTTATTAATAAAAGATGAGAAATGAGAGAAACTATTTATAATTGTGGTGTACCTCATCTGTGGCATTAGGGTCAGCTCCAGCTTTTAATAAACAGTTTATGATTTTTACACTACCAAAATCAGCAGCAATGTTCAATAATGGTGTAGCACCATCATTAACATCCAAAATAGCACCCGCCTGTATAAGTAAAGAAGATGAGTTGGGAAATTTTAATGAGCGAAGAGAATAAAAAGAAAAGTAGGATTATTACCCAAGAAACACCTCAAGTTAGAATTAATTCCCTCTTACTCCAACCATTATTTTTTTGCCCATAAAAAGCACACATATTTTTGCTTTTCCATTTTTTTCCAATAAAAGAATGGTTTGTGTTATGGGAAGCTTCCCACTACTCAAACGTTGAGTAATGGGAAGCTTCCCACTACTCAAAGTTTGAGTATTTTTTAAAAAAGACGATGCCTTTTATGGGCAAGGGTGTAAGATGGCAGGTGTCTATTGGGCATTAACCCAATAAAGTATCAAGAAGATGAGTTAGTTAACCTGAAGTAATAACTCCAAGCATGATAATGAGTCAGTGCAAACAGCTGATACCAAAGGGGTGATATTATAATTATTTTGATTATTGGGCTGCAAAACATTTAAACATTTAAACATTTAAAATTTATTTGAAATTTCAAATTTACAAGTAGTTACTCACATTTGCGTTATGATCTAGCAAAAGTCTGACCGCATCTTGCTGATCATGAACAACTGCCCAGATCAATGGACTGCCAATATCACTTTGTAATTCAACATCTACACCTTTGGAGAGTAAAAATCTCAGCAATTTAGTATTCCCTGAAAATAAGGACAAGAAATTCATGTGTTCTATTGAATACTATATAAGTTTAGGTCCTCAGCCGGTAAATAACTTATAATTCAATTCAGGGACCATTACGGAATAATATACCTATTCCAGCAGCATGGTGCAAAGCTGTGGACCCGGACTCACTTGGTATTGCAGGATCACCACCATGCTCAACCAGATACATGGCAATATCAGCATGTCCTTGACATGCAGCATATATAAGTGGAGTCTCACCTGTAACAAATATTAATATCCGGTACTACAAAGATAACAAATAGCAGAAGAAATAAAATTTATTGACAAATTTTCAATAACAAAACACGAATACTAAACCTACCATCCCTGTCTTTCGTGTTAATATCAAGGTTTAACTCATCAATCAAGTACTTGCACATCTCAATGTTCCCTTCCCATGCAGCAAAATGCAAAGGCCCCCTCTTCTTTGGATCTTTTAAATCTACCATCGTATGAGCCCAAACTTTCTCGTTATCGAATTGCTTTGCAAGTCCTATCACACGGGATTTTAAAAAAAAATAATACCATTTACAGCCCACATACAAATAAACAAAATAAAATAGTGCAAAACAGAAAATTCTTAACAAAGCAAGCTTTAAACTTTTAAACTGATCTAAATCCCTTAAAAATGGAATTTAGATATCTAAACACTTTATCTTCAAGCGTAATACATAAGATAAAGCAGTAACAAAACAGTTAAGATATAAATATAATTTTAAAAAGTGAAAGGGCAAATTTGTCAAAATAAAAAGGAGCAAACCTGAAGCGTCCGAAGAATCAGAGACCATCGTTAGGAGGAGCCGAATACATAGACGATTAAAGATGTTGTCGAATTAGTGCGTTTTATGTTTAGGGACGGAAAGGATTTATACTGTTTTATTTTTATATTGGAAATATTTTTATATATTATTATTAACTCCCAGTTTTTAGAGTAATGCTATATATCAATCCTTTATCTTTTCATCTTGAAGATTTCAAAAATCAATTATGATATTATTTTTTTTAAATTACTTTTTTCTCTCTCTTTTACTTAATGGCACGTAAGCTTCACATAAGAAATGAAGAGGTAAATATCTAGTAGAGTATTACTCCAGTTTTTAACAATAGTTTTTCTCTTATCCTAAATTAATGGGTTTCTTTGAGAAGTCCTTTTGAAAAAAAAATATCTACCTATTAAACTTTTTATCCTTATTTGATAAATATGAGTAATTTTAGATATCACTCTAATTCATATCACCATTTCATTGTTTTTTATACTGTATAATTTTTTTTTTATGATTTATTATTTTTCTCTATTTCTATTATGATTAGTTTACATAAAAACGATAAAAAATTGATGTATGATTAGTGTACATAGAAAATGATATAAAATCGTTGTAATTTGAGGTGATATCCAACATAGATATACATTTTTAAAATGTTGGATCCCGGTGTTATGTAAAACTAAAAAAGAGAACCCAAATGCAACGGTAGCAAGTAATAAATTCAACTCAGAAGTACGAGTGTGATACCTAAAGAGTTTATGTTATTAATTGATTTCCGTCCTAAAATTATTATATAATTGTTGAATTAAAAAAGTTAATAAAATGAATTGGAATGATATCGTTAGGACTAAGATGGTAAAAAAAACTTCCAAACAATCACTTAATAATATCCATACACTATCAACAGGTATTGATTAATACTCTCTTGTACTAGACTGACTTTCCTTAGGCAACCATTCTTATTTCCTTTTTGCTTATTTTATTTCCTTTCTTAAATTAACGGTCAAATCCAGAACGTTAGGCAGCGACAACCGCAGCCACTCCTAACCACATGCGGTGGTAGGAGAGGTCAGCCTATGACGAAAGGCATCAAAAACATCTCAGCATCCACTCCTAACACACCACATGTAGCCACAGGCACTCCCAAAAGCAAGCCAAACAAGCGGATAAAAATTTGTTCAAAAGAGGACGATCCAGCAAGGGAGAAGCGGACGACGTTAATGGGCCCAGAACTTGTTAAATCAAGCAAGGTTTTATTTGGAAATTCTTTAATCAAATCGTTCATAGATTTGAAGCTGTACTTCATAGTTTCAACTCTTTCATATTACAAATTTTAGAAAGAATTATCTTATTTACCATTTTCTAAAATCACCTAAATTTCACAATAGGTAGTCGATTAAAAACCATATGATGATCATATATTAAAAAACACGACCTAATATTCACAAAGGGTCATCGAGTACAACCAAATAATCCTAATAACCACCTTTTAAAATCCTTGACCTAATCTCCATAAAAGGATTGTCGAGTAAATCAATTGATCCTAATGATCATCTTTAATAACCTCTTCGACTCTACCTAACCTCCGTAAAAGTGTATTAGAGTAAAAAAATGATCATATTTTAAAAACCTTGACCTAAGCCTCACAAAAGGTTTTCTTTAGTAAAATAATAGTATACTAATGATCATCTTTAAAGACCTCGACTTAACCTTCTCAAAAGATCGTCGAGTAAAACCAAATGATCGTAATTTCAATCTTTTAAAAACTTTGACCTAACTTTTACAAAGAGTCGTAGCTAAAGCCAAATGTTACTAATGATAATCTTTTAAAAACTTCGACCTGACCTCCACAAAAGGGCAATCGAGTAAAATCAAATGATTTTAATAATTGTTTTTTAAAACCTAGACATAACCTCCACAAAGGGGTAGTTGATTTAAAATCAAATGGTTCTAATGATCATATATGAAAAGCCTGACCTTTGCTTAGTAATTGTCATCGAGTTAAATCTAATGAACCTCTTTCCAAAATAAAACATCTACCGAACCTTAGCAAAGGTCGTCGAGTAAAATCAAATAATCATAAAAATCATCAATTTTTAAGACCTTGGCCTAACCTTGGTAAAGAACCGGCCCAAAAAAGGATAAAGGGTTTAGCCAAAGAGTGAAAACTTTGAAGTGAATGTTTTAAATCTACGAATAATTTGATTATAGATTTCCAAATGTTAAGTTTAGAAGTATTTTTAAACTGATAAACTTCCAACAAATTATCTAAGCAAGAAGATTGAGATGAAATTAGAAAGAATCTCATGAAATTAAAACTAGATATTTGCTTGATAAATATTGTGATCATTTAATACTTATTCAAAAAATAAATTGTGAAACAAAAATAAGTCAAAGTTGGCTTGCCAGACGATCTTAAATTTTTGAAATATGTATCATTCACCGGATTCTTAAACAATAATATTAGCTTAATTGACATTTTACCAATCGTCAACATCTTAATTGACATTTAGCCTCTCCCCAAAGGTTTACATATAAGCGTGTACTTCTAAAATTTTACATAAATCCCCTATAATATGCTTCTATCTAAAGTCAAATAACAAAGGGTATTTTAAGTAAAATTAAATTATCCTAATGATCATCTTTAAAAAAATACACAAGTGCGAGAGATATCTAGTTACTCGGTTTAATGTTTATAATTGATATTATTCCCTAAATGATCCTCAAATTATAGGTTATTTACCGGTCGAGGATGTGATCTTTGTAAATTGAAATATTACCTAAATGGTCCTCGAACTTTGTTTTTTTCTACAACTTTTAATATGGAAACGGGTACTTTCTACAACATTTTTTCCAAGAGGCACTTAGTATAGTCTGGTAAGGAAAAAAAGTAAAGTTTAAGAACTATTTTGATAAATTGTGAAGTTCAAGGATTAATCTGGCAAATGACCTATAATTCAGGGACCTCGTATTGAACTCTTTAGAATTTATGTTTTAAATATACATTTGAATATCTAAGATACTATAGGTAGGGTTATTTTAGTTTGTGTAGAAAAGCAAAGTGGAAAATAAAATACAATTACACACCACCATCTGTACAATCCCAAAAAACCTGAAACACCACTTTAGTTATTTCCTACCTTACTCCTCATCTTCATACATTTTACGATAGACATAAGAGAAGGGTAAAATACCAAATACCCCCATAGTTTGACAAAAGGTAATAAAAACCTATCTTTTCAATATTGTACTATAGGTCCCTATACTATGCAAAAACTACTTGATAATTCCTTATTTTTATGAAAAACAGTACTAGGTTCCTATACTATATAAAAGATTGCATTATAGGCCCCTAATTTATGCATCACCGTACCAGGTGGTTTATTTTATATTAAAAAATGCCCGATTGGTCTTTATTTACTGCATTATACTACAACCACTATGTCAAGAAGCACTACTACTTGAAGGGAAAGAAACTTAGTGACTTGTCTGATAAAAATTGGGATAAAAGTTGTGAGATTTGGGACTCGGATGCTAGTAGGGTAGTAAAATATAACTCTATAATACATGATTTGGTTATTATATGTTATAATTTTTCTTATAAAAAATGAACCAACATCAAGCCAAGGCAAATAAGGAAAACGGGAAGAAGCTTAAGAAGCCTAGTTGGGCGGAAACTAGGAACTATTCCCGTCGGGATATTATTTACAAGGTACATAATATTTTTTAAGTAAATATATTATTATGTTTTGTTAAAATTTTGAATAATAATTGTACAATTGAATAGAACCACCATCGATGGCTCGTTGGTGGTGACTGGTGAATCAACTCAGGAACAAATCACAGTTCCACAAATGGGTGGCTTCTTCGATGTATTAGGCCGGGATAAGAAGACGAGGGAGTGACAGACCGAGAAGTAAAAATTGGCCGATGTAAGTATGTCTTTATTAACACTTAATATTTAAAATAATAAACTTTTAAATTTTATGTCTTTAATGATACATATAGATCTAAAGAAAAAGTGACACGAACTCAATCTAGGTCATCTTATAGTCCATCCACCACTCGTGATTTGACACTTAAAGAGCAAGTAGACGCGGTGAAGAAGAAAACCAAGGAGGGTATGAGCCCAGCGAAGAGGAGTTGGGCAATAGGTGTGGGTCCACCATGTAAGAAAACACATGTTTCTAGAGCAAGTCCTTTATCTATCCCAGCCCAAGACGACCCGTATAGTTATATAATGGCAGTCGTGAATGAGTTTCACGTAGTCCAAGGCCTACCCCATATGTTCCTCCAACTTCTCTATCTAGTCCTTCCACTACTAGCACCAGTACCCCAGTTTACTCTATGGAAGATGTGGAAAATGCGATGGAGTTTGTTAATAAGACGAGGGCGCAACCAGGTTTACCCTCTTTCCTTTGATGCCACAAAACCCTCCAAATGGGGTTAGGAGGAATATAGAATCCTGACTATTTACACAAATGACCTTAATTCACCCTTATAACTAGAATAGAGTTTTAGAAGGATAAGTGCATGCTAGCAAACCTAAGTTGTATTTTTCATCTTCTTTCTCTAGGATTTATTTATTTGCTTTATTATATTTTATCTTAAAACCAAATAAATATATTTTCTAGTATTGTCTTTTATTTGGAACAATTAATCTCTTCTACGCTTTCTTTATATACACAAGTATATATAATAGATCAAATCTCTATGAACGAACTTTACTTACTATCTAAACTTGCAAACAATCTATAATAATTGCAGTGAGTTTCTTGTGCTAGTTAAGGGTGTGTGTCCTTTATTATTATCTTATTTATCTGTTTATTTATCACACCTTTGCCCCCACCAATGGCCAATACGAAATAAAAAATACGCTTTTCATGGAGATTCAAGGTCTAGACAGCCACGTTCCCTGCTTAAGAAACATAAAGCGAAAAATATGTGGGTTAAGGGCAGCAATTGAGATAACGATTTCTCATGGGTGTTGCCTTTGAATAGCCCTTGGAGGTTGGAAAAGATATTAGTGTGAGACTATATTTAAAGGAAGTTGGATTAGGGTTTGATTACAATAAACTATGTAATATATAAGGTTAAACAAAATTTGTGTGAACCCAACCTAAATAAATTAAGATTTTCCTAAACCTAAATAAAATAACCATACTAGCCAAGCGTTTTTCTGGCCCAACCTTAATTTTAAAATATCGTGTCCAAATTTTTAATTAATTGTAACCTGCCATTACTCATTCAGTGATCATTTGCAAAAAATTATTATCAATAAAACATCTATGAAATATAAGTAATGATAGTCGGTATATCTCACAATTTTGGGTCGGTGTAAATCTACGATGGTCGCGCACTTCCTTAACTATAATTTCATTTTATTTTGTCATTAGTAGCTCATACGGGTCTTATCCCACGTATGGGTATCACTATCCCGCACTCTGTTATTATCTCTCGATTCAGCCTTACCATACGCTTTATACCCAACTCTTTCACTAGATTACCTTTGTTGATAATTTTTACCCGATTTCAGAAATTATTTGCTATCTCTCTTTCTTTCACCTTGATCACAACACTATTTCTCATTTTTTGGGCTCAAATGTACTCCCGACTTTTCTATATATCACAAATTTTAGATCTACGCCTTGCTATAGATCACCATTACACAAGTCTTACTTATCATTGTCGAGGCATCCACTACGTAGCCACAACTTTTAAAACTAGACACAAGGTCAGGTCCAAAGGGAGGGACACTCTTGTTGTAATTCTGACGCTCATCATTAGCATAATGCTAGCAGGTATTTTCTTATGACCAGAGGAGTTATAGAGGTTTGTAGACTATATATTAACCACATCAAATTTTAAGAGAAAGATAGAATGTACCCAATTCGATAGTAGAATAGGGTATTTATAAAATGTTGTGGATGCACTCATGTGGTTGGCATGGGTATGAACTCTAGGAAACGTGAGTGCACAACTTAGGTTGTTGTGGGGCCCTTGTTGTAAATGAATCTTGATGTGTAGAAAGACTCTACACTCAAATGTAAGTTGCATTTGCAGCATTATTCCTTCGACATATCTATCCTGGGGTAAGTTTTGTACTCTTTAACCTTCGGAAGATACATATACCCTCGACTTGGTGGTCATGTCTTTATTTTCGTCTATTTGGGCCTTCTTTTTGTTGATCAAGTATCAACGTTTTATTTTTTATTATCAATACTCCTTTGCCTTTTTTTGATTAGTATCCCTTACTTGGATATGATAAAAAAGGATTCATTTGCCTCTTATGTGGTTTTCCCATATACGTGATATGATATTTCTTTGATGTTAGTTGTATTAACACTTTCTTTCGTATGCAAATGCTGGTAATGGTCTCACAAATGTCGAGAGCATATCATTGTCGAAGATTATCGATATGGAGATCTTGCAATTTATGTCGATACAATCAGTTTTATTAGTATACCAACATATGAAGTTGATCTTTTATTTTTATTGTGTCGATAGTAAAGTCGACCTTTTCAACAATTTCATCCTGATTTGAATACTGACATTATCTTTTTAGGAACCCTTGGGATCATGTCAGCGTTGAAGGTTTGTTATTTGCGTAACTTTATTCCAACACTTGCGACTTGTCTTTAATTTCTTTCATGTCGATAAATTAATTGGTCTTGTAAGAGTATGTTATAGATTCACTAATCGATCTTTTGAGCATTTTATTTTTTATTCAAATATTTTCGTAGTTTTTATACGCACCTTTGAATGTATGTCAACGTGTGAGGCTGATCTTCGGAACATTTTTTTCAAGTATGTCGATACAAGGACCAAATATAAAAGTGTGACATCACTTACAATATGACTTGTTTGCTTCATAACATCTTGTGTTTTCAACATAATGATGATCTTGGTGTTGATCCATGTAAGTGACAACACAAGGGTCGGTCTTCTCTTGAGATGATTAATTCACCGATAGGCAATCTATCTTGTGAACAACTTATCTTTGTATGCCAACACTATTGTTGTATTTGCAGGATGTGTTGATGATGATTGCTCTTTTGACAAATTTTTGTTGATGAATTGACACATCGTTGTTTTTTTAGTGGTATTCTTTATATGAAAATATTTCTTCTACTCCTGGGTGTATTTCTTAAAGCAAGTCAGTGTATGAGAGAGATTTTTTTAGTACCTTGTAATATATGCCAAATTGCCAATAATGAGATCAGTCATGGAAATATGCCAATGTTCGAAGTTGGTCTTTTGTCTACCGACACTTGAGGACAATATTTGATTATTTCTCTACTCAGTAGCAAGGGTGGTTTGATGACTCATCTCATGTTGATCGTCCCTTTGGATGATTCTTCCAAGTGTTTGATGCCATACTTCTCTGATGGGTTTTCCGTACTTTGTCACTTTTTCTTAGTCTTTTTCTTTCATGACACATGTATTTTTCCATTAAATATTGTTTGCCCGTTTCCTAGGCGCCTTTCCACTACTACCCAAAACACGAGGAGTCTTTCGTAATAATTATCTTGAGAAGATAAAGAGTAGTTTTCCTTTAATAAGTACCATGATAATCAGTTTTCACTTCTATCACTTTTCTTGTTGTCTCATATAATGGTTTGTAACTCAACGAACATAGTATTTCCTTTAGGGGTATGTCCAATTGGTCCCATAGAGAGGAAGTCTTCGGCGGACTCCCCATGGGTATGCTACCCGGTACAAAGTCTTCTGATTGAGTTCCTCTTCTATATGGGGGAGTTTTCTCGTGCAAGAACTTGGTAGCTTACCTTTTGACCTTAGTATGTCTATATCTCTCCTTGTGTGATTTTAGTTGTTGTTATCATGTTTGTGGTCTCTATGGTAACAATAATACTTGTTCAGGCTTTGTGCCTCAGAGTTAGAAAATATCTTTACTGGGCATCGTATGACATGACCTTTTTCAACTTGTCATAAGATTCTTTTTCATGTTCTCTTATGCTTTCTCTGGTGGTGAAAATTTTATCTTCACCAAACTTTATAACTTTTGGGTGAGGGACTTTCTTGTTACTGTAACTGGTTCTATCTCTTGTCGTCCACGATGGATGTTCCTCGTAGAAGGCTTCTCGGCCCACACCTTTTCATATTACTTTTTTATGAAAATACGTGCATCAGCCATGATGTTCGAGAGTTGTAATGTGTCTAATATTATAAATAAATTTGAAACTTATAGTTTCTCAAGCCTCGAGTGAAAGCAAGAATAACCATTGCTCAGTCAAAATCTCACATATTGTAAGCTGCTATGAAGAACTGACATATGTAGTATTGCAAACTATCTACTTCTTTTTGGCGAAGGTTAAAGATTAATTAATTTGTTGGGATGACAACCTTGTATGAGAATTGGGCTCAAATTTTATTTGTAAGTTGGGAAAAAATCTTATGATAGAGCGTCCTCCACTGGGAAATACCATTACCGATGGAAATACTCGACAATAAGAAGTTTTGAATTTTGTAATGAACTCCATATATTTCTAGACGTTTTTTATGTGTACTCGACACTAGATGAACCGTCAAAGGGAGGGATACTTGGTAGTGCAAGTATTCCCGGAATATATTTATCGAGTATCTCCAATTTTTAGGTTCACTATTAAAAATTTGTTGACACGTTCTTTCCATCGGTGTTGATCTTGACCTTCTCCAGTTGAGTATTGCTTCGATACTCATACTCCTTTAGGCATGGTTTTGAGATGTTGTGTTTCCTCATCCCACAAATTCCCAAGCATATCCCAGCTGGCCTTGTTGAATGAGGTCTTCTTAAGCATCTTGGATTGTGAGATCTGGAGACTACACATATTTTCCCATACATGTTGTAGAATTTGTCGACTAAGTGAACCGAGTTCGGAATTAGATGCCACAGCCTCCTCAGAGGGATGTGATGCTTGAATTTAGTCTAAATCTCGAGATTCTTTTTCTAATAATATTCTTCGCTAGCAATTAAAATAGACATCATCTCGTTGTTCGGCAAATTCAGCAGGGCATCTCTATTTCTCTTTTATTTGCTTCTTTTTCTAGTGCTCAATGGGTTTTGAAACTTTCACTACAAACACATGAATAGTTGAATTCCAAAATTCTCTTATAGTTGTACAAGGTGAATCTATCACCTCATAAGTTAGTGATCTCAATGGTGGAATGTATCTCCAACATGAAAGAAGAATGGAAAGAAAGAAAATCTCAATAATTTATTTTTGGTATTCATGAAATTACCCTTGTATTTGAGAGTTAAATAATAAATAGCCGATTTATGAATCAAAATCTATATTATATTCCACCCAAATAAAGTATAATCACAATTTTAATTTTTTTTTCCATCAAATTATCTAATATCACACATATATTTATTTTAAAGGTCAAAATAGATGTCATTTTCTTTTACCTAAATAACCATCAAAACCTAAACCATAAAGGAAGACTCCAAATATATACACCGCCTCCAAATATATATATATATATATATATATATATATATATATATATATATATATATATTGATTGCTATTTAAATTCAAAATCAAGGGAAGTTATTTATTTTATAACACCACTTCCCCATTATAAGAGAACGGCCTTATCATTATCTGTAGAGAAGTCAGAAGTTAGACAACTCCTTTATTTACATCATCAATTCAACGCTCAATATACTATTCTGTTCTTCATAAGAAAAATACACAAATCAAAAGAATCTGAGGCTCTTAGGTTGTGAACAAAAGTTCTTCTTCGCTGTAAGAAGATCTGTGATCCAAGCTATTGAATCTGTGTTTTATTTCCGCTGCTCTTCAAGAGGTAAACGCTTATAAATCCTCTTGCCTTTAAATCTAATTAATTCTTTCAATTGGTATCAGAGCATGAATAGATTAATTAGATAGATTAATTAATTTTATTATTTTGATTAATATTGATAGCAAATTTATTTCTGTCGAAAAAAAAATGTCTGATATTTTTTCAATGAACGTAGTCTGCTCATATTTCTTTTTCTTCACTGATCCATGCCCATTGGAATTCATGTGTACTAGTATTACTAATGACACTACTAGTATTCCTGGGTGGTTCGAACCTAGGCAGTTCATACCAGTGACATGTAGTCTTACCAATTTCAC
Source organism: Nemophila menziesii (assembly GCA_029959085.1). NCBI lineage: Eukaryota > Viridiplantae > Streptophyta > Magnoliopsida > Boraginales > Hydrophyllaceae > Nemophila > Nemophila menziesii. Next base: position 36,486,733 of record JARWIR010000011.1, on the reverse strand, counting down.
TACCTTAACTTATTATTAATGAACACAGTTCCTGGAAACATGTTGTATTCTGTTTTTTCTTGTTTTCTAATCGAATTTGGTGTAATTTTTTATCGTTCTTATTTTTCTATATGTAGAAAATGATGGTAACACGATCCAGGGGATCACGGGAATCAAGGCTCCGCCTATTAAGAAATTACCGAATGCTTCATAGGAACGTAAGAAATCCAAATGGACCACTAAGGGTTCATACACCACGTCGAGCAAGGACACCAGAACAAAAACAAATTTTGAGGAACAGTATCCAAGCTCTCCATTATAGGAAGAAACCTCACCACACTCTAATTCAACACGTGGCAATTGTCAATAGGTTGATTCAGAATGTCATAGATTGGGGTGAGGATGGCTTATGTTGTGATGATTGCATGGTGGTAGTCTTTCGTAAAACATTGCCGAGAGAGTTGCGTATGGATTTAGATATCCTATGGGAGGATAAGTTTCCAGCTAACCATGTTCATGGAAGAGGTGATACATATAAGTGGCTTGTGTATGCTTTGACTGAATCTCACTTATGGAAGCACTTCAATAGTTCCATAAGGTCGGAACAATGCGGTTGTGGTATGCATTATCCAACCACTAATCTTGATAGATATTTTCCGATTGGAAAATATGAGGAAGTGAGATTTGAGGAGTCAATCCCTAATTTAAGATATTGGATATGAAAGGTGTTTGCTAGTTGAACTTGTAGTAGGTAGTTTGCTTAAGTAGGTTGTTTCTTCAATGTTTTTTCATTCCATGTTTGTTAGAAATTACATTAGTTGTTTTTATCCCTTTGATTCAGTATTTTCTTTATTGAACATGTTTTTTCTAGTTATGTATGAATTCAACTATTTCTCTTTGCTTTTATGCTTTAGTTGTTTATTTTCATACAATATCGCTCTATTTATGTTAGAGTGAGTGGGAGTTCTTGAAGAACTTATTTTGCGGTTAATGATTTTGATTGAATGATTAAGACAAACAAAATATAGTAATTCATGATTGGGAACATAGTGAACTTTCTTTATCACTTATTTTGTTATCTTTGTTATTCATTCCATTTGCATTAATAGCTTAGAGTTGTTAAATAAATGTATGGTATTAATGGAAATCTCTTACTTTATAGAGAAAATGGCATCAAAAACCATCATTGCTGATCTCAACAAAGGAGAAAAGATGAATGGTGAGAACTATAACCTTTGGAAGCTCAAGATACATTATGTTCTAGAAGAGCAAGATGTTCTTGAGGCTGTTAACAACATCATGGCTCAGCCTGAGGAAGGCAACACAGCTCAGAACAGAAGGGACATGGAGGCTTATGAGAAGTGGAAAAAGAAAGATTCCACTGCAAGAGGCATCTTGATAGGCTCCATGAATGACGATCTTGTCTATGAATGTCAACGATACCTCACTGCTCATGAGATGTGGAATGCTCTTAATGAGAAGTATGGGGGTACGACTGTGACTAAGTTGCGTCAATTGACCATTAAGTTTGACACTTGCAAGAAGAAGCCTAATCAAACCATGCAACAACATCTCCGAGAGATGTCTAACATGATTAGGGAACTTAAGAATGCAGGTCATAACCTTACTGATGAACAACAAGTTCAAGCTGTGATCCGATCTCTTCCAAATAACTGGGAGCATTTGAAGATAAACTTGACTCACAATGACAACATCAAAACCTTTGATGATGCTGCTCGTCATGTGACATTGGAAGATGAACGTCTAGATGCAATTAAGCCTCAGGGTCAGGCTTATGTTGCTGAGTCAAGTTCCCACAAAGTTTCTGGCAATAAGCGCAAGAACAATGGGAAGAAGAACGGAAGTGAGCATGTTTCCAAGAAGAACAAGAAAGGTGGTAACAATAAGGGAAAACGTTTCCGTAAGAAGAAAGACAAGAGTAAGATGAAATGCTTTAACTGTGACAAACTGGTTCACTTCGCTCGCGAGTGCAGCGAGCCCAGAAAGGTAGCAATGTCATTTACTTCTTGTAATTTTACTTATGTTATCAGTACTGTATTGCTTGCTGATTCTAATCCTTTGTGGACTGTGGACTCATGAGCGACAGACCATGTAGCCAAAGACCGAGAGGCATATGTAGAGTACCGTCGGATTCCAGAGGGATCAAGGTGGATATATGTAGGAGACAACAATAAGGTTGAAGTCAAAGGAGTTGGCACTTGCAAGTTGAACTTGCGAGGTGGTCAAACCTTGTACCTGCATGATGTACTTTACGCACCTGACATTCGACGGAACTTAGTCTCGGTCACTGTTCTTCTAGGATTAGGTTTTAATTTGCATTTTCATAACAAACAAGTAGATATCTATTATGACGCTAAGTATTATGGTTCTGGTTTTATTTCGCATGGTTTAATTGTACTAGATGATGATAACTCATTTTATAGTTATTATGTAAGTAGTTGCTTTTCTACTAATACTTCTTCTTCTAGTAATTCTAATGTAGAAGAAAATGTATGGCATGCTAGATTAGGTCATATTGGACAAGACCGTATGAATTTGTTGGCTAAGGCGAACCTTTTAGGTTCGTTGACTAAAGTCAACTTGCCAACTTGTGAAAATTGTCTAGCAGGTAAAGCAAAACGAAAACCATTTGGAAAGGCTAAACGAGTCGAGTACCCATTACAAGTAATTCATTCAGACATCTGTGGCCCAATGAGTGTTCAAACTAGACGTGGGGAATGTTATTTCATCACCTTTATAGATGATTTCACTAGGTTTGGTTATGTCTACCTGATTTCTCACAAATCTGAAGCATTGAAATGTTTTATGACATTTATCAATGAAGTGGAAAATCAGTTAGAGAGGAAGGTGAAAACCCTAAGAACTGATCGAGGACGTGAATATCTATCTGATCAGTTTAAAGAACTGTGTGATGAAAAAGGGATAGTAAGGCAACTTACAATTCCTAGAACACCATAACAGAATGGTGTGGCTGAAAGGAGGAATAGAACACTCCTAGAAATGGTTAGGTCTATGATGGCACAGGCAAATCTTCCAATATCTTATTGGGGAGATGCCTTGCTTACCGCCTGTTATATACTTAACCGAGTAGGAAACCTAGTCTGTCATACTTGCGACCTTGGGGGTCGGCAGGCTATGTTCATGATCTATCTCATAAGTATGGGAAGTTAGGTCCAAGAGGTAAGAAGTGTATCTTCATTAGATACCCAAATCACTCTAAAGGATATGTGTTTATTGGTGAACATAATGATGGGGGTCTTACAGAAATTGAGTCACGAGATGTTACATTCTTAGAGAATGATTTTCCTAGCAGAGGTGAGGTTGACAGAAATACCATTTTATGTGAATCAAATGAGATTCAGGAAGATGATATGCAAACAAATGTGACACCTGATGAGGTAACACATACTCAAGAAATAGAGACGGACACTCCTCTAAATCTTGAGACGGAAGAAACCATTGCATCATCTAGTAATCCTATTTCTCAAGATTCTCAACTTAAGAGAAGTGCTAGAGGTTTAGTTCCTCGTCGCCGATTTGAAATCGAAGGAGAAGTCTTTATGATAACTCCACAAGACGAAGAAGAACCTCGAACAGTTAATGAAGCACTCTCATGTCCCGCTAAGAATGAATGGAGGAAAGCAATGGAAGAAGAAATGGAGTCGATGAAGAAAAACCAGGTATGGGAACTGGTTGATCTCCCAAAAGGACGTAAAGCGATTGGGAACAAATGGGTTCTCAAAATAAAGAGGAAACCTGACAATTCCATTGACAGGTATAAAGCTCGCTTGGTAGCGAAAGGCTATACTCAACGGGAAGGAATAGATTTTGAGGAAACTTTCTCTCCTGTTGTTAGATTTACCTCAATACGTCTTATTTTAGCTATTGTGGCGCATCTCGATTTGGAGTTGCACCAAATGGATGTTAAAACTGCATTTCTAAATGGAGATTTAGAAGAGGTAATTTTCATGGAACAACCCTCGGGTTTCGTTGCAAAAGATCAAGAGAATAAAGTATGTAGATTGTTGAAATCAATCTATGGTCTTAAGCAAGCCTCGAGACAGTGGAATTTGAGATTTCATGAAGTCATCTCGTCAAATGGATTTGAGATGATAAGTGAAGACCACTGTGTTTATATTAAACGTTCCAAGAAAAATTTCGTAATTTTATCTCTATATGTGGATGACATCTTATTAGCTGGGAATGATAAAGAGTTTATTCAAGCTAACAGGGAGTGGCTAGCTTTTCAATTCGATATGAAAGATATGGGAGAAGCTAATTATATTCTTGGTGTTAAGATTCATAGAGATAGGTCTAGAAGACTATTATCTCTATCTCAAGAACCTTACATCATGAATGTACTTGAGCGCTTTGGTATGACTACGTGCAATGCCATTGACACTCCTGTAGCAAAAGGAATAAACTTAACTCTCGACATGTGTCCTAGTACTACAGAAGAAAAACAGAAAATGTCAACAATACCATATTCTAGTGCCATTGGTAGTCTTATGTATGTTATGATGTGTACGAGACCAGATATATGTTACGCAGTAGGTTTAGTTAGTCGTTTTCAATCGAACCCTGGACAAGAGCATTGGAAAGTTGTGAAAAGGATATTGAGATATCTAAAAGGCACTAAAGATCATGCCTTATGTTTTCGAGGAGATAAATTACGCCTAGAAGGATATACAGATGTCGATTGGGCTGGTGATATAGATGGGCGTAAATCCACTCCAGGTTATGTTTTCTTGCTAAATAATTGCGCAATCTCATGGAGTAGCAAGAAACAAACCTGTGTAGCTTTGTCAACGATGGAAGCTGAATTTGTAGCATGCTCAGCTGCGGTTCAGGAGGCTGTTTGGTTAAAAATGTTCTTTGAACATTTAGGATTCTCTGGTGATAGTGGGAGTCCAATAACAATATACTGTGATAGTCAAGCTGCAATGGCTTATGTGAAAGATCCAAAATATCACAGCAAGACCAAACACATTGATATAAAGTATAACTTCGTTAGAGATATAATTGCACAAAAGGATGTTACTTTGCAATATATACCCACACGCAATATGCTTGCCGATCCATTCACAAAAGTTATCCCAAGGGATGTATTCATGGATCATGTTAGATCTATAGGATTAAGGAAGATATAATGTATGAATTATTGCTAGTTTATGTGCATTCATGTATATATTTCCATTAGTATGTTTATTTAACTGTTTATTTTAATAATATCATGTTTGATATGTATTATATATATTGCGTGTGATTTTGTAAGTATGTATGTCCTATAGACTGAGATTGGCCCTGTCACACGGGCAATCGCCTTTGGCATAAGAAGTGCGCAAAGATGAGACTAACTCATAGCAGTGAAGAACCCTTAAGGTAAATTGAGTTAAGATAGTCGCCTTAACTAAGTGTTAAGATGAGATCATAAACATGGATAAACCTTTTTAAGCTTATATTATGATCGAAGTAGAATCCCACTATCTACTTAGTCTATAATAGCCAGATATGAATTGCTTGATTGATTTCATAGAAGGGTTGATCGATCGAAGAATTCATCTTAGGCGACGAGGCTTGTCTAATTATATATCTGTATGGTATTTGTAAAATTGTGACATACAATTTGAGTTACATGAATAATACCATAACATGTGTGTCATACCACATGTGCTTTCGACCAAAAGGAAGTGAAGAATTGATCCCTATTTCTTCACTGTGTGATACCTTTGATTTGTGCCCTTATTACTTTTGACTATATCTTGATATTTTGATTAGGTGCATGCTACTTTGAACACATTACCAATGATCATGAGTGATTCGGTCTAATGGGGTATGTTTGGGAAAGCAACCTAATCAATATAAAAGGATATAAGTGTAAAGGGAAGACTAGAATTGTGTATCAAATGTGTGCTTGCAGGTTAACCGATCATGTAAGTCAATAGGTACTATAACATGATAGTGAGACACATAAACGAAATGACAGTGAGCTCTTTTTCACATAGAAGTTGTGATATAGAAGGGGTCAGAGTTACTCTAATATGATACAACATATTGTTAGTCTGGGGTACTGCAGGATACGTAACAGATGAAACTATTTTGAGCAACTATGTACCCTAACAGGTTATTAGTAACTGTTGGCATATAGCCTCCCTTAATAGGTTGTTTTAATGTGACAAATCCTCTTGTGTTTAGTGTGCTAACTACTATTGTTTTATACTTTCTATCTTGCACTCTAATTCATCTAATAGCACTTCTTTATCATTTAGATCAAAGCTTTATTGTTATATCTTATGAAACTAATTCTCATTCAAATACTTTTAACCTTATCTTTGTGTACATTGAGAATTAGCTTTAGTGATCAACTACAAAGTTTATTAGAATGATGTTCTCTACAACTCTCGTGAAGAAAGTTTTCTGATCCGAGCATCGTAGTAAAAGATATACTCATTAAAAGGTGTTTTAGACCTTTGGCGCGGTACACCGGACCTTGGGTGCGGTACACCGCAGATGTGCGGACCAGGGCACGGAGCATGGCTAGCCCCGGACTAGAAAATGAGCAATAAGCGAAGCTTGGCGCGGTGCACCTCACCAACCCCGCGGTGCACCGCAGATTAGGGTTTCCTGCACAAAATGAAACAAAAGCAATAGATCCGTTGGGGATATTAATATATCCGTTGGAGACAAATCATATGACCGTTGGGAGCATTTTGCAGCTATAAATTGAAGGTCTTTCAAGGCTACAAACACACCTTCAACCCATATACACTTAGGGGCTTAATTGTTATCATCCAAGAAGGTGTCAAGAGCTTCATAGTTCATATCCACTCAATTAAGGAGTTAATCCAAGGAGCTATCAAAGTTAATCATCCAAGCTTGATCAAGAGCTTAAACCAATAAGCTTCAAAGTTATTATCAACTCAAGAGAAGTCTTAAGCTTATAGTTATATCATCTCTTTAGGAGTTTAGTTACAAAGCTTTTATAAGCACCCTTAAACACTTTTCCTTTCCTCTTAGTTCTTGTAATAGATTAAGAGAGTAGTGTGAGCATAGGTTGTATGCTTGGTTCCTTGTGTTGGTTATAACACAAGTGTATTTCCTTCGTGGTTTCGAAGAGATTGTCCTTCGTGTTATCGAAGAGGTTGTAAGGGTTATTGTGTTCTCGACCCGGTTAAGAGAGACACGGGAGCTTAGTGAAAAGCTTGAAATCCTAAGGAGGCTTCCTTAGGTAGTGGATGTAGGGAAACCGAACCACTATAAATCGTGTGTATCTTTCTATCCCTATGCTATTTACTTTCCGCACTTTATATGTTTGATAATATGCTAGCATGAATATTGTGATATTGATTATCTAGTTTATCTAACATATTGTTATCTAGAGTAGTAAGAGATTAGAAATACTTTCCACACTATACATGTTTGATTATATTCTTACTAGTATGAATATTGTGATTATGTTTATCTAGCTAATCAAACTATGATCTTCTAAGTTAGTAAAAGTTTGGATAATCGATTTACTTGTTTAACTTATATATCGAACCTCTAACTTATCCATTGCATGATCCCTTAAGTGTTTGATATATTAGTTGACTTAGAAGTTTTCTCTTAAACTTATAATTGTCCAAAAGATTTTAAATTAGGCATTAATCTTATTAGTAATCCTATTCACCCCCCCTCTAGGACTTTCAATTGGTATCAGAGCCTAACTCTACGTGAATAGCTTAACCGTTAGTAGAGTAAACGATTTGGAATCTAATCTTTTGGAAGAGTTGTTTTCTACACAACCTCCATTTTCTTGTAGGTAATCGTTACTTTGCTTGGAGGAAACAAATGGAAGAATTAATATACGAAAGAACGCTCAAATCTCGAAAAAGGAAAATCCGGTGATTTCTTTTCTTTATCTCGTATATTATATTGCGTTTCCTCCTTATGGCTTGCGTTTTTAATTATGTTTTGGGTTGTGATTTGATTAGTTGTGTTTGTTGTTATCATGTTTTTTCTTTGGATATTATCTTGTGATTCTTATCATTGTTTTAATGTTATTTGTGTTATTGCATCTAATTCTCATGAATGATGTTTTTGCACTTTAGCTCTTAGAATTTTGGTAATTGCATCTTAGTCCCCAAAATTTTCAAAATTGCACTTTGACCCCTCATAGTTTTAAATTCTCCAAAGTGTCATAGTTTGGACTTCATATTCTTTCACATGAAATATTTGCCATCTTAGTTCATATTTCTAAAAAATTGCATTTTTAGTCCTTACTATGTGAAATTGCTTTTTAGTCCCTCAACGATTATAAATTGCACTTTTTATTCTTACAAGTTTTTATATCCTTTTAAAAGTGCCTATTGATTGATAAAAGGGAAAAAGATCAAAGATATTAGTTTACTCTTTCAAATCTTAATTTATCTTTGATCACAAATTTGCATTTTCATATAGGTGAGTTTTTAACGAAATTGCTTTTCAAAATATTTTTCCGATAATCTTTTGCATTTTCCATAGCATTTCAAAAATGTTTTTATGCATAGAATTATGGGAATTTTATCCATTATTGGTCATTAACTCATTTGCATGAATTTGCTTTGCTTTCTATCTTTATGATGTGCTTCATTATGTGCTTATATGGTTTATTCCCTATTGTGCTAATATCTTGTATAACTTGACCTTATCATGCTTAAAATTGCTTAGTTTTTACATTGGGTCTTTTTGTACTTTTTTAAAAATATAGGGGTATTTGTGAAATAAACGGTTTTATTTGTTTTCGGGTTTTCCATGTTGAATCTTTTCAAAACAAAAGCGTTTTTAGTAGTTTTAAAATATTTCTATACTATTGGGGAGATTTCGTATTAACTTCGGGTGTTTATGCAAATTGCCTATTTTCAAAATCTCTCTTCTTACTCCTTTTGGTTGAGCTTTAGTGCGGTGCACCGCAACAATGGTCCGGTACACCGCGATTTGGGGTTTATTGTTCTATCTTGCATTGTGATCCCTATAGGTTGAAAAATATTAATTTAAGATCCCTATAGTTTGAACAAATTGCATTTTGCTTTCTTATGCTTGAATATTAGACCTTGGTCCCTATTGTCTTGAGAAAGTTATACTTAGGTCCTTGAAGGTTTTCAAAATTGCATTTTGTCCCTAAACATTTGAAAAATGCATTTTGACCCCCATACTTTTCAAAGTTTAAATTTTACCCCTAGATTTCTTAAAATCGGTTTCAAATTATTCTTATTAGGTGTTTTTAATCTTCATATTATCCTACTTGGTCATTATTGTGGTTGTTTTGGTTTTTTAGTTGTTTATGCTTTGAATGCTTATGAATCCTTGTTTTGGATATTTAGGATTTCATTGCTACTTGGTTAAATTTGGATGATTGGTTTAAGATGCTATGTGTTTAACTTGGATAATTGGTTATGTATGTATTGTTGAATGTTAGTTGCTTAAATTTTATGCTTCGGATATTATTTAAATGTGTTAATGTTGCTAACATTTTCCTTGATGATATAGGTACTATTGCATCATTCATCCTTGATCTTATTCTATATTGTTTTATAGTCCCTTTAGTTTGTTCAAATTAATCTTTGTTCTTCAAATGGTTGAAAATTGCATTTAGGTCCCTTGAAGTTTTTCAAAATTACGTTTAGTCCCTAAACTTTTGGAAAATACATCTTGACCCCTTTGCATTTCAAAAAATGACAATTTACCCCATGATTTCTTAAAATTGATTCAAATATTCTTATTGGTAAAAAGGGGAGAAATTATTGGTCAAACTTTTCAAAATTGAAACAAACACTCTATGCATTTCGTGAGGGGGAGTTTTTAGTAAATCATCTTTAAAAACTAAAATGCTTGATTAATCGTTTGCACTAATCGTTTATCTTATAATTGCACTAATCGTTTGCGTTGTTAGAAAGCTTATAAGATGAAAACCTATCGATCAAGGAGTTGGTAAAATGTCTCTATCCTTAGCTCTTGCTTTCAAATTATCTATCTTTGTGCATCTCCTTCTAAAAATTGTTTTAATCTCTAAACTCTTGCACACTCTTAGAATCGTTGCTTCAAATCTATTCACTTGAGTTTTAGCTCTTCTTCCTTAGTTATTAATTACTTTTTTCTTGTCTTTTTGATGAAGACAAAGGGGGAGAAATATGTGCACTAAAACTTTCAAAATTGCACTTCTTAATACTCACAAATGCATTTCATATCTTATATTCATTTTTACTTAAATGCTTATTGTGAGGGGGAGCTAAATTTGATAAGAGCTTATACTTTCATATCATTCCTAAGGTGTTTTAGTGAAGGATTTGTCATCATCAAAAAGGGGGAGATTGTTGGCATATAGCCTCCCTTAATAGGTTGTTTTAATGTGACAAATCCTCTTGTGTTTAGTGTGCTAACTACTATTGTTTTATACTTTCTATCTTGCACTCTAATTCATCTAATAGCACTTCTTTATCATTTAGATCAAAGCTTTATTGTTATATCTTATGAAACTAATTCTCATTCAAATACTTTTAACCTTATCTTTGTGTACATTGAGAATTAGTTTTAGTGATCAACTACAAAGTTTATTAGAATGATGTTCTCTACAACTCTCGTGAAGAAAGTTTTCTGATCCGAGCATCGTAGTAAAAGATATACTCATTAAAAGGTGTTTTAGACCTTTGGCGCGGTACACCGGACCTTGGGTGCGGTACACCGCAGATGTGCGGACCAGGGCACGGAGCATGGCTAGCCCCGGACTAGAAAATGAGCAATAAGCGAAGCTTGGCGCGGTGCACCTCACCAACCCCGCGGTGCACCGCAGATTAGGGTTTCCTGCACAAAATGAAGACAAAAGCAATAGATCCGTTGGGGATATTAATATATCCGTTGGAGACAAATCGTATGACCGTTGGGAGCATTTTGCAGCTATAAATTGAAGGTCTTTCAAGGCTACAAACACACCTTCAACCCATATACACTTAGGGGCTTAATTGTTATCATCCAAGAAGGTGTCAAGAGCTTCATAGTTCATATCCACTCAATTAAGGAGTTAATCCAAGGAGCTATCAAAGTTAATCATCCAAGCTTGATCAAGAGCTTAAACCAATAAGCTTCAAAGTTATTATCAACTCAAGAGAAGTCTTAAGCTTATAGTTATATCATCTCTTTAGGAGTTTAGTTACAAAGCTTTTATAAGCACCCTTAAACACTTTTCCTTTCCTCTTAGTTCTTGTAATAGATTAAGAGAGTAGTGTGAGCATAGGTTGTATGCTTGGTTCCTTGTGTTGGTTATAACACAAGTGTATTTCCTTCGTGGTTTCGAAGAGATTGTCCTTCGTGTTATCGAAGAGGTTGTAAGGGTTATTGTGTTCTCGACCCGGTTAAGAGAGACACGGGAGCTTAGTGAAAAGCTTGAAATCCTAAGGAGGCTTCCTTAGGTAGTGGATGTAGGGAAACCGAACCACTATAAATCGTGTGTATCTTTCTATCCCTATGCTATTTACTTTCCGCACTTTATATGTTTGATAATATGCTAGCATGAATATTGTGATATTGATTATCTAGTTTATCTAACATATTGTTATCTAGAGTAGTAAGAGATTAGAAATACTTTCCACACTATACATGTTTGATTATATGCTTACTAGTATGAATATTGTGATTATGTTTATCTAGCTAATCAAACTATGATCTTCTAAGTTAGTAAAAGTTTGGATAATCGATTTACTTGTTTAACTTATATATCGAACCTCTAACTTATCCATTGCATGATCCCTTAAGTGTTTGATATATTAGTTGACTTAGAAGTTTTCTCTTAAACTTATAATTGTCCAAAAGATTTTAAATTAGGCATTAATCTTATTAGTAATCCTATTCACCCCCCCTCTAGGACTTTCAATAACGTATGCTCGTATGCTTGCCGGTCGCACGACCTATTTGCCAAGTATGATGATATTTTGATTCAGGTGTGTATATGGGAAGATATGATGTAATGAGATGTGGATTCTATGGATAAGATGTAACTTCATTATGGCGAGTGGGAGAATGAAATAAATAAATAAAATAAATATTTATTATATTTATTTGATTGTCCGCCAAAATGTAGTTAATAGTTTTTGTTTTGAATTTAAATATTTAAATTCAAAATCAAGGGAAGTTATTTATTTTATAACACCACTTCCACATTATAAGAGAACGGCCTTATCATTATCTGTAGAGAAGTCAGAAGTTAGACAACTCCTTTATTTACATCATCAATTCAACGCTCAATATACTATTCTGTTCTTCATAAGAAAAATACACAAATCAAAAGAATCTGAGGCTCTTAGGTTGTGAACAAAAGTTCTTCTTCGATGTAAGAAGATCTGTGATCCAAGCTATTGAATCTGTGTTTTATTTCCGCTTCTCTTCAAGAGGTAAACGATTATAAATCCTCTTGCCTTTAAATCTAATTAATTCTTTCAATTACAAACAGAATGTATGTATCATTTTCTTCTACTTCTTAATATTCTATTAATCATCATCTTTCGTATTGTGTTACTCTTCCTAACCTTCCAGAAAATAGATTTTCCATTGTATTATCTTGGTGACATTTCTATTAAGGTATGTAGACAAGTTCAATTTCATATAATTTTTTTATAATTCTTGCAGTTGTTTATATATATATTTTTTTGTTATTAATTATTAGGTTATTTATATATTTAGACCATTAAAATAAATTATGGTCTTTTAATTTTTATCTATAGCTACACTTGAGTATTTTTGTTTTCTAAAACTGATTGATGATATAGTTAAATTTCCGGTCTTTGATAAGTCATTTTTGTTCTCATCTTCCATTTTTACATTTCTATTATATTTCTTTGAGATAACTTTACTTAAATTGATCGAGAAAATGAAGCATAAATAAAATGAGGAAATGAGTACTCTATGTATAAGATCCTTCACTTAAAAAATCCATATGATTTTCTCTGTTAATACTTTTTCATAAAACATAAGATAATAGTTGGTTCTTTGTTTAGTTTTTATGTAATTTTTCTTTTTTCATTAAATTTAAATATCTAGTGATGAATCTGTATTCTGGTAGTACATAAAGATCCACCATCAATCTAGTTTATCTTTAACCAGATGGGGTTAGCTCACTGGCTAGGGCCTTGGTCTACCAATCTAGTGGTGCAGGTTCGAACCGAGTCAATGACTCCAAGTCCAAAGTGGCTCTCCTATGTAACCAAAAAAATCTAGTTTATCTTTAAATAAACTTCATTATATTTTGTTTTTGAAAAGAAAACACAATCAAAATTGACAAGCAAATCTTTTCCCAATAACTAAATATTTCCTTACATAACATAAAATATGTAATAAATAATTATTATACGAACTAAACAGTGACTTAGTAAAACATGATATATATTTCGAAAGTTGAATTGATTTTTCATTAATTACAATATAATGTTACTCAAATTCATGAAATAATGGGGGTTTCTCGAATAGTGTTTAGTTAGGACGGTTTAGGAAAAGTCGAAGCATTTCCATAGTGTTGTGAATAGTGTAAAGGAGAAAAATCAATTTAACATAGGACCCTATAATACAATTTTTGCATAATATAATATAGGGACCTAGTATGGTTTCTGCATATTAGAGGGACTGGACTTATCATGCAATTTTTGCATAGTATAAGGACCTGGTGCATTTTTTGCATAATATAGGAACATATATTACAATTTAATATAGAGACCTATCATGCACCTTTTGGGACCTGATACGGTTTTTGCATGATTTAGGGACTTGTTATGCAATTTTTGTATAGTATAGGGACCTGGTACAACTTTTGCATAAAATTAGAACCTTTAGGGCATTTTTGCATAGTATGGCGACCTTTTACATTTTTTGCTTAATATAGGATCTTATCATGGAATTTTTGCATAGTATAGGGGCCTAGTACGTTTTTTTGCACAATATAGGAACCTATAGTTCATATTATACATGAAATAGAGACATATTGTGCATTTTTGGATAGTATAGGGACGTGGTATAGTTTTTAAATAAATTAGGAACCTATCATGTAATTTTTGCATAGTACAGGGACCTGGTACATTTCTTACATAATATAGGAAACTATAGTACATTTTTGCGTGAAATAGGAACCTATCGAGCATTTTTTTTACATAATTTAGGGACCTAGTACTATGCATAAAATAGGGACCTAATATGCATTTTTTATATACCATAGGAATCTGATACTGGTTTTGCATAATACAGGGACACATACACATAATACATTTTTTGCATAAGAAAATAGGGACCTATTATGTTGTTTTTGCATAGTATAGGGACCTATAGTGCAATATTGAAACTATATGATTTTCTTTTGCCTGTTGTCAAACTAACGGGTGTATTTGGTATTTTACCCTTTTGTTAAGTCTATCGAAAAATGTATGAAGAGGAGGAGTCAGGTAGTAAATAATTAAGGGGGTGTTTCAGGATTTTTGGGATAGTACAGGTGGTATGTAATTGTATTTGATTACCCCCCCCCCCCCCCCCCCCCCCATAATGTCTTAGATATTTAAATCTGTATTAAAATCGTAAATTCTAATGCGTTTAGTCCCGAGACGGTCCCTGAACTATATGCCATTTTCCAGTTTATTCCTTAAACTTCAATATTTATCAAAATAATCATGAAACTTTGTCTTTGTTCCTTATCAGAATACTAGCAAAGACCTTCTAGGACCAAACCAATAATCGGCTTGTAGTTTAGCACCATTTACGGATTTTCCCTATTAATAATTACGAAAATACCCGAAGAGTAAAATTTGTAGAAAAAAATAAATATTTAGGACCATTTCGGTACCATTTCAATTTGCAATGATCATGTCCTCGACTTGTAAATATCCTGCAATTCGAGGATCATTTGGGGAATAATTCCAATTCTAAACATTAAATAGAGATAGTAGGAGTAGAAAAATGTGTATATATTCTAAAGACAACACCTTTATAGAATTGAATAGTTAATATTAAACTGAGTAGATATTGTTCCCATTTATGTATTTTTTATTTATTCTTAAATAAATAGTTCGTATATTTTTTGACATTTAGTATAACATTTTAGGGAACAGGAGGTTTACTGTCTACTTCACATTTTGATGCTCATCGATTGAGGGTCCATCGTGAATGTAGACGGGACAGCCAACAAGTGGGTTCCACCTTTGATTTTACAGGATAATGAACTACATGAGGTACATATACATTTTTTATTCTATACTAATTTAATGTTTGCAATATTTGTGGTTTACCTTGCGAAAGATGTTAATATGTTTTTATTTTTTTAATTTAACCGTGAAACCAGGCGCTTTCTTTTCTTGCTTTCTGGAATTCGTCCTTGTATATCATATAGTTTCAGTATTAGAACATGTTTTTTTATGTGAAAATATCAATGCGAAGAAGTTCTCAAATAATCACTGATGGAAATGTACTTATTTTCTCGTCCTGTCATATGCGAATTCTCATTTTGCGCATATCTTTAATTTATTTCTTGAATAATTATAAGTATACGCCAATTCTGAATTATTTAATTTAAGAGTGCAGGCAGAGAGTGAAGAGGATGTTCTTAGGCCTGGAAAACAAGTAGAAGTGAGTAGCAACGAGGATGGTTTTCAAGGTGCTTAGTTCACTGCAGACATCACAATTCGATTAGCCAATGGAAAGTATCTGATGTCTCCCCATTTGTGATAATTTAATATTAGTTGTTTTTTTTGTTCGAAACATAATATATAGATAGATAAAATCGGACGATTACAAACTAGCCTATACCGATAGGCTCATTGTCTACTCGAAGGATAAAAGACAACTGGGGAGGGATTGTAGAATCCCAATTGCCAAACAAAGTGCTAGAAGGCTCTTGTTTGGCAACCCAGTCGGTTGCAAGATTTCTACTCCTAGGAATTAAGAGTAAAACTAGGGTTACATCGTTCCGCAAAATAGTAAATATTACAAATTAAGTTACGAATAGAATGACAAGAAATAGTTTGTCTAGAAGAAAGGGCCTTCATGATCGTTTGATTGTCATTCTCGATAATAGTGCTGCCAAAAGAAAACTTCGATGCCATCTCGGTTGCTTTCAAAACTCCCGTAGCCTCTGCCTCTATCACCGACTCCGCTTCTATTTTCCAACTTTGTCCTGTTATGAAATTACCATTAGTGTTTCTTACAATACAAGCAATTGCTGCTCCTTTATCAGAATATGCAACATCACAGTTTATTTTAATTTTATTAGGAGGGGTTTTTTTGCATTTGTCCTTAAATTTAATTCTATTGTTGTTATTTTTATTATTATTTATAATCTTTTTCTTTATTGCTATCTATATTAATATTATTATCACTAATTTCTTTCTTTTCTTCAAAGATATTAAGGTCATTAGGGTTAGATATTTTATAGTATTCTTTTCAATTTTGTGTGGCTTTATTACAAGTTACCAAAGGGTCCAGCTTTTTATTATTATAGATAAAGCTATTTCTGTCTTTCCAAATTTGTCAGCACATTGTGCATATTAGTTCAAGTATACTATCTTTTTTATTAAAATTGTTTATAATTTCTTGGATATGGTCAAGGATCCAAAGATCAATCCTTGAAGTTGTATTATTATCTGTTTTTATATTTAAGGGGCTAGTAAACCATACACTTTTTGCCCAAGGGCATCTAAAAAGCATATGTTTTACTGTTTCTGTATTGTTATCACATATTTTAGAATTATTATTATTAATATACTTTCTTTTTATTAGGTTTTCTTCTGTTGGAAGTAGTTTTTTAATAACTCCCCACATGAAATTTCTAATTTTAGGTGGAGTTTCCATATTCCAAACTGATTTCCAAAGCTCATCATTTCTATTATTAGAGATAGTAGGTTTACTTTGTTCTTTTAATTTTTGTAAATTAAGTTGTTCCATTTTTTATTTTTGATATGTATCTTTTACTATATAGTTACCCTTTTTGAAGTAATCAATACATATTTGGTCTTCACATAAAAATTGTGGTATTATCATATTTTTATTTTATTAGTTATATCGGAGGATATAAATTGTATAAAACCTCAATATTCCATGTCCCATCTTCTTTAATTAACTCATTTACCATCATAATATTACAAATATTTGGTTTAATGTTTTGGTTATTATTATATATCCATTTATGCTTATGGAAGTTGATATTGTTTCCATTTTCTATTTTCCATTTAATATTATTTTGAAAGTTTTCCCTTCCAATAATTATACTTTTTCATCCCCATGAAGGTGAACTTCCAATTTTAGCATCTAAGAAAGTGATGTTGTGGAAGTATTTTCCTTTGAGAAGTATATAAAGAAGAGAATCTTGTTTATTTAATATATTACATGCTTGTTTTTCTAGTAGAGCTAAGTTCATGAGATGGAGATCTCTAAAACCAAGCCCCCCTTCAAATTTAGAAGTAGTAAGAATAGGGTTTTCCAATTATCTATCTTTTGTAAAATTCTATCAATCAAGAATTGTAGATCTTTGGACTTTGCTCTGCCCCATTCAGTTGGTATACCTAGATAGTTACCTAAGTTTTTTTGTTTCTTTCCATATTAACTCTTTTTTCCATTATATTTTGTATTAATGAAGGTGTATTAGGGCTACATATAACTCCACATTTATTAAGATTCGGGCATAAACATGTACTATTTTTGTATTTATGCATAGTATCATTGAAAGATTGGATTTCAATATTATCTGCATTTAGAAACGAAAGACTATCATCCGCAAACAACAAGTGGGATATTACAGGACAATGATTTCCTATTTTTATACCTTGTACAAGGTTTTTTTCTTTTTTATATCTAATTAAATAATTAAGAGTTTGAGACATTAGGCAAAAAATGAGTGGAGATAAGGGGTCTCCTTGTCTTATTCCCCTTGTTGGATCTTTGATTTGGTGGGTTTCCCCATTTATTAGAACAGAGTAGGTTACAGAAGTGATACAAATAATAAGTTTCCTAATTCATTCTTTGTTGAAACCCATTTTGGTCAGGATATCTTGTAGAAAATCTCATTCTATATATTCATAAGCTTTCATGATGTCAGCTTTTATTGCTAGCATATATTTTTTGGTTTTTCTCCTTCTTTTAATATGGGTAATCAATTCATTTGCAATCATAGTATTTTCCTAAATGAGTTTATTAGGTATGAAGGCACTTTGGTTTTCTCCTACAAGAGAATTCATATAAGGTTGAAGTCTATTGACAAGAATTCTTGCTATAATTTTATAAATAAAATTTGAGCAACTAATAGGTCGATATTGCTTTATATTTAATGGTTTATTAATTTGAATGAGAGTGATAAGAGTTTGATTAATATCCTTCAAATCACCTTTATTATTCCAAAAGTTATTAATAATTCTCATAATCTCAAGTTTAATTATATCCCATTATATTCTGAAGAAGTTACCATTATACCCATCAGGTCCTGGAGCCTTATTGGGTCCCTATTCCCATGTATCTTTTTTAACTTCTTCTTCATTGATAGGTTTATTAAGGTTGTCAGCTGATTTATTATCAATTTTACTAGAAATGAGGTTTTGGGTATTAGTGTACTCCCTTTTACCTACTGTAAAGAAGACATTGTTGAAATAGTTAATAATTTAAGAATCAATGTCTTCTTTATTATCAAGCCAGATTCCATTATCATTGGTAATTCTGGTTATTTTATTTCTACTTCTCCTATATTTAGTACAAGCATGTTAATATTTAGTATTTTTATCACTCTTTTTTAACCATATGTGTCTAGATCTAGCTTTAGATCATTACTATTTGATATAATTTCAAGTTCCTTTATTAACTTTTCAATATGGATTTTATTATTACCAAATTTTTTCCTATTCCATTCTCTTAGGGCAAAACTACATTTCCTAAGTTTATAGTTGATAACTTTATTGGGGTTACCCCTAATCGTTTTATAGTCATTCCAGACTTTTTAATAATATTTAGGCAATCGTTTTCATTAAAGGACTAAAGTGCAATTAAAGTAAATATTAAACTAAAATTAAAACTACTGCAAGGAAATAAATATGAGGAGACTAAAAGATGAGAGAATAGTACTTGAGTCACGCTAGGTTTTACCAAAATAAACTTAATCAATGCTTCTTCTAAGGGACAAATTAGTAACTAGTAATAGTCGGGATTCTAGATTCTCCTAACCCCCGTCATGGTGGACTTAGGAGCTATTCTCAGGTGTTACGAACCCCATCAGGGCGACCATAATCCACCTTCGAATGTTAGGTTCTCTACCCAATTACCTATAAGATTAACTAAGTCCGTCGGGATCAATAATTTCTATGTTATGTTTATTACCTATGTCAGTAATTAAACCCCCGTCAAGATGATCACTACCCCACCAAAGTGAATAGCCTAATTACTCAAACCTATGTCTAATTGATCAGATTAAAAATAGTGAAATTAACTTACGATAACAAACAATACTAAATTACTCAATTTGAATTAAATCATAAAAATCCCAAATCAGAAAGCATCAATTAAATAAATTAAGGTTCAATACCTTACAACGATTCTCAAGCACTTAAAAAGTTTAGCTCATAACGGAAAATAAAACTAAAACAATGAAATTAAAAGACATAATGTTTTACAGAAAGAAAATAAATAAACCTAATTAAGAGGTTGGGATTGGCTTTGAATCGGAGATATAGACAGTCTCCAGCTCTCAGCTTTCTTCCTTCCTGCTTGCTCTGACTTGAATCCTTAAGCCTATTTGATAATTATATGAAGTCTGTGTAAAAGAGGAGGTTAAGGGGTGTATTTATAGGTGTTAGAAAGCCCTAGGTCGAATTTACTTGGAGTGTAAGACAAGTTAAGGACTCTTTAATTCGTAACCCTAAATTCTAGGAAAGGTAAGATTTTGCTGCTGATTTGATTTGGTCATATCTTTTTCAATACTTATCCATTTGAGGAGTTCCAATATATGAACTGCTTGTCTTGGAAAGAGCTTTCTATTGGTGCAGACCACTCATCCAGATTCCTAGCCAATCGTAAGTTATGGACTGATCTTTAAAACGTCGCTGGAATTTCGGATTCATAAGACAGCTTTATCTTTTCCTTCTTTGTATATATCCTTCCTAAATCTTCTTATTTCCATGTAAATCTCTTTTCTTTTCCTTTTCTAACTCGACTTGGTCTCTAAGTAATTACCATTTATCTTTTAAAGCTTCACATTAAATAAATAATTAAATCACATATGCTTAAAAAGAATAAATCAATAATTCAAGAAATAGAAATAGGAAAGTGTACTCTAAAAATAGAAACTCGAGTAAAAACATTTCCTAACACTCTAAAATACACTAAGACTTTATTCTCACTTCTCTATCTTGGATTGGTCTTTCATGAAATTCAACAACCTATTTAACTTTGCACAAAAAATAGTCAAATTTACGCACAAAAGCTCAGAATGCAAATAGTTAAATTCCAAGGGGGAAAAGTGTAATATGACAAATTATGCATGAATGTCTAGCTAATAAGTCAATTATTCACCTAGAATAATGTCTCCAAAGGGCTAACAATTAGAACAAATAGGGAGACATCAACGTGCTAGTTGGGGAAGCGGCGTTTCAAGTGAAGACCATTGTCACGCAACGTACAAAGAAGGGTTCTGGAAAGCTGAGAGGACAAATATAAGACTTGAGAAAGCTTCATTAGTTGTACATGGTATGCTTCTTGTATATTTGGAGTTTGGAGAGCTAATCAACCCACCAATCATGAATAATACATATTTTAACAATTTAAGATCATTTGGCAAACAATTTCCGTCGGCCAACCAACGTTCGACTTTTTTTTATTTTCAAATTTAGATTTTGAATAATTATCATATGATCACTATATATATCGAGCCAATAGTTTCTTTTATATTTCACATGAGATTCTTTCTTATTATTTCTCTTTCACACTCACATTTATTTATTGGAACAAAAAAAAGGTAACATTGAAAAACAATGAAATATAAAACTTAAAACTCGTATCTTTCACAATCATATTCGTTGGAACAAAAAGCATTCAAGAAATCTCCTGCACAAGAAAATTGTCGCCACCTGTGAACCATTCTCCACCACCAGCAACCCGAATTGGCTACACCATCAACAATATAAGAACTCAAATTAAGGTAAAAATCCGCCGTCATTAGGGGACTATTCTCATGCACGAGAAAACTGGTGCAACTCAGGGAAGGTGAGTGTTACAAGATTTCTTTTATCTGTTTTGTTCCAATAAATGTAAGTGTGAAAGAGATGAGTTTTAGATTTTACGTTTCCTTTTTTTTTTCAACGTTTCCCTTTTCTTTCTTTTTTGTTCCAAGAAATGCGAGTTTGAAAGAGATAGAGTTTTAATTTTTATATTTTATTTTTTTTCAACGTTTTTTTGTTCCAATAAATGCAAATGTGAAAGATATAAGTTTTAATTTTAATGTTTCATTATTTTTCAAATTTTACTTTTTTTAAATGATGTAATTGCGAAAGAGACATGTTTTAGGTTTTATACATTGTTGTTTTCTAAAGTTTACTTTTTATTTACTTTTTAATCTGAAATTATTGAACGTTTTTGGTTATATGCTTTTTTTTACTATCAGCCCACTATATTGTACAATAACTCAATTGTATTTTTACCGTCAACCCACTGCTTTTGCACTGTCACCCACTTTTTTTACACTGTCAACCCACTATTTTTGTGGATTCACCTAGTGTTTTTTCACTATCAACCCATGGTTTTTGTAGTGTCACCCAACTATTTTGGTGTTGTCAATCCCCTACGTTTTATTTAGGGTTGAGCAAATGCAAGCAAATGCGAACAAAAAAACCAAATCGAACAAAAATACCAAAAAATAAAACGAACCAAAAAATAAAACGAACCAAAAAAACCAAAAACCGAAAAACCAAATGGTTCGGTTTTAATTTTTTTTAAAACCGTTTTTTTTGTTTGGTTCGGTTTACTATGCAAAAACTGAAACAAAAAAACCGAACAGAAACCGAAGCGTTGAAGGGGAAAAATAAGGAATGTTTGAACTTTTTTATAATAATTGTGTGGGAGAAACTTTTTGTGAGAATTTATCATCTACGTGAAATTTTTGTTTTACTATTTGGTGGTATTTTTAGTGAGAATTGTTTATATATTACTTAAGATTATATTATTAACTATCTATTATTTTATGGATTTTATTAATCATGATTGTATGAATTTGGAAGTAGTAGTTTTAATTATATAAAAATATATTTGGTATTGTAAATTAAGATTATTGTTGTCATATTATAATTTTTTATTTAATTAATATATTAATACTCAACTTATGTAATACTATTATTATTGAATTAGAGTATTAGTCGTCATTGAAAAATATATTTCAAGAAATAGGTTGACAAATATTATTGGTCAAATGTTCAAATTCGAAGCGAACCAAATTCTGAACAGAACCGAACCAATTCAGAACAAAAAACCAAATGTATAACCAAATGTGAACTATCCGGTTTGGTTTTTAAATTATAAAAAACTGAATAATTCGTTACGGTTTCAGTTTTGGCCAAAAATCACGACGAACCGAACCATGTTCACCCCTAGTTTTATTCATACTTTTAGCCCCTGATTTCTAATTGATTTTTTTTATTTCTTTATATGCACATGCAAGTTTGACAATTCAAGTAAGTGATTTAATTCTTTGTTATAAAATAGAAAATATTATGGAATTGGTTAGTTTTAGAATAGAAAATATTGTAATTATAATAATATTTTGGTTTTAAAATTTTTTAATGTTGGAATATTTTAATTATATAGTTTTTTAGTTATGGAATGTAAATATTCTCGTATGGAATTATTTGTTTGAAAAATGGTATCTTGGACATTTGTTTGGATTGTACTTCTTTGGCCGGAATTGGTGAGTCATGAATTGTATGAGTAAATCACCCTTTATAAAGATGTGGGATATAAATGGTTTTTGGGATAATTTCCACTTAAATCATAATAAAATATCCATTTCCTATTTAAATTAGGATGATTAATCCAAAAGGTCCAATGGTGGGTTATTAGCTAACGAGCTATCTGGTTTATTTCGAACGGGCGACGTTCACATAGTGCACATTTAGTAGGTGCAATAAAGGCGATTTTAGGGTGAAATTCTAGGGTTTCATTTTTTTCATCTCTTTACATAAAATTTGTTCGGCATCATTCACAATTCAATCCAGCAACGGTTAATTGCATTCGTTTCGAGCCATATCTAGACACTGGTATGGGTTTATCGA
Source organism: Nemophila menziesii (assembly GCA_029959085.1). NCBI lineage: Eukaryota > Viridiplantae > Streptophyta > Magnoliopsida > Boraginales > Hydrophyllaceae > Nemophila > Nemophila menziesii. The sequence goes on along the minus strand of JARWIR010000011.1, from coordinate 36,463,457 downwards.
TCGACGGGAAAGGATTAAGAGAAATAGAAGGGAAGCATACACCTACAAATCGAAGGGGACGGCAGCGAATCATGGGTCAAGGCCTCACATACCGGGAGACAGCTCCGAACTCTGGAAGCGCTGCCCCTACAGGTTATTTCTGGTGGGTGAGTCTATACCTTTACGACTTTCTTACTACTGTTGAAAGGTTTTCAGTGTATGGGGTAAATCACTTTTAGTTGGGTTGTAAACACCGATGGTATTTTACGGTTAATCAAATAGAGAATTCGAGAGTTAATTGGGTCCAAGTCAGTATTTTTTGGCTGTTTCGGGTACAAGGATTTTACTCGTGGGTAGCTTCGAAAGGGGTTTGTAACAGAGGAGGGGTCCAAAGCTATTGAGGTGTACACCGGTTAGTGGAGAAGGAAGTTGTTAGGATATGTGAGATTGAGAGATGTAGCGGTAGTCGATGGAGGAGATATGAGTTGAGTGACGAGGCTGGGATAATGGCACAAGGTAAACGAACAAAGAGGGACAAGTATAGTTGGATTAGTTCTTGGAGAGATGGCACCACTGGTACATGTGGGGTGGAATTTTTGTTAGATTGGGGACGAATTTTGAGGCGTGAAGTTGGAATACCTGAAACGTGCAAAAAATTCAAGAGGGACCGATACAATTTGCTGAACTCTTGTGGAAAGAACAACACAATTCGCAGGTGGATAGAAGCACTGTCGATATGGAAGATGATTGAAGATAATGAAGGGTTTCAGATTACAATTTGTTAGACTAATGGGATTATGATGATTCACACATTTCTGACCACATGGAACATTAAGGTAATGAAATTTTTTTAACATAATGATTAATTTTTTTGGAACTTGGCAAGCGTGCAGATCTTTCAACCATCACGAGGACAAAACTTCACTTTTGAAGAGTCCTTTAAACTCCCTATCACGACCGGCTCTTATTAGTGGACACGTGTCTCACTATGACAGAACAATTATCATGCTGGTGGGTTTATTTGAACGACACATAGTAAATTGGATTAACATCACCGTTAATCCTCTTTCACCCCTTCCCGAGGTAAGTCCTTTTAACTTCGACGAAACTCCTTCACATTTCCAACTTAATACACGGTTCTCTTTCTCTACCATAATATCTCATCTCATATTCTCTTCTTCTTTCCTTAATATTTTCTATTACTTTAGAGTCATGGCTACTAATACTCATCATGCTCTACACACATTTCAACTGAGTGAAACAGAAGGTGCGGATTTCGGTGACATTAGTTTGGATATCAAGGTTAAAAGTGTGGAGCATCTAATTCCAGAAAATACTTTGAAAGTCTGAGTCATGGGGATGAAAAGATCAACTTAAACGATTTTAGAAGATGGGTTCATGATCGATGGCTGGTGATGGGGACTGTTCATATTACTGAGGTTAGTAAGACTGTGTTTCAAATGCAAATAGAAAATAATCAGGAGTATGAGAGGTTATGGGGGCTTAGGCCTGGAAATGTGATAGGATATCATGCAGCTTTTACTAAGGGAAACGGGGATTTCGATGGAACATTTACAAAATCTAACTATTCAGCAGTGTGGGTCTAAGCGGATTGACTCGCGTTTATACAAAACACTATCAATACCATTAAAAACATTACACGATGCTTCACTGACCTTGAAGAAATCGATTTTCCAGACTCAGATACTGAAGTGGTACGTTCTCTAAGGTTTCGTGTCAAGTTTAGAGTCCTGGACCCTCTTCCTTCAGGGGTCTATGTGTGTCATGAAGACGGGGTTGCTTGGGTGAATTTTAAGTACGAGAACATGGGTATTTTCTGCTTCACGTGTGGCAAACTCGGTCACATGCGTAAGGAGTATCCAGATTCTCCCATTCGTGAAGGTGTATCGATTATTGATTTAAGGTTTATAATATGGCGTATGGAAAATGTCATTAAAGAAACATTGGAGAGACCTTTGTATGGGATCAGGAAAAGAAGGGGTGAGAACTTTTGTCCCAATTTACCTTACTACTCGTAGAATCGATTTGAAGAGGACTCTCCGTCTCCTTCAGCTGGTCGGAGGGAAAGGGAGAATCGCGCGAAGTTCAGAAATGATAGGCCTAGAGGCAGACAGAATCATGGAGATGGTGAGGATTCAGATAGTGACACCGTGATAAGGATATGGGTGGAGAAAGGAGGGGCCATACAACAGGTTATCTTCAAGATGTCATCAACCAAGCTCTGCAACAAGGTACCTTTACACATACTGTTGGTAGGATTATCATTGTCAGTGATGATGAACAAGATGATAAAAAGAATTAAGGAGAACATGTAAATGAGGAGATTCCCAATCCTACTCTAGTTCGTAACGTGACAGATGGGCAAGCAGGCTGAGCAGGCTGTTTTTTGCTTTGGGTAGTACAGTTGGACATTAGGGGACTGATAAAGATATGGGTGCATCTCTTAAATGTACTTTAGCGGATATGGATATTGATGATGACCAGAATCAGAAGAAAAACATAAAACAGTTAAGTACAATTCTCAAGGTAACATAGAGAGAATGGCAGCGCAACTGGAGAAACAACATGGACGGACAGAGGATTTCATAATGAACAATTGAGTAACAGTGATTTCGAAGAATATTATGATGTTGATGACACAAGTTCTGAGACAGAGGATGATCACAACAAGAATGGAGGAAATAAAGGTGGAGCTGGTAGTGTTAACCGTGTTAGGGGTGGAGATAGTGAGTCTGAGTCAGATGAGGAGAGTACTTTTTCTCGTTAGTATGCAAGACTTGTGGGTACGGTGAAGACTCGTGCATGGCATGGTTATAGAGGTGGCAGAGGAGGTAGAGGTCGCATCCCCCGGGAATGGTCGCAGAAGGGAAATGATCACCCTTTTTTGGAACTGTTAGGGGATTAGGGCCCCCTTGACAGCTCAGGTTTTGAAGTCTTTGGTGGAAGAACACAAACCCACCCTGGCTTGATTTTGTGAAACAATGTTAAACGAGAAGGATGCACCCCTAGTAGTTCATGGCTTGAAATTTGATAACTCTTTTGTTGTGAACCCCTATGGGACTAGGGACCACTCGGGGGGTTTCCTTCGTGTGTGGGACAATCCTTTAACTTTATCTATTTTGTATTTTGGCCCTTATTATATTACTATGCATATTAAAACTTTGGACTTTGCGTATTACTTTGTGTTTGTTCATTCCCCAAACTTTTACTATGATCGTTTACAAATGTATTTGGATATTACTAACTAGAAAACAAATTCAGATGACCCAGTTCTAATCATGGGAGACTTCAATGATATATTCAATTCTCATGAACGTGTAAGTCTCCTACCCCCTAATTTTTAACAAATTATGAACTTTAATAATTTTATTGCCAATAATTCTTTGACAGAGCTGCACACTTCAGGTAGTTTTTACACCTGGTCCAACAAGAGAACTGATCAAAAATTTGTGAAGTCAAAAATTATAAAGTGTTCGCATCTACGGGGTGGATCGAGAAACACCCAACCGTAACTCTATTCATTCTGATAGCTACAGGATCTGACTATTCACCAATAATACTATATCCGGAGGGTAAAGGTAAAAGGCGTGAAAGGAACTTTTAATTCGAACCAAATTGGGTCAGTCACGAGGATTGTCACGGTGTTATAGAAAATGCTTGGGGCCTCCACTACCCACGACTACTGTTCAAACAATCCCAAAAAAAGGTCAAACACAGTGAAGACACTAACAACATAAATTAAAGATGTATTCCCGAACAACAAGAAGCGAATCAAGGAATTGGAACAACAATTGATTCAGGTTACTAATAATTTTTTCACAGAAGACTCACATTGACAAGAGCAGTACATTCGAGAACAAATCAAATACTTTTGGAAACGAGAAGAGATTTATTGGTTTGATAGGTCAAGACAACAATGGATTCATTTTGGTGACAAAAACACAAAGTTTTCTTTGCTCTTACATCGCAAATACAAAATTTCAACATGATAGCAGCTATCAGACTAGTACAGGAGAGTGGACACTGAATGAGAAAGAGATCAAAACCCAGTTCAACAACTTCTATGATTACCTACTCCGAGAACAGGAATATACCTTACTAATGGAGGCTATCCGATGTATGACAGTACAAGTAACGGAAGAGATGAATGCCTCACTTACAATTAATCCAGATCAATAGGAGGTTAAACAAGCGGTGTTTAACATGAACCCCGGGAAAGCGCCAGGACCTGACGGACTTAACGGTAAACTTTTTCATGAATATTGGGATATTCTTCAAGAAGATGTTTACAGAATGGTGTTGGACTTTTTCAATAATAATACCTCTTTGGTTTCTCTTAACGAGACATTAATCAGTCTTATTCCAAAAGGTGAATCTCATACAGGAGTTGGGGATTATCGCCAAATTTCTTGTGTGAATTTTATTTACAAAATCATTTCCGAAATATTGGCGAACGGGTTACAGAAAATCATAGATAAGATCACTTCTCCCACACAAGCTACGTTTATCAAAGGTCGATCTATACAGGATAATATTACTATTGCGCATGAGGTTTCCTTCTTCATGAAACACATACTAAAAAATGAGGCTCATTCGCAGCAATAAAACTAGATATGGCAAAAGCATATGACCAGGTACGCTGGGATTTCTTACGATTATTATTATAAAAAATGGGTTTTGCGCAAACTTGGATAGACTGGATCTGGAATTGTATAATAACTGTTACTTTTCAACTCAATATTAATGGCGAAAGGCAACCGACTTTCCGGCTTGGACAAGGCCTTCGGCAAGGTAACCCACTCTCACCTCTACTCTTCTTTTACTTACAGAATCGCTGATTACACTTATTGAACAAAAAATGATGACAAGACACATACAGGGTATTCAGATCATGCGTAATTGCCCGGTTATTTCTCACCTCCTTTTTGCAGATGATTCCCTCTTTTTCCTATCGTTGGATGGACAGGATGTGGAAGAGTTCTAGGAATATATCAATACATACTGTTGCTGCTCAGGACAAAAAGTTGATTTTCACAAATCGACGGTCACCTTCAGTAAACAGACTCCAGTTAATCATCGAGAACAGGTTACAAGTACACTAAATATCAAGGAAGTGGAAGACTTGGGGAAGTACCTGGATTAGGGGTGTGCGCGGGTCGGTTTTGTATAGAAAATGCTCAACCCAAAAACCGCCCGTTCTTGTGCGGATTTTGAAAAATAAGACCCACACCCGCCCAACACATTACTTAAACCATTGAGTTTCAGGTTAGGCGGGTTGCGGGTGCATTGCGGGTGATTTAGTTCGATAAAGAAGACGAATTTGTATCCATATTCATTTGGTGAGTCAAAATTATATTACAAATGAAAATTATAACGTAAAATATTGTGTTAGGATACGCATATGCATTTCAAATCATCTATGATTAAAAGATATAAAATGAGATTTTAGGAAACTAAATATATGAAAAGAACAAAGAGTACAGATAATATCATAATTGATATGACAAACATATTCATTAGATAAAATATTATTGAAATATTGAGGGATTTCAAAATATTTTAAAAAAAGGGGGAGGAATAAAAAAAATATAGAGTGAAAAACACATGACCACCACTATCTTATTTGAATAAAATGAGCAATACGAATTTTTCTATTTTTTATACTACAAGGTAATCGAGTATATGCGGGTTTGCGGGTTTCAAGTTTAAAATCCACAACCCGCAAAAAATGTGTATATTTTTTTTAAAATGTAAACCGCAACCCACCCAATTAAAAAGTAACCCGTATAATTTCGGGTTAGTGTGATCGGGTTGGTCGGGTTATGCGGGTTTTCTAACCCGATGCACATCCCTAACCTGGATGTTCGTCTTTGTCATAAACAGTCAAAAATTGATACTCTACAATGGATTGCGGAAAAAGTCTTCAGTAAAGCGTAGGGATGGATTGCAAAACTGCTTTCCGAAGGAGGAAAAGAAGTACTCATAAAGGTAGTTCTTCAAGCCATCCCAACTTATGATATGTCCATTTTTTATTTCACACTTGGTTTTTGCAGTTTATTGACATCGATTATTGCGCGTTTTTTATGGAATTCAATTGAGAAACGGAAGATACACTGGCTTGACTGGGAGAAGATAACGGCAACAAAAGTTACTGGTGGTATGGGTTTTAGAGACCTTAAGCGTGCGAACACCGCACTCTTGGCACGACAAGCATGGAAGATTTTTTAATTTCCGGATTTACTGGCAGCGCGTGTGCTTAAAGGTATCTACTTTTTGCACAAATATTTTCTCGAGGTTAAGCTACGGCAGAGTCAGTCGTGGGAAAGTTTACTAGAAGGGAGGGATCTCCTCGTCGAACATGGGATTGTTCAGATTGGAAATAGAGGATCAACTAGGATATGGGAAGATAATTGGTTGCCTTTGGGGAGAATAAAAAATAAACAGCCAGACGCGGTTATTGAAACAGTCAACCAGCTTATGCACACCAACACGGATACCTGGGATTGGGAGGTGATCGATACAGTCTTACCCGACCCAGTTAAAGAGGAAATTTATCGGACACCTTTACTTGATCGACAATCACAGGATACTTTTACTTGGCCTTTCACAAAGTCAGGAGTGTATACGACTAAATCGGGGTATTCAGTTTTAACACAAAAACATCAAGCGACACTACAACAAACATCAGCATAGGCGGAACTTCAAAATCCAGAATTGTGGAAGAAAGATTCGAAATCCAATGTTCCAACTAAAGTCAGAAATTTTACGTGGAAGGCGTGCCGGAATATTCTACCGACACACAAGAACCTGCACCATAAACAATGCAGTGACTCCACCTGGTGTCATTGGTGCGGGGAGATAACATAAACAAGTTCTCACCTTCTTCTCACATGTGTTTTTTGTAGACAGGTTTGGGCGGGATCAGCATTACAAATTAGAATTCCGGAGGAGGAACGACACAACATATAGGAATGGTTTACCAAAATAATTGATAACATAGATCCATCGATCTGAGACAAAAGAATTCTTACTTACCTAATGTTGATAATGTGGAACATTTGGAAACAAAAAAATGAAATGTTTACACGAAACAAGGACACCAAATGTTAACTCGGTCCTACATCTTACTAATATAACTATGAAAGATCTTTTTGGACAGGACTAGAGTGAGAGACCTAACACCGGTGATGAGAGCGGAGGAGGGCTCCAGACCTCAATTTCGGAGCCAGTATTTCAAGAGGATACCCAGATTATTTATACATGTGACGCTTCTTTCAAATCAAAAGCAGAACAGAGTTGTATTGGAGTGGTTCGAAGAGAGGTGGCCTTTAGTTCAAGACAGGTTTTCTCGAAACCAGTCTGGACCTATTCAGCGGCCGAGACAGAAGCGATAGCGGTTCACGAGGAAACCAAACTCGCAAGACAGGATACATGCAAGAAAACAGTTACCTGCTCCGACAACCTTGAGTTAGTTCAAGGTATCATATCGTTGTCAGCGGCGTGGTGGAAGATCAAACCATTCATTAAGAAGATCCAGAGGGTTGTTGAGTAACATGGAAACATGTCCTTCAGCACATTTCAAGACAACATAATGGATGGGCTGACAAAGCGGCGCAGAAAGCTAGGCAGCAATCAACAATGAGGAACCAACAGATTCAATTAACCCTCCAATTCAGACGATTGGGTATTTGCTAATGAGAATACGTGACACCTTTGCGGCCGACCAACAAAAATCCAAAAGGTCCACAACCCAACAAAATTTCTTCATAAGGTCCAACCCACTTCACTAATAATTCAGATCCATAATACCGTTTATAGGCTATGCGACACAATTCACTAGGTTGTGAGACATAATTAGGTGGGCTTACATCACGGGAATTGTTGGGCTAGACAACATAATTTGGTGGGTTAGAAGATAATGAATACGGCAAACTGTTAGATTAGACGACATAATTTGATAGACTATTGTAAATTCAAAACCCAAAATGTATATTTCATTTGTTGGGTTGTGTTTATTAATTTTGTGGACCTACTATTAAAACCCATTAAAAAATCCATCTCCATTTTTAGTCCATATCTATTAAATCAAATTGCTCACTTCAACAGTAAACAACTATTCTCAAAACATCTGTTCTCATACAGTAAAAGGCTCCCAACTGTCATAAAAATGGTCATTGTAAGATTTATATTAAAATATAATAAACATCACGAGTACTTATACTTAAATTAGATAATTTTGAAAATCTGTAATAGTGATGAGATTAGGTTAAAATAGCTCAAGTTTTTGAAATTAAATAGTAAAGATTATTTTTTTACCTTAATTTGGATTCTTCAAATTGTTGATGACTAGCCAAGCCCATTTGATGATGGTGGAGAATGGTGAGTGGAAAGAGAAAATATGCAGGAGAGCGGCTTGAAAAGGTGAGTGAGAAGAGATTTTTTTTTTGTTTTTTTGGAATGCGGGTGAAGAGATAAAATTAGGTTTTATGTTTCATTATTTTTCAACTTTTTATTTTTCCTTTTAACGTGTTATATATATTTTTTTAATCTTAAATTTTATTTTCTTATTTTGTAAGGTTGTGTTACATATAGAATAAATCTAAAATAATATTTTGAATCTTATTCATCTAAACTTTTAGACTGGACTTCTTAACATATATTTATTGGGTTATAAACTTAATTAAAATTATCTCGTTAAATTAAACATTATTATATAGGTTAAAGTTACCAACATATCCTTCTATCTATTAGATAATAACTATATTTAATAATTAATAAGACAATTCCTATTTATGTCATACAAAATTTAACTTTTTATTGAAATAATAAAATCTTAAATTTCTATTTAAATCAAATATTATTATAATTGTGGAAATATCAGCATACCTTTCTAAGTTTAAATTATAATTATAGTAATTAATTAATTTTAAAAACAAAAATAATTATATAATAATTTTTTTCAAGCGAATGGCTTAGGCATTTATTTTATTTTTTTTTCATTTTTTTACTTTTTAAGAAGGTGTATTGAGAGAGAGAGAGGGATTTTATCTTTAGATTTTTTTTCTTTTCTAATAAGGGGCCATATATCATTATCAAACAAGGGGCCCAGGGATAAAATAGTTTTGTTTTTAGATTTGTTTCTATTCCAGCGAGTACCCGGGACAAATTTTTTAAGAATATTGTTTCTTTTCCAAAGAGGGGCCAAAGGCAGAGAAGGGGGTGGGACATAAATTTTTTTATATATTTGTTTCCCATTTCTATCGAGGGCAAAAACAATTCAATTTTTTTTCTTTTTCAGCGAGGGGCGCAAATACAAGTTGGGGTTGAGACACCGCACTTCAACCGGCTATCATCCCCAATCTAATGGTCAAGATGAGGTCTCTAACCGAGAGATTGATGTCTCCCGATTTGTTCTAATTATTAGCCCCTTGGAGACATCCTTTTAGGTGAATAAATGACATATTTGATAGACTTTTAGGTTTAATTGATCATATTGCACTTCCTCCCCTTGGAAATTAACTATTTGCAGAATCTGAGCTTTTGTGCGTAAATTTGACTATTTCTAATGCAAATTTAATTGGTTCTTGAAATTCATGAAAGACCAATCCAATGAGAAGAAGTGAGAATAAAGTCTTAGTGTATTTTAGAGTGTTAGGAAGTGATTTTTAGTCGAGTTTCTATTTTTAGAGTACACTTTCCTATTTCGATTTCTTGATTTATTGATTTATTCTTTTTAAAGCATATGCGGTTTAATTATTTATTTAATGTGAAGCTTTAAAAGATAAATGGTAATTACTTAGAGACCAAGTCAAGATAAAGATGAAAGGAAAGAAGATTTACATGGAAATAAGAAGATTTAGGAAAGATTTATTCAAAGGAGGAAAAGATAAAGCTGCCTTTTGAAATCTGAAAATCCAGCCACGTTTTAGAGATAAAATAATAATTAAAGATTGGCATGGATTATAGACGAGTGGTCTGCACCCATAGAAAGAGCTTTCCAAGACAAGCAATTTCATATATTGGAACTTCTCAAACGGATAAGTATTGAAACAGATATGACCAAATCAAATCAGCAGCAAATCTTACCTTTCCTAGAATTTAGAGCTACGAATTTGAGAGTCTTTGACTTGTCTTCCACTCCAAGCAAAATCCGACCTAGGTTCCTCCAACACCTATAAATACACCCCTTAACCTCCTACTTTCACACACTTCAGAGAATTACAGAAGAGGCTTAAGGTTTTCAAGTTAGAGCACGAAGGAGAGAAGAAGCTAGAAGCTGGAGGAATCCTGTTCTTCCAACAATAGTCATTCAACCCTTTAGGTTTTTATCTATCTTTTGTAATTGCAACATGAATTTCTTTTATTTTAATTTATATTTCCATTCTGTTATGAACTAATTTCTTTAGTACTTGAGAATCGCTATATGGGTTGAATTTAATTCTGTTTAATTTATGTTTTCTGAATTTGGGATTTAATAGTTTAAATTAGATTAGGTATTTTGTGTTGACTATTATTTTGTTTTAATTACTAATTTTGAAGTCATGAATCAAACTTAGCTCATAGTAATTAGGCTATTCCATATAGTGGCGTATGGATCACCTTGACGGGGGGTTTAATTACAGACTTAGATAATAGACGCATAGTATCCGTTATTGACCTTGACAGGCTTAACTAACCATGCAGCCAATTATATTCACCCTGACGGGGTTTGTAATACCGTAGGATAGCTCCTAGGTCCACCCTGACGGGGGCTAGGAGATATTAGAGTCCCGACTAGCATTATAATACCAGTTTAGCCCTTAAACAGAAGCATGAATTAGATAGATTAGGTGAAACCCTTGCGAGGATCAAGTACTCTTTCTCATCTGAAGTTTCAAATCTCTTTTATTTGCTTTCTTTTAATTTCGTAATTTATTTTCTTGCATCTTAATTTATAAAACCAAACAAAAATCTTTACTTTATTTTCTGTTAAGAAGTTATTCTTACTTTTCGATTAATACCTGAGTTGTGCCTAATCCGTCCCTGCGAACGAACTCGATTTATCGAATATTACTTGGACAACCGTACACTTGCGGTGATTGTGGTTCCTTTACTTTCGCATTAATTTAATAACACACCAGGACCCACCAAGTTTTTGGCGCCGCTGCCGGGGACGGTAGCGTGTGACCCCGGTGTTAATCTTTTAGTAGTTTAATTGTTAGTTTAGTTTTAGTTTTATTTTTCAGTTTTACGCTTTGGGTTGTCTTTCTTTCTCAGGCTTACAGGTTTTGGTTTATGCGTGAAGATATCGTGATTCTTGCAAATCCCGAAAACCTAGTTCGATAAGCAAACAAAAGAAAGAGAGACGCTAAAGCAAAAGAGTTAGAGGAGCAATTAGCAAGAGAGACAATGGCTGAAGACCCAGTTGACAATCAACAACAACTCAACCCTCCAGCTGCTCCTGTTGCTCAAAATAATGATCCGTGGTTCATCAATGGCCCTGAAGAAGCTCCATTTCGAGCTCCTGCCCTCGGAATTGGCCCTGCAGATATTAATGTCGCGAGATACAGACCCGATCCTGGTATGTTATCTCAGTTTCAAAGTTATGGCAATTACCGAGGAGCACCTAGCGAAGATCCGATCCGTGCTGTACAGAAGTTCATGCAAATTTGCGATTCTTATATTACGCGAGGAGTAACTAAAGAGCAAATGTATTTTGCTAATTTTAGATACTTCGTTATTGATGGAGCAAGTGAGTGGCATGATTCTCAAGAACCCGGAACAATTACAACATGGGACGCATTACAAACCGCGTTCTTCGATAGATACTACCCAACGAATATGTGATTAGATGCGCAAGTTGAACTAACCTCATTCAAACAAGATCAAGACGAGACTTTGGGTAGAAGTTGGAAAAGATTTTAGATTTGCTTACGAAGAGTCCCTGATCATGGCCTCACAGAAGTTCAACAAATGAAGATATTTTACCGAGGACTTGATGGCTCTTCAAGAAAGGATCTAGACTTGCTTTGTGGTGGTGGATTTCTACAGGTACAACCAGTTCATGCGAAGATTATTTTGAATAGAACTGTAACAAATGAACTTGGCTGGAACACTGTAAGAACACCTGTTCGAGGTGGAAATACTGCGTCAATTGAAGAAAAAGTCACCTCCATGGAAACCAAACTCGAGCAACAACTTAAACAACTTACTATAGCCGTTACAAAGAGTGTTGCAAGTAAAAGAGCGGAAGTTAATATTACAAAAGAAGTTTATGGATGTTCTAACTGCGGTACAGAAGATCATGATTGGGAGATCTGTCAAAACAATCCAGAATCCGTAATGTTCATGTCCAACCGAGGAAATTATAAATCAAGTGGTCAAGGTTATCAACCGAATAGAAACCATCCGGGTTTTCTATATTCGAATCCAAATGGGGCTGCTAATCCACAACATGCATATCAACCACGACCCCAAGGCAATAGCTTTCAACCAAGACCTCATAACAATTATCAAGGTGGACAAGCATACGGAAATCAAGCTCAGAGACAACCTCTTCAAGATGCTTATGCCGACACCATGAACCAGAAAGCTCTACCTGCTCAACCTCAAGAAGGTGCTTTAGATCTACAGCAAACCTTGACAACATTAATCACCATTCAACAAACTACAGCCGCAGCACTTAAGTTGATGGAAACTCAGATGGCGCAGATGGCAAAGCAATTAAATCAACGTCTACAAGGACAATTACCAAGTGACACTGAAGAACCCAAGCAGAGAGAAGATTGTAATGCAGTAACACTTCGAAGTGGTAAGAAGCTTGCTCCACCTCCCTTTCCCGTAATGAAAGAAAAAGAAACAAATGTGAAGGAAAAACCGGTAAAAGATGTGGTGGAGAAAGAAGATGAACCTGAAGTAATAGAAGTAGAGAAGATTCCGGAAAAGCCAAAGAAGCCAGATACTACAATAACCCGTCCTCCTCCACCTTTTCCCTCGAGAGTTCAGAAGAAAGGCGATATGGCTGACTATCAGAAATTCCTGAATGTGGTACGTGGTCTTAATATCAACATTCCATTCTTAGATTCCATTTAATCATGGCTACTGCATATCACACAATTCTCCCTTACATTATTAGAATAAACAAGGCTAGTGGAGATTACTTGCTAAATCTTGAGCTAAACTCTCATACTATCTATTTCTCTTTATTTATTTTCTATTTCTACTTTATTTAGTTAATTATTCTTATTCAAAAACCCAACAAATATTTCATTAGTCTTTTATTTTCAGCGTAATATTCATCTAGCTTTCTTATTTGCATTATTATTGCATAAGTTCTCTCTAACTTTCGTAGTCTCTAAGGAACGAATCTTACTTATTATAAAAACTTGCGTACGACCTGTGATACTTGTAGTGATTTTCTCGTGGTAGTTAAGGGTGTGTGTCCTTTATTATTATCTTATTTATCTGTTTATTTATCACATCTTTGCCCCCACCACCTATGCATCAGAAGTTGGTAGTCTAATGTATACTCGAGTTTGTACACTTGTGCATATTGCGTACGTTGTTGGCATGTTAGGCAGATATCTCAGCAACCCCGGTATGGAACATTGCAAAGGAGCCAAGCGGGTAATGAGATACTTGAAGAGAACAAATGACTTTATGCTCACATATAAGAAATCAGATCAGTTGGAGATTATTGGGTATTCAGACTCCAATTTTGCGCGATGCCAAGATAGTAAAAAATCTACACCAGGCTATATATATATATATATCTTAGCTGGAGGTGCAATATCGTGGAAGAGTGCCAAACAAACACTTGCAGCTTCTTCCACTATGGCAGCAGAATTTATAGCATGTTATGAGGCATCTAATCAAGGAATAAGGCTTCAAAAAAATTTCACTAGTCTACGCATTTTAGAAAATATAGGAAGACCACTAAAGTTATATTGTGACAATAAATCTGCAGTGCTATATTCAAAGAACAATGGGAGCTCATCTAAGTCAAAACATATTGACATAAAGTTCCTTGATGTGAAAGAACGGGTACAGAATGGAGAAATATATATAGAGCACACTGGAACAAACTCTATGATTCCGGATCCGCTTACTATAGGATTACCACCCAAAGTCTTTCATGAGCATACCGCTCATATGGGTGTTATATTACATGAAGATGTGATGTTTTAGTGGGAGTTTAAGTTTTTATTTCTCTATGTTTTTAATTTAGAAACATTATGTATTTGGATATTTTATGTAGAAGTAAAGCATTTAGTTCTTTTATACTCTGCCAGTTCGGTTAAAGTTAGACCAGTTGGAAATAAGCATATGTTTAGACCATATTACATGTAATTTCTATGCTACACATCCATGATTGGTCTTTGTCGGGTTATTTTATTGGTATATGTGATTATCAATGTGATGAAAGTCCTTCTAGTCCTGTATCGTTATAGTTGATGGACGAGATTTTTTGGTATACCTCTATATGTGATAACATTTTGGAGCGCTCATAAGGTTGTACAAATTCATAAAGTAACACACGTGGCCCAAGTGGGAGATTGTTGGAAATATCTAATAATTATGGGCTTACTATGTAAATATTAAATGTGTAGTATTATCGTAAAAGTTTAATCCAATTGATTATGGTCTAATAAAGCTTATAACTGGATTAGGGGAATAAAAGTGTCATGGAATTAAAGTGTAGATACTATTATGTTATTTCTAGTTTAATGAGGGGTCAAACTAGAAATAATAGAAGTTATTAACTATTAACTGTTAATAACTGCTTATTCTTAACTAAACACATATTCAGAATTATAAGAAAGGGGTTATGGTCCCCAGATCATACGCTCTACTACTTCTCTCATCCCCATCTAAAGAGAAAACTAAAAACACACAAGGTGTAGATCTTGAAGATTCATTACCCACTCCAACAAATCAATCAAAGTAATCATGGTTTGGGTACGCTTCTGCTTATCTCCTCTTTTATTCTTAATATTATTTATTATGGATTATTTAGTATATTTATGGGTTTTGATTAAACACCAAATCCTTACATTTAATACCAAGATCACTGGATTCGGAGTTGTAACGAAAAAGTTATGAATTTTACAAAGTCAATGGGCCAACTAGTCCCGAATCATAGTTACACCTAGGAATCACAGCGAGCAAGTAAGAAGAAGAGAAGAAGGAGTTGGAAGTTGGTTATGCCATTCCAACCCATCCAGTTATCAGTTTTCAACAATTAGTATAGTATTCTTACTCTGTTTTATCTTTTCAACATGAATATGATATTATCTATTGTGAGTTTTAATTTTCTTAGTATGAACTAATTCTATTTAGCTTATGAATACATATGGGTATGAACCCTAGACTTGTTTTATGTTTTATTGAATTTGGGATTTATATTTAAATGAATTGTTCATATAGCTCTATATTATGTGTTTTGATTTAATGTTTGTGGTTCTTTGATGTCTCCCTAATTGTTCTTATTTTCGACCCTTGGGAGACATCAGTTTTTGTGTTTATTTACTTAATTTGATAGACTTTTGGACTAAATATGCAATAATATGATTTTCCTCTTTTATTTCTAGCCTTTTTAATTTATTAAGCCTTTGCGCATAATATTGGTATTTTTAGTGTAAATTTTACAGGTTTTAGATGTTAGCTAGAAGAGGAATCCAAGGAGAAAGTCAAAAGATCGTGATATAGAGTCAAGACTTGAAGATAAATCCCGAAGATATTCTTTTTAGAGTTGAAAATCTGTTTTCCAGGCCATAGATTGCTGATTTCGTGGTTCTTAAGCGATGATTTAGCCACTGACCTTTGAAGAGAAAACATTCCTTATCGAGTTACGGAACTTTAGCAACTGGAATGAGGTCAATCGGAGTCATAACGAAGCGGGAAAAGCCGTTTTAGTGAAGGTGTATCAGCAGTTACGGGATTTTGGGCTTAGAATTTGGGGTTGGACATTTAATTAGTGTTTTATTATTAGGTCCAAGCCCTAATCCGTTTTTACACTTATAAAAGGAGCCTTTGAATTCTATTTTTCATACAATTCACATTCCACAAGATTAAACACCAGAGAGAAGCAACAGAAGGAAGAAAGAAGAAGCTGCAAGAACTGGAGAGGGTCTATATCTCCGTTCTCAGTCATTCCAACTCCGGAAATTAGGTTTCTTTCAATTTTAATTTTGTAATCAAATATGAATTCCATTTCAATTAATTTAATTTTTCTTTTTAGTATGAGCTAAACATTCAATAGTGCTTGAGAACAATTAATGGGTGAATCCCAATCTTATTGAATTACGAATGTTGAATTTGGGTTTCTGTTAAATTAGATTAGATTGGGGCTTTTACTCTTTTCGATAAATTAAAGAATATTTACTGTTTTTAGCGTCATGAACTAGGAACATGTGTTAGTATTTAGGCTATTCCAATTAGTGGCAATTGGATCATCCTAACGGAGGGTTTAAATACAGAACCATTTATTCAATCTAGGATAGAAGCTATTGATTCTGACGAACTTAGCTAATTCTAGGGCCAATGAGGTAATAAAACTTAAACATCCAAAAGTGGATCATATTTACCCTGACGGGACTAGTGACACTCTAGGATCGCCTTATAGTCCACCCTGACGGGGGTATAGGTAATTTAGAATCCCGACCATTGTAATTGACCAATTTAGCCCTTAAACAACATAAGTTAGGAAATAGGATTGGGAGGATCCTTGCGTTCTCAAGTGCTACTTCTCATACTGCGTTTTACATCATTTTACTTGCGTCTTAGCTTTTAATTGCATTTTCCATTTAATCTTTTATTACTTAGCTTTAATTCAAAAACCAAACAAACATATTTTCTTTACTTGTTTTCATAAGTGCAACCAGTCATTATTTGTTAAACATTGTAGTCAACCATCCTGTCCTTGGAACGAATCTGTTTTATCAATTATACTACTTGGGACAACCGTACACTTGCGGTTGTGGTTCGATTATTTATTGCATTTATTTTAGAACACACAAAGGACCACCAAGTTTTTGGCGCCGCTGCCGGGGACGGTAGCGTGTGACCACGGTGTTTATCCTTTAGTGATAGTTGCATTTATTTTATTTTATCAGTTTTACGCTTTTTGTTTGTTCATTTCTTTTCAGGTTCTTAGTTTTGGTGTATGCGAAGAAGGCTATTCAAGGATCTAGAGCCAACACTTCCGATCCTTAGTAATCCAGAATCGTTGATCAGACTTGCTAACAAGAGAAGGAGAGAACAAGAAGCCTTAGAAGTAGACGAATTAATTAACATAATGGAGGACATTAATATTCAGAATCAACAAAACAATAACGGACAAGCTCAAATAGTGATGAATCAAGATCCTTGGTTTACTAATGGTCCACCAGAAGTTCCATTCCGTGCTCCTGCTATAGGAGTAGGTGCTCCAGATATAAATGTTCCGAGGTTTCGTCCAGATCCGGGTATGTTAGCTCAATTCCAAAACTTTGGAAATTTTCGTGGTAGAGTGGGAGAAGATCCTCTTAGAGCAGTATAGAAATTTAAGCAGATATGTGATTCTTATATCACACAAGGAGTTTCAAGAGAACAGATGTATTTTGCTGCGTTTAAATTTTTTGTTATTGATGGAGCGAGTGAATGGCACGATACACAAGATCCTACGAAGATAACAAACTGGGACCAATTAGAGACTGCTTTCTTTGACAGGTATTACCCAAGTAACATGAGGTTAGATGCTGAATTAGAATTGACGCATTTCCGTCAAGAATATGATGAAACTTTGGGTAAGAGCTGGACAAGATTCCAGATGTGTTTACGTAGAGTTCCCGATCATGGCTTTTCAGAACAACAACAGCTAAAAATCTTTTACAGAGGCCTTGATGGGACTTCAAGAGAAAAATTGGATTTGCTATGTGGTGCGGGATTTCTTCAAGTTCAACCAGTTCATGCAAAAATCATCCTAGAAAGAACAGTAAAGAATGAAGTTGGGTGGAACACCGTAAGAACCCCGGTTAAAGGAGTGAACAATGTTAATATCGAAGAAAAGTTTGCTACGCTTGAGAACAAGATTCAAACCACAATAGAGCAACAGTTGAAACAGCTTACTTTAGCTGTAAAAAAGGGATTTTCGGGTAAGAAGGTAGCTGTGCAAGCTGAACAAGAGGTTTATATGTGTTCGATTTGCAGGGTAGATGATCATGATGAGGAAAGTTGTCCGAATAATCAAGAGCCTGTGATGTTTGTGTCCAATAGAGGTAACTTTAATTCAAGTGGTAATGGATATCAGCCTAACAGAAACCATCCTGGGTTTCAATACTCGAATCATAATGGGGCAGCCAATCCTACATATGCGTATCAGCCGCGTCCCCAAGGTAACAATTTCAATCCAAGACCACAAAATAATTATCAAGGAGGACAGAATCAGGGAAATTATGTTCAGAGACAAGCTCCTCAAGATAGTTACAATGAAACCATGAACCAAAAAGCCTTACCTGCCCAACCACAAGAAGATGTGATTACCCTTCAGAAAACCGTAGAACAATTAATTGCCCTACATGCACAGTCAATCCAAAGGCGACAATCTGCTGAAGCACACATTCAGATGTTGGAAACTCAAGTTTCGCAAATGAATAAACAACTGAATCAACGTCCACAAGGGCAACTCCCTAGCGATACTGAAAATCCAATCCAAATCGAAGACTGTAAAGCTATTACTCTCATAAGTGGTAAGAACCTTCCTCCACCTCCGTTTCCTGTTATGAAAGAGAAGGTAGTTGCTAGAAAAGAAAAAGAGGTGGTGAATGAAGATAAAGAAGTTGAAGTAGAAGAAGTGGAGAGGTCTAGTGAAATTCCGAAAAAGAAAGATGATACTATAATAAACCGTCCTCCTCCACCATTTCCATCGAGAGTTCAAAAGAAGGGTGATATGGCTGAGTATCAAAAATTCTTTAACAAGGTAAGAGGTCTTAGCATAAATATTCCGTTGCTAGAAGCTATTCGAGATGTGCCCAAGTATGCTAAGTTTCTGAAAAGAGCCCTCACCAACAAACGGTCATATTGTGATAATGAGATGATTGGTCTTCCTGAAGAATATAGTGCCATTTGTCAAAGTAAGTTACCTCCAAAGTTAGTTGATCCTGGGAGTTTCACAATTCCGATATCGATTGGTGAAGAATGGAAAGGTAAGGCACTATGTGATTTGGGTGCAAGCATAAATCTTATGCCCAAATCGATCTTTGATAAGCTTAATATCGAAGCAAGACCCACTTCTATGGTCTTGCAAATGGCGGATCGATCTCTTGCACATCCAGAAGGCCGAATCGAAGATGTCCTCGTTAAGGCAGGTACGTTAATTTTTCCCGCTGATTTCGTTATACTTGATTACGACGCGGATAGGAATGTCCCCATTATTTTGGGAAGACCATTCCTAGCCACGGGGCATACCTTGATTGATGTAGATAACGGAGAAATGATTATGAGAATCCAAGACGAGGAGATGAAGTTTAATGTGTTTAGACCTATGAAGTTTCCGGATTCCAAGGAAGAATGTTTTCGTGTAGATGTAATGGAACCGGTAAGAAAAGAGCCAATTAATGTTTTGGACACTTTAGGAGTGGAGGAGAAAGAGCTACGAAAGAAACCACCAATTAAAGCTCCTCCATACCCTAAAAATCGACAACTAAATCATGCGAAGAAGAAAGAGAAAGCACGTGCCACGAAGGTTTCGAAGGAACCTAAGAAAGAAAGAAAGAAAAAGGGGTTCAAAGTAGGTGAAGAAGTAGCTATGAAGAAACCAAATCCCCCTCCAAGGGTACGTGAATCAAAAAGTTCTTGGCTAGGACCATTCATGGTCATGAAGGTTATCTCAGATAAACTAGTGGGCATAAAAGCTAAGGGATGCAAATTTCGAGTTGCAAATATTGACAACCTCACTCATTGCTGGGGAGGTTATGTTAATGACTAAAGAATGAGGTAACTCGTCGAGCTTAACGACGTTAAACAAAAGCCATATCTTGTATATTATTTTAAATTTTTATTTTTCGTAGTTTAATTTCGTTTGATTTTCGTTAATTTAGTGTTTATTAGTAAGAAATGAGGAAGGGTAGTTGTTTTTGATGATTTCAGGGATAAAAAGGTCATGAGTTTGGGGTCGAAAGGGCGAAAATAGAAGAAAAATTTGTGGTGTTCCAGGGGCAAACCGGGTACCCGCATTTGCAAATGCGGGTACCCAGTTTCGAAAGCTATAAATTCTAACTTTCTGACCCAGCGTCTTGGGTCCCGCGTTTTGCTGCGTCACCACTGCGTTTTGCTGCGTTTTGATTCGCGCCATCGACGCAAACCGGGTTCCCGCATTTACAAATGCGGGTACCCGGTTTCGGAGCTGTACTTTTCCAAATTCTCTGACCCGGCGTCTTGGGAGGTTGCGTTTTGGTGCGTCTTGGCTCGCGCCATCGACGAAAAACCGGGTACCCGCATTTGCAAATGCGGGAACCCGGTTTTGAAGGGCATTTCTCTGACCCAGCGTCTTGGGTCCAGCATTTTGGCTGCGTTTTGAGGTAAAAAAAATATTGAAAAAAAAATTATTTTTTTGCGTCGACACAGCGACGCGAAACTGGGGCCCCGCATTTGCAAATGCGGGTACGCGGTTTCTTCTGTGACAGGTCAATTTTCAGCTTTTTAGCCCTAGATTTTTACCTCTTTCTTCAAACCAGCCTCCAAAAACACTCCCAAAACCCAGAATTTCCTGAAAATCATCATCTACAACCACACAATCATCAAATCCTACCCTCTTTCACCACAATAACATACACTCAATTCATCTCCTATCCAAAGCACCATAGAATTCCCACTTTTGTTCAATTGCTCTTCATCCAAGCTTCAAATTAAATCCAATTCCCTCTTCCCCCACATCAATTAGCCTTTACCCATCTCATATTCCACTATAATCTTCAAGTCTTAAGCCTCAAAACATCAAAGTTCTAAGCCTTAGCTTCTCACTATTTGAAGTTTTGAGTTTGGGGTGTAAAGAGATGCTTATCAGAACCGTTTTCATGTGTACTTATCGAAGGAATTATCCAAGAAACATAAACACTTTTGGTACTGTTCAAGAACAAGCTATTGAGATTCCTAATTCGCGTTGCAAACACAAGACTGAAGAGGTTAAAAATTAAAGCTAATCCTAAGAAGAGAGAAGTGACTGAGGAACCTGAAAGTGAGGAAGAAAATGATCCGATGATGAGTTGGAATCGAAAATCAAGGTGTTGGAAGAGAATCAGGATACGAGGTGCGCTATTTTGGGAAACGTTACACACAAGTTGAACTTTATTCGTTCAAAGCACAACTTACGATGTCTAGATGCGAGATAAAGTTCAGGGACGCAACACCGATAACCAGCCACGCGCTAGTTCAGATACGTTTTCAATCCCTTCTCATTTAGTGTAGATTATTTTATTGCTTTGAGTCTTTTCGAGTCGTGGGGACACGACTCATTTTTGAGTTTGGGGTGGGGTCGTTGCCTCATCCCAATTTTTTATGTGTTATATGTTTTATTTGCTTTCAATAAAATAATTTTCGGAGTTGCGTTTGACTGTAGAAGATTTTAAATGTCCCTTTAAGCATACTTTTGGTAAATCAATGATAGTAAATAGTGGACTTTAGGGATTGATATAAAACGCATTTAGAATTGCATGCAAACATAGGTAATTAATAGGAAAAATTAATGAACAATGCAAATGAAGTAAGCTTGTACTTAAGGAATATGTTTGGTGTGTAGAACGTGAAATCCTAATTAGTAGAGAACTCACCTAGATATGAACTAAAGACAAGCTATGTACTTAGGAAAATGATAGGGGCAGTTCTTTGTTAGCCATTTGTGCCTTGTTAGCCTTCTATCCCTTGTATTAATTATTATCCGTCTTAGCCCACTTTGAGCTTTTAGCCTTTTTCTTTGTAGCCACGATATAAGCCATTATCCCTTAGATTATTAGGCATGACCATATGACCCGCACTTGAATCACAATCCTGAGACATGTCTCGAGCTTGAGTTTGGGGTGGTGGGACCACTTATGGGAGATTTAATGGGTTGGGATCGATGTGCTTTGTATTGTACCACAATTGCAGATGATATATACTTGTAACCCTTTGCCGGGAATGAAGAAAAATGAAAAAGAAAGAAAAAATGAAAAATTTCGAAAAATCATACAGTAGAAACCGGGAACCCGGTTTCGTCAAAACCGGGAACCCGGATTGCTTCTGTACAAAAAAGAGAAAAAGAGAAAAGAAAATAAAAAGAAAAATATGAATGAATAAAACATCCGGCAAAGTGGAATTTTTCTGAAAATTATCTTGTTTATAGTGGGTAGACATGGGACGCTAAATTGTTGCGTATATGGGTGAGTGAGAACATCTTTTGAGCGTTAACTCAAGCTCGAGGACATTGTTGATGGTAAGTGAGGATAAAGCCAAAAGATCACTTCAAATTTACCAAATATACATCCACACCCGTCCTTAAGCCAATATTATAACCATAAAGACCTCGTGATTCTTAAGTGCATAGTGAATTTATGATTCTGTTGATAGGGAATATACTAGGTGGAGCGTTCAAAGCGATTTAGGATTAATGACCACCCTATAGCCATCATACAGAGATGAGTACAAGTGTAAACTTCAAGCATTGCAACTTTAATTTTATGATTGAGATTATTTATGTTTGATGTTGCATTTTTAGATGTATGTGTATATTAGTTTCTAGAGTTTGCTATATGAGATTTATCTTAAGAATTACTTTAGGGTTTATTTGTTAGCTTCTGCTTGTTTATACGCTTACTTATACCCCTTTGTTTTGTTTTACTTTGTCGGGACGACAAACGTTTGAGTTGGGGGTCTTGATGTCTCCCTAATTGTTCTTATTTTCGACCCTTGGGAGACATCATTTTTGGTGTTTATTTACTTAATTTGATAGACTTTTGGGCTAAATATGCAATAATATGATTTTCCTCTTTTATTTCTAGCCTTTTTAATTTATTAAGCCTTTGCGCATAATATTGGTATTTTTAGTGTAAAGTTTACAGGTTTTAGATGTTAGCTAGAAGAGGAATCCAAGGAGAAAGTAAAAAGATCGTGATATTGATGTCTCCCTATTTTTTCTAATTCTTAGCCCATTGGAGACATCCTTTTAGGTGAATAAATGAATTATTTGATAGACTTTTAGGCTTAATTGATCATATTACACTTCCTCCCCTTGGAAATTAACTATTTGCAGAATATGAGCTTTTGTGCGTAAATTTGACTATTTTTAATGCAAAGTAAATAGGTTCTTGAATTTCATGAAAGACCAATCCAAGGAGGAGAAGTGAGAATAAAGTCTTAGTGTATTTTAGAGTGTTAGGAAATGATTTCTAGTCGAGTTTCTATTTTTAGAGTGCACTTTCCTATTTCGATTTCTTGATTTATTGATTTATTCTTTTTAAGCATATGCGGTTTAATTATTTATTTAATGTGAAGCTTTAAAAGATAAATGGTAATTACTTAGAGACCAAGTCAAGATAAAGATGAAAGGAAAGAAGATTTACATGGAAATAAGAAGATTTAGGAAAGATTTATTCAAAGGAGGAAAAGATAAAGCTGCCTTGTGAATCTGAAAATCCAGCCATGTTTTAGAGATTAAATCATAATTAAAGATTGGAAAGGATTCTGGACGAATGGTCTGCACCAATAGAAAGAGCTTTCCAAGACAAGCAGTTTCATATATTGGAACTTCTCAAACGGATAAGTATTGAAAAAGATATGACCAAATCAAATCAGCAGCAAAATCTTATCTTTCCTAGAATTTAGAGCTACAAATTTAAGAGTCTTTGACTTGTCTTCCACTCCAAGTAATTCGACCTAGGGCATGCTAACACCTATAAATACACCCCTTAGACCTCATTATTCAGTACCTCTCATAATTCATTCAATATATACATCCTTAGAGAGAGCGTCAAGAGGCGGAAGCAAGAGCAGAAGCCGGAGAATCCTTTTCCTCCAACAACAGTTCAAGCCAATTCCTCTATCTAGGTTCTTATTTTATTTCTGTTATTAGGAACATGTATATTTTTAATTTCTTTATTGTTTTTACTTTCAATATGAGCTAAACCTTAATTACTTGAGAATCGTAATGGGATGAACCCTAATTTGTTTAATTCATGTATTTCAATTTGGGATTAGTTTCTAGTTTAACTTGAATTAGGTATTTCATATTGTTTCTTATTTTATATTAATTTCACTATCAATGAATTAGCTAATCGGAGATAGGTCATAG
The DNA here is from genome assembly GCA_029959085.1 of Nemophila menziesii. Classification (NCBI taxonomy): domain Eukaryota; kingdom Viridiplantae; phylum Streptophyta; class Magnoliopsida; order Boraginales; family Hydrophyllaceae; genus Nemophila; species Nemophila menziesii. The sequence goes on along the minus strand of JARWIR010000011.1, from coordinate 36,439,177 downwards.
TAATCAAGCTATTCACTTTGGTGGGGAAGTGATCGCCTTGACGGGGGGTTTAATTACTGAACTAGATAATAAACGTAAGGTAGAAATTATTGATCCTGGCGGACTTAGTTAACCTTATAGCCAATTGGGTAAAATAGTATTCATTCGAAGGTGGATTATAATCGCCCTGACGGGGTTTGTAACATCTGAGAATAGCTCCTAGGTCCACCCTGACGGGGGCTAGGAGATTAAAAAGTCCCGACTAATATAGAAATATCAGTTCTGCCCTTAAAGAAAGCATTAATTAGGTAAGTTTAGGTGATTCCCTAGCAAGACTCAAGTATAGTTCATATCTGCATCTTAGTCCTTTAGTATTTATTTTCAGTAATTTATGTTCTTGCATTCTTAGGATTAATATAAAAAACCAAACAAATATATTTTATCTTTTACTTTTCTGTATTTGCAATTATTACTACTTATCTGTTGAACACTTGGGTTATACCAGTCCAATCCATGAGAACGAATCCGACTTGTCGGAGTATTACTTGGACAACCGTACACTTGCGGTATTGTGGTTCCTTTATTTTCGTACTTAATTTAATAACACACCAGGACCCACCAAGTTTTTGGCGCCGCTGCCGGGGATTGCAGCGTGTGACCCCGGTGTTTAATTTTTAAGTAGTTTTAATTGTTTATTTATTTTTATTTCAGTTTTACACTTGGCTTTTGTTTTTGTTTTCTTTTACAGGTTCTTTATTTAGGTAATGATCAAGAGATTTTATTGAAAGATGTATATAGGACATTACCCAGATCCCGATCCATATGACTATTGGGAAAACTCTTCGCGACAACAACAATGGGGTAGTAACTTCTACCAACAACCTTATCAACACCCGCAATAGCAAGGTTGGAACAACCAATGGATCGGGAATAATCAACAACAATTGCCGTATCACTATCATCAAGAACAACCATCTTATCACTATCAACCCGATCAAAGATGGAACATTCAACAACCTCCACAAATAACTCTGGCCGATTTGAATGAAACACTTGCTAAATACATTCGCAACAGCGAGGAAAACAGTGCAAAATTAGAACGGAAGTTAAACGAAATGGGTTCCAGATATAATTCTCATGACTTTGCCGAGAGCAAAATCAAGTCTTATGAAGACCCCACATTCGAATGCCGTGACAAAGAGAAAATCATGGGAAGAGATCAAGAGAAAAAGGCAAGAGACGAGGAAAGCAATGCTAGACTTGAAAGAATAAATCAAATGCTAGATGATCTGGCTTCCCAACTCGCCAAAAGCAATAGCAAATCTTATGAACCGGAAGAAGTAGTGGAGGATGAAGCGTTGGAGAAAATGATAGTGATAGTGATATAACCACCGTGCCGATTATAAATGGAGACCACCATGTGGTTGAGAATCTTGTTAGCATGGTAGAAGAAGGAGTAGAAACGCAATTCCTAGAAGTCAACACAGAAATTGCTATTCCTATGGTGTATGCGCATGATCAAGATTTAGAACGCAAACAAGAAGAGGTGGTGATCGAAGTTACAGAAATTACAAAGCAAAAATATGATGAGGTAATAGTTGAAGATTGGGTTGACAGCGAAGACGAATCTGAAGTGGTTGGAGAATCAATTGAAGAATTCAAGGTTCATGCTAAAACAGAAGTTGAATCTCCACCACAAAAAGTTCACCAATTACCATCTCTACCGCGAATCATGAAAGAGATTAGAGCTGAAAAATTCGAATCACCTCCACCGCCACCACAAAGTTCAGACATGTGCTATACAAGCAAGGTGCCACACCGCGAGAGTAAAGCGGCAAGGAGGAGCACCTACCCACCACATTTTAAAGAGGAATGTGAGATTGAAACAAGGAATAAACGTGAGGTTATACCGTGGAAAACGGTCATCTACTATTGTGTGGGGGAAAATGAGTTTCGTCGTGAAAATAAAAAGGCGAAACGAAGTACTTACCCACCCCCTTTCAAAGATCGATTAAATAACATTCGAGGTGGGAGAGTTCTTAAGCTTACATGCCAAGGAAGAGGCGGATTTAAGCGGAGGAGAACCGCAAGGGCCTCAATACCATCTTCGTGGAAGGTAATGTGTCGAACTTAAAGACGTAATAAACAAAAGTGCTTCTTGGGAGACAACCCATGTTTAATTTGCTTTATGTTTTTTTATTCCTAGTGTATAATTATAAGTTAGTGTCAAGTCTTAGTGTCTATTTTTAAAAGAAATGAGAAAGGTAGTGTGTTATTGGTGCAGGAATTGAGATTGGGGTGCTAGGAAACGAAAACAGGAGCACATGGAAAAATTCGGTTCAGGTCCGGTATACCGCCACAGAACCCCGGTATACCGCAGAAAGAAAACCCGTGCCACGGGTCATTAACGCGGGTTTTATGCAGAGGTGAAAAAAAATTTTGTCGATGCGCAGTCCGGTATACCGCGCGATATGTCCGGTATACCGCAGGAGGAAAAAACCCGTACCACGGGTTAGGTACCGCGGGTTTTTGGACGGAGAGAAATTGAACAGTGGCAAAAGCCCGTGCCACGGGGTATATACCGCGGGGTCTTTGCAGAGACAAAAAAATGAAGACCTGCTGGGTCCGGTATACCGCAGAATCCCTCCGGTATACCGCGGTCATGTCGGTTTTGAAGAGTTTGTGCCTTATAAACTTCTTACTTCATCAAGAAGTAACCCTAGCCTCTTCAAAAACGAATTTTCCAGATCCTAACCCTTATATACCTGCACAAAGACCACTACAACACCAAAGAACATCAAATCCTTCCTCCTATTTCATTCTAAACACATATCTAACACCACAATCCTTCAAGAAAATCAAGAAATCTTCTCCTTCAACCTTAAACCTCTTCATCAAAGCTTCAATCCTATTAATTAAACCTTCCCCAAGCTGTTACATATTCATTACCCATCTCATATGACTCCATAATACTTCATTACAAATCCTCAAAACATCAAATTTCAAAAACTCCTCTCTAGTTTTTGATTATTTGAAGTTTTGAGTTTGGGGTCCATCGAGATGTCAAAGATTGGGAGGTCAAGAATACCATGAAGAGAAAAGAGAAGTTGGAGAAGCTTGTATTACTTTTGGGTGTTGAAATATGTAGTTGGAAGAATGGAAACTTTGGAGGATAATCATGAAGAGGTGATTGACAACCATAGGAAAAAGTCACAAAAGAGTTAGAGCTTATGCAAATCATATTACGTGGAGTGAGCAATGTTCAACATGCCACCTACGCAACACAAGGAGCTCAACCTACACGCAACCATGGAAACCAGCTTCGTGCTGGTTCAGATACGTTTTCCTATCCCTTTCTTATTTGTTTTATTTGTTTATTTGCTTTATTGAGTCTTTTTCGAGTCGTGGGGACACGACTCATTTTTGAGTTTGGGGTGGGGTTCGTTGCCTCATCCCAATTTTATGTGTTTTACTGTTTTTTTTTTAAAATTAGTTCGAGGAATGTTTTGACTGTAGAGTTGTAGAGTATTTTAAATACCCCCATCAAGCATGCTTTTTATAAATTAATGATAGAAAATAGTTGACTTTAGGAGTTAGTGTAAAACTGTACTTTGATTGCATGCAAATATGAAGTAATTGATAGGAAGAATTAATGAACAATGCAAAAGAAGTAAACTTGTGCTTAAGGATAATAGGTGGTTTGTAGAACGTGAGATCTAAATGAGTAGAGAACCCACTTAGGTATGAACTAGAGGCAAGTTGTGTAGATAGGAAAATGATAGAGGCAGTTCTTTGTTAGCCCTTTGAATCCCTTTTGGTCTTCTATCCCTAAATTAATTTTATCCTTCTTAGACAAATTTTTAGCCTTTAACCCTTTATTTTGTCGCCACATTATAAGCCAATATCCCTTTAGATTGTTAGGCATGACCATATGACCCGCACTTGAATCACGATCCTGAGACTCTGTCTTGAGCTTGAGTTTGGGGTGGTGGGTCCACCATATGGGAATTTACATTGGGTTGGGATTTTTGAGCTTATTAATGATGCTTTGTGCTATATATGATGATGATTCACAGGTTTATTATATTGTAACCCTTTGCCGGGGTAATAGTGAATGGAAAAGAAGCTACGAGCTCAAGTTATGAATAGGCATAACTATGAAAAATAGCATGATATCTCAACATTAAAAAGAGAGTCATAGCTATAAGAAAAGAGAAAATGAATGATTTGAAAAAAAAAATATATTCGGACCGGCAAAGTGGAATTTTTTTAGTGAATCATCCTTAGTGCTTATTGGGTTAATTTGGGGACGCTAATTAAGCGCGTCAATTGGGTTGAGTGAGAACGTTATTCGAGTGTAAACTCAAGCTCTTGGACAGTTTTGTTGATGGTAAGTGAGGAGAGAGCAAAAAGCTCACTTCAAATTTACCAAATATACATACCATACCGTCCTTCAGCCTATGCTAAAACCGTAAAGTCCTCGTGATTCCTAGATGCACAGTGAGTTAATAGAGAATATGCTAAGTGGAGCGTTCAAAGAAAGTAAAGATCAAGGAACACCCTATAGCCACCATCTTGAGAGAAGTAATAAGTGTAACCTTCTAGCATTGTGAAATTAATTTTGGATTGATATTATTTTGTGTTTGATTTTGCATGATATGTGTATGTGTATATTAATTCCTAGATTAGACTATATGAGATTTATTTTAAGTTGTGCTTTGGGAATATTTACTAGATTCTACCTTCTGCATTCACCTAAAGGCCTTTGTTTTTATTTTACTTTGTCGGGACGACAAAGGTTTGAGTTTGGGGTCTTGATGTCTCCCTATTTGTTCTAATTCTTAGCCCATTGGAGACATCCTTTTAGGTGAATAAATGACTTTAGACTTTTAGGCTTAATTGATCATATTACACTTCCTCCCCTTGGAAATTAACTATTTGCAGAATCTGAGCTTTTGTGCGTAAATTTGACTATTTTTTATGCAAAGTTAATAGGTTCTTGAATTTCATGAAAGACCAATCCAAGGAGGAGAACTGAGAATAAAGTATTAGTGTATTTTAGAGTGTTAGGAAATGATTTCTAGTCGAGTTTCTATTTTTAAAGTGCACTTTCCTATTTCGATTTCTTGATTTATTTATTTATTCTTTTTAATCATATGCGGTTTAATTATTTATTTAATGTGAAGCTTTAAAAGATAAATGGTAATTAATTAGAGACCAAGTCAAGATAAAGATGAAAGGAAAGAAGATTTACATGGAAATAAGAAGATTTAGGAAAGATTTATTCAAAGGAGGAAAAGATAAAGCTGCCTTGTGAATCTGAAAATCCAGCCACGTTTTAGAGATTAAATCATAATTAAAGATTGGCAAGGATTCTGGACGAATGGTCTGCACCAATAGAAAGAGCTTTCCAAGATAAGCAGTTTCATATATTGGAACTTCTCAAACGGATAAGTATTGAAAAAGATATGACCAAATCAAATCAGCAACAAAATCTTATCTTTCCTAGAATTTATAGCTACAAATTTAAGAGTCTTTGACTTGTCTTCCACTCCAAGTAATTCGACCTAGGGCTTGCTAACACCTATAAATACACCCCTTAGACCTCATTATTCAGTACCTCTCATAATTCATTCAATATATACATCCTTAGAGAGAGCGTCAAGAGGCGGAAGCAAGAGCAGAAGCTGGAGAATCCTTTTCCTCAAACAACAGTTCAAGCCAATTCCTCTATCTAGGTTCTTATTTTATTTCTGTTATTAGGAACATGTATATTTTTAATTTCTTTATTGTTTTTACTTTCAATATGAGCTAAACCTTAATTACTTGAGAATCGTAATGGGATGAACCCTAATTTGTTTAATTCATGTATTTCAATTTGGGAGTAGTTTCTAGTTTAATTTGAATTAGGTATTTCATATTGTTTCTTATTTTATATTAATCTCACTATCAATGAATTAGCTAATCGGAGATAGGTCATAGTAATCAAGCTATTCACATTGGTGGGGAAGTGATCGCCTTGACGGGGGGTTTAATTACTGAACTAGATAATAAACGTAAGGTAGAAATTATTGATCCTGGCGGACTTAGTTAACCTTATAGCCAATTGGGTAAAATAGTATTCATTCGAAGGCGGATTATAATCGCCCTGACGGGGTTTGTAACTTCTGAGAATAGATCCTAGGTCCACTCTGACGGGGGCTAGGTGATTAAAGAGTCCAGACTAATATAGAAATATCAATTCTGCCCTTAAAGAAATCATTAATTAGGTAAGTTTAGGCGATTCCCTAGCAAGACTCAAGTATAGTTCATATCTGCGTCTTACTCCTTTAGTATTTATTTTCAGTAATTTATGTTCTTGCATTCTTAGGATTAATATAAAAAACCAAACAAATATATTTTATCTTTTACTTTTCTGTATTTGCAATTGTTACTACTTATCTGTTGAACACTTGGGTTATACCAGTCCATACCCTGAGAACGAATCCGACTTGTCGGAGTATTACTTGGACAACCGTACACTTGCGGTATTGTGGTTCCTTTATTTTCGTACTTAATTTAATAACACACCAGGACCCACCAGATATAGAGTCAAGACTTGAAGATAAATCCCGAAGATATTATTTTTAGAGCTGAAAATCTGTTTTCCAGGCCATAGATTGCTGATTTCGTGGTGCTTAAGCGATGATTTAGCCGCTGACCTTTGAAGAGAAAACATTCCTTATCGAGTTACGGAACTTTAGCTAATGGAATGAGGTCAATCGGAGTCATAACGAAGCGGGAAAAGCCGTTTTAGTGAAGGTGTATCAGCAGTTACGGGATTTTGGGCTTAGAATTTGGGCTTTGACATTTAATTAGTGTTTTATTATTAGGTCCAAACCCTAATCCGTTTTTACACTTATAAAAAGAGCCTTTGACTTATATTTTTCATACAATTCATATTCCACTAGATTAAACACCAGAGAGAAGCAACAGAAGGAAGAAAGAAGAAGCTGCAAGAATTGGAGAGGGTCTATATCTCCGTTCTCAGTCATTCCAACTCCGGAAATTAGGTTTCTTTCAATTTTAATTTTGTAATTAAATATGAATTCCATTTCTATTAATTTAGTTTTTCTTTTTAGTATGAGCTAAACATTCAATAGTGCTTGAGAACAATTAATGGGTGAATCCCAATCTTATTGAATTACGAATGTTGAATTTGGGTTTCTGTTAAATTAAATTAGATTGGGGCTTTTACTCTTTTCGATAAATTAAAGAATATTTACTGTTTTTAGCGTCATGAACTAGGAACAGGTGTTAGTATTTAGGCTATTCCAATTAGTGGCAATTGGATCATCCTGACGGAGGGTTTAAATACAGAACCATTTATTCAATCTAGGATAGAAGCTATTGATTCTGACGAACTTAGCTAATTCTAGGGCCAATGAGGTAATAAAACTTAAACATCCAAAAGTGGATCATATTTACCCTGACGGGACTAGTGACACTCTAGGATCGCCTTATAGTCCACCCTGACGGGGGTATAGGGAATTTAGAATCCCGACCATTGTAATTGACCAATTTAGCCCTTAAACAACATAAGTTAGGAAATAGGATTGGGAGGATCCTTGCGTTCTCAAGTGCTACTTCTCATACTGCGTTTTACATCATTTTACTTGCGTCTTACCTTTTAATTGCATTTTCCATTTAATCTTTTATTACTTAGCTTTAATACAAAAACCAAACAAACATATTTTCTTTACTTGTTTTCATAAGTGCAACCAGTCATTATTTGTTAAACATTGTAGTCAACCATCCCGTCCTTGGAACGAATCTGTTTTATCAATTATACTACTTGGGACAACCGTACACTTGCGGTTGTGGTTCGATTATTTATTGCATTTATTTTAGAACACATAAAGGACCACCATTCTTGCAATACGCACCATACAGGATTACCCCATCAGTAGTTGGATCGTCACCCTGGTAAGGGATTCAATTATAGACAACACCATATAATTTTCTAGTGTGCGGTAGTGACCCTGGAGGGCTTGCCTAACTAGATAGTCAATAGGGTTTAATTTAACCACATATTATTGTACAGAGTTCCCTTACCCAAGTCCCCTGGTAATGTTTAGGTTGCTTCCTAAACTACTCATATGGGAGTTAGGAGGAATTTAGATTCTCGGTTATTGCATATATATCACACAATTCTCCCTTGGGCCATAAAAGTTGAACAAGGCTAGTGAGATTACTTGCTAGTTTTCGAGCTAAACTCTCACAAGTCTTCTCTTTAGTATTTTATTTTGAGTCCTACTGTAATTATAGTGAATTGTCTTAAAGTCATTAAAATCCAAACAACTATTTTGGTGTCTTTAACGTATCATTATTCAGTTTTCCTTAGATCGCTTAGTAATAGTTCGTAGTTCTCGAGATCGATATCCGTTTTACTTACACGTTACTTACAAACGATTCATTCACATACGGAGAATTTATCGTAATCATCTTGGGTGCGTGTGCTTATTTATCTTTATTTATTTTGTTATTTTATCACACATTTGCCCCTGCCAAGAGGAAACATTTAAGTGTCCCAATCTTGCATGCCACATATCAAGAGATTCAACAATATAGATGCATTCTCATTAAAAAATTTAACAACGTTAAGTACAAATAGACATTATCTATAGTAACCTTTTCCTACGAAGTCACCATTTCTAGAGATAATTATCCCCCTCCTCCTAAAAAAAATAAATAAAGTCCTACTCTGTTTAGAAGAGACCTCAAAACTAAATTTTTACGAAACGTGGGGACATACAAAACATCGTTAAGGGCTAAGGTCTTGCCAAAAGAAAGTTTAAGACACACCTTTCTCTTCCCAAGGATGACCAGACTTGTAGAATTTCCTACGTAGGCGCATTCCCCATCAGCTGCATCCTCAAACCATTGGAACATCTCTTTGTTGGCGCAGAAATGTCTTGATTCTCCAATATCTAGAATCTATTTGGCCTTGTTTTTACTAAATTCGTTTCGACCATTATCGCGGCAATTACATCTTTAGTTTCAGTCAGGTTGGCGTGAGGTGGGTTATTAGGGTTGAACCTGTCATTACATTAGTACGCCTTGTGTCCTTCCTTTCCACAACAGGATCAAGTAGTAGTTTGTCTTGTTTTCCCGAATATAACTAGTTGGTTTGATATATCTCCAGATTTGTTAAATTTACCCTTCGATTGGTTGTTCTTGATATTTTCTTTACTCTTGAAACCGTCTTTGTTACCATGATCGGTTTTTGGTAGGTGATTGAGAATTTGAGACAGTTTCCGACCACATACTTTTTCTTATTAGAATTGTCACCTCCATACTTAGCATGTAAACGGTCCCAAATAGTTTTTGAAGATTTTACGTTTACAAATAAATCAAAAAGGGGGTTCGACATGTGGTTTAAAAGGTGACTCCGGGTTAGTTTATTTGCTTTATCAAATTTTAAAATCTTAGTAGTTACCGTACCATCCGCATTATCAGTTGAAACCAGAGTTCGTCAAGTAGTACAAAATCGACCTTCAAATGTTCAATTTATCTTGATTTGCATCAGATTTTTTTCGAGAATTGTTCAGTGTCTTTATTAGTAACAAGAGCAATAGCTACACAGCCTCTGAAATAGGAGTTTTAATACTTGATATTGCATTCAAGGTCCTTTAAAAGTTGTCATTTGAGCTAGCTAAATCTCTCTGGTGGTGCAGTAATAAAATCAAGCAAGCTAACAACACCTTTAAGTTTTAAAAATTTGCAGTTCAGACCCATGTGATGCAGTATAAGTTTTGAATTTTGCAGTTCATACCAGGTGGTGCAATTAACAGCACCCTTAAGTTTCGAATTTGCAATTCAGACCCAGAATTCTCTGAAATTTTCGAACAGGCCCCTGTATTTTCTAGAAACTTTGAATATGTCCCTGAGAATCTGGAATTCTCGAATCAGCCTTTGAAGATACGGTAAATTCCAAAAAATTCCTTGAAGTATTAGGGAATTTCTAAAATGGTCCCTAGAGTTTAGGTAGATTCAAAATGGTCCTTGGAGTTTCAGAAAAATTTCAAATTGGTCCCTAAAATTTCAGGAAATATCAAAATAGCCCCTGAAGATTTTCCAACATTGCTAATTTATGAATTTGGGCCCCTGTAATTCATACCAGCACTTGCGAGTCTATTGACTTTTGAATAAGGAGTTAGTGTCCCTAGATTTTCCGTGATAAGCTGATTAGTCTCTGTAGCTTTCCAACTCATCTTATCAGCACCCTATACTACCTTGTTTGATATATTGACCCCTGAATTATTTGGACTAATACCCACGTCACCTTTAATTAAATTTGAAGCAGCTGCAAGTAATGTATCCGCCTCAATTCCAGCCCATATACTTTCGAAATTTTACAGAAGTAGCCCTTAGGTTTATATCATCCAAATTCACGGCCCCAAAATTATTCTCAACTTCTCCGAAACACCTCGTACCTGATCCACATTACACATTGCGCAAACGGCACCCTTAGTTACTATATTTTGCAAGTTAATCCCTGTGGATGTATTATGTAACTACTCAGCACTATCATTAACTTGATTCGAAATAGCATCATAAGTTGAACTTCTGGAATTTGCTTTGCTCGATTTAATCAGCTCAACCCCTGCAATATTCTCCGCTCGATCATAGTACATACAACGTTTAAAATCGTGACCGATCCAGTTTTAGTTTGTTCGAAAGGGGTGTAATAGATTTCCCCCCAAGATTGTGATAAGAAAATGACTAATTTAACATGACATCTTTCTTCTTCTCCCCGTGTACCTTTTCACACCAACCACTACAAGAAATAGTATCTTTAGTGGCAAAAAATTTAACAATAAAAATCTTCATTTTGCCGCTAATAGTCGTTATTTGTCGCCTCTATAAGTTCGTCGCTAAAGATACCTTTAGTAACAAATTATTTGTTTTTGCATCTATTAACTTTATCTTTAGCGGCAAATATTACCGCTAAAAATATAATTAGAGGCCATTTTAGTCGTTGCCGCAATAGCTTCCCGTTAATGCTACTATTATCCTTCCATGTTTTACCTTGTTTTGTATCATCCCTATTTAATACTATTTTGTTGGAGATTTCTTTCTTTTATTTTAAATTGCAGATCTACCACCATAATCATTGTTCTACAATTCTTCTACCATAAAAGGTCTGTTTGATTTTTATCAAATTCTTAACAAAATAACGATATATATCATTTTAGGGTAAATTACTGGAATGGTTATGTGACGCATGTTAATTACATAAGCACTCATTATATTAAATGGTTGATAAAAATCAATTTAATAGGGAACACTAAACGAATGGTTAATGAAAGACAATTTAATACAAACTTGATGCTTCTAGTTGATACCGAGTAACCAAACTAAAGAGTTGGGGAAAGTGAATAAGAACTGTAAGTGCAAAACAAAACTTCCCAGTTTAATACAAGATATTAAATCAAGGTCTCAGTGAAATGAAAACCTGGGATACTAATCCGTGTTATCTGTAGCTCGTGTAACCTAGTATATAATATGAATTTATTCTGTGAATTATATGCAGCGTTTGGCCTTACAGTGGCCAAGGCAATGAACTGCGGGTTATGAACCTTTGCAAATTGGGTCCCACATACATCACAAAAACGTCAATCAAGCTAGCAAACTGAATATAGGGTCCTATAGAGACATAACATTGCAGGGACTATAGTGCAATAAACTCAACCAAAATCACAGCCAATAAATTAAAAAGTCTTAGCTTCAATAAGTTTGGATAATAATCTCCATTGGTCATGGCATTTAAATAAATTAAAAAGAGGAGGTAATTTTGGTTGAGACGCCTAGTAGTTTTGATCAAAGAGACCAAGACCCCCCATACTTTGTTGCAAATAAGAATGAGACCCCTTGTATTTAGTTACATTTAGCATTTCTATCATACTCAAGGGCAATTGGGTCATTTTCTATTCATCTCATAATCACAAGCAGTTAAGCGCCTGGTATTCTCATGCAGATCTGTTATTTTTAGTTTTTTACAACAATAATACACACATATCTCTGACATTCAATTTCTGTAAAGTCCACTATATTCCGAAAAAGCACCCCAGGTTCCCATATTCCGTCAACTAGAGAGACAAATATCAAGTACTAATATACAAGATATAATTAATATTGCAAACAAAGGAGCTTATACAGCAATCAAGATAGAAGAATGATTGATTACACAAGTTTCAACAGGCAAGGCCGAATAAGAAAGGCAAATAGATGGATTAATAAAATATCTTAGTGTTCAAACAATTAAATATCTAACACCAAGAAGATCTAGTGATCAGGAGAACATCCTTAATAAATACTCAATTTGATTATAAAAAGAAAAAAGTAAAAGCATAAAAATTAAAAGTAATTAAAAGGCTGGTAGGAAAAGTCTCCTTGACTTGACCATCTCTCTCAGTTTATAGAAACTAAACTTTCCTTGTAAACCATAACTCTGTGTAAATAATAACCATGACTAATCATTCCTGTATCTGTCATTTTATGAGTGTCAAGGGCACACGATACCAGCAGATTAAGATCCTCTTTGCCGGTTAAGGTTTCCATAAGTATGGCTTCATTTTTCCATAACAAATGAGGACAATATATCTTTGTGTTCAGAATTCCAGCAATGCTGAATATTTTGGTCATGATCCCACCACAGTGTATCTCTTCACTACCCATATGTCCGCAAAATTCGGTCCTAAATTATTGTTATTATTGTATACGAACAAGGCAAGAGAATCACTAATGATTGTGGGAGTCTTACAAATATGATTTTGACATTGACAGAAAGAATCGGGAAGATCTATGTCTTGAAACAATTCGGTATTCACATCAAAAGAAAGGATAATATGGATCACATCTCTTCTTTTGGTAGCCCAATGCAATGCTCCACTGGATGGTACTCCTGGAACATCATTTATACAGGGCATGTCATGGTAATTGATTTGTCTCCAAGAATTACTACTCAGATGGTAGACTTCAACGGATTTATCTATAGGTTTACTAATAACGACCTTGTAATCGTTTTTATTGGAATCAAAAGCCAATCCAATTGATCTTAGACGGCCACTTTTAAACAATGTTTTAGCCAATACCCGAGGGTATCGCTTCTTCACACAAAATTACAGCTAATCCATGGGGGATGCTATCTAGGTTAAGGCTAAACATGTTGCCACTAAGCTTATGTTTTGCTTACCAATCCGCTGCCCTATTACATTCTCTCTTACACCATCTAAAGGATGGTTTACGAAATTCCGAGATATAATAGATACTATTTTTTTTGTCAACCGGAAAATACAAGAAATTCATTTATACGTATTACACAAATTTACTAGAAATAAATTAGAAGTTATAAGTGAGAAATCCTTCCAGCCCGACAGATCTATCTTCCTTCTGGTACACTTTGCAAGCGCATCAATTGTAGAGTTATATCTCCTATCAACATGGGCGATGTTCCAATATGAACCTTAACCTAACCATTTCCTTACTTCCGATAGGATAGGTTTAAGACTCCAATGGAGACCGGTCATACCCAAAATTCCTTGAACTAATTCAAGGTTGTCAGAATAAAATGAAACACTCTGAACTCAACAAATCTTTACTCAATCTCATTGCCATAAGAAGGGCCCACGCCTCTCCTTCAATAATACTATTGATTTTACACCTCATGCTTGCCCTTTTCACAACATTTCCATCTTTATCCACCCAATAGCAGCGGGTTCCTTGTTATTAATAAATGATATATCACTCATCCAAATAATTTCAGCCTCATCCATTTCCATTAGGTTATTCTTTTCATTTAAATTATTATTATCCCTTTTTTTCTTCGCATTGTTCTTCCAAGCCATACACGGACCAAAAAGCCAATAGATTAACTCCTTTGATTTATTTGAAATATTATCAGTATTCCACTTAGTTCCTTCATAAAAACATTTTATTCTTTCCTTCCATAAATTCCATAGTATAATCATCACATATGCTGTAACCTTATTTTTCTCCCACCCATTAGATACTATTAATTACATTACAAATAGAAGGACTAGAAAAATGCAAAATCTTCTCAAGAGACTTCATCACTAGGAGGCTATCACTTTCAATGATCCCTTTAACCTTTTCTTCTCGCTCTATAAGACAAGCTTTAAGGACTCCTAATGCTTCCGCTTCTAGGGATGATTCTGCTTCTATGTCCCACGCATTGTAACTTTTAGTATTTCCAAAATGGTCCCTGGTAATACAAGAAATAGTAGCCACATTATTATTAAAAGCTGCATCACTGTTAATTTTTAACATGTTAATGGGTGGTGGTTCCCATTTTAATTTCATATTTCCTTTACATTCCTCATTGTTTTGTTTCATAGCATGATTATCATTTTTCCTTTCATAAGTAGGGACTAATGATCCCTTCATTACATTAGTATCATCCTTAGGGATATTGGCATTTTTATATTCATTCCAGCTGTTTATTGCTTTTTCAATAGTCAGAATTGGTTCCAACTTTGTATTTTTATATTTATATTCATTCCTATCTTTCCAATTTTGCCATGCTATATAACAGAATTTTTCAACTGTTTCTTTTGCTAATTTGCTGTTCATTTTCAAACATGTTTCATAAATGTTAGCCATCCAAGTATCCAATTTATTGGAGTACTGGTTGCTAGCAAATAAACTAAGTGGTGAGGCATACCACACAGCTCTAACCCACTCGCAATCAATTAGTAAGTGTTCCACAGATTCAGATGCTATGTTACATATATCACAAATAGATGAGTTTATTATTCTTTTCTTACAAAAGTTCTCATTCGTTGGTAAAATATTTTTAAAGGCTCTCCATATGAAATTCTCAACCTTTGGAGAAATATTTAGGTTCCACATTAGCTTCCATATTTTAGAGTCAACATATTGAGAAATTGACCCTTTGTTTTTGCATTTAATATCATTTTCCAACTCCACAGCTTTTTTATGTATCTGATAACCATTTTTAACTTCGTAATTTCCATCTTTACTATTTTTCCAAATAGGAGTATCGTTTCCTTCTACGAGGGGTATAAAAGTTTTCAAAATAAGGCAAGCAGTCTCGTTAGTATAATTTTTCCTTATTATATCAACATTCCATCCTCTTTTACCCTTCATCATAATGTCAGAGACTGTATTTAGATTTTTATTAATAAGGGGTATAATTCCTTTACTATTGGTAATCCAATTTTGCGAGTGAAGACAAATACTTTCCCCATTACATATTCTCCATTTTATATCCTCTATAATTGTATCTTTGCCCTTAATTAGATTTACCCATCCCCAAGAGGGAGAGTTTCCAATTTTGGCCTTTGAGAATGAGGAATTGGGGAAGTATTTACCTTTAAGGACTTTAAATAACAGAGAATTGGTATAATTTAATAAATTCCATGCTTGTTTGCTAAGGAGAGATATATTCATTAGGTGTAGGTCTCAGAACCCAAGGCCACCACTAAATTTACTCTTAGTAAGCGAGTCCCAAGAACCCCAATGTATCTTCTTATTACCTTTATTACCCCACCAAAATTTTGTGAGTGATGAAATCAAATCACAATTTTTTTTGGTAGAATGAATGATGACATATAGTAATTAGGGATGCTTGAAAGGACAACTTTATAAGAATGTCTTTACCAGCATTTGAGAGGTACAAATTTTTCCAATTTTCAGTTCTATTAATACTTGGGTATCCCCACTAAATTTTCAGTTCCAATTTTTGATCTCCCCTCTTTTCAATCATCTAATTCTAGACCTAGAGGCCCAATAGTCCTCCTCGTTTTCCACACTTTTTCAATTTTTCCTATTAGTATGTTATATTCATTCCAATTCATGGTATTAGGGTCATCATATATTCTTTCTATTTCCTTCATGTAAATATTAATATTCTTTTTATTATTATTATATTTTTCCTTACTCCAATTACTAAGTAATACACTACAGTTCCTCAATTTAATATTCATCTTATTACGAATATAAGATAAGTTATTTTTCCTATCCTCCCAAACTTTTTTAAAAATATCATAACATTCTTTTTCCTCCACCCAATTATTTTCAAAATAGAACCTTCTTTTTCTATTTTTCTTGCTATCTTTCATAATAAGGATTTGTGGGGAATGGTCAGATCCTATGGCAGGTAAAAGTGCTACCCAAGCATTTGGGAATTTGTCCTTCCACAAATTATTACCAAATGCTCTGTCTATTAAGGATTTAATCATTTCCTCCCCATCTCTTTTGTTTGACCAGGAGTATTGAACTCATTTAGTCTCAATTTAAATTATTTTGTTATGTTTAATAAAACCATTGAACAGTTTCATTTTTGTTTTTAGATTTATTATCACCACCTTTTTTATCCTTCAATGTTCTAATATTGTTGGAGTCTCCAATTAAATTCCAAGCTTCTTTCTTACCAGGGTTACAATTAGTAAGCATTTCGAGGCACTTTTCTTTATTTTTATCAAGGGGTGCACCATACACAAAAGTCGTATCAATTTTTTCATTTTCATACATAAATTCGCAATGTATATAATTAATAGTTTTGTGGAGGATTTTAATATCAATTCCATCTTTAACAAATAAGGCCATGCCTCCCCCTATACCCACAGGCTCCACAGTATCAATTAGGGTCATATTAATAATTTTCTCAAGCTTCTTAACATTTTTATAAGGATTTTTGGTTTCAGATAAGAAAAGTACATGTGTCTGGTATTTGGAAACAATACCAGATAGGGTCTAGACTGTCAGGGGTGTGCCAATTCCCTGATAGTTCCAGGCAGTTTGTATCATTGACTTATGTGGAGTTGATTTGGGTCAACCCCGCAAACCGCTTCAGTAGCTTGTTCATTCATTGCTTATCCTTCCTCCTTACCATCTTCTTGCTCATTCATACCTTGTTTTGTTCTTGCAGCCCACAAAGTTTTCTGCCTTTTAGCATTAGTCTGCTCCGAGTTGGTTTTCTTTACCTTCTTTCGTTTAGTTTTTAGAGATTGCCTTCCTTCATGTATGAGTATACCTTTTCCTTTAGCATCTCTTCGAAATCCATTACTTGTTCCCGCTTCTTCATTATCTTTATTACCAGCAAATAAGCTCGACTTTTCCATCTCATTATTCTTCTTAGCTTTAAAGATAAGTGTATTGAAGTCTTCATAAGTTAATATTTTAGTAGTGTTGTTGATAAGAGGTTGAGGGTTGTTTGGTGGTTTAGCTTGAGGGTTAGGGTTTGATCCAATTGGGGATTTTCGAGAGGGAGATGTGTTTTGGTGAGACGAAGAGGTTGAGATGTTTTCAGAGTGGAGGTGGGTTTGGGTTTTGTTTAAAGAAGATGAGTTTGGGCTCGATAGTTGATGGATAGTAACGTTAGGGCTTTTAATATTTGGGTTGGTTTCAGTGAATGACCCAAATAAGAGGTCATTGTTTTGGGCTGGGCCATTGTTAAGCTTTACAGACATTTCATGGGCCACATTAGCCAAATTAATTTCTTTTTCTAATAAAATTTTATTTCTTAAAGCCTTCTCTCTTCCACCTTCATACCCGTAGTCCTTCTTTTTGTCTTTTCCTTTCTCTGTACCCGATCTCGTACCACTACCATTTCCTTTCCCACATCCTTGCCACTACCTTGAATCGTACCAAATTCAAAAACTCCGTTAGGCTTATAGACGGCATCAACTTTACCGTTACCTTCTCCGTTAGTATTGTTGCTGATTGTGGGTTGGCTCAGTTTCATAGCTCGGTAACTCGTTTCTTCTCCCAAATACTTTTTTTTCTTCATTGATAATAATTTTTTTACTGGTATCTACAATTTCCTTTAACATATATATGTGAAGGACCTCTTATCGATAATTTGATCCAGCTTCCTAATCTAGGTGATGTCACCTCATTTGTGACGATATAATCTATTTCCGAGACATCATTTTAGGCGTATTTATTAGTTTATAGGTTGATTTTCACATGATTTAGTACACTTTCCTATTTTGGGTCTTGAATTGATTATTTATTATTTTTAGAGCATATTGGGTTTAACTATTTTTTTAGTGTGAAAGTTTAGAGATATATGGTAATTAATGGGAGTCCAAGTTGGTTCCAAGAACTAAAGGAAAGAAGATAAACATGGAAATTGAAGATAAGGAAGTAAAAGCTAAAAATATGGAAAAGGAAAAGCTGCCTTAAATCTAAATTCCAGCACCTACGACCACAAATCAGCTTATATATCAAAATCGGTGAGGAATTTGGAGAAACGATCAAGAGAAATGTTAAAGATCTTTCCGAGAAGATGAATTTCGACTACTCATACGCGTCAATCAGATAAGTATTGAAGTTGTTAGGACCAAAACAAAAACGGGGTTGATTCCATATTTTTGGGCTACGAATTTGAGTTGGGCTAGGAGTCCAATACTTACCTTCTCCTTCAAGAAAACGAATTAGGTCAACCTATACACTATAAATACAGTCTCTTAACATTATAAAATCATCCTTGGCCAAACCTTAAGGTCACGAAGAAACTTACAACAAGAAGAGAAGTCTGGAATGAGCTGTGCATCAATTATGTCTCCTTCAACCTTCAATTCTGTAATTCTTTTCTTTTCTTTTCTTAGTATGAATTAATTCTATTTAGCTTGAGTTTTAGCATATATGTATGATCCCTAGTTTTGGTTGACATCTATCTAATTTGATTGAATTTATGTTTTGATTTCTCTGTTTATGTGTTGGATTTATATTCTGTGTTCTTTATGGTTGCAAACATATATTATTACCATCATAGTAGTTAGATAACCGGTATATTTAACTATAGAATTAGCGCATAACATCTAGAATAACGTTTGATCTGACAATTCAGCCTAACTAGATAGTCAGGAAAAGTTTGCTTAGGTTCTTATTGACACAGGTAAACCCTATTTGAAACTACCTAGCGCAATTGAAACCAAACTTTTGAAATACTACATGATTCATCCCTTACATGTTTAGAACGGCAAAACTAGTGGGGATTACTTGCTAATTA
Organism: Nemophila menziesii; assembly: GCA_029959085.1. Lineage (NCBI taxonomy): Eukaryota > Viridiplantae > Streptophyta > Magnoliopsida > Boraginales > Hydrophyllaceae > Nemophila > Nemophila menziesii. The sequence continues at coordinate 36,420,156 of JARWIR010000011.1, read as the reverse complement.
CTCAAGCTAAACTATCATACTATATTCTTTTCTTAGCTTATTTAATTTTCTGTCTTTTAGTTTATTAGTTTAATTTTCTTTGATCAAAAACCAAATAAAAATCTACTGTTCTTTTCTTTATATTTGCGTATTATTATCTCTAGCTCTCATATTTGCACTTGATAATTTGCATAAGTTCTCTCTAACTTTCGTAGTCTCTGAGGAACAAATCTTCTTATCATTAAAACTTGCATACGATCTGTATACTTGCAGAACCGTGCTCAGCTTAGGGTGTTTATTTGCACTTATTTTATACATCTTTTTATCACACCTTAGGTGACACCAAGTTTTTGGCGCCGCTGCCGCGGACTACATCGTTAGTCCTTGTGCAATTATCTAGTGCTTTTATTTTAGTTAGTTCTATTTTATGCTTTTCTTTTTAGTTTTTGTTTTTAAAGGTTTTTACAGATGGCGAGCCCAAGGAGACTTGATCTTCCCATCACATATAGAGTGAAACCACGCGGAATCCGTACTCCAGAAATCCAAGCCGCTAATTTTAGACCAGATCCGGGGATGTTAGCGCAGTTTGCAAATCATGGACAATTTAGCGGTGCTGCACAACAAGATCTGGTCCGGTATGTTCAGAAATTTATGCAGATCTGTGACGTTTATAATACCAGAGGCGTTACAAAGGAGCAGATGTATTACATTATGTTCCAGTTCTTTTTGACCGGGAGTGCAAGCGATTGGTACGATACCCAACGCTCTCGTGTTATTCCAGATTGGGACAAGATTCAATCTAAATTCCTAGACCGATTTTATCCGGTTATGTTGGAGCTCGAACAATTTATGCAGGATGACGGAGAAAGTATGGGTGAAGCATGGTTACGTTTTAACGAGATGAAGGCGAGATGTCCATGCCATATATCATCGCCAGAATATTCATAACCATGTTCTATGGAGGACTTAATGACGAGTCCAGAAAAAGAGTAGATATGTTAGGAAGAAAAGGTTTTGTGCTATTAGATCCTAAAGAAGCTGAAAATATTATGGAGAAAGTTCTTGAAACCTTGGCCGATTGAATCAGAAAAACAAGAAGAGCCCTTAGAATCTCTATGGCTCAAGGAGTTAAACCTACAGCTTGAGCAATTACGAGAACAAGTACGAACAATAGCTCAGGTGAATCTAGTACCTACTTTACCTTTATGTCCAGGGTGTGGAGCAAGAAACCATTCGTGGGAGAATTGCATGAATAATATAGCCTGGTGTCGCCTAAGGTGTGATAAAAAGAAGATAAATATAAGTCAAGAAAACTACGCTCTCTCACCATAGACAGGCACAATACTGCAAGTATTACAGGACGTATGCAATTTTTAGTTAGTAAGTTGAGTTCGTTCTCAGGGACTTAAGTGTGTTATACGAGGAGGTAACAATAACGAGTAAAAGTAAATAATTAAAGACAGAAAATAAAAGCAATAGAATTTCGAATTTAAGAATTGAACTAATTAAAACTAGGAAAATAAAGACACTAAAATAAAATATTAAGAATATGAGATGAGAGATATAGCTTAGGTTTTGCTAGTATGCACTAATCCGTCTAATTCTATCTATAGATCTAGTTAATAAGGGAGAATATTAGCTCTTGGTATACTTAGTCAGGATTCTAAATTCCCATACCTTAGACCTTGAGAGCGACTAAGGGGGCTACGACACAACCAAGACGTGGTTTAAAATAGGGTTATCAAACGCTACCAAGGCCCTAAGCAAACACTTTAATAAATTGGTGATATGGTGATTAAAACAAACCCTAATGACTATCTAGTTAGAATCATGTTTTGTCAGAACTAATATCGACACTAGACGTTATGTGGTGGTTCAATAGTTAAACACCCAGCTAAGGTGACCATCTAACTACTATTAAAACAATCCTAAAGTGATCAGTTCTAGGAAAGACAATAAAGCAAAACACATAATCAAATATAAAGGTAAGTAGCTAATATCAGATGAAAACATGTAATTCCCAAAGAAACTTAGATAGAAGAATTAGAATTCATAGTTTATACATGATGCAAAACCCAAGCTATGGGAAGTTTAGTTCATACCTGAAGGAAATAAACTAAAAGAAATTACAAAAGACATCATCTTGCTCTTCACAATGACTAAGAATTAATTATAAGGTTTTTAACTAAGCAAGGATGAGCAAGCATGATTTACAAGTGATATAAGGGTGTATTTATAGGTGTTTAGAAGACCTAATTAGTTTTCTTGAGGGAGAAGCAAAGTGGTGGACTCCAAGTCCAACTCAAATTCGTATGGAAATAAAGATAAATTCTGCTGACTTGTTTTGAGCATATCTTCTTCGGTATTGGTCGGTTTTTGCTCCATAATATACCAAAAGAATCCTCAGAGAATTATCTACGTCCCTATGAGAGGAAATTACCAAAATCGGCTCCCTTGTAGGAGTAATCACCACTTCTTTAGGTGTGTGCTGCAGAATCTCAGATTTAGGCAGCTTTTCCTTTTCCATATTTTTAGCTTTTGTTTCCTTATCTCCAATTACCATGCTAATCTCTTTCCATAAGTTGTAGTATTTGACTTGGACTCTAATTAATCTCCATAATTATCTTTAAAGCTTCACAATAAATAAACAATTAAACCCAATATGCTCTAAAAATAATAATTCACTAAATCAAGACTCAAAATAGGAAAGTGCACTATTTCTCAAGAAAATCGACTATTATGACTTCTAAATCACTAAAAATGATGTCTCATCTTAACATAAATCTATCACAAATGAGGGGACATCAAGACCCCCAACTCAAAGTTGTATCGTCCTGATACAATAAAGATAAAAACAAAGGGAAGTCTATAAATACACACTTATAAAATTCTCAATACAATGGGAAAAACATAGCAGAATATATAGAATAATCCTAAAGCAACAACTCAGAAAATTTCATGCAATAATATTTATAAACTACATACCTGTACACTTCTCATATCCACAGTCAACAAGACTTGAATTCAAGATCAGATTAGTTTCGCAATGTAAGAAGGATTGGGACTTTACTCAGTTCCCCAAGGAAGCTATAGATTGTTCATCAAACCTCATTAGTATTCAAATATCCACTCAACTACTTTCTAATGGCTCAATCACTTCTCAATTACATAGCAAAGAATCAAAAGGTCTTTAAGGTTGTAATTTAGGCTTAGGGACGGTATGATAGTATATTTGGATAATTTGGAGTGAGCTTTTGGCTCTCTCCTCACTAGCCATAAACGAATCACCCTAGAGCTTGAGTTACTCTCATAAACGTTTCTCACTCAACCCAATGAATTCCTTGATGCACAATATAGCATCCCCAATAACCCAATTAAAGCATAAGATGTTCACATAAAAATTCCACTTTGCCGGTCCGAATATATATATTTTCTTTTATTTCAAATCAATTCTTAAGCTATGACTCTCTTTTAATGTTGAGATAGCACGCAATTTTCTAATATAAATATTTTTCTTTTAATGCCCTTATTGGCAAATTTATCCCATAGCTTCTTTTTCATTCACTATTACCCAGTCAAAGGGTTACAATAAAAATCTGTGAATCATCATCAATATAAGCACAAATCACAATTAATAAGCTCAAAAATCCCATCCCAATACAATTCCCATAATGGTGGACCCACCACCCCAAACTCAAGCTCTAAAACAACTGTCTATGCATCGCGATTCGAGTGCGGGTCATATGGAAAAGTCCTATAATCTAAAGGATATGGCTTATAATGTGTTTCAATAAAAAGCTTTAGAAAGGCTAGAAGGGGCTGAGAAGGATATAACATATAAAATCAAAAATCACAAGGTGAGAAGGTATAAAAAGGCTTCAAAGGCTTCAAATATGAAAGAACCGCCTTAATCACTTTCTACACTATGTAATTTAGTTATTTTCTTACCTTTAGCTCTTTCATCAAATGGGTTGTCAACTAGTTTGGATCTCACGGCCTACACACTTCTCAAGGTTCCCTGAGATCGAACATACTTTCTATCGTATTGCTCACTAATCTTTTCTTTACTATCAACGTGTGTTTTCCTACAAATACTCAAAGCATACAAATACATAGCTCATAAACATATTACTTACTATCATTAATTCACTGAGCTTATGCTTTAAAGCTATTAAACACACTCTACATTTCATTCCCAAGTATTAATTTTTTTTTTAATTTCTACCTAAAAACAGAAAAATGGAGATGAGAGACAACGAATCCCCACACCCCCAACTCAAAGTTGTATTGTCCCAATACAATAAAGATAAAAACAAAGGGAAGTCTATAAATACACACTTATAAAATTCTCAATACAATGGGATAAACATAGCAGAATATATAGAATAATCCTAAAGCAACAACTCAGAAAATTTCATGCAATACCTGTACACTTCTCATATCCACAGTCAACACGGCTTGAATTCAAGATCAGATTAGTTTCACAATGTAAGAAGGATTGGGACTTTACTCAGTTCCCCAAGGAAGCTATAGATTGTTCATCAAACCTCACTAGTATTCAAAGATCCACTCAACTACTTTCTAATGGCTCAATCACTTCTCAATTAAATAGCAAAGAATCAAAAGGTCTTTAAAGTTGTAATTTAGGCTTAGGGACGGTATGATAGTATATTTGGATAATTTGGAGTGAGCTTTTGGCTCTCTCCTCACTAGCCATAAACGAATCGCCCTAGAGCTTGAGTTACTCTCATAAACGTTTCTCACTCAACCCAATGAATTCCTTGATGCACAATTTAGCATCCCCAATAACCCAATTAAAGCATAAGATGTTCACATAAAAATTCCACTTTGCCTGTCCGAATATATATATTTTCTTTTCTTTCAAATCAATTCTTAAGCTATGACTCTCTTTTAATGTTGAGATAGCACGCTATTTTCTCATATATATATATATATTTTTCTTTTAATGCCCTTATTGGCAAATTTAGCTCGTAGCTTCTTTTTCATTCACTATTACCCCGACAAAGGGTTACAATAAAAATTTGTGAATCATCATCAATATAAGCACAAAGCACAATTAATAAGCTCAAAAATCCCATCCCAATACAATTCCCATAATGGGGGACCCACCACCCCAAACTCAAGCTCTAAAACAACTGTCTATGCATCGCGATTCGAGTGCGGGTCATATGGAAAAGTCCTATAATCTAAAGGATATGGCTTATAATGTGTTTCAATAAAAAGCTTTAGAAAGGCTAGAAGGGGCTGAGAAGGATATAGCATATAAAATCAAGAATCTCAAGGTGAGAAGGTATAAAAAGGCTTCAAAGGCTTCTAATATGAAAGAACCGCCTTAATCACTTTCTACACTATGTAATTTCATTATTTTCTTTCCTTTAGCTCTTTCATCAAATGGTTTGTCAACTAGCTTGGATCTCACGACCTACACACTTCTCAAGGTTCCCTGAGATCGAACATACTTTCTATCGCATTGCTCACTAATCTTTTCTTTACTATCAACGTGTGTTTTCCTGCAAATACTCAAAGCATACAAATACATAGCTCATAAACATATTACTTATTATCATTAATTCACTGAGCTTATGCTTTCAAGCTATTAAACACACTCTACATCTCATTCCCAAGTATCAAATTTTTTTTTTTAAATTTCTACCTAAAAACAGAAAAATGGAGATGAGAGACAACGAATCCCCACACCCCCAACTCAAAAAAGAGCCGTGTCCCCACGACTTGAAAAAGACTCGAAACAGAAATTAAAATTAGCAGATAAACATATTTACAGAAATGGTAAGGAAGAAAGAGAACATACTTTCGAGGCTTATTGCCTCGCATCATTGTTATCCAAAGTTGGAGTTGCTGGACCTTTCGTTAATTGCTCAAGGAGTTTCATGATGTGCACTTGATTAGCATTGATTTGTGCCACATCATTGACTAAGGAAGTTTGAGCTGCTTCGAATTTCGTTAAACGCTCCTCCATCTTCTCTTGCAAATTTTGCTCATTTTCTTCTTTCGGGACTTGCGTAGAACCCTCTCTTCGAAAGATATCCTTGATCCAAGCATTATCAATATAACTCCCTTTAAATTCGAGTTTCTCTTCTTCACCCAATGTTACATTCGCTTTTTGCAAAAGACACGTGATCATAGTAGGAAATTTAACATTATAAACTGATTTAGAAGAGACCGAAAATCGTATCACCTCCTCATAGATCAACTGTGCCACATCTACTTCTTCTCCTCTCAAAATACCGTCCAAAAGTAGAGTGTACTTCATAGTCACATCCAAAGTTCGTGTGTTCCCAAAAACATTAGGAATAAGGAAATTGTGCCAAATTCTAGCATCCGTTTGAAGATATTTGTAAGGCCAAGGTGCCTTCAATTCTCCCTTATGTGATTGCACTTTCTCCTTATCTAATACATGCTCAAAAAGTAATTCCTCATCAAAGATTTTTCGTTTAGCAACCGCTTCTTCAAATTTGCAACAACCTTTCAATTTCTTAAACTTGAAGTGGTTTCTAATCCCCTCAACTGTGAAAGGAACTAACTTTCCTCTAATCGGAACACAACCTTTACTATCTCGGCTAAAGAGGCCTAAATAGAATTCCGAAACTAACTCATGACATAATTCAGAACGTCTTACCATGAATGTAGACCAACCCAATTTCTCACCAAGCTCTAAGAATCTCCTGTAATCTCCTTCACCAACTTCTTCCTTGAATACTTTCTCATAAGCAAAAGGTAGCTCTTTCAATTGTTTCTTTGCAGAAGCTTCCTCTTTCTCCTTGGGTGTAGGACCTTGTGGAAGTTGTGTTTTCTCCTTTGCATAAAAGTAAAGCTTTTTACCATTACGATCACACAAAGTTATACCACCATCTTCAACTTTATCTTTACCATTTGAATTAGAACTAGAACCTTTGTTATTTGATTTCTTCTTGATTGGATCCAATACCTTGCTCTTCGTCACCTCTCTCTTGCTAGCTAATATTGTTGTTCTATTAGTCATCCTCAATTAACCCCCAACTCAAAGCTTTAGCAACCCTTGAAATTTGAACTTGTGAATTTGTGGTTGAACAAGCTTGATTTGGCTTAGGAAATATGAATTGATGATGAATCTCTATGTGGGTGAGGTTGATTATTAATGTGTAGGCTTGGATTTGAGAAATTGTAGGATGAATTTGTGACAATTTGAGCTCTTGATTCTTCAATTTGATGGATTTGGTGAGGATTGAGTGCTTGAATCTCTCTTGTAATGATGTGGAGAGAAGATTTGATGTGTTTTTCTTGATGATTGGGTAGTGTTTGGATGATTGGTGAAGGTTTTTATGAGCTTTAATGGAGTTGGGAGAGTTTTGGAGAAGAGAAAGAGGCTTAAGGTTTATGAAATTCGGATTAATGAGCATTATACCTCTTTATAACCTTGAATCCCGTAACTTTCTCTCTCCAACTGCGCGGCGTGGACCATGGCTGCGGACTAGGGGTACCCCGCGGGGTACACCGTAGCTTATGTCTCAAATTTTTTTTTTGCCTCGGCATAAAACGCGTGGTACCCACCCCGTGGCACGGGTTTTGGGCGCGCGGACCATGGCACGGTATAGGGGGTACACCGCAGGGGTGTACCGCGGCTTCTGATGCTTCCTTCGTCAAAATACCCGTTGTAGCACCCCGCGGCACGGGTTTTAGGCGTGTGGTATAGGGGTGCGGTGCAGGGGGTAGTCCGCGCGGGTCAATTTTCGTCTCGGTATAAAACCCGCGGCTCCAACCTGTGGTACAGGTTTTTGTCCTCTGCGGTACACCGCGGCTGAGGTGCGGTATACCGCACCGATGGTGTATCCCTTCCAAATTTTTTTGTTTTTTCCCTAACTTGTTTTCTCCAATTCCTAAACATCAAAAAAACTAATACCTTTCTCAAATATGCAATATCAACTAAAAATAACTAAACTAAACATAAACTAAAAACGTAAAAGACATCAAAACATAAAAATTTGCGGGTTGTCTCCCGTACAACACTTTTGTTTAACGTCTTTCAAAGTTAGACGTGTTACCTCTATCAAGATTTGCGAATATAGCCTCCCGAACAACGAGTTAGGCTATGACCGTCAACTAATCTACGCTTGACCCCAGTTTTGGGTCGAATTTCTATCACCTTGGCTGAAACAACCTTAGTGACAATGAATGGTCCCATCCACGAGTCTTTGAAACTTCGTGGCCTATTCTCGCGTTTGTGAGCTTTCCATAGAACTTCATGACCAACCCCAAACTCAATGTTTGGCTCAGTATCCACAGGCTTTAAGTGGATCTTCTCAGGAGAGACTTTGTGATGTGAAAGGTTGTGGATGACAGGAACGGTGGGATCTAACTTCCTTGGTTTCTTACCCAATACATAGAAGGTCTCAGATATATTCTTTGCATGAAGGGTGATGGTCCCTTCTTGGAAGTTGATGACACTTTGACTTGTGGCCATGAAAGGCCGTCCAAGTATGATTGGAACCTGCTTATCTGCATCAAACTCAAGAATAAAAAAGTCAGTAGGGATGTCGATATTACCTGTACGGACTAAGACGTCCTCCACTGTTCCCCATGTCTTTTTAACTGAGTTGTCAGCGAACTGCAACTTCACTGGAGTTTTCTCTGATTTCTGAAGTCCAAGTCTCTCGAACACGGACTTAGGAATAAGATTCACACCAGAACCCACATCGTACATAGCTTTCACCTTGAGCATACCATGTAATTGAATAAGAAGGTTGAAACTTCCCGGATCTTTAAGCTTTGTCGGTAGCTCCCTTTCACTTCTTCTCGAAACTCTCAGATCCTCTCTTGGGATCTCTACACTCGCTTCTTTCTCAGGAATAACTTGCGTAAAAACTTGTTGCGGTGTGAGTCCTTTCTTTGCAATCTCAAGCATTTGGGCGTTGATATTTTCGGGTTGGTACGCCTCTACAAATGTCTTGAGCACAGTGTCATCCTTAGAATTTGTATCAGGAATAGCTGATGACACGGGTTGAGCAATAGGTGGCGATTCCACCTTCTCTCCTTCTGTCTCTTCATGCACAGCAGGTGCAACTTCATCTTCTTTCTCCTTCGAATTTAGCTCAGCTTGGTAATCCATAACATATCGAATTTCCTCTTGCATCTTCCTCAAAAGCTGTATAAATTCAGCTTTCTCTTGATCGTCCTCCACATAAACCTCAGAACAGTCAGATTCCACGGGGCTAGACTTGCTTGGTTCTTCTTCGGTACTCGGAACTTCCACGACACTAACGGCAGCATGCGGTACTTCCTCTTTTTCTTCAATTTCAAGGCAAATGGCCTTGCAAGCTTCGAACCCAACATTGTTTTCACCTACTTCGATTGCCTTTACTTCCTTTTGTTCCATTAAATTGGTTAACACTTTGTTTAACTGTTCTACTTGAGTACCTAAAATCTGAAGTACGACATCTTGTCCTCGGACTTTCTCTTCCTGAGCGTTCATATTCGTGGTCAAACGGTCTAGAGCTTGTACTATCTGTTGATTATCCATAGATCCTTCTTGAGGATACTGAGGTAAATCTTTCTGATCTAACGAATCGGTATAGGCATCTTGAACAGGTTGTTGAGGGGGAGAAGGTCTATTTTGATATTGATTTTGATACTGACCTCTTGGTTGGAAAGAGTTGTTCTGGGGACGCGGTTGATAATGACCAGGATTAGCGGCCCCTTGTGGATTTGAATACTGCATACCCGGATGGTTTCGGTTACCCCATTGATAACCTCCGCGGTTGGATATAAAGTAAACAGATTGTGGATTTGATTCGCACTCTTCCCATGTATGTTTGTTCACCCCACATTGTTGACAACCTTGTGCTTCTTGTACTACGTTTGCAGCGGCTAAATTCTTTTGCATTTCTAACTTGAACTCTTTGATTTGATTTTCTAACGCGGATATTTGAGCTGAGTTTGCAGTTTCTACATCTAAACGAAGCGTTCCTCGGGTCTTTGCTACAGAAGCTCGCGTTGAAGGCCAACTCCTTTCTTGTTCCATAATATTTTCCAAAACCTCGGAAGCTTCATTATGGTTCATGGACACAAAATACCCTTTCCAATGTTATCCACCTTCTCTCTACCTTTATCATTAAGACCTTCGTAAAATATAGCAAGCTGTAGAGCGGGTGTATAACCATGGAGCGGCCATCTAGCTAATTTCTGTTGAAACCTTGTCCATGACTCTCCTACGGTTTCTCCATCTTCTTGACAAAATCTTGCAAGCTCGGTTTGATCTTTGAGTCTCATGCTCTTTGGATAAAAACGGTTAAAGAACGCGGCTTGAAGTTCTCTCCAAGAATGAATTGTTCCAGGTGGTTGTCTTTCTAGCCATTCGCTAGCTCTACCGGTTAAGAAGAACGAAAACATATGACAATACAGTTGCTCGCGTGTAATGCCAATAGGATGTAGGCATCACAAATCTGCATGAACTTCTGAATCGATCTTACCGGATCTTGAATTGCTGTACCATTGTAGAGTCCAAAACTTTGAAATTGACTGAGCATACCCCGATCGGGTCGGAATTTGATATTTTGGATCTCTGGAGGACGGTAGCCGATTGGTTGAACATGAAACGGCACATGAAGACCAGGGAGGTCTTGCTGTACTCGGTTCTGTTGGTTATTAACGTTATTCTGCCCATTACCTCCTCCTACTGGTAGTTGTCCTTGTTTTCCTTGTACACCAGGTGGATCCTGTTGTTGAATCCCAGGTGGATCTTGCTGACCTTGTACGACTGCCATGGCTCTTCTTAAGGATCTTTCCTCACGAACACGTCTGTTATAAACTCTAAAGCTCCTCTCAGGCTCCGGTAACGGAGGCCAAGAATTAAACACTGTGAATCCTGAAAAAGACTAAAGCAAACCACAAGCGTAAATCTGGAAAAAATAAAAACTAAAAACTGAAAAATAAAACTAATTAAAAACGACTACTCGAGATAGATAACCCACACGCTAACGAGACACAAGTCCCCGGCAGCGGGGCCAAAAACTTGGTGTCGCCTAGGGTGTGATAAAAATAAGATAAATATAAGTCAAGAAAACTACACGCTCTCACCCTAGACAGGCACAGTAATGCAAGTATTACAGGACATATGCAAGTTTTAGTTAGTAAGTTGAGTTCATTCTCAGGGACTTAAGTGTGTTATACGAGTAGGTAACAATAACGAGTAAAAGTAAATAATTAAAGACAGAAAATAAAAGCAATAGAATTTCGAATTTAAGAATTAAACTAATTAAAACTAGGAAAATAAAGACACTAAAATAAAATATTAAGAATATGAGATGAGAGATATAGCTTAGGTTTTGCTAGTATGCACTAATCCTTCTAATTCTATCTATAAATCTAGTTAATAAGGAAGAATATTAGCTCTTGGTATACTTAGTCAGGATTCTAAATTCCCATACCTTAGACCTTGAGAGCGACTAAGGGGGCTACGGCACAACCAAGACGTGGTTTAAAATAGGGTTATCAAGCGCTACCAAGGCCCTAAGCAAACACTTCAATCAATTGGTGATATGGTGATTAAAACAAACCCTAATGACTATCTAGTTAGAATCATGTTTTGTCAGAATTAATATCGACACTAGACGTTATGTGGTGGTTCAATAGTTAAACACCCAGCTAAGGTGACCATCTAACTACTATTAAAACAATCCTAAAGTGATCAGTTCTAGGAAAGACAATAAAGCAAAACACATAATCAAATATAAAGGTAAGTAGCTAATATCAGATTAAAACATATAATTCCCAAAGAAACTTAGATAGAAGAATTAGAATTCATAGTTTATACATGATGCAAAACCCAAGCTATGGGAAGATTAGTTCATACCTGAAGGAAATAAACTAAAAGAAATTACAAAAGACATCATCTTGCTCTTCACAATGACTAAGAATTAATTATAAGGTTTTTAACTAAGCAAGGATGAGCAAGCATGATTTACAAGTGATATAAGGGTGTATTTATAGGTGTTTAGAAGACCTAATTCGTTTTCTTGAGAGAGAAGCAAAGTGGTGGACTCCAAGTCCAACTCAAATTCGTATGGAAATAAAGATAAATTCTGCTGACTTGTTTTGAGCATATCTTCTTCGGTATTGGTCGGTTTTTGCTCCATAATATACCAAAAGAATCCTCAGAGAATTATCTACGTCCCTATGAGAGGAAATTACCAAAATCGGCTCCCTTGTAGGAGTAATCACCACTTCTTTAGGCGTGTGCTGCAGAATCTCAGATTTAGGCAGCTTTTCCTTTTCCATATTTTTAGCTTTTGTTTCCTTATCTCCAATTACCATGCTAATCTCTTTCCATAAGTTGTAGTATTTGACTTGGACTCTAATTAATCTCCATAATTATCTTTAAAGCTTCACACTAAATAAACAATTAAACCCAATATGCTCTAAAAATAATAACTCCCAAGTGATACCGTTGTTCCTGAAGATCATGATTGTCATGCAGTTGAATTGAGAAGTGGAAAACAATTACCTCCACCTAGACTAGAACGAGAACCAACCTCTATTCCCGAGAAAGTGGTTGAAGAAACAATTAAAGACAAGGTTGAAGAGGTAATTAAACAAACAAGTGTCCCAGAGAAGACACCAGAATATAAAAAGAGCCCAGTGGTAACCAACACAAGTCCTCCTCCACCGTTCCTGTCACGTGTCAGAAATCAGAACAATGAAAAAGAATTCAAAAAGTTCATTGACATGGTGAACGAGTTAAAAATCAACATCCCGTTTGTTGAAGCTCTCACAAGAATAACAAAATATCATAAATTCATGAAGTACATTCTTTCTAACAAACGAGGACGAATGGATTGCCAGAGGAGTGCAAAGCGATAAACGAAATAAAGTTACCACAAGACGCGCAACCACCCCAGAACTTATGGATGAAACCATCCATTTCTACAAAGAATCGATCTGAAAAGTTCATGGGAGTCAAAGGAAAGGGGTGGAAATTTCGTCATTCGTAAGCGAGGTATCGCGTCTAACTTTGAAAGACGTTAAACAAAAGTGCTATACGGGAGACAACTCGTAGTTTCTTTTATGTTTTCATGTTTTTATGTTTTTAATTCATGTTTAGTTTAGTTATTTTTAGTTGATATTTTATATTTGAGGAAGGTATTAGTGTTTTTGATGTTTAGGTGCTAAAGAAATCGAATTTGGGAGGAAAAACGAAAATTTTCGGAAAAATCAGATGACCCACCCGGTATACCGGACTTCACCAGCAGTATACCGCATACCCGAGCCCACGGGGTGTTACCACGTGTTCTTTGCCGAGGGGTACAAAATCGAAGGAGGTCAGCGCCGGTATACCGGGCCCTACCTCCGGTATACCTCCCAGAGCAAAAAGGGGTGCCCACGTGTTCTCATCGCGGGTATTTTGACGTAACATAGACCTGGTAGAACCACAGCTCCGGTATACCACCCGACACTGCTGGAGAGAGATAAATTTCGCGTTTTTCTGGTTATAAGGGAGAGAAGGTTGCTCTATTACGGATTTTTCAAGCATTAAGCTTCTCCTTCTTCCCCAAACCTCTCCCAACTCCATGGAAGCTTCATCAAACCTTCCCTAATCATCAAAACACTACCCAATCACCAGGAAAACACATCAAATCCTTTATCCACATCATTACAAAGAAGATTCAACCACCCATATCATACCAAAACACATTTAATCCAAAATTCAAAAGCTTAAATTTCAGAAATTCATCCTACAATTTCTTAAATCCATACCAATCCATGAAGAATCCATCTTACCCACATAGAGAATCATCATCAAAACACCTTTCCTAACCCAAATTAAGCTTTTTCAACTTATAATCAAGAGTTTCAAATTTCAAGAGTTGTTAAAGCTTTGAGTTGGGGGTCAATTGAGATGATTGAGAGGACATAAACATTATCTACTATAAGGGAGATGAAGAAAAGCAAGGTATAGGATTTAATTGAGAAGAAATCAAGTGAGAAAAGTCCTAGTTCCAATTCAAAGGGTAAAAAAATTAAAGAGAAGAGAGGCCAACTAGCTGTGTTTGATTCAATGGGCAAAAAGTTTCCAGCTTTAGTGAAGAAGACAACACAACCTCTACAAATCGAAGACCCTACACCCGAAGAAAAAGAGAAAGCTTCAATGTCCATGATAGCTTTTCCAAAGAAATAATTAAAGGAACTACCTTTTTCTTATGAGAAAGTATTTGAAGAAGAAGTTGGTAAAGGATAATAGAATAAGATTATGAGAGTTTGGTGAGAAAGTGGGTTGCTCTACGTTCATGGTAAGACGTTCTAAAAGACGTTCTTTTTGTTGAATTGTATTTTGAGAGGAGAAGAAGAAGATGTGGCACAGTTGATCTATGAGGAGGTGATACGATTTCTGGTCTCTCCCATGTCTTTATTTAATGCAATATCCTACTATGATCATGTGTCTTGACCGGAAAGCGAATAAGAAGTTGGGTGAAGAAGAAACACTTGGAACGTCGATAAGGCGAGGTAATAGCCTCGAAATTATGTTTTATTTCTTCCCTACCATTTCTTTATGTGCAATATGTATGCTAATTTTAAATTTTATTTCTTTCTTGACTTTTTTTCGAGTCGTGAGGACACGACTCATTTTTGAGTTGGGGGTGGGGATTCGTTGTCCTCATCTTCCCTTTTTGTTTTTTCATTAAATTTTAGGGTTGAATTAGGCATATAATATGTTGAATGTACCTATGTGAGCATGATTTAATTAGGTCAATGATAGTAAGTAGTATGTTTTTGAAAGATTTCACAAATATGTTTAGCATGCATGTATGAAAACAGGAAATAAAATATAGAAAAGTTAATGAGCAATGCTAAGAGGTATGTTGAAACTTAGGGAGAGTTATTTGGTGTGTAGAACGTGAGGTTTGAAATTAGTTGAAAACCCACTTGTCTATGAACTATTAGTGAAAAAGTAACAAAATCCGGTAGTTAGAAAAATGAATAAGGCAGTTTTTTCATATTGAAGCCACTTGAAGCCTTTTTATACCTTCTCCCCCTTTTATTTGATTATTGTTAGTATTTATCCGTCTTATCCCCTCTGAGCCTTTATAAAGCCTTTATTGAACCACATTATAATCCATACCCTTAGTTTGTAGGACTTATCTATATGACTCGCACTCGAATCACAAAACCTGAAGCAAGTCGTTTTAGAGCTTGAGTTTGGGGTGGTGGGTTTCATCATTAGAGAACATTGGGATTTGGAAATTGTAATTGTGATTTTATTGATGATGAAAAAGTTATTATTGTAACCCTTTGCCGGGGTAATAGTGGATGAAAAAGAAGCTACGAGCTAAATTTGCCAACAAGGGCATAAAAAGAAAAATATATATATGAAAAAAATAGCGTGATATCTCAACATTAAAAAGAGAGTCATAGCTATACAAAAAAAATTGATATGAAAATAATATATATTCGGACCGGCAAAGTAGAATTTGTATATCATCATGAAAAAGGTTTTATTTGGGATTAATTTGGGATGCACGTCAAAAGTATCAAAAATTGGATTGAGTGAGAACATCTTCGAGTGAAAACTCAAGCTCTAGGGCGATTCGTTGATGGAATGTGAGGAGAGAGCCAAAAGCTCATTTTTTATTTATCCAAATATACCACACCCTCCCTAAGCCACGTTATAACCAAAGAACTTAGGATTTCTAACTACTTGGTGGAGAAACAATTGAGCTATTAGGTAGTAGGTAAGTAGACCATTGGATTCTATATTAGGACCTATGAACAACCTATAGCCATTAACATGAACTAAGTTATCAACCTCTCCTTCTGGCATTGCGAAATTAATCTTGATTTGAATTTATGGGTTGTTGATTATGTGTATATTGAGCATACTTGTGAATTATTTCTTGAGCATCACTACATGAGATTTTTTAGGTATTATTCTCTAGGATCATTCATTATGTTCTGTTCTTATTCTCCTCCTACTTCTTCCTCTTGATTATTTGACTACCCTACTATTCTTTACTTTTATTGTATCGGGATGATACAACTTTGAGTTGGGGGTCTTGATGTCTCCTCTTTTGTGATGATATAATCTATTTCCGAGACATCATTTTAGGCTTATTTACTAGTTTATAGGTTGATTTTCACATTATTTAGTACATTTTCCTATTTTGGGTCTTGTATTGATTATTTATTATTTTTAGAGCATATTGGGTTTAATTATTTATTTAGTGTGATACTTTAGAGATATATGGTAATTAATTAGAGACCAAGTTGGTTCCAAGAAATAAAGGAAAGAAGTTACAGTTTGGACCCCACAACCTTCTAAACTACACACTCATTGCCGCCTAATACTACGTCCCATGCCAGCCTTCAACGTGCGCGAATGACATCTATATATGCCCTATTTCATAATCTAAATGGGTATAATCTATCTCTCTTTAAAAACCAATATGGTCATTATACAATATAAATATATCCATAGCTCCTCGAATCGTAAGACTACCCACTTGCAATAATGTTAGTATTGAGCGTCAGAGTGCGATCGGGAGCGCACCTCCCTTTAGACCTAACATAATATTTGGTTTCAGTAAGCCTCGACAGCGTAGTTGAAGCCTCATCAAGGACAAGAGAGAGATTCACGACAGTGATCGATAACAAGTTACAATGTTCTCATCAAGAATCACCTTATTAATCATTAGTCCTATTATCTCTTCTTTTTGTGTCATTACTTCATCTATCCTACCTATTTAGTTGAAGTCTCAGATTTATCTTTTGAGTAAATAGTTCCATAAAAGGTATTTTTGTGTTCTATTGACTAGATTGGTTTGTTGGAACGGGTATCCATCACATTAAGATTCCACATGGAATCTCAAGTTTAGGCCACGACTAATGTCATCATTAGAAGAAACTACTAATCTAGATGTGTAGGTGTATGCATACCAAAGGCCTATGGAGTTCATCACTCTAGCTGATAATGATTATTGTCGATCGTTTCCTGCAATCTTGTCCGAGAATGTACATGAATGGTTCTACAAGTTAGAAACAAAATATATTAATTATTTTTCACAATTAGTCAACGGTTTGCAGAATGGACATGTGGATTACTCATTATTAGATGTATGTCAAAAATAAAATGACAACCTTCAGGCTTATGGAGCAGTTTACTTAAATTGCGTATAACATTGAGGACTTGAATCAATCCATGGTATAATACGCATTTTCTTACGGCTGTTAATCCGGATTTTCGTATCTACTCGGCAACAAGGCCTAGATCTACATTTTGTGAAAGATATAAGAGTCGAGGAGTACATTTAAGGCAAAAAAACATGAGAAAGAATGTCATGATAAAGGTGAAAGAGATAGAGGATATAACAAATAATGACTGAAATAGGGTAAAGAATGATCAATAACGGTAACCTAGTGAAAGGTTGGGTATAAATGGTATGCAAGCCTCAGTCTAGAGTTGATAACTAAGTACGGGTTAATGATACCAAGACGTGGAATAAGACCCCTTATGAGCTCCTTATGACAAAAGAAAAGGAAATCAAAGTTAAGTATGTGCAATTACTTAACGAATAATTATGGGTTACCATTAATTTAGAATTTGGACAGGATGTTATAAAATGTAGGTTGGGCCAAAAAAAATGTTTGTCTAGTAATGTTTTTTTATTTTGTTTGGGCTAATTCTAATTTGTTTGGGGTGGAGTCATACAAATTTTGCCCGACCTTGTAAATTATATAGTTTACTATAATTAAACTCTAACCGAATTAACTTTAGATATAATATCAAACTAATATCTTCTCTGACATCCAAAAAAATACAATGGCGAATCCACCCATAGGGAACCATTATCACTGTGAAAGGTGCACTTTTTACTTTTATATCGCATATCGGTGGCCATGATATTTCAATTAAACTTTTAACAATAAAGGTTAAATTTTTTATATTATGCAATTATCTTTTGTTAATATCACATATATGTTTTTGACAAAAAATAATATCTAATAAATACTAGGCCTTTTAAACATTACAAATACTATTAGCTAACAAAGTAGGTATACTTTTAAAACTTCTTCGCTTCAGTTTGATGGAGATGAGCAAGATAATCTGATTGAAGATTTGATCTTCATTGAGTGAGAAATTGCCATGAAGTCGATTATTCCTCTCTCACCAAATATAGTAACTATATGTGGTGAAACATAAGCTAATGATGAGAGTTACTTCATTACTAACACATGCTTACATCAGTATATTAATTAAATGATTCCAATCAGAGGGAGAAGTGATAATACCGTAATAACTCAAGACTCGAGTAAGAATTATGTGGTCCAAATCTTCAACGCTTTGAGAGCAAATTTAACAGAGTGGATTAAGGTTTAAACCCTATTAAATCATTCGTTGTTTATTGGATAATGTATTATTACACACAAGACAGGAGATAAATGAACATCTTGGAATCCAGATCTTTGTGCAAATTATTTTGCTGCAAATAACATTTGTATTATAAATACAAATCTTTAGAAGCCTTTTTCTAACTGAGAACTTGTTATTAATACTTTCATACCAATATATTCTATCATTGTCGGGATATAAAGATAGAGATTGAAGATGAGAAGAAGGTTACTAATACAGGATGGAAGTTTTTACCCTGTATTGGTAAGCTTAGAAGATATGAAATCCTTAGTCTCATTTATAACTAGCATATTAGTTCAAAAGTAAACATTTTATCTCACAATCTATCATGTTACTTTTGGAGTAAACACATGAACAAAAAGCGTTGACTATACATACATCCTTATATAATGTGGTATTTAAATTCTCATACCATTGTTTGGGTGTATTTTTTAAACCATACGATGAAATCTTATGTTTACAAACATTAATACCCTAACTAGGTACTACAAAGACCTCAAATTCATCCATATAGATCTCTTTGTCTAGATCTCTATTTAATTTTTTTTTATGATCAATCAAATATATTAGTATTTTATGGATGATATCTAAGGAATTAATAACTCTTATTGTGACTATTTTGGTCATAGGGGAATAGGTATCAAAGAAGTCTATTCCTTTCTTTTAGGTAAAACCATGAATTACTAGTTTAGCCTTGAATTTCTCAATTGACCATCAAGGCTCAAATTTCTATTACAAAAACAGTTTCTACAATTAGGTTTACTACCCAAAAGGAAACCAGTCAGATACTAAGTGGGGTTTAACATGATATACTCTAGTTCACTATTAATGGCTTCTTTCTACAAACTTGCATCTATCGATTGCATAGGCTTATCAAACGTCTTAGGGTGTTTCGCAATGAATAAACATACCACTATCTCTTCATATAGCATATATAAGGGAAAGGCCTTAGTGGTGAAAGAATTGAATAAGTTTGGCCCGAAATTGGACTATATTTTGCATCTCTTACGCCTTCTAGGTCTATTATCAAGGATAGTATCGAAAGTAAGGAAGGCGGATTATAGGAAGTATTATAATTAGAATGCATATCTGTAATTAACATGTATGTTATCACAAACATGCATAATTACATAAGGAGAAGCATTAATATGATTCTTTAGAGGAAAGATATTTTCAAAAAATTATGCATCTCTATATTCACTAATAGAATTGTAATATAAGAAAATAAATCTATATGCATCCCTGTTTTGTGCATAACCAATAAAGATTGAGTCTATTGTTTTACGTCTAATGTGAACTTTCTTAAAGTATGATAGGGCAAACCTTGGCCAGACACCCAACAATCTTAAGTATTTCAGTTAGGTGCAAAACCTTTCCATAACTCATAAGCATTTTTGTCTAGGCTCTTATGGGGCTATCTATTTAACACAAAACATGCTGATAAGACAGCTACCCGACACATGTCATTTTGAAACCCAAAACTTATTAACATATAATTCATCATCTCTTTAAATGATATATTCTATCCTTTAGTTATGCCATATTTCTGGTGTATGTAAGGGGCACTTAGTTCACGTATAATTACATTAGTTTACAGAACCCCTTAAGGCAGGTGGAACAATATTGTATGCACCTGTCAAACCTAAGTCTCTTGATTTGTTTATCGAGTAGATGTTTAACTTCATATTTACATTTTAAAGGCATTTGTTTTGTTATATATTTAGATTTTAAGAGGTAAATTTTAGTGTACATAGTTTAGTTATCTTCAAATAAAATATACTATAATTTTCCTCCTTTACTAGCGGTATAATTTAAATTTGGCTTAGTATAAATTAACTAGTTATAAAAGATTGGTCTCTTTAGTGGTCATGGGTTTATAAGGTTTTTTCCATGTTTTGCTTATATGCATATGTGACATTTAACAAAATTATCAATTTTGCTAGAAGGTATAAGTCCTAAAGAATTTAACCTTGAAAGAGAGTTGATATTTCCATGTCCTAATATACTATTCCACGTATCAGTAGACTCTATAATATAAGTAGAAGCATCTGCATTTTCATTAAAGTCATAAACATTGTTTAAACAAAAAGTGCCTTAGACATATAACCCTTCCCAACTAAATCTTTGTTCCTAGTGTTAACTGTTTTCCCCATAAAAAACAAGTTTGAGTCCAACTTTATGAAAAAGTAATCATGATACAAGATTTCCACGAAGAGATGGGACATTCAAAACATCACGAAATAAGATATTTTCCAATTATTAGTTTCAGAAAAACCCTTTCCATTTGGCGTCCCTTAATGTGTGATATATATATATATATATATATATTTATCAAAACCAGTAGAAGGGTGACTTCGCGCAAGGACCATTTATCGATTTTTTTATCTTTCTCAGAGGGGGTATGGGGTAAAAAAATTTAACTTTTGTACCTTTTCCAACAAAGGGGTGGGGATGACATTTGTCCCATCTCCATTATAATATTATGATGAGATTTGTATCATCTTCATTTTGAGATTTATAAGAGATTTTCTTGTAAGACCCGAAATATTTTTAAACCCCCGTTTCCTGGTACTTCTACTAAGATGAGATTTGTCCCATTAAATTTTCTAAGAGTCTGGAACTAATAGGATGATAAGCCTTTCTTGATGAATTATTAATAATTGGACAAAATAGATTTCATCTATAGATTTTTTAAAATATGATACATAAATGTTAGGTTTAACCCACAGTTAATAAATAACTAAAACCTTTTTGTGAATTGTGTATTTGATGAGATTTGTTCCATAGAAAATGGGATAGAATTTGTTCCATCTCATTGGTGTCGCCTAGGGTGTGATAAAAATATGATAAAATAAGGTCAAGAAAACTACGCATTCTCACCCTAGACGGGCACAGTACTGCAAGTATTACAGGACGTATACAAGTTTTAGTTGATAAGTTGAGTTCGTTCTCAGGGACCTAAGTGTGTTACTCACGTGGGTAGGAATAACGAGTAACAGTAAATAATTAAAGACAGAAAATAAAAGAAAATAGATTTTCGAATTTAAGAATTAAAACTAATTAAAACTAGGAAAATAAAGACAGTAAAATAAAATACTAAGAATATGAGATGAGAAATATAGCTTAGGTTTTGCTAGTATGTACTAATCCTTCTAATTCTTTCTATAGATCTAGTTAATAAGGGAGAATATTAGCTCTTGGATACTTAGTCAGGATTCTAAATTCCCATTCCTTAAACCTTGAGAGCGACTAAGGGGGCTACGGCACAACCAAGACGAGGTCTCAAAAAGGGTTATCAAGCGCTACCAAGGCCCTAAACAGACACTACAATCAATTGGTGATATGGTGATTAAAACAAACCCTAATGACTATCTAGTTAGAATCATGTTTTGTCAGAACTAATATCGACACTAGACGTTATGTGGTGTTTCAATAATTAGACACCCAGCTAAGGTGATCATCTAACTACTATTAAGGTCATCCTATACTCGTGCACTAGCAAGGAAATCATACATTAAATCAAAACACATAAACAAATATAAAGGTAAGTAGCTAATATCAGATTAAAACATATAATTCCCAAAGAAACTTAGATAGAAGAATTAGAATTCATAGTTTATACATGATGCAAAACCCAAGTTATGGGAGGTTTAGTTCATACCTGATGGAAATAAACTAAAAGAAATTCCAAAAGACATCATCTTGCTCTCTACAATAAACTGGAAGAATAAAACCTTAAGAACTAAAAACTATGAGGCAAGGATGATTTTACAAGTGATATAAGGGTGTATTTATAGGTGTTTAGAAGACCTAATTCGTTTTCTTGAGGGAGAAGCAAAGTAGTAGACTCCAAGCCCAACTCAAATTCGTAAGGAAATAAAGATAAACACTGCTGGACCGTTTTGAGCATATCTTCTTCGTTATTGGTCGGGTTTTGCTCCACAATATACCAAAAGAATCCTCAGAGAATTATCTACGTCCCTGTGAAAGAAATTTACCAAAATCGGCTTATTTCTTAGAGTAATCACCACTTCTTTAGGCGTGTGCTGCAGAATTCAGATTTATGCTGCTTTTCCTTTTCCATATTTTTAGCCTTTGTTTCCTTATCTCCAATTACCATGCTAATCTCTTTCCATAAGTTGTTGTCTTTGACTTGGACTCTAATTAATCTCCATAATTATCTTTAAAGCTTCACACTAAAATAAACAATTAAACCCAATATGCTCTAAAAATAATAATTCACTAAATCAAGACTCAAAATACGAGAGTGCACTATTTCTCAAGAAAATAGACTATTATGACTTCTAAATCACTAAAAATGATGTCTCATCTTGACATAAATCTATCACAAATGAGGAGACATCACCCATTCCATGACTAATATGTGATTTTTATTATCTCTATTTATAAGATTAAGATGGAATTCGTCTCATCTCTATTTTACGATTTTGATAAAATTTGTCTCATCATCAATTTTAGATTAAGATGTCATTTGTCTCATCTCTATTCTAAGATTGAGAAGAGATGCGTCGCATCTCTAATTTGAACATTGAGATAGAATTTGTCCAATTTCTATTCTAAGAATAAGATCAGATTTGTCTTATCTTGGATTTTAAGCCTTGATGAAAATTGTCATATTTTTGTTCTAAGATTAAGATGACATTCGTACTCTCTCTAATTTACCCCATCTCCATTCTAAAATAAAGATGAAATTTTTCCTTCTTCGAGGACTAGAGTATGGAGTGTTTTTCTGTTCATACTTAGTTTTATTTGCAAGTTCATATGTATATATATACACACACAATAAATAAAGTGTTATACAACTGACATCAAAGAAATATAGAATCACATATCTTAGAAAACCACATAAGAGGCAAATGGATCCGTTTTGATCATGTCCAAGTAAGAGATACCAACCACACAAATTCAAGAGTGTATTAATAAGATAAAACAAAGAGTCGATACTTGATCAACCACGAGAAAACCCACATAGAAATGACCACCAAGTCGAGGGTAATATGTATCTGCCGAGGATAGGGAAGTACCAAACATACCCGAGGACATACATGTCGAAGGAATAATGTTGCACATGTAACTTGCATGTGATGGTAGACTCTTGCTACACGTGAAGATTCATTTACAGTAATGGCCCCACAAAGCCTAAGTTGTGCACTCACGTAGCCTAAAGTTCACAGTTATGCCAGCCACATGAATGTACACATTACATTTTATAAACACCCTATCTACTACCAGATTGGGTACATTATATCTTTCTTTTTAAAATCAATGTGGTTACTATATAGTATACAAACCTCTGTAACTCCTCTGGTCATAAGAATACTCGCTAGCATTATGCTAAGGATGAGTGTCAGAGTGTCAGCACCTCCATTTGGACATGACCTATTGTGTAGTGCAAGGAAGTTGTGTCTACGTAGTGGGTGCCTCGACAATTATAAGAAAGAGATTTGTAATGGTGATATATAGCAAGTACTAGATCTGAACTTTCTGATATAAGAGTCGGGTGTATATTTGAGCCCCAAATATGAGAAAGTGTATTGTGATAAATGTGAAAGAAAGAGAGAATATAGAAAATAATGCCCGAAATAGGGTAATTTTTTTTATCAACAATGGTAACCTAGTGAAAGAGTTCGATATAAAGGGTATGGTATAGAGTGCATGGCAATGATACCAAGACGTGGGATTAGACCCGTTGTGAACTCCTAAGGACAAAAGAAAAGAAAATCCAAGGTGAGGAAGTACACGGCTGCCAAAGATGTACACGGATCCAATATTGAGAGATACAACCACTGTCATTACTTATATTTTAGAAATATTTTAACAATAATATTTTTTTAAACTGATTACTTAATGAATAAGGAAGGTTAAAATTAATTAAAAATTTGGACAAGAGGTTATAAAATTTGGGTTGGGCTAGAAAAATGTTTGTTAAGTATGGTTCGTTTATTTACTTAAGTATGGGATATTCTTAATTTATTTGGGTTAAAATTTTACTTAACACTATTAATTACATAGTTTATTAGAATCAAACCCTAACCCAACTTCATTTAGATATAGCATCTGTCTAATATCCCTTCCAACATCTAAAGACTATTCACAAGGACAACAAGAAGTAATAATTATCTCAATTTCATCTCTTAACCCACTTTGTTTGTTTTGTATTATGTTTCTAAATTAGAGAAACGTCATAACCTCAGACCTCAAATCTCCATGAAAATTGCACTTTTTAATTTCTTACCTCAAATCTCCGTGAAAAAAGAACTATTTTATTTCGTATCTTAGAAGTTAGGAGGTGGAGAGATCATCCTAAAGAGGAAAAGAGTAAAGCTAATGAATGTACCAATGAAGATTCAGGAATATATGATAATAGGTAAAAACATAATCTCCTCATATGGGCATTTTTGTGGTGGATTTATTAAGTAACTATGACTACAATTTTGTGTGTAGATCCTACCTACCTTAGAGATAATGAAATGATGGATAACAAACCACTTTTAATTTGGTTTAAAGAGAAATTGCACGAGGGTACTACTACAAGTAAGCAAGAAAGCTATGATTTGGTTAATACTTTCTCCTCCTTTTTTTCTATTGTTTAATAATACTTTTTATTATCTATCTCCTAGTAAGAAAATATTTAAGAAACATGGAAGCTGTGGGGATGTAGAAGGTTTGTGAAGAACATGGCACTGTGGGAAACCTTTGAAGAAACAGGTGTGTTTAGAAATATACCACAAAAGTCTCATTTCATGCCTCTTCTAATGTACAAAGAAATTTCTCTCTCTCTCTCTCTCTCTCTATATATATATATATATATATACATATTATTTCTCTTATTATATATTTTTATCAATATCTTTGGTCTATAATTCATGTAACTACTAGTAGGTCCATAGTAATTTTAGAGAGAATTCTCACTTAAATTTTGAAAAAACATCAATTTTACGTTAAATAACACATTATAATAAATGTAAAAGTTACCAACATAACCTTATAACTATTAAATAATAACTATACTTATTAATCAATAAGATAGTTCACCGATATTTTCTACATCAATTAATATAAACTATATTAATTAACTAAAAAACAAAAAAACAAATATAAAATGTATTTTTACCAACGATGTTTTTAAGGATTTTTTTTAATTTTTTAATTTTCTAAAACAGATAGGGAAATGTTTTTCCCATATTTTTCCTTTTCGAAAGACGGGTCTTAGGTGAGGGAATTTTTATATTAGCAATTTTTATTTATTTTCGGAGGGGATGATTATTTTTTTGATTTATTTCTCTTAAGGAGGCAGATTTTTCTTTTCAATGTTTTACCATTTCAGCGGGAAATGGACAAATTTTATATATTTTTTTAAGTATGAATGTAAATTTTTTTATTTTTTTATTTTTTATCTTTTCCATTCATGGGAAGAATATCTTTTTATAATTTTTTTTTTCTTTTCTAGCGAGAAGTAGGGGACTTTATTTTTATTTTAAGATTATATTTTTCTTTTAAGGGATGAGGGTGAAAATGGCAAGTTTGATCGTTTTTTCTTTTTTGTAGGGGTTGGGGTGAGAAAATTTAAATTGTTTTATCTTTTCCAACAACGAGGTTGGGAGGAGGAAGAGATTTATCCCATCTACATTATAAGATTGGGATGAGATTTGTGTGATCTCCATTCAAAGATTTCGATAAGATTTTCTTGTCACTCCTACTGAGATGGCATTTGTCCCTTTAAATTTTTTGAGAATCCAATAATAGGAAAATAAGTATTTTTTGATAAATTGTTAATAATTTAATATGATAATTTTTTCATCTATAATTATTTAAATATGATACATAAATTTGAGATCTAATATACAGTAAATAAGAAATAAAAGTATCTTTGTAAATTGTGCATCTGATGAGATTTGTCCTACCGAAATTGAGATGAAATTTGTCACCTCTATGCTAAGTTTGAGACAAGATTTGTCTCATCTTCAAATTTAGATTGAGATGGAATCTGTCTTACCTCCATTCCAAGATTGAGATGAAATTAGTCACCTATATAATTTAAAAACTATGATGGAATATGTTTCATTTTTTATTCTAATACTGAGATAAGATTTGTCACATCTTTAATCCTATGTATAAGATAAAATTTATCTCATTTCTATTATAAGATTAAGATTAGACATGCCCCTCTCTTATTTGTCTCATCTCCATTCTAAAATTGCAAATAGTTTTGTTTCTTCTCCAAAAACTAGAGTTTGGAGTGCTTGTTTGTACAATACTTAGTTAAAATGATATATTTTAGTGTATATCTAGTCGGCGGAAAATATATCAATGAAAGAATTCACTCTTATGTAGCAATTAAAGGAAACTTGTTAAAATGAAACTGAAGGATTTCATGTAGTTGTGAAACAAAAAAAATAAGGAAATACCATTAAAAGTTGAAGTCTTATGAAGATTTATGCTCTTTAATAACATATTTAAGTAACGCTAAATGTTTTTTCTTAGAATTAAAGTGCATAAATATATCGAAACCTTGGCATAATTTTTTTTTTTTCTTGAGAAAGATCTGTCTCGAATGCATTTGGATAAAGTAAATTCCTTTCTAAAATAAAATGTATTCTTTGTTTTCTCTCATCAAAACTTTTCCAGTTAATACATATTACACAGAGCTTCACTTCACGCTCTTCTGTAGAATTTGTGTCCCAAAATTCCATATAACTGACTAACTGTTCAGCATCATTGTCATATTCAGGACCAAATTCTTGTTTTTCGCATTATATCAACTTAACTTCATAAATGAAGAGCCTTCAACTTTTGATGATTGTGTTACAAAACTGTGGCTCTATTAGATGTTATTGAATCAATCCCTTATGATGTGGGACTTTGAAAATTATACCATTCACAATACACTAATGCATAATCAAATTCATGAGTGCATGATTCATAAAACGCTGTGAATTTTAATCTTTGTTTTATCCATCTCTTGATTGACTCCCAATCGCAAGTCCGCCCTATTGATATAATAACTTGACCATTCATTAAATCTAGAGTGTTTTAGAAAAACAGAATAATAAACAAAAGATTCACATACCTGAAGTCTTTGATTTACATGATTCAAAAGTATCTCGAATGTATGTATTATATTATATGCACCAAATACTACTTTTATAGAATTAGTCTCGTGTATGAATTTCAGTTAATACAAATAAGCAAAAGAGAATGTAATAATGTCAATACCATCCCTTAAAATTTGACATAATTCTTCAGCTTGAGCTTGAAAAAAAAGTTCTTCTAATTTTATCATGATTTGTTCGATTAGTAACTTCTTCACTATATTTACATTCTTCATCATTAAAAATATTTTCTAGATCACTAGAAAATGAATTTAAAACACTCTTTACTTCAGTATAACAATACTTACAATTCGCTCAATCGAAAACCGTGCGCTCGCTCCTCCGAGAATAATTAAGTGGGCTTGTTGTAGTAGTGAATAAAGAGATCTCTAAATAGTATTTTCTTCTTGATATAAACGAAAGCTCGGCTCTCTTGGGGTAGAGGTGAAATAGACCTTATTATGAAAACTATTTATTAAAACATCTAATTAGTACTATATATTTATTAATCTTGTTAATGGCATCACAACTAATCATATTTAATAAAACATTACATCCCTCGAACGGGTTCTTAAAAACTAATGACAGATTTTTGCATTTATATGTCATTACGGTTATTAAAACATTTTAACTAATCACATCTTTTGATTGACAATATAGTATATATAAAAATCTAGTTGATTATCAATATTGATCGTCAACTCCTATTTTGAAACTCCATTTTATTGAGACCAGAATGTTTAAGTACATGCTAAAATTTACGACCATTCATAGAGATGCTTGTAGAGATTGTTTTTTTTACAACTTAGTTCAGGTACATGCTCTGGATTAGTATGGTCTACACAACCTTTTGAAAAATTAAATTAATAAAAAGAGTAAGGACATATAGTGCAATTAACTTAAAGTAGTTGTTAAACTTTCTGAATTGGTAAAATCCCATAGTTAACTCATCATATTTCTTTTCATATGAATTCATATATAGTACATACTCTATTGAATTTGATGATATGTATATTGTTAACTTTCTGGTTTCAATCTTTATTGATTCACTCGGAACTGATATGTATTATGCAACGGAGAATGAGAATTCTATTGTTATTAAAATTTAGATCTCACAAATATATCTTATTTAAATAGTTTTACATTATATAACACATTCGTAAAACTTTGGTTTTTGAATAGAAGATTATAGCCTATATGATGTTAAAATATATTATAATTATATATATAACTAGTTTTGGCATTTAAGGAAATAATAATCAAACTATAATGATCAGATACTAAAATTGGATGTAATATTCTTACATGTATATAAGTAAACATATACAGTTAATACTTTTGACAATACTTATATATAAGAATAATGAAAGTTGTTGATCATGTAGACCTATTCCATATTCCATTACTACAAAGTCATTTTGTACCTTTCTTTAAAAAAATTCGCTTAGTTATATATACTAATAAAGTGATTAAAAGAAAGAAAATTATTGAAACATTCAAAATTTATACTCAATCTATACTTTTGTATATTATAAGGCTACTTTTTTTTGTTTTCTTCAAAAAGATCATGACCATTATTTAAATAATAGAATATTTGCACTGTAGTATAAGCAAAACAAATGTTTTCACAAAAAAAACATAGAATCTAAATCAATTATTGATAAAGATTCTTAAAATAAATTACTAATCACTTAATTCCTACACTAGAAAATGTATTCATAAGAATTATACTTACCTCAGTTGCAGTTGCGATATTATCATCTCTTCTATCTAAGTTCTCTTTATCCTCCTTGGTCAGATTCCTTTTATTGTGAAAATAATTGTATGGGTTTTCGTTGGTTGGGGGACAGTTAACCAAAAGGTTAGCTTTTAAAAAAACAATAGTATTGATCATATATACAATAGATAGAGTCATATTTGTAGATAAATACAACTTGGTTTCTAAGTAAACATTAGAGTAAATTCTAATTTTAGGTTAAACATTCTAAATTACCATTTTTAGGCCAAACATATTCAAAAGTACCATGTAGGTAATTTAACTAACTCCGTGATATATTTCATAGATTTTAAAATTAATTTAGGTATTTCAAAGATTTGTAACTCTATTTGAAATATCCAAATTGTTTTTAAAATTCATGAAAATCTCACGGATTTAGTGAACTGGCCAAAAAATGGTACTTTGAATGAGCTTGGCCTAAAAAGATACGATTGAATATGTTTGGCCTAAAATTATACTTTTAATGTTTGGTTTGAAAATGAATTTTCCTCTTAACCTTCATAAGGTTTTTTTCATGAGCTTTATATGTGCAATGTAAATCCATAGAATAAGGTTTAATATCCATAAAAATAGTTTATAATATTTTATCATAAAAGAATATTTATTTATGAACAAAAATATTTAGAAAAATAGACACCAAGAACTAAATAGAAAGAAAAAAATAATAAATTATCGATACTATCTTAATTTGTTATCCAAACAAATAATTATATGTAAAAAGGATATAACTATTAGATACTATAATCCTACTTTTTATATTATTAGTAAATCCTAAAGATATATATTAGTGATAGAATAAAGAAAAAAATGTTCTTTTGATCAACAATTTCACTAATAGTATAGAAAATTATTTTAATATGTTTGGATATTTGGTGAAACCATTGATCTTTAACTTGAGTAATAGCTCAATTTTTATCAAAAAATCAAATAATTGAAAACTCAATGGATGAAATCATGTCATACTCCCTCACAAGATTTTTTATCCGATCAATTTCCTTTGATGCATTACATATCTCAATGTATTCTAATTACGTGGTGCAAAAGATATATATTGCTTGTTTGGAACTCTTCCAACTAACAATTACATAAATACAGGTAAAATACCTAGATGAAGACTTTCCATCATCTTTTCCATAATAAAAATACGAAAAAGTATACCCTTAGATACAAAGATATACCCTTTGATAAATTTACGTGAAAATCCAATTCTTAAGACAATACATATGGTCTAAAAACATTTTTAGGCTAAACGTTTCATTATGCCCATTTTTAGGCAAAATTTATTAAAAATATCTATTTTTTTTGCTATTTAGACATTTCAATCCAATTGTATCTTTATTTGACCGTATCACAAACTATCTATTTGAACCGTCAGAATTACCCTTAAAATCTATGAAAAATATGCATTTTGAATATGTTTGGCATAAAAATTAGCATCTTGAAACGTTTAGCCTAAAAATGATTTCAGGCCCATAGGTTACAACCTTAAAATGGAATTTACTCAAAATTCAAATAGCATCCTTAGGTATTCTAAATTACTATAGGATTTGTTTTACGATAATCCAATGTCTAATGCTTGGATTAGATTGATATATACCCAAATATCCTTATTGCTTGCAAAATATCAAGCTTTGTACATATCATGTAATTCATAAGCCTGCCTATTGTCGAAGTATAATGCAATATTTACATCTGCTCTACTTCTTCTATCCAGGAGTCTTGGGAGACATCTCTTTGGAAAGATGGATCCCATACTTAATATTAAATAAATCTTTCTATAGTTTTCTATGTCGAACTTTTTCAACACTTTCCGGACGTTGATGCTTTGAGAGAGACCAATCAATTCTTTTACTCTATTTCAAAATATACTAATTCACGAAATATAAGTTGCATATCCCAAATATTTTGTGAAAAAGTTATGCTTAACCAGATCTTAGATATCATCATCACATATATCATCTCTACTGATCAATTGTTGAACTCTCACTGGTCTTATTTTAAGCGCAAGGTTCATCTTCATTTATAATGAAACCTCACTCTAATACTTCATTATTAAAACGAGGAGAAAATCCCATTTTTAAAAGTAACATTTTCAGGCCAACTGTATTCAAAACACATATTTTTTTGTCATTTCACTAAACTTGTGAGATATGTCATAGATTCCAAGGACAATTTGGACACTTTAAATAGAGTTTCTAGTTTGTGATACAGTCATATAAATATATAATTTATTTGAAGTGCCTAAATTATCCTTAAAATCTATTTAATATCTCACCGAATTTTTAGAATAGCCTAAAAATATGTGTTTTGAATACGTATGACCTAAAAGTGGTACTTTTAAAATGTTTGGGCTAAAAATATTTTTTGCCCATAGGTAACAACCTTAAAATTGAATTTCTCTAAACTGAATATTACACCTTTTAGAATCTTTCTCTAGACCATAAATGGATCTCTTAAGCTTGAATACTTAATTATTTTTCTTGGACACAAAACCTTAGAGTTGTTGCATAAAAGTATGTTCCTAGAGATATCCATTTAAAGTGTGGGTAAACATCCATTTTCCAAACTTCATACTTATAACATGCTAAAATAGAAAACATCATACAAATACTTTTAAGTGTAGAAAACAGAATAACGTTTTAGCCATAGTCAAAGCCTTTTTATTATGACATCCTATGACTACTAGTCGAGTTGTATATGTCACTACCTTTCCATACAATACTATATTTCTCTTGAAGAACCATTTACACCATATATTTACAATACCATCACGAGGATCTTTCTACGTCTAAATAGTGGTGTAGTACATGTAGTTAATTTTGTGTGCAAAGCTTCATACCAGTTACTATAATAAAAATCACATATCATACATTTGTTGGTTGTAGGATCATCTATAAGATTATTATCTCCAAATAAAAATATTTTTATGGTCCTCCATTTATAAATCCATATTGTTTAGTATAGAGATTTTATATTTGTCCTACAAAGACCTTGTGTGTTTGTGGTTTTTAGAGATCATTGAATGGTTTTCTCTACTTAGTCATGTTTTATTAATGATATAGACATTTTTTACACCAACTCTACTTTAATTACACCACCACCTTTTTTATTTAACTCTCTTTCAAGAAAAGAGAATCATGACTAACCCAAACTTTATGATCATTTAAAATTATAAGTAATACCATTTTAAATCTTTAGAATATCCCACAAATATACCTTTATTCTAACTTATACAATTTGAAAAAAGAAGGTAAACCCAAATACTAATTATCTTCAAACATTGCTACCTTCCAAACAATATCTCGAATGAGGTTGTAATGACAAAACTCTATTTAATATATAACAAACAATAAGGAGAAAATTCTGCCCATTTGTCTTTCTACTTTAGCTTTAAACTTGTTTAACTTTTCCAAAGATTTTAATTTATTCTTTATAAGCTATACAAATCGATAGTGTCTAAAGTCAACTCTAAAGTTTATAAAAAATAAATGTTATCTTCTCGAGACAATGTATTAAAAGGTTCACATACATTAATATGAATTCGTTCAAACAATTATGTAACTTTGAAACTTTGTCCAATAAAAGGTGAACTGGCCATCTTTACATGTAGAAAAGATATAATTTTTTTTACTAGGTTCATAACTTATTGAATAAATTAATTCACTTTGGGCCAACATGACAACCCTCTTGTCATTAGTATGAACAATTCTAAAAAGGCATTAATTTTTAGGATTATAGTTACCTCATGGATGTTTTCAGTAAATTGTGGTATCAAAAACAACATCTATCTAACATATGGGCGAGCATGAAGACTTCAAATATGTAGTTAGTGACCATAGGACCGAGAAGCATGCATTGGAAAAAGGAAATATTTCTTATACAAGAATTTGAGAATCTTGAAATACGACCTTAGGGGCCTTAAATAAAATCACCTTTCTCATATTTTGGAAAGAGAAAAAAAACCTAGATCTTGAGGAGTCCGAGAATATAAATCAAGATCATGTGGGTAATGTCATAACTATTAGGGAGATTGAGGAGTTACAAAAGTAAGCATTTAGATTGTATAATGTGAAGCATAGCTTCTTTAAGAAAAAAAATAAGATGTTTCCCTGTACAGAAAAGTGATAGGTTTACCAAATAATTTCACTACATTATGAAGAAATGAATAAAAAGAAATTTTTAACATCGCTTGAGTCTTTAGATATATTAAAACTCAACTTAAATTAAATAATTTCATGATACTTTGTCAAGTACTTTTAAAAATTATTGGGTGTTGGTGTGTCCATACTATAGGGTGAGTAGGATGTTTTTTAGTGGGGTAATATATTTACAGACAAGAAAGGAGCTTCTGTATGAACGATTTTGACTAATAAGGAAGGTAAAGAGGTTGAATTTTCCAAAGAAAGATACAATGTAGCGGCAGTGGAAGTGTATTCGTTGGATCTCTTAAAAATATTGTAATAATGGGTTAATTGAGTTTATTAGGTAATTATTCAGTTTATTAGTCTATATTTAGTAGTTAGATTGCATAATAAACACATTAATTCTCAAGACAAATGATCCTTCAGTAGTGGATAATTAAAGACCGATTTCATTTTCAGATGTGGAGTATAATGAAATTATGATGATTATTTTGAAAAGGATGAAATAATTGATTGAGCTTGAAACACCTGCGTTTCAAGTAAACTCATGTCAAATAATATACAAGAGAGATAATCTTTCCTCATAGAAGAGTAAATTATATATACCATTGTATACTTTCTAAATCATCAGAATTTTTTACTCTATATATTTTTGAGTTCTAAGTGAAATAAAATCTATGTAGTATAGATATAAGTGCATGGTAATTGGGTTTCTACAGATGTGAAACGGTTAAAAACAAGTAAAGACTCGGTCCTATATTAACATTAAGTTAAAGAAAACCAAATATCTTGCAAAAGTGTGTCACGCCGTCGGTGATGAATAATGTTTGTTCCCTTATGCCTTTGTCAGTTGATGGTGTCTTTGTGGGGAAATATCTTGCACTCGTTGCCAACAAGGCTCATAGAGCGATTGGGCCTCTTTTTTTATGCCAGCTGGTATGTCTTGGGGTGTGATAAAATTAAACGATAAATAAGAGGACCTACTAACCGTAAGTGTGCGGCTCGTTACAAGTAACAGATAAATATTAGGGATTTTATTCTCAAGGATAGGACTGGTATATCTCAAGTGTTCAAAAGATAAGCAATAGTAATTTCTAATATAGAGAATAAATTATAAAAGATTTTAGTTTGATTTTTATTAAAAACTACTAAACGTAAATAAATAAACAACTAAAGCTTAACAGAAAGTAAATTAATTAAAACTAAAGAGACGTAAACGCAAGGATGAGAGGTGTACTTGAGTCTTGCAAGGGATCCACCTAAATTCATACAAATAATGCTTCCATTTTAGGGTAAAACATGTATTTATGTATTAGTCGGGACTCTAAATTCTCCTAACCCATGCCTGGGTGGACTTAGGAGCCGTCCTACGGTATTATAAACCCCGTTAGGGGTTACGTGGTTGGTCAAGCCCGCCAGCATCATTGACGAATACCACACGTCTGTTACCTATGTCCGCAATCAAACCCCGGTTAAGGTGATCACCCGACACTAGTGAATAGTCCAATTACAAATACCTATTTCTAATTTGCGTCTTAATTAAAAATAGAAGAAAAACTCACGGTAATATTTAATCCAAAATACCGTACTTAATTCAAATCAAATAAACCCAAAATTTGGAAAAACATCAAATTGTATAAATTAGGCTCAACCCATATTGGGATTCTCAAGCCCTAAATGTTTAACTCATATTAAAAGTAAAAACGATAATGAAATTAAAGCATTCATGTTTTCTAATACAAAAATAAGATAAATAACCTAATTAAAGGGTTTGTTTGAACTGTTGTTGAAGAAGAAAGACTTCTCAAGCTCTTCCTTTGCATTTTGCCTTTTTGATCTGCTCTGACTTGTGGAAATTATAAAGCGTACTAAAAAATGAGAAAAAAATCTTTTTATACTAATACAAATCGGATTGGGATTTAATCTTATTTAATTAAATGATTAAAAACCCAAGTCCAATAAGTAATTCACGTAACTGTTGTACACAATCTAGTAAAACGAGCGTAACTTTTGCGTCTTAAGTTCAAATCCCCTGATCCCAATCCTCAATTCGAGGTAACTCAAAGGCACACCTTTTTAATTTGAATTACCAGACTGATTCGAATGCTCTTTTTCAACTCCTTGAGTGGTACTTCCGCTCCTTTGACCTCTCTTCTTGATCTACGACATTAAACTTCAATTTTTATCCTCATATTGGTGATCTATATCATCTATGTACCTAAAAAAATTATTCTAAAAACAAACAAATTAACTCAGAAAAGCTCTAAAAATTTAAATTATTAAATTCCAACTACAAAATGAGCAATATGATAAAATAAGCATAAAAGTCTATCAATAAGCCTAACATCTACCTAAAATGATTTCTCCTAAGTGAATATATTTATCAAAAAAGGGAGACATCAAAACCCCAAACTAAAACCTTTGTCGTCTCGACAAAATAATACAAAAACAAAGGTCCATGACACATAAAAATGCAGAGTCTTGTGAATGGTACCCAAAGAACAACTTAAAATAAATCTCATATAGTATAACTTAAGAACTAATGTACATATACACCTTCCATGCAAATTCAAACATAAACAATATCAATCCAAAATTAACTTCACAATTCTAGATAGTTACACTTACTACTTAGCTTGTGATGGTGGCTATATGGTGTTCAACGATCCTCACTTGCTTTGAATGCTCCACGTAGCTTACTCCATATTGGCTGAATTATAAATTCACTATATATCCAGAAATCACAAGGACTTATGGTTTTAGCGTAGCATTAGAGACAGTTTGGTATGTATATTTGGTAAACTGAAGTGAGCTTTTGACTCTCTCCTCACTTTCCATCACAAAATTGTCCAAGAGATTAGTTTACACTCGAATATGTTTTCACTCAACCCATTTGACGCACTAATTTAAGGTCACTAAATTCACCAAATGAGTACTAAATATGGTTCCCAAAACTTCCACGTTGTCAGTTACTTGATTTATATATATATATATATATATATATATATATATATATCTTTTTTTCTTTTCTTTGTAAGATATCACTGACCATCATTTTGATGTGAATGGTCATGTGGATTATAATTTTTTTTTTCTATTGTTTTTTCAAAGACCCAGCAAAGGATTACAAATAATATATCATCTACAGTTGCGCACATCATACAAACGCATAGAAGTCCCTCCCAATGGAATTTCCCAATGATGCAACCACCACCCCAAACTCAAGGTCAAGACAGTAAGTCTAGGATCGTGATTCAAGTACGGGTCATATGGAAAGTTCTATAAACTAGGGGGATATGGCTTATATCGTGACGACAAAATGAAAGGCTTGAAGGCTGGAAATGGGGCTAAGAAGGATAAAATTAATCACGGGTTAGAAAGCTAAAAGGTTTCAAATGGATATAAAAGAATTACCTTTATCATTTTCCTTGTTATATAGGTTGCCGCTAGTTCATAACTAATTGGGTTATCTACTCATTTAGAATCTGGTATGAATTTCTCTTCAATAGATATGCCATATTAAAAATTTGATTCATTTTCTTGTAATAATTTTACTGAATTGATTATTGTAAACAAAAATGTTAAAGAAAAAAAAGATTTGAAATTTGATTTTCAAGTACACGAATGGTAGAATTTTAAAACTCCTCTAGATGGTTGTACGAGGTGATTTATGAATCAAAATATATATTATATTCTATTCAAATTAAGTATAATGACAATTTTTTACTCATAAAATTGTACAACATAATAAATAATCACTTTAAAAGAGAAAAAAATATCGGGTTTGACCTAAATAATAATCAAACCCAAAAATGCCCGCCTCCAATTATATATATCACCTAATGTGTGTACCTTTTACTTCTACTCCTTTATATTTTCTAAATCATCATCTTTCTCTGTGTGTTACTTTTCTAAACATGTCTCTTTCGTTATTTGTTATCCAGAATACCGATTTCCAGTTGTATCATCTCGGATTGTTGGTCATAACATTTCAATTAAGGTATGTTGAAAAGTTTAATGTTATATATTCATTCTATAATTTGTGCAGTAATTTTTGCACTTACAAAATTTCTTTATTTTATAAATCCCAAGTTGCACTTAATTACAAAATTTAGTTTTGGTTAATGTTTTTTTTTTAAAATTATTGTATGGCATGAGATCCTAAATTTTGTTTTTAAGATTTTAGTTTGCTAAAAATTAAATTATATACATATATATAATTATATATATAAAGATTTTATGTTGAATCATATAAGGAGTGAGAAAATATGCTCTATTAGAGTAAAATTTACTCTTTATGCACTCATTTAGAATATGCAAATTTGAATATGGTCTAAATAAGCTATCTAATAAAAATCTTAGTGTATTGCTTCTTTAGATTTATTGTTGATTACATAGGTTGTTTTTAATTCAAATGTCTTTATTAACTAAAGTTTTGTTAATGATCATTTCAATCTTAACTAATACTAATCACATAACATTTTTTCTATATTTCTTAACACAAATAAAAATACTTTGTCATTATATTTCAATAAAAAATATTATTTGTATTTTATTATGTTGATTACTCAAATGCTTGAGAAGCTAAAACTAATCTGAACTCTTTTATTACTGTAACTAGTTGAAACTAGCCCAGAAAGCACAAGTGGAGGGAAAATAGGCGCCAAATTTTGGTATGATACCGCTATTATAACCAAATCTACCTCTTCATCTTTCTCCACAACCAAACACACTCTTATTTCTGCTCATTCTTTATCAAAAAAAGGCACATAAACAACCTCATCACCTTCAAGCCGTCACAATGGTCGGAGCCCAGAAGTTGAATGAAATTCTAAACACATAGGGTAATCATATCCACAAATTAGGTGATACACTCAAATGCCGATTCGGCAAATCATATCCACAAATTAAGAGATGCACTCAAATGCCCCTTCTGGTAATTGATGCACATGACCTTTTTGTTTTATATTAAACTGAAAATGTATATTTGATTACTAGATTTATTTACTATTTTGGATTTTTGTTGACTTTTGCAACCCTGAATTGCTAAACGAACCAATATTGATCCCGTGTTTTAGGCTTAGCCTAAAAGAATATATTAACCTAACACAAACAAAGTTAGTAAATATATTTAAATTTTTCAATGTAAAACTATCATTGGATAAGTATATATAAAGATGAATTTATTTTATGACTCAAAATCAGGTTCATTAGCACAAGAGCTTAATCTCAAGATATGTTGTCCTCTTATATTTTAATTCAAAATTAATTTCATATTTAATCATTAATCCGACTAAAACTAACATTCATTTTAGGTTATCAACTAACCTTACATCGACTACTTATTTCACATTTTTTAGAACCCATAAATGGTTCTCCTTCTATCGACAAGAACATTTAGTTTATTTAATCGAAAAATGTTTAGTCAAACTTAAAACCTAGGTTGATTTAGTTAATATTATTTTGATGCGATTTGATTTTATCACAACTAATAATTTTCTTATACTTAGCTAAATGTAAATAGCACTCTATTAATATTATATAATTTTTTGAATAGTATAGTTTATATATTTTTTCAGTCACATACATTATATGATTGTTGTTATTTTGAGAAATACAAAAATAGTCACATTCATTAAAAAATTGAAAGATTGTATGAAAAATGATTTATCAAAGATGTAATATTATATGAAGTTATTATAAATCATAAAATATTAATCAACTTAAATATACTATTAAAGGGTAACGTCCATTAATTACACAGAGAGTGGAATTCTTCTTTATTAACTACAACTTCGAGCTAATTCACAATTAAGAACAAAAAAATATACGCAATAATTATGATAAAAATGACTACTCGGTTTTCTCCCAACAAACCACAACAAACCACCACCTCCCCCACTAAAACTCCCCAATCCCATACCCTCTAATTATCTACCAAATCATCCACGTTAGTTTTCTAGCGCTTCTTGAACTACTTTTAATCCCCCTATTCTCTTTTTTCTCCCTCTCCCTTTCTCCCTTTCGATTAGAACACTCCTATCTGCAAGGAACAACAAGAATCAAACATTAATCAATATATTTTGAAACCGAGGAAGGTTATACTAAATCTTGTTCATAAATCAATCTATAACACCATAGGAAAACCCAAACTCCTAGCTAAAAGCATCTAAAACAAACCAATAAGCTTTAACTTCCTTAGTAAAACAATCGACAAGTCTTGGGGTTTGAATAAGAAGTCACTACCAGAAAGATGGGTTTCAATTCTTGCTTAATAAACTGCACATCGGATGAAGATTATCCAATGATACTTACTAAAATACCATGGAACTTGGCCGGAAAACATAATCTTATTAAAGAATAGAAATATAATTAAGGTCTTGTTATAGACAATCAAAATACTATAGTTCTCTGGATTCAAATTCATGGCCTACCAAAAGATTATATCTCCATAGAAAATGTTGAAAATCATAGCGGGGAGATATGGAAGGGTGATTTATATTCAAATAAAACCGGCTAAGTTATTCAAGGAGATAAGCTATTGTAGAGTTAGGCTGGAATCGGACATTAAAAGACTTATGGTGGAGTCTTACTAGTATGCTCAATACGAACGATTGGTAGAATTTGGTTTAACTTGTGGGAAATTAGACCACACAGTGGAAGAATGCAATAACAAAATTCGACAGAAAAAAAAGGCTAGGTAAATGGATACACGGGACTGAACGAGACTTTTTGGCTATCGAAAAAGCTCCGATTGTAGAATCTCCGATGAACTTTGTCTTCAGGAAAATGGAATCAAAATTGAGCAACAATACCCATTGAGTGAGTCACGAAAGGAGTGAATTGGGTGTGCTAATAAAGGACAGAAGGACCAAACTCAGTATTATTGTCAAGGACAAAGCGAGACAAGAAATATGGAAAACACCAAATGGTGTACGAGGGGAGAGGGAGGTATAAGAATGAAGGAGGGGATCTGAATTTTTTGGAATTATTTAAACCTACAGTGAACATATGGACAAAAATAAGGATAATGAGCTAGAACCCCAATCTCCTCTTAGTTTTGGGGTAGAAAAAAAAGGAATAGAGTTTAGTGGGCCACTTACACTCTCATTTTGGTCGATTAAAAAAGCGGAGGTGGACCTTAATCACTCTACTAACCCAACCCCAAACACAACAACTTTACTTAACCAAAATCAAATTATTTTAACGAATAAATTCCCAAATCAAACCCCAATACTAAAACTAAAAAAATCCAGCTACACAAAACAATTACAAAACCATAGTGGAAGACTATACTGAAGATGAAAGGATGGAAGAGGTACTAAACTATTATGGTAATGAAAACTTAAGAGAGGAAACCAAAATGAAAAGAATAACACTTAATGCGTCCTTGGAGAAAAATCAAGAAATGAAAAGATGTGGCGAGCTGCATCGACTCCGGCTATGGGTGTTGCAAAGCTGAAATACCTTTGGAAATGGAATTGGAGAGTTGTAAAGTGAAAGATGAGGATGAGATATGCGTGGTTGAGATAGGCGGAATATAAGATAGGTTTTGTGAGAGACTATAATAAATAATGAAAACTCTAGGTCTAGAAATAAAGTAACGGGCCATCGTATGGGCTGGAGAATAAAAGGCTGGACGATACTCATGGTTCGTTTGGACAACCCTGCTTTTATTACATAATGAGAAAATGTTGCATAAAAATATACTAGACCAATAAGTTTAAAATATATCTAAACTATAAGCATAACCTTAAATTGAGCACCTTCATATTTTATTGTAATCTTTAAGTTTTAAAAAACGAATGTAAATTTGATGGTCTATCAATTTATACATCCTTGAGTTAAATTCTCATAACATCCTTGAACCTCATTCCCCTTCTACTGAGAGTCCAACTATTTTTTATGCATTAAAAGGTTCAGTTTATATTTGTCTAATCATCCAAATATGTTTTGTTCAATAATTTTATACCAGAATATATTTGATCTTGCAATTATAAGATTAATTTAGTCACAAATGAATTGATGTGAAGACTATCAGATTATAAAGAAAGTTACTTTGTAGTGAAGGTAATTATGTAGTATTATCATATAATATCATTTTTGTCTAATAATAGTATTGGCATGTCAAAACAAAAAATCGCAAACATATACAAATACATATGATAATGTGAGTATTACACCAAAAAAATGACCACTGCTACAAAAAATAAATAAACTTTTATGCCAGTAAATCAAATATATGTACATATTGTGACATTTATCCATATATAATTCTACACATACATATATAATTAAAGAGCGGTCATAATTTAATTTTTGCTAAAAATACATAACCAATGTTTAAACTTATATAAAAAACTATAAAAATTACTAAATATACCCCTAATATATACGGCTAACCTTTTTAATAAAAAAACATGTTAATAGAAAAAAACTCAAAACAAAAATAACCCAAAACAAAAACTAAACGTATCAAACACCCTCTCTCCCCCACACTCTGGCCTCCAACAACACCTATTCAAGACGTCACTTCAACACCATTGAATTACCTCTGCCATTCATGGAGCCGTAGAGCACTATCATTGTCGCATTTTATCCATCACCATCACAACCACAGCAGATTCTCTTTATCTCATACGATGTGAAATAAAAGTAGGTTTTATTCCAAAATTTTTCTCCATGAGCAAATTTGTCAAATGTTCCATATGTAGAGGTAGGTGAATCACCACAGCCTTCTATATTCACCAACACTATTTCTCTATGTTTCCACAATTCACAGTTGAAACAACCATGGCTATGTTGGAAATACAAGATGATTCTCCTTCCGATTATGGATGGAAAAACATGTTTTTTGCCGTGTAACACCTTGTAATACTTCTCCTCAATTTCTTGTATGTTAGTTTAGTTTAGATTTTATTTGTTTTATTGAGTCTTTTTTGAGTTGTGGGGACACGCTCAATTTTGAGTTGGGGTTGGGGATTCGCTTTCCTCATCTTCCCTTTTTCTTTAGCATAAAATTATAATTTTTAGGGTTAGAATTGTCATAGAATATGGTGAATGTCCCTATTGAGCATGTTTGTAATTAATTCAATGATAGTAAGTAGTATGTGTCTGAATAGTGTCACAAACATGATTTGTATGCATGCATAAAAACAGGAAGTAAAAGTTAGAGAAGATTAATAAGCAATGCGTATTAAGTGTCAAGTTAAATTTTAGGGAGATTCGAGCGGAATATAGAACGTGAGATCCGAAATTAGTTGAAACCCGCTTAATTTATGAACTAAAAAGTGAAAAAGCAACGAAATCTAGAAGTTAGAAAAATGAAAAAGACATGTCATTTCATATAAGTTACTTGAAGCCTTTTAGCTTTCTCACCTGTTTATTAGAATATATTGTTATCCGCCATAGCCCCTCTGAGCCTTTCTAAAGCCTTTATTAACCATATTACAAGACACACCCCTTAGTTTATAGGAATTATCATATTACCCGCACTCGAATTGAAACCTTTGCACAAGTTGTTTAAGAGCTCTAGTTTGGGGTAGTGAGTTTTATCATTAAGAAACAATGGGAGTGGGAATTGGGATTGTACTCGTAATATTATCGATGATGAGTTATTTATAACCTTTTCCAAGGTAAAAAAATATATTTGTGTATAAGAAAAGAAATATGAGAAAAAATGGTATGCTACCCCGAGTAAAAAAGTGAGTCATAGCCAACTTAGAGAAAACAATATGTGAAAAAGATTGAATATGATTTGGTCCGACAAAGTGGAAAGTGTTATGTAATCATCATGATTAGTTATAGTCATTTTATGTTAACTAGGTGGATTCTGAAATGGTGTTTGGTGGATGGGGTCTTTGGAAAGGCATGTGGAATCAAATAGGCCATTATTTGTAATCTATAAGCTTCAAGATGAACCTTTTCTTGGATCTTGATACTTGGATTGATATTGTTGTTATTGGTTTATTCTTCACATAATTCTTAGTTGTACAATGAATGCTGGATTTATCTATTAATGGATTAAAAGAGATCGCTTCAATCTCGAATTTCATACTATCCAACTAGTAATATGTAATTATACTTAAAAGAGTAGTTTTTTTATATCTAACTAATACTCTCTTTTAGCTTGATGTTTTGTGTCTAATCCAATCTTGTAGAATATTTGCAGATAAGTGTGCATCTGATTCATAAATGGCACATAAGAAAACATTCGTTAAGTTTGTTTATTTAATTTTGTCGGTTTTATATTTGTGATGTAACAGTTTGTTTTATGATAAATAGATAAATTTATTCTCCCTCTTCTTTCTCTTCTTCTTGTATGATATGAACTTCCTGGTCCTTTGACTTGAGACTTAGATTTTGATAAATAGTTTTATATAATGGGCTTGGGTTTTTAACTTCAATACATTATTTGTTTAAATATCATACTAGGGGGATTGTTTCCACTGGATGGTTTTCCTACGTCAATGAGGTAAAACACGCGATTTGAGATGCTGGTGCATTTTATGTTTACATGAATATTTGGCAGGTTGTGAAAGAAATGGAGAGAATCATGCGTAAAAAATTATTAGTTTAATTATTGGTTTATGATACTATGCAGATTGATTACAGTTATTTTAATATACAAATAGGTGGAATTCTCAAAAGTTGTTTTGCGATAGAGTTTTTGGTAGGGTAAGTAGATACATATGAGACCATTCTTTGTAATATATAAGCTTTTTCTTGTAATCTTTAATTGAATCATGATACTTGGATTGATAATTTTTATTATATGTTTTATACCAAAAAGACTCTCAGTTGAAAAGACTCTCAATTGTAAAATGATTTTCATCTCTTTTAAAGTTTAGTTAGACAATCTCATAGATACTACATTGGTTTTCAAATTACTGATTGGAAGATATTCTATATAAGTATTAGTTTTTCTTTGCATCAAATTTTGTGTTTTTAATACTCATAGGGTAAAAAAATTTATGTTGTTTTTTCTCTAGGGATAATAATGTCAAGGTAGTCTCTTATTATTTTTACCACGTAAATGTATTTTTGGCTTTTGAATACCAAAAAAAATCAAATCATGATGTTTTTTTCTTTGCAAGTTCTTTCCCTTATTTGGTTTTGGTGTGTTAAATATGGATGTGCTGGATTTGAACCCTCTAGAATTTGTAAATTTATTTTGTTTGGAGGATAAATCAAGTAGTACCATATTTTGGGAATTTTTATCTGGTATTAATCATTTCATGGTCATTGTTCGTCACTGAGATCAATTTTTTA
Source organism: Nemophila menziesii (assembly GCA_029959085.1). Lineage (NCBI taxonomy): Eukaryota > Viridiplantae > Streptophyta > Magnoliopsida > Boraginales > Hydrophyllaceae > Nemophila > Nemophila menziesii. The sequence continues at coordinate 36,375,459 of JARWIR010000011.1, read as the reverse complement.
GGTATTGAAGAATTTCGTATGCATTTCTCTTTAATAGACATGCCATACTCAAAGTTTGATTCAATTTCTTTTAATAATTCTACCGAATTGATTCTTGTAAACAAAAATTATAAGAAATATAAGATTTGAAATTTGATTTTCAAGTACATGAATGGTAGAATTGTAAAACTCTTCTAGATGGTTGTATGAAGTGAATTATAATCAAAATGTGTATTATATTCTATTCAAATTAAGTATAATAACAATTTTTTTCATAAAATTATACAACACAATAAATAATCACTTTAAAAGAAAAAAATAATATCCGTTTTGACCTAATGTGTGTATCTTTTCCTTATATTCCTTTATATTTTCTAAATCAGCATATTTCTCTGTGTGTTACTCTTCTAAACATATCTCTTTGTCTATTTGGTTTCTTGGATAGTTGGTTATAACATTTCAATTTCATATATTCATTCAATAATTTTTGCAGTAATTTTTGTACTTACAAAATTTTGTAATTTTATAAATCCCAATTTGCACTCAATTACAAAATATTGTTTTGGTTAATGTTTTATTTTAAAAATTATTGTATGCCATGAGATCCTAAATTTTATTTTTAAGATTTTAGTTTGTCAGAATTTAAATTGTATATATATATATATTTTATATTGAGTCATATGAAGAGTGAGAAAATATGCTCTAATAGAGTAAAATTTACTCTTTATGCACTTAATTAGAATATACAGATTTAAATATGGTCTAAATAAGTTGATAAAAATCTTAGAGAATTGCTTCTGTAGATTTAATGCTGATTACATAGGTTGTTTTTAATTTAAATTTCTTTATTAACTAAAGTTTTGTTATTGATCATTTCAATCGTAACAAGTACTAATCACATAATAATTTTTATATATTTTTTTAACACATATAAAAAGTGTTGGTCATTATATTTCAATAAAAAAATTATTTGTATCTTATTATGTTGATTGCTCAAATGCTTGAAAAGCTAAAATCAATCTAAACTTTTTTATTACTGTAACTAGTTGAATTTATCCCCAGAAAGCGCCAGTGGAGGGAAAATAGGCGCCAAATTTTGGTATGATATTATAACCAAATCTAACTCTTCATCTGTATCCACAACCCAACACTCTCTTATTTATGGTCATTCTTTAATAAAAAAAGGCACATAAAGAACCTCATCACCTTTCAAGCCGTCACAATGGTGGGAGCCCAGAAGTTGAGTGAAATCCTAAACATATCAGCTAGTCATATTCACAAATTAGGAGATGTCCCCTAAATGCCCATTCGGCTAATCATATCCACAAATTAAGAGTTGCACTCAAATGCCTATTCTGGTAATTGATGCTGATGACCTTTTTGCTGTATATTAAACTAAAAATGTATATTTGATTACTAGATTTATTTATTATTTTGGATTTATGTTGACTTTTGCAACCTTGACTTGCTAAGTGAACCAATATTGTTCCCCTGTATTAGGCTTAGCCGAAAAGAAATATTTAACCTAACACAAACGCGGTTAGTAAACATATTTAGATTTTTTCAATTTAGAACTATCATTGGATAAGTACATGTAGCGATGAATTTATGTTATGCGTCACAATAAGGCTAATTAGCACAAGCGTTTTATCTCAAGATATGTTGTTCTCTTATATTTTAATTCAAAATTAATTACATATTTAATCATTTATTGGACTTAAACTAACCATCATATTAAGTTATAAACTAAACTTATATGGACTACTTATTTCATATTTTTTAGAACCCAATAATGGTTCTCCTTCTATCGACATGAACATTTAGTGTATTTAATCGAGAAATGTTTAGTAAAACTTACAACATACATTAATTTAGTTAATATTATTTTGATGCGTTTCAATTTTTTTATAACTAATAATTGTATTGTACTTAGCTAAATGTAAATACCCCACTATTAATATTATATATTTTTATGAATAAATATAGTTCACATATTTTTCAGTCACATATTATTTTGAGAAATACAAAAATAGTCACATTCATTGAAAAAGTTGACCAAAAAATGATTTATTAAAGATGCAATATTATATGAAGTTATTATAACTCATAATATATTAATACTCTTAAATATACTATTAAGGTTTCACGTCCATTAATTACACGGAGAGTGGAATTGTTCTTAATTAACTACAACTTCAAGCTAATTCACAATTAAGAACAAAAAAATATACAAAATAATTATGATAAAAATGACTACCCGGTTTTCTCCCAGCAAACCACCACCTCCACCACAGAAATTCCTCAATCCCTTACCCCTCTAATCATCTACCAAATCATCCAGGTTAGTTTTCTAGTGCCTATTGAACTGATTTAATCCCCTATTCTCTTTTCTCTCCCTCACCTTTTCTCCCCTTCGATTACAATACTCCTATCTGCAACAGAACAATAAGAATTAAACATTAATCGATAGATTTTGAAATCGAGCAAGGTTATACTAAATTGTTCATAAATCAATGTATAACACCATAGGAAAACCCAAACTCCTAGCTAAAATAATCTACAACAACAAATAAGAATTAACTTCCTTAGGAAAACAATCAACAAGTCTTGGGGTTTGAAAGAAGAAGTTACTAACGAAAAGATGGGTTTCAATTCATGCTTAATAAACTGCACATCAAATGAAGATTACCAAATGATTCTTACTAAAATGCCATGGAACTTGGCCAGAAAACACATTCTTATTCAAGAATTGAAAGATAAGTAAGGTCTTGTTATAGACAATCAAAATACTATAGTTCTCTGGACTCAAATTCATGGCGTACCCAAAAATTATATCTCCATAAAAAATGTTGAAATCATAGGGGGTAGATTTGGAAGGGTGGTTGATATTCAATTACCACTGGCTAAATTATTCAAGGAGATCGGCTATTGTAGAGTTAGGTTGGAATGGGACATTAACAGACCTCTGGCAAAGTCTTACTGGTATGCTCAAATATAAAAGATTGAGAGAATTTTGTTTAACTTGTGGGCAATTAGAGCACATAGAGGAAGAATGCAATAACAAAATTCGATATAAAAAAGGCTAGGAAAATAGATACATAGGACTGAACGAGTCTTTTCGGCTATCGAAAAAGCTCTGATTGTAGAAAATCTGATGAACTTTATCTTCAGGAAAATGGAATCGAAATTGAGCATTAGTGAGTCACAATCCAAAAAAGGACAGAAGGACCAAACTCGGTACTATTGACAAGGAAAAAGCGAGACAAGAAAACAAAAATGGAAAACACAAAATGGTGTACGAGGGGAGAGGAACGTATAAGAATGAAGGTGGGGTCTGACATTTTTTGAAATTATATAAACCTGAAAACAATATGTTTTGTGAACATATGGAAAAAAAATAAGGATGATAAACTGGAGCCTAAATCTCCTCTTAATATTGGGCTAGAAAAAAAGGAATAGAATTTAATTGGCCACTTACACTCTTATTTGGGTCCATTAAAAAAGCGGAGGTGGACCTTAATCACTCTACTAACCCAACCCCAAACACAACAACTTTACTTAACCAAAATCAATTTATTTGGATGACGAAATTCCCAAATCAAACCCCAATCCTAAAAATAAAAAATCCAACAATTGAAAAACCATGATGGAAGACTATATTTAAGATGAAAGGATGGAAGAGGTTCCAAATTGATATGGTAATGAAATCTTAAGAGAGGAAAAAGACAAAAGAATAGCACTCAACGCGTCCTTAGATAAAATCAAAGAAATGAAAAGATGTGGTGAGCTAGGTGGACTCCGGCTATGGGTGCTGCACAACTGAGATGCCTTTTGAAATTAAATTGGAGAGTGGTAAAGTGAAAGATGAGGATGAGATATGCGAGGTTGCGAGAGATAGGTAGAATATAATATAGGTTTTGTGAGAGATTGTGATAAATAATGAAAAGTGTAGGTCTAGAGATAAAGTAACGGGCCATAGTATGATTGAAGAATAAAAGGCTAGACGTTACTCATGGTCTGCATTAAAAGTGCAACTCTTTTTTATGCATTAAAAGGTCCAGTTTATATTTGTCTAATCATCCTAATATGGTTTTTTAATAATTTTATGCTATAATATATTTGTTTTTGCAACTATAATATTAATTTAGTCACAAACAAATTGATATGAAGACTCTCAGATTTTAAAGAAAGTCACTTTGTAGTGAAGGTAATTATGTAGTATTGTCATATAATATCATTCTTGTCTGACTAAAATAATATTATTGGCATCTCAAAACAAACAATCGCAAACATATACACATACATATGATACTGTGAGTATGACACCACAAAAAATGACTACATTTACAAAACCTAAACAAACTTTTATGCAATTAAATCAAATATATTTACATAATGTGAAATTTATCCATATATAATTCCACACATACATATATAAATAAAGAGTGTCCATAATTTAATTTTAGCTAAAAATACATAACCGATGTTTAAACTTATATAAAAATTACTAAAGATTCCCCTACTATATACGTCTAACCCTTTAATAAAAAAACATGTTAATAGAAAAAAAAAATTCAAAAACAAAAACTAAATGTATCAAACACCCTCTCTCCCCCCACCCTCTAGCCTCCAACAACACATATTCATGTCGTCACTCCAACACCATTGAATTGCCGCTGCCATTGATGGAGCCACACAGCACTATCATTGTCGTATTTTATCCATCACCATCACAACCACATCATATTCTCTTTATCTCATACAATGTGAAATAAAAGTAGGTTTTATCCCAAAATTTTCTCCTTGTGTAATTTCGTCAAATGTTCCATAAGTAGAGGTAGGCGAATCACCACAGCCTTTTATATTAACCAACACTATTTCTCTATGTTTACACAACTAAAAGTTGAAACCCTCCCTCCATATATAACCACAACCAATACCTTCGACCTCCGCATAACCCCGTAAAACCACAACAAGCCACGACACCTATATTCCATCAAATACTAAAAAAATTATTTTTCAGTTACTCAGATGATAACATGGGTATTACACAATAAGTGTTCGATAAAATCACAAAGCCATTTTTCAATTTTATTTTCCCTTTTTTCCAGTAATTCTATCCTCTGGACTCAATTTCCCTTTCATAGAATTTTTCTTTTGTCAGCAAAACTGAGTCTCGGATTTCTCTTGACCATTAGCTTATGGATGATAAGCAATAGATACACAATGTATCACCCCATACTTCTCTAATACCGCCTTCAAGTATTTGTTCACAAAGTGCTTACCTCCATCACTAATATTAACTCTAGGCATACCATGTCTCGTGAAGATGTGTGATTTCAAGAACTTTATTACCACTGATGAATCATTCGTAGGTAGAGTTACAGCCTCTACCCATGTTGACACATAATCAACACTAGAATGATATATAGATTTCCATTGGATGGTACATAGGGACCGATGAAATCAGTACTCCACACATCAAATATCTCAACTTCAAGGACATTATTATGTGGAATCTTATCTCTCTTTGAATATTATCGGTATATCGGAATATGTGGCATTCTTTGACATATGCATGTCAATCTTTATGTAAAGTAGGCCAATAAAAACTGGATTTAAGTACCTTTGCAGCTGTACAATCACCTCTGAAATGTCCTCCGTAGGGTGAATAATGAAAACTTGCAACTACTACCCGGGCTTCACCTTCATGTATGCATCTTCTCACCATCAGATCACTACATGTTTTGTAGAGGAAAGAATTCTCTAAAAAGAATTGCTTAGCATGGTGGACGAATCTCTTCCTCTCTTATGGGTCAGCTCCTTCAGGAAAGGATCCACTCACAATAATATTTTCTATATATGCATAACAAGGAGTACCAGTTGAGTGTATCATAATAAACTCTCATCGTGAAACTTCTCTTTGACCAACTCTGATCCACTATTAACCTTAGAACCTTCTAGACACGACAAATGATCTGCAACTTGATTCTCACTTCCCTTTCGAAAGGAATGCGTTAGATTGATTGTTGCGCAGATTATTTTGTTAATGAATGGAACGCTTTAGAAATTATTTTGTTAATGAAAGGAATGCTTTAGAAAGGAGTTATTCTCACTAAAAATTATTTTGTTAATGAAAGGAATGCTTTAGATTGATTGTTGCGCAGGGTCCCCTTACCCAAGTCCCTTGGTAATTATTAATTTGCCACCTAATTCCACCCGTAAGGTGGTTAGGAGGAATATAGAATCCTGGCTACTTATCTATGAACTTTTATCACCCTTATTAACTAGTAGAAGAAATATAAGGACTAGTGCATACAAGATAAACTATAGCTATACTCTATCATCAAAATAACTATTTGTTTGTCATGAAAGTTTGAGTTTAAACCAAACTTGAGAAGAATCTTTACCAAGACTATATCTCGGTGAATGTAAATGACATATTGAACATCATGCAGTACAAGGTATTGAAGACTAGTAAGTTCATTTTCTATATACCAATACATTTAATCTGAACTTAGTTATTGTAACCCATATACATCCATCTGGTTTCTCCCAGAGTTCGATTGCATTCGTCATAGACCCTTTGGTCCTTAGCGACTGGTCAATTTTTTCTGATAGTTCACAAAGGTTAAAAATCATAAACTATGTCCTTATATTATGTGAAAATTACACTAAAGTGAATCCTTATGCTATGACAAAATTCCTCATAGATCTTATATTTTAATATACTTATAAGATATATATTAAATGAAATCTAACTGTTTACCTATCCAACTAGTTCTATCATTCGAGACCTAATTTGACAAAACACTCCTGGATGCTATTTACGTATTGAAGTAGTTGTTGCCTTGTATCTTGTGGTTTTTAGCATGTCTGTACGGGTATTGAGATGTTGAGGTTTGCTTTTGAAAATTACTTATCCTGCCTTTTCATCCACGAGTTTGATTTTCTTCAATATCGGCTTGATCCTCCAACTAACCGCCGACACTTGATTAATACGCTGACTTAGTTCTAAGTAAATCCGAAAAGATGGTCTTCTTTCCGTATTTGAAGTCCTTGCATATCCCCATTATCTCAAATTTGAGTTTTATGTGTTACATGAATACACAAAACTAAGTTTTGTGTATTCTTATAACATTCAAAATCACAAAGAATGAGATAAAGGACTATCGTGATGTGGTCTATCATTTTGTGTGTTACAATATTATACATAACTATTTTCTGTGTATACTTGTAACACACAAAGTCACATATTAAAGAAAAAGACTAATATGACATGTCATTTGGTGTGTTACATACATGAATACAAAAAAATACATATAATCCAATATCTACACATTTTCTTTTCATTTTTGCATATTACATCATTACACAAAACAGTCGCTTTGTGTTCATGCGATACAGAAAATCACAGACATGAGGGGGTTTGACTAGAAGAAAAAAAGTGAATTTGTGTTTACTGTAATACTCAAATGACAGTTTTATGTATTACAACGAAACACAAAATACCAAAAAAAGTTTGGACAAAAAGTTAATACATCAAGATAGTTAAAAATAAGTAAATATAAAGTATATGAGATTAATAAAGAGAAAAAATAATTTTTTTTAATGAAGGGAATGCTTTAGATTGATCATTTCGCAGGGTCCCCTTACCCAAGTCCCTTGGTAATTGTTAAGTTGCCACCTAATTCCACCCGGAATGAGGTTAGGAAGAATATAGAATTCTGGCTACTTATCAAAGCATGTTTATCACCCTTATTAACTAGTAGAAGAAATATAAGGATTAGTGCATACTAGCAAAACTTGAGCTATACTAGTAATTGTTCCAATGAATAAGACAGATCTTGTTGAATCCTGATTTGTGCAACTAGCCTGGCCCAAATTTGTCAACATATTCCACAATTAAAAAGTAAATACTAAACTGTTTCATCTTCTAAATGAGATTATTCGTATTTAGCGATACATCACATTTTCTTATTTTCAGATTTTTGCCACTCGTTATTGTGCTATTACTTGCTTTCCAAATGAATATTCTAAATTTCGTTGGTATATAAACATATATATATATATATATATATATATATCCATACAAATAAATAAAATAAGATAAATCTTTTTAGATTTAGGTGAACAAGCGAAAATTAATATAAATTTTTAGAGATATAGGTAATCGTATAGTTATTTTTTAAAGCTTATTATGTTGTATATTGACTTGACCGGTCATGACGTGTACACGCAAGAAAAATTGTATGAAATATCCGCTTCATGGAGGGATTATATGGACTAGTCTTACCCTGACCATGTACAGTAATGTGTATTATGTTGTAATACATATTCATGTAGGGTGTGGGAAAGCACAAGGCGGGGATGGAATCTTTTGCAGAACAGAGGTAACCAAGATAGGTTATCTGGCTTCAAACCCTCCAATTCATATATTGCTAGTTACAAGATTTAGTTATGATATTTATGTAGTTAGATGATTTAGATTGTAATTAAAATACAAGGCATGTGTTATGTTCTTGCATTAACAAGGTTCTTGGACTTGAACCCATGTGTCTAGAACTGAAGTTGTCAATGAGGTGTTACACATAAAGAGGGTTCTCAGGTAGGGAAAATATATGCAAAAGTGGCAGTCTTATCATCATTTGACAATTATGACACATTATGATAGATAACCATGTATATACGAATAAATTATCCCATATAATAGAAATAGTTTAAATCCATCATTACTAAAATAAAGGAAGAAAAGAAAATTAATAAAGCACACTAACACCATTTTTTGTTTCTCAAGTACTTTCTTTGTTATCCTTTTCTTTCTTTTCTTGATTTGTATTTTTTAAATCCAGCTTTTTATTTGTCATTTAAACTTTTTACCTCAGAGTTTGTTTTATTTTATTTAGAGAATTCATCATATGCTAAAATAGCTTATTATAATATTTGTTTAGGATTAGGGATCTTTCCTTCAAAGCAAAATATATTTCTTACTTTCCAAATGTGCCAGATTATAAAAGGAACATGAGAACTTATACTTCTACCTACTATATATGTACACCCTTGCAAGGTTTTAAGATTAAGAAACAAGTTCTCAAACCATGAAGTACAACAAGATGTAGTAAGTAGTTGTAAAGGTGAAATAAACCATAGGGCTCTCGCCCATGAACATTTAAATAGTATATGTTCTAATTGATTCAACATCAATGCCGCATACCGGTGCAAGATGAAGCGTCGTGACGGTTCATAACAACGGTTTAGGTACGGTCAAATAAAGGGTTGGACTGACCTATCGGCATTCAAAGCGGCTAGCTGGAGAACAACCGTGTCGTCATTCGCGACAATCTATGCCATGGTCTTGGTATTACGAGAGTAAGCCCGGTATACCAGGGATCTAACCGGCATATGCCGATGCAGTGGCGGTTTAATGCTAAAATAAAGGAACCTCAGGGTCTCTAACTGTGGAGAACCTAATCAAATCCTTGTTCAACTTCAACAAGACGAAAAATTCAATCCCAACCTCTATAAAAACACCTTGAAACTTGTTTAAAACTTACAACAAACGCAAAAAAACAACCAAATATTTCTTCCATCTTTAATAAACACATGATGTTCATCAAATCCATTCCATAATACCCAAAAAACCAAAGATCATCAAGATTTTAAGATTTCTTCCACCACAATTAAATCTATTTCCTTCCCCTATTATTCACAATCCACCATCCAAACAAAATTCTCAAGCCACACCAATCTTTCAAAACTATAATTCTTACTTGGTGCATCTTGAGTTGTGGATTATCAAAGATGATGAACAAAACAGATGTTATGTATTACAAGAGAAAGTGTTATATCTTAGGGAAGAAAAAGAATTTTCCTGGAGCTACAAAGGAGTAATCCATCAACATTGATGAGCCAATTGCAAAGAAACCAGAGCTCGAGGTAACTACACAAGAACCACTACGAGAATATACCATGAGAAAAAGGGTGCCAGCCAAATGAATAGAACAAGAACCAATAGCCAAAGATCGAGGTTCATTTTCTAATATTAAAGTCAAATCAGAGGAGGTTGTATCTACACCTCTAGAGTGGGCATATGTTAATGAGAAGAATCACAGAGTTAAAAGACAAAATTCCCTGCTGCTCCATGAAACTATGAAGGATGAACTACAATATTGAAAAGATCATGGCTATGTTTGAAATATAAGATGATTCTCCTTCCGATTATGAATGGAAAAACATGAGTTTTTTCCGTCTACCACCTTCTAATACTTTTCCTTAATTTCTTATGTCTTGGTTTAGTTTAGATTTTATTTGCTTTATTAAGTTTTTTTCGAGTTGCGGGGACGTGCTCAATTTTGAGTTTTGGGTGGGGATTTGTTGTCCTCATTTTACTTTTTTCTTTAGCATAAAATTAAAAAATTTAGGGTTAGAATTGGCATAGAATATGGTGAATGTCACTAGTGAGCATGTTTGTAATTAATTCAATGATAGTAACTAGTATGTGTCAAAATAGTGTCACAAACATGTTTTTTATGCATCCATGAAACATGAAGTAAAAGATAGGAAAGATTAATAAGAAATGTGTATTAAGTGTCAAGTTAAATCTTAGGGAGATTTGAGATGTATATAGAACGTGGGGTCTGAAATTAGTTGATAACCCGCTTAATCTACGAACTAAAAATTTAAAAAGTAACGAAATCTAGTAGTTAGAAAAACGAAAAAGGCATGTCCTTTCATATAAGTTAAATGTAGCCTTTTAGCTTTCTCACATGTTTATTAGAATACATTATTATCTTTCTCATCCCCTCTAAGCCTTTCTAAAGCCTTTTAGTAGCCATATTACAAGCCATACCCCTTAGTTTATAGGACTTATCCATATAAACTTCTCTTAAATTGAAACCCTGAGACAAGTTGTTTTAGAGCTCTAGTTTGGGGTAGTGAGTTTTATCACTGAAAAACAATGGGAGAGGGAAGTGGATCGTTATTGTGATATTATGGATGATGAGTTATTTGTAACCCTTTGCGGGGGTAAATGAAAGAATATATTTTTGTAGAAGAAAAGAAATATGAGAAAAAAATGGTATGATACCCCGCATAAAAATGTGAGCCATAGCCAACATAGAGAAAACAATATTTGAAAAAGATTGGATATGATTTGGATCGGAAAAGGGAAAAGTGTTATGTAATCATCATGATTAGTTATAGTAATTTTAAGTTAACTATGTGGATTCCGAAATGGTGTTTGGTGGATGGGCTCATTGGAAAGGCAAGTGGAAATCAAATTAGGTCATTATTTTTGATCTATAAGCTTCAACATGAACCTTTTCTTGGATCTTGATACTTGGATTATATTATTCTTATTGGTTTATTCTTGACATAATTCTTAGTTGTTCAATGAATGCTGGATTTATCTTTTAATGGATTAAAAGAGATGGATTTAATCTCGAATTCCATACTATCCAACAAGTAATACGTAATTATACTTAAAAGAGTAGTGTTTTTATGTCTAACTAATACTCTCTTTTAGCTTGATGTTTTGTGTCTAATACAATCTTGTAGAATATTTGCAGCTCAATGTGCATCTGATAAAAAAATGACACGTTAGAAAACATTTGTTAAGTTTTTTTATTTGATTTTGTCAGTTTTATATTTGGTGATGTAACGGTTTCTTTTGTAATAAATAGATAAATTTATTCTCTCTCTTCTTTCTCTTCTTCATGTATGATATGACCTTCCCGATCCTTTTATTTGAGACTTAGATTTTGATAAATTGATTTATATATTGGGCTTGGTTATTTAACAACAATAAATTATTTGCTTAGATATCATATTAGGTGGATTGTTTCTGGTTTTCCCTAGCTCAATGAGGTAAAACACATGATTTAAGATGCTGGTACATTTGATGTTTACATGAATATTTTGCAGGTTATGAAAGAAATCAAGAGAATCATGTCTAATAAATTATTACTTTAATTATTGGTTTTATGACACTATGCATATTTGGTTTTTGTCATTTTAATCTACAAATAAGTGGAGTTATCAAATGTTTTTTCGGGATAGGGTTTTTGGTATGGTAAGTAGAAATCAGATGAGACCATTGTTTGTAATATATAAGCTTTTTTGTGTAATCTTTTATTGGATCATGATACTTTGGATTGATAATTTTTATTATTTGTTTTATAACGAAAAGTCTGTCAGTTAAAAAGACTCTCAGTTGTAAAATGATTTTCATCTCTTTTGAAGTTTACTTAGACAATCTCATTGAAACTACCTTGGTTTTCATCAATGAAATTACTGACTGGAAGCTATTCTATATAGGTTATGGTGTTTTTATGAATCAAATTGTGTGTTGCTAATACTCATAGGGTAAAAAAATTATGTTGTCTTTTCTCTCAGGAAGATATTCACTTGTTATTTTTACCATATAAATATATTTGTGGCCTTCGAAAACCCACAAGATCGAATCATGATGTTTTTTTTGCTTTGCAAGTTCATTGCACTATAAGGTTTTTGGCGTGTTAAATATGGATGTATTAGATTTGAACCCTCAAGAATTTGTACATTACTTTTTTTGGAGGATAAATTGAGTAGTAAGCCATATATTGGGAATTTTTATTAGGTATTCATCATTTCGTGGTCATTGTTCGTCACTGAGATCCATTTATAAGGTATTGAAGAATCTGGTATGCATTTCTCTTCAATAAATATGCCATATTCAAAATTTGATTCAATTTCATTTAATAACTCTACTGAATTGATTCTTTTATCTGATTAATTTCCTTTGATGCATTACATATCTCAGTTTATTCTAATTACATGGTGCAAAAGATATATATTGCTTGTTTGGAACTCTTCCAACTAACCATTACATAAATACATGTAAAATACCTAGATGAAGACTTTCCATAATTTTTTCCATAATCAAAATACGAATAAGTATACCATTGTATAAAAAGATATACCCTTCGATAAATTTACATGCAAATCCCATTCTTAAGTCAATACCTATGGTTTAAAAATATTTTTAGGCCAAACGTTTCATTATGCTAATTTTCAGGCAAAATGTATTAAAAATATCCATTTGTTAGAAATTTATACATTTCAATCAAATTGTATCTTTATTTGACCACATCACAAACTATCTTTTTGAAGGGTCACAAACTATCGATGGGATTTGTTCCTTTTCTAGAGACTAGAGTTTGGCGTGTTTTTTTTGTAAAATACCAAGTTTAAATGAAATACTTTAGTGTATATCTGGTGGGCGGAAAATAGATCAATGAAAGAAGTCACTCTCATGTAGAAACTAAGGGAAACTTGTTAAAATGAAACTGAAGGATTCCATGTAGATGTGAAACATAAAAATTAAGAAAATATCATTAAAAGTTGAGTTCTTATGAGAATTCTATGCTCTTCAATAACATATTTAAGTAACGCTAAATCTTTTTCCTTAAAATGAAAGTGCATAAAGATATCGAAACTTTGACATAATTTTTTTTATCTCTTGAGATAGATCCTTCTCGAATGCCTTTGGATAAAGTAAATTCCTTTCTAAAATAAATTCTATTTTTTTGTTTTCTCTCATCAAGTCTTCTCTTGAGCTTCACTTCACGCTCTTCTTTTGAATTTGTGTCCTAAAATTCCATATAAATAATTGTTCAACATCATTATCATATTCACGAACAAATTCTTGTCTTTTCTCATTATATCAACTTAACTTATAATTGTATGGGTTTTTGTTGGTTGGGAGACAGTAAATCAAAAGGCTTAGCTGTTAAAAAACAATATTATTGATCATATATACAATAGATAGAGTCATATTTGTAGATACATACAATTTGATTTCTAATTAAACCTTAGAACAAATTCTAATTTTAGGCCAAATTACAATTTTTAGGCCAAACATATTCAAAAGTACTGTGTAGGTTATTTAACTAACTCTGTGAGATATGTAACATATTTTAAAATTAATTTAGGTATTTAAAAGTTTTGTAACTCTATTTAAAATGTCAAATTGTTTTTAAAATCTATGATATATCTTACAGATTCAGTGAAGTGGCCAAAAAATAGTACTTTTGAAAGTGTTTGGTCTAAAAAGGTACTATTGAAAATGTTTGAGCTAGAATGATACTTTTGAAATTTTTTTGAAACGTTTGGACACTTTAAATTGAGTTTCTAGTTTGTGATGCTGTCATATAAATATATAATTTATTTGAAATGCCCAAATTATCATTAAAATCTATGTCTCACATAATTATTAAAATAACCTAAAAAAGTGTGATTTGAATATGTTTGGCCTAAAAGTGGTACTTTTAAAATGTTTGGCCTAAAAGTGGTACTTTTGAAATGTTTGGCCTAAAAATGGTACTTTTGAAATATTTGGCCTAAAAATATTTTTATGCCATAGGTAACAACCTTAAAATGGAATTTTATATAAACTGAATGTTACACCTTTTATTATCTTTCTTTAGACCATAAATGGATCTCTTAAGCTTGCATACTTAATTATTGTTCTTTTATACAACACCTTAGAGTTGTTGCATCAAAATATGTTCCTAGAGATATCCATTTACAATATGGGTTAACATCCATTTTCCAAACTTCATACTTATAACGTGTTGCAATAGAAAACATCATACAAATACACTTAAGTGAAGAAAACAGAGAAAAGGTTTTGTCCATAGTCAGAGCCTTTTTATGATCATATCCTTTGGCTACTAGTCGAGTTGTATATGTCACTGCCTTTCCTACTATATTTCTCTTGAAAACCCATTTACACCACATATTTACAATACCATCATGAGGATCTTTCGAGGTCTAAATAGAGGTGTATTACATGTAGTCAATTTTGCGTGCAAAGCTTCATGCCACTTACTATAACAAAAATCACATATCACATCCTTGTTGGTTGTAGGATCATCTATTAAATGATTATCTCAAAATAAAAATATGTATATGGTCGTCCATATATAAATCCATAGCGTTTAGTATAGAGATATTATATTCGTCCTATAAAGACCTTGTGTGTTTGTGGTTTTTAGAAATCATTGAATGGGTTTCTCAACTTAGTCTTGTTTTATTAATGATATAGATATTTTTTACACAAACTCTACATTAATTACACCACCACCTTTTTTATTTAACTCTCTTTCAAGAAAAGAGAATCATGACTAACCCAAACTTTATGATCATTTAAAAGAATAAGTAATACCATTTGAAATATTTAGAATATCGCACAAATTTACATTTATTCTAATTATCCAATTTTAAAAAAGTACGTAAACCCAAATACTAATAATCATCAAACTTTGCTGCCTTCCAAACAACATCACGACTGAGGTTGTATTGAAAAAACTCTCTTTAATATATAACAAACAATAAGGAGACAATTCTACCCACTTGTCTTTCTACTTCTTCTTTAAACTTGTTGAACTTTTCCAAAGATTTTAATTTATTCTTTATAAGATATACAAATACATAGTGTCTAAAATCAACTCTTAAGGTTATAAAAAATAAATGTTATCTTCTCGAGACAATTTATTAAAATCTTTACATACATTAATATGAATTGATTCAAACAATTACGGGACTCTGAAACTTTGTCCAATAAAAGGTGAATTGGCCATCGTTACATGTAGAAAAGATATAAAAGTTGTATCAGGTTCATAACTTATTAAATAGATTAATTCATTTTGGGCCAACATGACAATCATCTTGTAATTAGTATGAACAATCCTAAAATGACATTACTTTATCAGATTATATACCTCATGGATGTTTTCAGTAAATTGTGGTATAAAAAACAACATTTAGCTAACATGTGGGCTAGTATGTAGACTTTAAATATGTAGTTAGTGATGGTAAGACCGAGAAGCATGCATTGGAAAAAAGGAAATATTTGTTATACAAGAATTTGAGAATCTTAAAATACGACCTTAGGGCCTTAAATAAAATCACCTTTCTCACATTTTGGAAAGATAAAAAAATCCATGGATATTGAGGAGTCCGAGAATATAAATCAAGATCATGTGGGTAATGTCATAATTATTAGGGAGATTGAGGAGTTAGAAAAGTAAGCATTTAGATTGTATAATGCGAAGCGTAGCTTTTTTAAGCAAAAAACAAGATGTTTCTTTGTACTGAAAAGTGACAGGTTTACCAAATAATTACACTAGTCTTTAGATAGATTAAAACTCAAGTTAAATTAAACAAGTTAATGATACTTTCGTCAAGTACTTTTAAACATTAATGGGCGTTGGTATGTCCATAATATAGGTTGAGTAGGATGTTTTTGTGTGGGGTAATATATTTACAAAGGAGAAAGGAGCTTTTGTATGAACGGATGTGACTAATAAGGAAGTTAAAGAGGTTGAATTTTCCAAAGAAAGATACAAGGTAGCGGGAGTAGAAGTTTATTCATTGGAGCTCTTGAAAATATTGTGGAATATGGTGGATAATGGGTTGATTGTGTTTATTAGGTAATAATTCAGTTTGGAAGTCTATCTTTAGTAGATAAATTACATAATAAACACATTAATTCACAAGAAAAATGATTCTTCAATAGTGGATAATTAAAGACCGATTTTTTGAGATGTGGTGTATAATGAAATTATGATGATTATTTTGATAAGGATGGAATAATTGATTGAGCTCGAAACACCTTCGTTTCGAGTAAACTCATGTCGAATAATATATAAGAGAGATAATCTTTCCTCATGGAATAGTAAATCGTATATACCATTGTATCCTCTCTAAATCATTAGAATTTTTTACTCTATATTTTCGAGTTCTAAGTGAAATAAAATCTATGTAGTATAGACATAAGTGCATCGTAATTGGGTTTTTATAGATGTAAACCGGTTAAAAATCAAGTAAGGACTCAGTCAGATATTAACATTAAGTTAAAAAAACCAAATATCTTGCAAAAGTGCATCACGTCGTCGGTGATGAATAATGTTTGTTCTTTTATGCCTTTTTCTATTAATGGTGTTTTTGTGGGGAAACATTTTACACCCGTGGCCAACAAGGCTCATATGCGAGCGATGGGGCCTCTTCTTTTATGCTGGATGGTATCTCATGGGGTGTTATATAATTAAACGATAAATAATAGGACCTACTAACTGCAAGTGTACGGCTCGTTCCAAGTAATAGATAAATATTAGGGATATCGTTCTTAGGGATTGGAATGGTATAAATAAAGTGTTCAAAAGATAAGTAGTAGTAATTTCTAATACATAAAATAAATTGTAAAAGATTTTTGTTTGGTTTTGATTAATAAACTATTGAACACAAATAAATAAATAACTAAAGCTTAACAGAAAGTAAATTAATTAAAACTAGAGAGATGTAAACGCAAGGATTAGAGGTGTACTTGAGTCTCGCAAGGGATCCACCTAAATTCATATAAATAATGCTTCCGTTTATGGGTAAATCGGGTATTTATGTATTAGTCGGGACTCTAAATTCTCCTAACCCCTGTCAAGGTGGACTTAGTAGCTATCTGACGGTATTATAAACCCCGTCAGGGTGATTATACCTACTTTCATATGTTAAATTGTTATAACCAATTGGATACATGGTTAGTCAAGCTCGACAGGATCATTGATGAATACCACATGGCTATTACCTATGTCCGTAATCAAACCCCCGATCAAGGTTATCACCCGCCACTAGTGAATAGTCCAATTACAAATACCTATTTCTAATTTATGCCTTAATTAAAAATGGTAAACAAGCTCAAGAAAATATTCAATCCAAAATACCCAACTTAATTTAAATCAAATAAACACAAAATGCATAAAAACATCAAATTGTATAAATTAGGCTCAACCCATATTGCGATTCTCAAGCACTAACTTTTTAGATCATATAAAAAGTAAAAACAATAAAGAAATTCAAGCATTCATGTTTCCTATTACCGAAATATGATAAATAACCTAATTAAAGGGTTTTGTTAAATTATTGTTGAAGAAGAAAGACTTCTCTAGCTCTTCCTTTGCCTTCTGCCTTTTTTATCTGCTCTGACTTGTAGAAATCATGAAGCGTGATAAAAAAATGAGGTTTAAAAGGCTACTTAATTAAATTATTAAAATCTTAAGTCCAATAAGTAATTCACGTAACTTCTATGCACAATCTAGTAAAACGGGCGTAACTTTTGAGTCTTAAGTCCATATCACCTGATCCCAATACTCAAATCAAGCTAACTCAAAGGCAAACCTTTTTCATTTGAATTACCAGACTTTTGAATCAGTACCTTTTAGGCTCGAATCAGTAAGAAGTAATAGCTATCCAGATTCATATGCTCTTATTCAACTCCTTGAGTTGTACTTCCACACCTTTGACCTCTCTTCTTGATCTAGGACTTTAAACTTTGGTTTTCCTCTTGGTGCTCCATGTCATCTATGTAACTAAGAACTTTATTCTAAAAACAAACAAATTAAAGCACAAAAGCTCTAAAAATGCAAATTATAAAATTCCAACTAGAGAAAGTTCAGTATGATAAAATAAGCATAACAATATATCAAATAAGTCTAATATCTACCTAAAATGATGTCTCCTAAGGAAGTATATTTATCAAAAAAGGGAGAAATCAAAACCTCAAACTCAAACCTTTGTCGTCCCGACAAAGTAAAATAAAAACAAAGGTCTTAGGTGAGACGCAAAAATGCAGAGTCTAGTGAATGGTACCCAAAGCACAATTTAAAATAAATCTCATATAGTATAACTTAAGAACTAATGTACACATATACCTGTCATGCAAAATCAAACATAAACATTATAAATTTAAAATTAACTTCACAATGCTAGAAGGTTACACTTACTACTTAGCTCGTGATGGTGGCTATAGGGTGTTCATCGATCCTCACTTGCTTTGAACGCTCCACTTAGCTTACTCCATATTGGCTGAATTATAAATTCACTATGTATCTAGAAATCACGAGGATTTAATGGTTTTAGTGTAGGATTAGGGACGGTATGATATGTATATTTGGTAAACTAAAGTGAGCTTTTGGCTTTCTCCTCACTTACCATCATCAAATTATCTAATAGATTGAGTTTACACTTAAATACGTTCTCACTCAACCTATTTGACGCACTAATTTAGGGTCACCAAATTCACCCAATAAGCACTAAATATTGTTCCCAAACTATCACTTGCTGGTCACTTGATTTTTTTATCTTTTTTTGTAAGATATCCCTGACCATCATTTTGATGTGAATGGTCATGTCGATTATATATATAATTTTTTCTCTTGTTTTTTCAAAGACCCCGGAAAGGATTACAAATAATATATCATCAACAGTTGTGCACATCATACAAACGCATAATAGTCCCTCCCAATGTAATTTCCAAATGATACAACCACCACCCCAAACTCAAGCTCAAGACAGAATGCCTAAGATCGTGATTCAAGTACGGGTCATATGGAAAGTTCTATAAACTAAGGGGATACGGATTATATCGTGGCGACAAAATAAAGGCTTAAAGGCAAAAAATGTGGCTAAGAAGGATAAAATTAATCACGAGTTAGAAAGCCAAAAGGTTTCAAATGGATATAAAAGAATTACCTTTATCTTTTTCCTAGTTACGTAGGTTGCCTCTAGTTCATAACTAATTAGGTTATCTACTCATTTGGAATCTGGTATGCATTTCTCTTCAATAGATATGTCATATTCAAATTTTGATTCAATTTCTTGTAATAATTCTACTGAATTGATTCTTGTAAACAAAAATGTTGAAGAAAAATAAGATTTAAAATTTGATTTTCAAGTACACTAATGGTAGAATTTTAAAACTCCTCTAGATGGTTGTGCAAGGTGATTTATGAATCAAAATATATACTATATTCTATTCAAATTAAGTAAAATAACAATTTTTTTTCATAAAATTATAAAAATAAATAAATAATCACTTTAAAAGAAAAAAATAAAATCGGTTTTGACCTAAATAACAATCAAACCCAAAGCCCGCCTCCAATTATATATATATCACCTAATGTGTGTATCTTTTACTTATATTCCTTTATATTTTCAAAATTAGTATCTTTCTCTGTGTGTTACTCTTCTAAACATATCTCTTTTCCTATTTGTTTTCCAGAATACCGATTTCTAGTTGTATAATCTTGGATCGTTGGTCATAACATTTTAATTAAGGTATGTTGAAAAATTCAATTTTATATATTTATTCTATAATTTGTGCAGTAATCTTTGTACTTACAAAATTTTGTAATTTTCTAAATCCCAATTTGCACTCAATTACAAAATTTACTTTTGGTTAATGTTTTGTTTTCAAAATTATTGTATGCCATAATATCTTAAATTTTATTATTAAGATTTTTAGTTTGCTAAAATTTAAATTATATATATTTTATATTGAATCATATGAAGAATGAGAAAATATGCTATAATAGAGTAAAATTTACTCTTTATGCACTCAATTAGAATATGCAGATTTGAATATGGTCTAAATAAGTTGTTCTAATAAAAATCTTAGGGCATTGCTTCTATATATTTAATGTTGATTACATAGGTTGTTTTTAATTTAAATTTCTTTATTAACCAAAGTTTTCTTATTGATTATTTCAATCGTAAGTAGTACTAATCACATATTAATTTTTTTATATTTCTTAACACATATAAAAATATTTGGTCATTGTATTTCAATAAAAAAAATTATTTGTATCTTATTATGTTGATTGCTCAAATACTTGAAAAGCTAAAATTAATCTAAACATTTTTATTATTGTAACTAGTTGAAATTAGTCCCAGAAAGTGCAAGTGGAGAGAAAATAGGCCCAAATATTGGTATGATAGCGCTATTATAACAAAAAAAGGCACATAAAGGACCTCATCACATTTGAAGCCGTCAGAATGGTAGGAGCCTAAAAGTTGAATGAAATCCTAAACATATCGGCTAATCATATCCACAAATTAGGAGATTCTCTCAAATTCCCATTCGGCTAATCATATCCACAAATTAGGAGATGCACTCAAATGCCTATTCTGGTAATTGATGCCGATGACCTTTTCGCTGTATATTAAGCTGAAAATGTATATTTGATTACTAGATTTATTTACTATTTGGATTTATGTTGACTTTTGCAACCTTGACTTGCTAAGTGAACCAATATTGTTCCCTTGTATTAGGCTTAGCCGAAAATAAAATTTTAACCTAACACAAACACAAACAAAGTTAGTTAATATATTTAGATTTTTTCAATGTAAAACTATCATTGGATAAGTACATGTAGCGATGAATTCATGTTATGAGTCAAAATAAGGTTAATTAGCACAAGAGTTTGATCTCAAGATATGTTGTTCTCTTATATTTTAATTCAAAATTAATTGCATATTTAATCATTTATTAGACTTAAACTAACCATCATATTAGGTTATCAACTAAACTTATATCGACAACTTATTTCATATTTTTTAGAACCAAATAATGGTTCTCCTTCTATCCACATGAACATTTAGTTTACTTGACCAAGAAATGTTTAGTAAAACATACAACCTACATTAATTTAGTTAATATTATTCTGATGTGTTTCGATTTTATCATAACTAATAATTTATTGTACTTGGCTAAATGTAAATAACACTCTATTAATATTATATATTATTATGAATATTATAGTTTACATATTTTTCAGTAACATACATTATATGATTGTTATTATTTTGAGAAATACAAAAATAGTCACATTCATTATAAAAGTTGAAAGATTATATGAAAAATGATTTATTAAAGATGTAATATTATATGAAGTTATTATAACTCATAATAAATTAATCAACTTAAATATACTATTAAGGGGTAAAGTCCATTAATTACACGAAGAGTGGAATTGTTCTTAATTAACTACAACTTCAAGCTAATTCACAATTAAGAACAAAAAAATATGCAAAATAATTATGATAAAACTGACTACCCGGTTTCCTCCCAACAAACCACCACAAACCAACAACTCTACAAAAGAAATTCCTCAATCCCTTACCCTCTAATCATCTACCAAATCACCTAGGTTAGTTTTATAGTGCCTCTTGAAATGCTTTTATTCCGCTATTCTCCTTTCTCTTCCTCTCCTTTTCTCCCTTTCGATTGCAACACTCCTATTTGCAATGGAACAACAAGAATTAAACATCAGTCGATAGATTTTGAAATCGAGCAAGGTTATACTAAATTGTTCATAACTCAATGTATAACACCATGGGAAAACCCAAACTCCTAGCTAAAATCATCTACAACAAACAAATAAGATTTAACTTCCTTAGGAAAACAATCAACAAGTGTTGGGGTTTGAAAGAAGATGTTACTAACGAAAAGATGGGTTTCAATTCTTGCTTAGTAAACTGCACATCATATGAAGATTATCAAAATGATTCTTACTAAAATGCCATGGAACTTGGCCAGAAAATGTATTCTTATTCAAGAACTGAAAGATAATTAAGGTCTTTTTATAGAAAATCAAAGTACTATAGTTCTCTGGATTCAAATTTATGGCTTGCCCAAAAATTATATCTCCATAGAAAATGTTGAAATCATAGGGGGGAGATTTTGAAGGGTGATTGATATTCAATTACCACTGGCTAAATTATTCATGGAGATCAACTATTGTAGAGTTAGGTTGGAATGGGACATTAATAAACCTCTGGCGGAGTCTTACTGGTATGCTCAAATCCGAAAGATTGAGAGAATTTGGTTTAACTTGTGGGAAATTAGACCACATAGAGGAAGAATGCAATAACAAAATTCGACTAAAAAAAGGCTAGGAAAATAGATACATAGGACTGAACGAGACTTTTTGTCTATTGAAAAAGCTCTGATTGTAGAAAATCCGATGAACTTTATCCTCAGGGAAATGGAATCGAAATTGAGAAACAACTCCCAATGAGCGAATCACAAGGCAAAAAATGACAGAAGGACCAAACTCGGTACTCTTGTCAAGGACAAAGCGAGACAAGAAAACAAAAATGGAAAACACAAAATGGTGTACGAGGGGAGAGGAACGTACAAGACTGAACCTGAAAACATTATGTTTGGTGAACATATGGACAAAAATAAAGATAATATGCTGGAGCCTAAATAACCTCTCAATATTGGGCTAGAAAGAGAAGGAATAGAGTTTAATGGGCCACTTACACTCTTATTTGGGTCCATTAAAAAAGCCGAGGTGGACCTTAATCACTCTAGTAACCCAACCCCAAACACAACAACTTTACTTAACCAAAATCAATTTATTTGGATTAAGAAATTCCCAAATCAAACCCAAATTCTAAAAATAAAAAATCCATCAATTGCAAAACCATGGTGGAAGACTATATTTAAGATGAAAGGATGTAAGAGGTACCAAACTTCTATGGTAATGAAATCTTAAGAGAGAAAAACAAAATGAAAAGAATAGCACTCAACGCGTCCTTAGATAACATCAAAGAAATAAAAAGATGTGGTGAGCTAGGTAGACTCCGGCTATGGGTGCTGCAAAGATGAGATGCCTTTTGATAATGGAATTGGAGAGTGGTAAAGTGAAAGATGAGTATGAGATATGTGGGTTTGAGAGAGATAGGCGGAATATAAGATAGGTTTTGTGAGAGACTATGATAAACAATGAAAAGTGTACGTCTAGAAATAAAGTAACCGGACATAGTATGATTGAAGAATAAATGGCTAGACGATACTCATTGTCTGGCCTAGACCAAAAAAGACCAAAAAAGACCAAAAAACTGATTTTAGGATTGTGTCGGTTTTATGGGTCAGTGGGTTCGTTTGGGCATCCCTTCTTTTATTACATAATGAGAAAATGTTGTATAAAAAATACTAGACCAAATAAGGTTAAAATATATCTAAACTATAAGTATAACTTTGAATTGAGCACCTTCAAATTTTATTGTAATCTTTATGTTTGAAAACCCGAATGTAAAATTGATGGTCTATCAATTTATAATTCCTTGAGTTAAATACACAAAAAATCCTTGAACCTTATTCCCCTTCTCCTAAGAGTACAACTCTTTTTTATGCATTAAAAGGTTCAGTTTATATTTGTTTAATCATCCAAATATGTTTTTTTAAATAATTTTATACCATAATATATTTGTTCTTGCAACTATAAGATTAATTTAGTCACAAACGAATTGATTTGAAGACTATCAGATTTTAAAGAAAGTCACTTTGTAGTGAAGGTAATTATGTAGTATTGTCATATAATATCATTCTTGTCTAGCCTAAATAATATTATTGGCATCTCAAAACAAACAATCGCAAACATATACAAATACATATGATATTGTGAGTATGACACCAAAAAATTACTACGCTTAAAAAAAATAAACAAACTTTTATACCATTAAATCAAATATATTTACATATTGTGAAATTTATCCATATATAATTCCACACATACATATATAATTTTAGCTAAAAATACATAACTGACGTTTAAACTTATATAAGAAAACTATAAAAATTACTGAAGATACACCTACTATATACAACTAACCGTTCAATAGAAAAACATGTTAATAGAAAAAGAAACCCAAAACAAAAACTAAATGTATCAAACACCCTCTCTCTCCCCCACCCTCTGGCCTCTAACAACACCTATTCACGGCGTCACTCCAACACCATTGAGTTACCGCTTCCATTTATGGAGCCACCGAGCATTACCATTGTCGTATTTTATCCATCACCATCACAACCGCATCATATTCTCTTTTTCATACGATGTGAAATAAAAGAAGGTTTTATCCCAAAATTTTCTCCTTGTGTAAATTTGTCAAATGTTCCATATGTAGAGGTAGGTGTATCACCACCACCTTTTATATTCACCAACACTATTTCTCTATGTTTCCACAAATCACAGTTGAAACCCTTAATCCCTATATAACCACCACCAATACCATCAAACGTCCGCATAACCCCCTAAAACCACCACAAGCCTTCAGTTACTCAGTTGATAACACAGGTATTGCACAATAAGTGTTCGATAAATTCACAAAGCCATTTTTCAATTTTATTTTCCCTTTTTTTCGATAATTTTATTCTCTGGACTCCATTGCCCTTTCATAAAATTTCTCTTCTATTAGCAAAACTGAGTCAAGGATTCTCTTGACCAGTTTCTTGTGGATGATTAGAAAAAGATACACGATGTCTCACCCCATACTTCTCTAATACCTCCTTCAAGTATTTGTTCACAAAGTGCGTACCTCCATCACTAATAATAACTCTAGGCGTACCATGTCTCATGAAGATGTGTAATTTCAAGAACTTTATCACCATTGATGAATAATTTGTAGGTAGAGGTATGTCCTCTACCCAAAACTTCCACTTTGCCAGCTACTTGATTTTTTTTTATATATACATCTTTTTTTTATTTTCTTTGTAAAATACCCTAACCATTATTTTGATGTGAATGGTCATGTAGATTATAAATTTTTTATTTTTCTCTTGTTTTTTCAAAGACCCCGGCAAAGGGTTACAAATAATATATCATCATCAATTGCGCACATCATACAAACGCATAAAAGTCCCTCCTAATGTAATTCCCCAGTGATACAACCACCACCCCAAACTCAAGCTCCAGACAGGAAGTCTCATGATCGTGATTCAATTGCGGGTCATATGGAAAGTCCTATAAAGTAAGGGGATATAGCTATATCGTGGCGACAAAAGAAAGGCTTAAAGGCTAAAAACGGGGCTATGAAGGGTTATATTAATCACGGGTTAGAAAGCTAAAAGGTTTCAAATGGATATCAAATAATTGTCTCTATCATTTTCCTAGTTACATAGCTTGCATTTAGTTTCAAACTAAGTGTGTTCTCTACTCAATTAGATATCACGTTCTACACACCAATCGTTTTCTCTAAGTACAATCTTATTTCTTTTGCATTGTTCTTTAATTTTTCCTATCAATTATCTAATGTTTACATGCAATCAAAGTGTGTTTTACATTAGCTCCTAAGGTCTACTATTTTCTATCATAAATTTATAAAGGCTATGGTATATAGTGTGTGACAATGATACCAAGACGTGGAATTAGACATGTTATGAACACCTAATGACAAAAGAAAGGAAAATCCAAGGTAAGTAAATAAGCGGTAGTCGAAGATGTACAAGGATCCAATATTGAGAGATACAACCATTGTCATTACTTCTATTTCATAAATATTTTATCACTAATATTTTTTTGCAAACAATCACTTAATGAATAAGGACGGGTTCAAATTAATTAAAAATTTGGACATGATGTTATAAAATTTGCTAAAAGTTTTGCTAACATGGTTCTTTTATTTACTTAAGTATGAGATAATCTTAATTTCTTTGTGTTAAAAATTTACTTAACCCTATAAAGTACATAGTTTATTGGAATCAAACCCTAACTCAACTTCATTTAGATATAACATCACACTAATATCTCTTCCAACATCAAAAGAATATTCAGAAGGTCAACCACAAGCAATCATTATCTCAATTTTATCTCTTAACCCACTTTTTTTGTATTATGTTTCTTGAACGTGGCCGTCCAGACCTCTGACCTCAACCTCAGATCTCTGTGAAAAAGCACTATTTTATTTCGTATCTCAGATCCTTGGCCATAGTATTTCAGTTAACTTTCAACGACAAAGGTATATTTTCAATTCCGAACTTTTTGTTAATAACACATATTTTATTTAGAAAAACACAATTCTAATAAATATTATATATTTTTTAATTTCATATTTATTTTTTACAATTTGAAAACTATTTAGAAATAGAAATAAGATTAAAATAGGAAATTAAGTTTTTTATCAAGAAAAAACAGTGTCAAATAAGGTAAAATAGAGCTTATGATTGTAATTTTGATATTTGTTATTCCTGGTTTCGAGTTAGGAGGTGGATAGATCATCTTGAAGAGAAAATAAGTAAGGCCAATGATGGTACTAATGAAGAGTTTGGAATATCTTATAATAGGTAAAAACATAAACTCCTCATATGGTGGAAAAATTTGTAGTGTATTTATAGAGTAACCATGAATACAATTTTGTGTGTAGATCCTACCTACATTAGAGCGATGAAATGATAGATAATGAACCATTTTTAATGTGGGTTAAAGAGAAAATGCACTAGGGTACTACTAAAAATAAGCAAGAAAGTTATGAGTTGGTTAATACTTTATCCTCCATTTTTTCTTTTGGTTAATAATACTTTTTATTATATATCTCCCAACAAGGAAATATTTAAGAAACACTGAAGCCCTGGGGCATAGAAGGTACTGTGGCAACAGACTTTTGCAGTTGAAATTTATATAAAACTTTAATTAAACAAGGAAAAAAAAGAGGTTCAAGGAAAACAAGAAACATAAATTCAAGTATAACATAAAGATTGACCGAATAATATTTGGTTTACTAGTTAGAAGTTTCTACAAATATCTCAGAGCTTACCCAAGTCAAAGGCCTCTCTAATATGACATAATATATTATATATATTATATCTCTCATTATATAGTTTCATGTGACAACTAGTAGGTCCATAGTAATTTTAGAGACAATTTCACATAAATTATGAAAAAACATCAATTTCACGTTTAAATCAAACATTATTGTAAATGTAAAAGTTACCAATATACCCTTCTAACTATTAAATAATAACTATACTTATTAATTAATAAGACATTTCACCGAGTTTTTTACAGTTAATTAATAATAACTATATTAATTTATTAAAAAATTAAAAGTAAATATAAAATATATTTTTACCAACATAGGTTTTCAGGGAATTTTTTTAAATTTTTTTCTTTTCTAAAACAGCAAGGGAAATTTTTTTCCCTGGTTTTTCCTTTTCGAAAGAGGGGTCCTAGGTGAGGGAATTTTCATATTAGCAATTTTTATTACTTTTCGAAGGGGATAATTATTTTTATGATTTATTTCTCTTAAGGAGGCAAATTTTTCTTTCCAATTTTTTACCTTTTCAGCGGAGTGACAAATTTTATGATTTTTTTCAACTTTGAATATAAATTTTTTCATTTTTAGATTTTATATCTTTTATAGCCAGAACCCGTCGGAAGAGTATTTTTTATAATTTTTTTCTTTTCCAGCGAGAAGCAAGGGACTTTATTTTTATTCTAATATTATTGTTTTCTTTTAAGGGATGATGGTGGCTAGGGCAAGTTTTATTGTTTTTATAGTTTTTCTTTTTTAGTATGGGTAAGGGTGAAAAAAATTAAATTTTTTATCTTTTCCATCAAGGGGATCGGGAGGGGGAAGAGATTTATCCGATCTACATTATAAGATTGGGATAAGATTTGTGTGATCAATATTTATATGAGATTTTCTTGTCACTCTTACTGAGATGAGATTTGTCCCATTAAATTTTTTGAGAATCCAATAATAGGAAAATAAGCATCTTTGATAAATTATTAATAATTTAATATGATATTTTTCATCTATAATTTTTTACATATGGTACATAAATTTGAGATTCGATCCACTGTAAATAAGAAATAAAAGTATCTTTGTAAATTGTGTATGAGATGAGATTTGTCTTACCAAAATTGAGATGAAATTTGTCACTTCTATGCTAAGTTTTTGATAAGATTTGTCTCATCTTCAAATTTAGATTGAGATGAAATTTGTATTATATCCATTCCAAGAGTAAGATTAAATTTGTCACATATCTAGTTTTAAAACTATGATGGAATATGTTCCATTTTTATTCGAATACCGAGATAAGATTTGTCTCATCGTCTACCCTAAGTCTGAGATAAAATTTGTCTCATTTCTATTATAAGATTAAGATTAGACCTGTCCCCTCTCCTATTTGTCTCATCTCTATTCTGAAACTGCAATGAGATTTGTTCCTTTTCTAGAGACTAGTGTTTGGAGTACTTTTTTGTACAATACCTAGATTAAATGAAATACTTTAGTGTATATTTGGTGGACGGAAAATATATCAATGAAAGAAGTCACTCTTATGTAGAAATTAAGGGAAACATGTTAAAATGAAATTGAAGGATTCCATGTAGATGTGAAACAAAAAAAATTAAGGAAATATCATTAAGTTGAAGTCTTATGAGAATTATATGCTCTTCCATAACATATTTAAGTAATGCTAAATGTTTTTCCTTAAAATGAAAGTGCATAAAGATATTGAAACCTTGACATAATTTTTTTTCTATTGAGATAGATCCTTCTCGAATGCATTTGGATAAAGTAAATTCCTTTCTACAATAAAATATATTCTTAGTTTTCTCTCATCAAGACTTTTCGAGTAAACACGTAATACACGGAGCTTCACTTCACGCTCTTCTTTAGAATTTGTGTCCTAAAATTCCATATAAGTAATTGTTCAGGATCATTGTCATATTCACGATCAAATTCTTGTCTTTGCGCAATATATCAACTTAACTTCATATATGAAGAGCCTTCATCTTTTGATGATTGTGTTACAAAACTGTGGCTTTATTAGATGTTATTGAGTCACCCTCCATCCCTTATGATGGGTGAGTTTGTAAGGTATACCATTAGCTAGACACCAATGCATAATAAAATCCCATCTCTTGATTGACTTCCAATCGCAAGTTCGCCCTGTTTATAGAATAATTAATCATTCATTAAATCTAGAGTGTCTTTTAGAAAATAGAATAATAAACAAAAGATTCGCATACTTGATCAAGTCTTTGATTTAAATGATTCAACAGTATCTCAAATGTATGCATTATATTATGTGCACCAAATACTACTTTTATATAATCAGTCTCATGTAACAATTTCAATTAATAAAAATAAGCACAAGAGAATGAAATAATATCATTACCGTACATTAAAATTTGACATAATTCATCAGCATTATACTCAGCTTGAGCTTAAAGTAACTTCTTCTAACTTATTCATAATTTGTTTGATTAGTAACTTCTTCACTATCTTTACATTCTTTAGCATTTAAAAGATTCTCTAAATCACTAGCAAATGAATTCAAAACACTCTTTACTTCAGAGTCACTTTCATTTTCTTAACTGTGCTGAAGGTGAAAATCGTATAAAAATATTCACAATTCGCTCAATCTAAACTGCGCACTCGATCCTCCGAGAATAATTAAATGGGCTTGTTGTAGTAATAAATAAAGAGATTGCTAAATAGTATTTTTCTTCTTGAAATAAAAGAATGCTCGGCTCTCGTGGAGTGGAGGTGAAATAGACCTTATTATCAACACTATTTATTAAAACATCTAATTAGTACTATGTATTTATTAATCTTGTTTATGGCATCACAACTAATCATATTTATTAAGACATTACATCCCTTGAACTGGTTATTAAAAACTAATGAGAGATTTTCGCATTTATATGTCATAACAATTATTATAATATCTCAACTAATCACATCTTTTGATTGACAATATAGTATAATATAAATAAAAATTAATTGTCAATATTTATCTTCAACTCCTTTTTTGAAACTCCATTTTATTGAAACTAGAATGTTTAAGTAAATGCAAAAATTTAAGACCATTTATAGAGATGCTTGTATAGATGGTTTTTCTTTCTAGTTTAGTTCGAGTACATGCTCTGGATTAGTATGGTCTACATAGCCTTTGAAAAGTTAAATTAGTGAAAAGAGTAAGGAGATATAGTGCAATTAACTTAAAATAGTTTACAAACCTTTTGACATGGTAAACTAATCCCATTGCTAACTCATCATATTTATTTTCATATGAATTCATATTTAGTACATACTCTATTGAATTTGATGATATGTATATTGTTAACTTTCTAGTTTCAATCTTTGTTTATTCACTTGATATGTATTATTCAATGGAGAATGAGAATATTACGGTTATTAAGATTTAGATCTCAAAAATATATCTTATTTAAATAACATTACATTATATAACATATTCTTAAAACTTTGGTTTTATGAATAGAAGATTATAGCCTCTATGATATTAGAATATATTATTATATATATACCTAGTTTTTCCATTTAAGGAAACAATAACCATACTATAATGATCAAATACTAAAATTGGATGTAATGTTCTTACATGTATATAAGTAAATATATATAGTTAATACTTCTGACAAGAGTTATATATAAGAATAACGAAAGTTGTTGATCATGCGTGCCTATTCCATATTCCGGTACTACGAAGTCATTTTGTACTTTTCTTTAAATAAACACATAGTTATATATACTAATAATGTGATTAAAAGAATGAAAATTATGGAAACATTGAACATTTATACTCAATCCATACTTTTGTTTACTATACGGCTATTTTCTTTAAAAAGATCATGAACATTATTTAAATAATAGAATATTTGCACTATAGTATAAGCAAAACTAAGTTTTCACGAGAAAAAAATCATAGACTATAAATCAATTATTGATAAAGATTCTTAAAATAAATTGTAAATCACTTAATTACTACACCATAACATGTATTCATAAACTAGATAACTTTGAATATAATAAGAATTATACTTACCTTAGTTGCGATATTATCATCTATTCTTTCTATCTTCTCTTTATCCTCCATAGTCTTCTGAAAATGGGTCAGGTAAAAAATAAGCAAAATGACTAAGTCCATATCACCTGATCCCATTACTCAAATCAAGCTAACACAAAGGCGAACCTTTTTCATTAATTACTAGACATTTGAATCAGTACCTTTTAGGCTCGAAATCAGTAAGAAGTAACAGCTATCCAAATTCATAAGCTCTTTTTCAACTTATTGAGTTGTACTTCCCCACCTTTGACCTCTCCTCTTGATCTAAGACATTAAACTTCGCTTTCCTCCTCATCTTTGTGCTCCATATAATCTATGTAACTAAGAACTTTATTCTAAAAATGAACAAATTAACGCATAAAAGCTTTAAAAATGCAAATTATACAATTCCAACAAGAGAATGTGAAATATGATAAAATAAGCATAACAATCTATCAAATAAGCCTAATATCTACCTAAAATGATTTCTCCTAAGGGAGCATATTTATCAAAAAAGGGAGAAATCAAAACCCCAAATTCAAACCTTTGTCGTCCCAACAAAGTAAAATAAAAACAAAGGTCTTAGGTGAGATGCAAAAAACAGAGTCTAGTGAATGGTACCCAAAGCACAACTTAAAATAAATCTCATATATTATAACTTAAGAACTAATGTACAAATACACATGTCATGCAAAATCAAACATAAACAATATCAATTCAAAATTATCTTCACAATGCAAGAAGGTTACACTTACTAATTAGCTCGTGGTGGTGGCTATAGGGTGTTCATCGATCCTCACTTGCTTTGAACGCTCCACTTAGCTTACTCCATATTGGCTAAATTATAAATTCACTATGTATCTAGAACTCACGAGGATTTAATGGTTTTAGTGTAGGCTTAGGTATAGTATGGTATGTATATTTGGTAAATTGAAGTGAGCTTTTGGCTCTCTCCTCACTTACCATCAACAAATCACCAAGAGATTGAGTTTACACTCGAATATGTTCTCACTCAACCCATTTGATGCAATAATTTAGGGTCACCAAATTTACCCCATAAGCACTATATATGGTTCCCAAAACTTCCACTCGTTACTTGATTTTTTTCTTTTTTTGTAAGATATCCCTGACCATCATTTGATGTGAATGGTCATGTCGATTATATATATATATATTTTTTTTCTTTTTTTTTTCAAAGACCCCGGCAAAGGATTACAAATTATATATCATAAACAGTTGCACACATCATACAAACGCATAAAAGTCCCTCCTAATGTAATTTCTTAATGATGCAACCACCACCCCAAACTCAAGCTTAAGACAGGATGTCTAGGATCGTGATACAAGTACGAGTCATATGGAAAGTTCTATAAACTAAGGGGATATGACTTGTATCTTGGCGACAAAATAAAGGCTTAAAGGCTAAAAATGGGGCTAAGAATGATAAAATTAATCATGGGTTAGAAAGCTAAAAGGTTTCAAATGGATATAAAATAATTACCTTTATTATTTACCTAGTTACATAGGTTGTCTCTAGTTCATAACTAATTGGGTTATCTACTCATTTAAAATTTAGTATTCATTTCTCTTCAATATATATGACATATTAAAAGTTTGATTCAATTTCATGTAATAATTCTACTCAATTTATTCATGTAAACAAAAATGTTTGAAAAAAAATAAGATTTAAAATTTGATTTTCAAGTACAAGAATGATAGAATTTTAAAACTCCTCTAGATGGTTATACGAGGTGATTTATGAATCAAAATATGTATTATATTCTATTCAAATTAAGTACAATATCAATTTTTTATTCATAAAATTATACAATATAATAAATAATCATTTTAAAAGAGAAAAAAAATATCGGGTCTGACCTAAATAACAATCAAACCCAAAAACGCCCGCCTCCAATTATATATATATATATCATCTAATGTGTGTATCTTTTACTTCTACTCCTTTATATTTTCTAAATCATCATCTTTCTTCGTGTGTTACTCTTCTAAACATATCTCTTTAGTTATTTGTTATCCAAAATACCGATCTTGGATTGTTGTTTATAACATTTCAATTAAGGTATATTGAAAAGTTCCATTCTATAGTTTGTGCAGTAATTTTTGTACGTACAAAATTTTTTAATTTTATAAATCCCAAGTTGCATTTAATTACAAAATTTAGTTTTGGTTAACGTTTTGTTTTCAAAAGTATTGTATGCCATGAAACCAGAAATTTTATTTTTAAGATTTTAGGTTGCTAAAAATTAATTTATATGTATATAAAGATTTTATGTTGAATCATATAAGGAGTGAGAAAATATGCTCTAATAGAGTAAAATTTAGTCTTTATGCACTCAATTAGAATATGCAAATTTTAATATGGTCTAAATTTGTTATCTAATAAAAATCTTAGTGTATTGCTTCTTTAGATTTATTGTTGATTAAATAGGTTGTTTTTAATCCAAATGTCCTAATTAACTAAAGTTTTGTTAATGATCATTTCAATCATATCTAGTACTAGTCACATAATTTTTTTTATATATTTCTTAACACTAATAAAAAGACTTGGTCATTATATTTCAATAAAAAATATTATTTGTATTTTATTATGTTGATTACTCAAATGCTTGAAAAGCTAAAATTAATCTGAACTTTTTTATTATTGTAACTAGTTGAAACTAGCCCCAGAAAGCGCAAGTGGAAGGAAAATAGGCGCCAAAATTTGGTATGATAGCATTATAATAACCAAATCTACCTCTTCATCTTTCTCCACAAACAAACACTCTCTTATTTCTACTAATTCTTTATCAAAGAAAGACACATAAACAACCTCATCACCTTTCAAGCAGAAGTTGAGTGAAATCCTAAACACATTGGCTAATCATATCCACAAATTAGGAGATACACTCAAATGCCCATTCGGCGAATCATATCCACAAATTAGGAGATGCACTCAAATGCCCATTCTGGTAATTGATGCTCATGACCTTTTCGTTGTATATTAATCTGAAAATGCATATTTGATTACTAGATTTATTAACTATTTTGGATTTTTGTTGACTTTTGCAACCTTGACTTGCTAAATGAACCAATATTGATCATGTGTATTAGGCTTAGCCGAATAGAAACTTTTAACCTAACACTAACGAAGTTAGTAAATATATTTAAATTTTTAAATGTAAAACTATCATTGGATAAGTATATGTAGCGATGAATTTATTTTATGAGTCAGAATCAGGCTAATTAGCACAAGAGTTTAATATTAAGATATGTTGTTCTCTTATATTTTAATTCAAAATTAATTTCATATTTAATCATTAATCAAATTTAAACTAACCAACATTTTAGTTATCAACTAAACTTACATCGACTACTTATTTCACATTATCGACAAGAACATTTAGCTTATCTAATCGAAAGATTTTTAGTCAAACTTCCAACCTAGGTTGATTTAATTAATATAATTTTGATGCTTTTTGATTTTATCACAAATAATAATTTTCTTGTACTTAGCTAAATGTAAATAGCACTCTATTAATATTATATATTTTTATGAATAGTATAGTTTACATATTTTTCAGTCACATACATTATATGATTTTTGTTATTTTGAGAAATACAAAAATAGTCACATTCATTAAAAAAATTGAAAGATAGTATAAAAAATGATTTATTAAAGATGTAATATTATATGAAGTTATTATAAATCATAAAATATTAATCAACTTAAATATACTATAAGGTGTAACGTCCATTAATTACACTTAGAGTGGAATTCTTCTTTATTAACTACAACTTCGAGCTAATTCACAATTAAGAACAAAAAAATATACCCCATAATTACGATAAAAATGACTACCTGGTTTTCTCCCAACAAACCACCACCTCCACCACTAAAACTCCTCAATCCCTTACCCTCTTAGCATCTACCAAATCATCCACGTTAGTTTTCTAGTGCTTCTTGAACTGCTTTTAATCCCCTATTTTCCTTTTTCTCCCTCTCCTTTTCTCCCTTTCGATTACAACACTCCTATTTGCAATGGAACAACAAGAATCAAGCATTAATCGATAGATTTTGAAACCGAACAAGGTTATACTAAATCTTGTCCATAACTCAATCTATAACACCATAGGAAACCCAAACTCCTAGCTAAAACCATCTAAAACAAACCAATAAGCTTTAACTTCCTTAGGAATACAATCAACAAGTCTTGGGGTTTGAAAAAGAAGTTACTACCGGAAAGATGGGTTTCAATTCTTGCTTAATAAACTGCACATCAGATGAAGATTATCAAATGATAATTACTAAAATACATGGAACTTGGTCGGAAAACATAATCTTATTAAAACATAGAAAGATAATTAAGGTTTTGTTATAGATAATCAAAATACTATAGTTCTCTAGATTCAAATTCATGGCCTACCAAAAGATTATATCTCCATAGAAAATGTTGAAAATCATAGCGAGGAGATTCGGAAGGGTGATTGATATTCAATCACCACCGGCTAAATTATTTAAGGAGATCAGCTATTGTAGAGTTAGGTTGGAATGGGACATTAAAAGACCTATGGTGGAGTCTTACTAGTATGCATAAATACAAAAGATTTGGAGAATTTGGTTTAACTTGTGGGCAATTAGACCACACAGTTGAAGAATGCAATAACAAAATTCGACTGAAAAAAAGGCCAGGTAAGACTTTTTGGCTATCGAAAAAGCTCTGACTGTAGAAACTCCGATGAACTTTGTCCTCAGGAAAATGGAATCAAAATTGAGCAACAACTCCCACTGAGTGAGTCACGAAACGAGTGAATTGGGTGAGCTAAAAAAAGACAGAAGGAGCAAACTCGGTACTATTGTCAAGGACAAAGCGAGACAAGAAAGCAAAAATGGAAAACACCAAATGGTGTAAGAGGGGAGAGGGAGGTACAAGAATTAAGGAGGTGATCTGAATTTTTTGGAATTATTTAAACATGAAAACAGTATGTTCAGTGAACATATGGACAAAAATAAGGAAAATGAGCTAGAGCCCCAATCTCCTCTTAATATTGGGTTAGTAAAAAAAGGAATAGAGTTTAGTGGGCCACTTACACTCTCATTTGGGTCCATTAAAAAAGCAGAGGTGGACCTTAATCACTCTACTAACCCAACCCAAAACACAAGAACTGTACTTAACCATGAAGAAATTCCCAAATCAAACCCCAATCCTAAAAATAAAAAAATCCAGCTACACAAAACAATTACAAAACCATAGTGGAAGACTATACTAATGATAAAAGGATCAAAGTGGTACCAAACTGCTATGGTAATATCTAATAAATATTAGGCCTTTTAAACATTACAAATACTATTAGCTAACAAAGATAGGTATACTTTTAAAACTTCTTCGCTTCAGTTTGATGGAGATGAGCAAGATAATCTGATTGAAGATTTGATCTTCATTGAGTGAGAAATTGCCATGAAGTCGATTATTCCTCTCTCACCAAATATAGTAACTATATGTGGTGAAACATAAGCTAATGATGAGAGTTACTTCATTATTAACACATGCTTACATCAGTATATTAATTAAATGATTCCAATCAGAGGGAGAAGTGATAATACCATAATAACTCAAGACTCGAGTAAGAATTATGTGGTCCAAATCTTCAACGCTTTGAGAGCAGATTTAACAGAGTGGATTAAGGTTTAAACCCTATTCAATCATTCGTTGTTTATTGGATAATGTATTATTACACACAAGACAGGAGATAAATGAACATCTTGGAATCCAGATCTTTGTGCAAATTATTTTGCTGCAAATAACATTTGTATTATAAATACAAATCTTTAGAAGCCATTTTCTAACTGAGAACTTGTTATTAATACTTTCATTCCAATATATTCTATCATTGTCGGGATATAAAGATAGAGATTGAAGATGAGAAGAAGGTTACTAATACAGGGTGGAAGATTTTACCCTGTATTGGTAAGCTTAGAAGATATGAAATCCTTAGTCTCATTTATAACTAGCATATTAGTTCAAAAGTAAACATATTATCTCACAATCTATCATGTTACTTTTGGAGTAAACACATGAACAAAAAGCGTTGACTATACATACATCCTTATATAAGGTGGTCTTTAAATTCTCATACCATTGTTTGGGTGTATTTTTTAAACCATACGATGAATTCTTATGTTTACAAACATTAATACCCTAACTAGGTACTACAAAGACCTCAAATTCATCCATATAGATATCTTTGTCTAGATCTCCATTTAAAAAAAATTTATGATCAATCAAATATATTAGTATTTTATGGATGATATCTAAGGAATTAATAACTCTTATTGTGACTATTTTGGTCATAGGGGAATAGGTATCAAAGAAGTCTATTCCTTTCTTTTAGGTAAAACCATGAATTACTAGTTTAGCCTTGAATTTCTCAATTGACCTTTTAGGCTCAAATTTCTATTATAAAAACAGTTTCTACAATTAGGTTTACTACCCAAAAGGAAACCATTCAAATACTAAGTGGGGTTTAACATGATATACTCTAGTTCACTATTATTGGCTTCTTTCTACAAACTTGTATCTATCGATTGCATAGGCTTATCAAACGTCTTAGGGTGTTTCGCAATGAATAAACATACCACTATCTCTTCATATAGCATATATAAGGGAAAGTCCTTAGTGGTGAAAGAATTGAATAAGTTTGGCCCAAAATTGGACTATATTTTGCATCTCTTACGCCTTCTGGGTCTATTATCAAGGATAGTATCGAAAGTAAGGAAGGCGGATTATAGGAAGTATTATAATTAGAATGCATATCTGTAATTAACATGTATGTTATCACAAACATGCATAATTACATAAGGAGAAGCCTTAATATGATTCTTTAAAGGAAAGATATTTTCAAAAAATTATGCATCTCTATATTCACTAATAGAATTGTAATATAAGAGATTAAATCTATATGCATCCCTGTTTTGTGCATAACCAATAAAGATTGAGTCAATTGTTTTACGTCTAATGTGAACTTTCTTAAAGTATGATAGGGCAAACCTTGGCCAGACACCCAACAGTCTTAAGTATCTCAGTTAGGTGCAAAACCTTTCCATAACTCATAAGCATTTTTGTCTAGGCTGTTATGGGGCTATCTATTTAACACAAAACATGCTGATAAGACAGCTACCCGACACATGTCATTTTGAAACCCAAAACTTATTAACATATAATTCATCATCTCTTTAAGTGATATATTCTATCCTTTAGTTATGCCATATTTCTGGTGTATGTAAGGGGCACTTAGTTCACGTATAATTACATTAGTTTAAAGAACCCCTTAAGGCAGGTGGAACAATATTGTATGCACCTGTCGAACCTAAGTCTCTTGATTTGTTTATCGAGTAGATTTTTAACTTCATATTTACATTTCAAAGTCATTTGTTTTGTTATATATTTAGATTTTAAGAGGTAAATTTTAGTGTACATAGTTTAGTTATCTACAAATAAAATATACTATAATTTTCCTCCTTTACTAGCGGTATAATTTAAATTTGGCTTAGTATAAATTAACTAGTTATAAAAGATTGGTCTCTTTAGTGGTCATGGGTTTATAAGGTTTTTTTCCATGTTTTGCCTATATGCATATGTGACATTTAACAAAATTATCAATTTTGCTAGCAGGTATAAGTCCTAAAGAATTAACATTGAAAGAGAGTTGATATTTCCATGTCCTAATATACTATTCCACGTATCAGTAGACTCTATAATATAAGTAGAAGCATCTGCATTTTCATTAAACTCATAAACATTGTTTAAACAAAAAGTGCCCTAGACATATAACCCTTCCCAACTAAATCTTTGTTCCTAGTGTTAACTGTTTTCCCCATAAAAAACAAGTTTGAGTCCAACTTTATGAAAAAGTAATCATGATACAAGATTTCCACGAAGAGATGGGACATTCAAAACATCACGAAATAAGATATTTTCCAATTATTAGTTTCAGAAAAACCCTTTCCATTTAGTGTCCCTTGATGTGTGATATATATATATATATATATATATATATATATATATATATATATATATATATATATATATATATATATATATATATATATATCAAAACCAGTAGAAGGGTACTTCCCGCAAGGACCATTTATCGATTTTTTTATCTTTCTCAGAGGGGGTATGGGGTAAAAAAATTTAACTTTTGTACCTTTTCCAACAACGGGATCGGGGGTGACATTTGTCCCATCTCCATTATAATATCAGGATGAGATTTGTATCATCTTCATTTTGATATTTATAAGAGATTTTCTTGTAAGACCCAAAATATTTTTAACCCCCCGTTTCCTGGTACTTCAACTAAGATGATATTTGTCCCATTGAATTTTCTAAGAGTCCGAAACTAATAGGATAATAAGCCTATCTTGATGAATTATTAATAACTGAACATAATAGTTTTCATCTATAGATTTTTTTAAATATGATACATAAATGTTAGGTTTAACCCACAGTTAATAAATAACTAAAACCTTTTTGTGAATTGTGTATTTGATGAGATTTGTTCCATAGAAAATGGGATAGAATTTGTTCCATCCCATTTGTGTCGCCTAGGGTGTGATAAAAATATGATAAAATAAGGTCAAGAAAACTACGCACTCTCATCCTAGACAGGCACAGTACTGCAAGTATTACAGGACGTATGCAAGTTTTAGTTGATAAGTTGAGTTCGTTCTCAGGGACCTAAGTGTGTTACTCACGTGGGTAGGAATAACGAGTAACAGTAAATAATTAAAGACAGAAAATAAATGCAAAATATTTTCGAATTTAAGAATTAAAACTAATTAAAACTAGGAAAATAAAGACAGTAAAATAAAATACTAAGAATATGAGATGAGAAATATAGCTTAGGTTTTGCTAGTATGCACTAATCCTTTTAATTCTTTCTATAGATCTAGTTAATAAGGGAGAATATTAGCTCTTGGATACTTATTCAGGATTCAAATTCCCATTGTTTAAACCTTGAGAGCGACTAAGGGGGTTACGGCACAACCAAGACGAGGTCTCAAATAGGGTTATCAAACGCTACCAAGGCCCTAAACAGACACTACAATCAATTGGTGATATGGTGATTAAAACAAACCCTAATGACTATCTAGTTAGAATCATGTTTTGTCAGAACTAATATCGACACTAGACGTTATGTGGTGTTTCAATAATTAGACACCCAGCTAAGGTGATCATCTAACTACTATTAAGGTAATCCTATACTCGTGCACTAGCAAGGAAATCATACATTAAATCAAAACACATAAACAAATATAAAGGTAAGTAGCTAATATCAGATTAAAACATATAATTCCCAAAGAAACTTAGATAGAAGAATTAGAATTCATAGTTTATACATGATGCAAAACCCAAGCTATGAGAGGTTTAGTTCATACCTGATGGAAATAAACTAAAAGAAATTACAAAAGACATCATCTTGCTCTCTACCATAAACTGGAAGAACAAAACCTTAAGAACTAATTACTATGAGGCAAGGATGATTTTACAAGTGATATAAGGGTGTATTTATAGGTGTTTAGAAGACCTAATCCGTTTTCTTGAGGGAGAAGCAAAGTAGTAGACTCCAAGCCCAACTCAAATTCGTAAGGAAATAAAGATAAATACTGCTGGACCGTTTTGAGCATATCTTCTTAGTTATTGGTCGGGTTTTGCT
Organism: Nemophila menziesii; assembly: GCA_029959085.1. Classification (NCBI taxonomy): domain Eukaryota; kingdom Viridiplantae; phylum Streptophyta; class Magnoliopsida; order Boraginales; family Hydrophyllaceae; genus Nemophila; species Nemophila menziesii. Next base: position 36,334,313 of record JARWIR010000011.1, on the reverse strand, counting down.
CCATAATATACAAAAAGAATCCTCAGAGAATTATCTACGTCCCTATGAAAGAAATTTACCAAAATCGGCTTATTTCTTAGAGTAATCACCACTTCTTTAGGCGTGTGCTGCAGAATTCAGATTTAGGCAGCTTTTCCTTTTCCATATTTTTAGGCTTTGTTTCCTTATCTCCAATTACCATGCTAATCTCTTTGCATAAGTTGTAGTCTTTGACTTGGACTCTAATTAATCTCCATAATTATCTTTAAAGCTTCACACTAAAATAAACAATTAAACCCAATATGCTCTAAAAATAATAATTCACTAAATCAAGACTCAAAATACGAGAGTCCACTATATCTCAAGAAAATCGACTATTATGACTTCTAAATCACTAAAAATGATGTCTCATCATAATATAAATCTATCACAAATAAGGAGACATCACCCATTCTATGACTGATATGTGATTTTTATTATCTCTATTTATAAGATTAAGATGGAATTCGTCGCATCTCTATTTTACGATTTTGATGAAATTTGTCTCATCATCTATTTTAGATTGAGATGTCATTTGTCTCATCTCTATTCTAAAATTGAGAAGAGATGCGTCGCATCTCTAATTTGAACATTGAGATGGAATTTGTCCAATTTCTATTCTAAGAATAAGATCAGATTTGTCTCATCTTGGATTTTAAGCCTTGATGAAAATTGTCATATTTTTGTTCTAAGATTAAGATGACATTCGTACCCTCTCTAATTTACCCCATCTCCATTCTAAAATAAAGATGAGATTTTTCCTTCTTCGAGGACTAGAGTATGGAGTGTTTTTCTGTTCATACTTAGTTTTATTTGCAAGTTCATATGTATATATATACACACACAATAAATAAAGTGTTATACAACTGACATCAAAGAAATATAGAATCACATATCTTGGAAAACCACATAAGAGACAAATGGATCCGTTTTGATCATATCCAAGTAAGAGATACCAACCACACAAATTCAAGAGTGTATTAATAAGATAAAACAAAGAGTCGATACTTGATCAACCACGAGAAATCCCACATAGCCTAAAAAAGAAATGACCACCAAGTCGAGGGTAATATGTATCTGCCGAGGATAGGGAAGTACCAAACATACCCGAGGACATACATGTCGAAGGAATAATGTTGCACATGTAACTTGCATGTGATCGTAGATTCTTGCTATACGTGAAGATTCATTTACAGTAATGGCCCCACAAAGCCTAAGTTGTGCACTCATCTAGCCTAAAGTTCACAGTTATGCCAGCCACATGAATGTACACATTACATTTTATAAACACCCTATCTACTTCCAGATTGGGTACATTATATCTTTCTTTTTAAAATCAATGTGGTTACTATATAGTATACAAACCTCTGTAACTCCTCGGGTCATAAGAATACCCGCTAGCATTATGCTAAGGCTGAGTGTCGGAGTGTCAGCACCTCCATTTGGACATGACCTATTGTGTAGTGTAAGGAAGTTGTGTCTACGTAGTGGGTGCCTCGACAATGATAAGAAAGAGATTTGTAATGGTGATATATAGCAAGTACTAGATCTGAGCTTTCTGATATAAGAGTATTGTGATAAATGTGAAAGAAAGAGAGAATATAGCAAATAATGCCCGAAATCGGGTAAATTTTTTATCAACAATGGTAACCTAGTGAAAGAGTTCGATATAAAGGGTATGGTATAGAGTGCATGGCAATGATACCAAGACGTGGGATTAGACCGGTTATGAACTCCTAAGGACAAAAGAAAAGAAAATCCAAGGTGAGGAAGTACGCGACTGCCGCAGATGTACACGGGTCCAATATTGAGAGATACAACCACGGTCATTACTTATATTTTAGAAATATTTTAACAATAATATTTTTTTAAAGTGATTACTTAATGAATAAGGATGGTTAAAATTAATTAAAAATTTGGACAAGAGGTTATAAAATTTAGGTTGGGCTAGAGATATGTTTGTTTAGTATGGTTCATTTACTTACTTAAGTATTGGATATTCTTAATTTATTTGGATTAAAATTTTACTTAACCCTATAAATTACATAGTTTATTAGAATCAAACCCTAACCCAACTTCATTTAGATATAGCATCTGTCTAATATCCCTTCCAACATCTAAAGACTATTCACAAGGACAACAAGAAGCAATAATTATCTCAATTTCATCTCTTAACCCACTTTGTTTGTTTTGTATTATGTTTCTAAATTAGAGAAACGTCATAACCTTAGACCTCAAATCTCCATGAAAATTGCACTTTTTAATTTCTTACCTCAAATCTCCGTGAAAAAAAAACTATTTTATTTCGTATCTTAGAAGTTAGGAGGTGGAGAGATCATCCTAAAGAGGAAAAGAGTAAAGCTAATGAATGTACCAATGAAGATTCAGGAATATATGATAATAGGTAAAAACATAATCTCCTCATATGGGCATTTTTGTGGTGGATTTATAAAGTAACCATGACTACAATTTTGTGTGTAGATCCTACCTACCTTAGAGCTAATGAAATGATAGATAACAAACCACTTTTAATTTGGTTTAAAGAGAAATTGCACGAGGGTACTCCTACAAGTAAGCAAGAAAGCTATGATTTGGTTAATACTTTCTCCTCCTTTTTTTCTATTGTTTAATAATACTTTTTATTATATATCTCCTAGTAAGAAAATATTTAAAAAACATGGAAGCTGTGGGGATGTAGAAGGTTTGTGAAGAACATGGCACTGTGGGAAATCTTTGAAGAAACCGGTGTGTTTAGAAATATACCACAAAGGTCTCATTTCATGCCTTTTCTAATGTACAAAGAAATTTCGCTCTCTCTCTCTCTCTATATATATATACATATATATATACATATATATATATACATATTATTTCTCTTATTATATATTTTTATCAATATCTTTGGTCTATAATTCATGTAACTACTAGTAGGTCCATAGTAATTTTAGAGACAATTCTCACTTAAATTTTGAAATAACATCAATTTTACGTTAAATAACACATTATAATAAATGTAAAAGTTACCAACATACCCTTATAACTATTAAATAATAACTATACTTATTAATCAATAAGATAGTTCACAGATATTTTCTACATCAATTAATAAAAACTATATTAATTAACTAAAAAACAAAAAAATAAATATAAAATGTATTTTTACCAACTATGTTTTTAAGGATTTTTTTAAAATTTTTTAATTTTCTAAAACAGATAGGGAAATGTTTTTCCCTGATTTTTCCTTTTCGAAAGACGGGTTTTAGGTGAGGGAGTTTTTATATTAGCAATTTTTTTTTCTTAAGGAGGCAGATTTTTCTTTTCAATGTTTTACCATTTCAGCGGGAAAGGGACAAATTTTATATATTTTTTCATGTATGAATGTAAATTTTTTAATTTTTATATTTTTTATCTTTTCCATTCATGGGAAAAATATCTTTTTATAATTTTTTTTTTCTTTTCTAGCGAGAAATAGGGGACTTTATTTTTATTTTAAGATTATATTTTTCTTTTAAGGGATGAGGGTGAAAATGGCAAGTTTGATCGTTTTTTCTTTTTTGTAGGGGTTTGGGTGAGAAAATTTAAATTGTTTTATCTTTTCTAACAAGGGGGGTGGGAGGAGTAAGAGATTTATCCCATCTACATTATAAGATTGGGATGAGATTTGTGTGATCTCCATTCAAAGATTTCGATAAGATTTTCTTGTCACTCCTACTGAGATGTCATTTGTCCCTTTAAAAATTTTGAGAATCCAATAATAGGAAAATAAGTATTTTTTGATAAATTGTTAATAATTTAATATGATAATTTTTTCATCTATAATTATTTAAATATGATACATAAATTTGAGATCTAATATACAGTAAATAAGAAAAAAGAGTATCTTTGTAAATTGTGCATCTGGTGAGATTTGTCCTACCAAAATTGAGATGGAATTTGTCACCTCTATGCTAAGTTTGAGACAAGATTTGTCTCATCTTCAAATTTAGATTGAGATGGAATCTGTCTTACCTCCATTCCAAGATTGAGATGAAATTAGTCATATATATAATTTAAAAACTATGATAGAATATGTTCCTTTTTTTATTCTAATATTGAGCTAAGATTTGTCACATCTTTAATCCTATGTATAAGATAAAATTTATCTCATTTCTATTATTAGATTAAGATTAGACATGCCCCTCTCTTATTTGTCTCATCTCCATTCTAAAATTGCAAATAGTTTTGTTTCTTCTCCAAAGACTAGAGTTTGGAGTGCTTGTTTGTACAATACTTAGTTAAAATGATATATTTCAGTGTAAATCTAGTTGGTGGAAAATATATCAATGAAAGAAGTCACTCTTATGTAGCAATTAAAGGAAACTTGTTAAAATGAAACTGAAGGATTTCCTGTAGTTGTGAAACAAAAAAAAATAAGGAAATACCATTAAAAGTTGAAGTCTTATGAAAATTTATGCTCTTTAATAACATATTTAAGTAACGCTAAATGTTTTTTCTTAGAATTAAAGTGCATAAATATATCGAAACCTTGGCATAATTTTTTTTTCTCTTGAGGAAGATCCGTCTCGAATGCATTTGGATAAAGTAAATTCCTTTCTAAAATAAAATGTATTCTTTGTTTTCTCTCATCAAGACTTTTCGAGTAAATACATATTACACAGAGCTTCACTTCACGCTCTTCTGTAGAATTTGTGTCCCAAAATTCCATATAACTGACTAACTGTTCAGCATCATTGTCATATTCAGGACCAAATTCTTGTTTTTCACATTATATCAACTTAACTTCATAAATGAAGAGCCTTCAACTTTTGATGATTGTGTTACAAAACTGTGGCTCTATTAGCTGTTATTGAATCAACCTTCGATCCCTTATGATGTGGGAGTTTGTAAGGTATACCATTCACAGTACACTAATGCATAATCAAATTCATGAGTGCATGATTCATAAAACGCTGCAAATTTTAATCTTTGTTTTATCCATCTCTTGATTGACTCCCAATCGCAAGTCCGCCCTATTGATACAATAACTTGACCATTCATTAAATCTAGAGTGTCTTTATAAAAACTAAATAATAAACAAAAGATTTACATACCTGAAGTCTTTGATTTACATGATTCAAAAGTATCTCGAATGTATGTATTATATTATATGCACCAAATACTACTTTTATAGAATTAGTCTCGTGTATGAATTTCAGTTAATACAAATAAGCAAAAGAGAATGTAATAATGTCATTACCATCCCTTAAAATTTGACATAATTCTTCAGCTTGAGCTTGAAAAAAAGTTCTTCTAATTTTATCATGATTTGTTCGATTAGTAACTTCTTCACTATATTTACATTCTTCATCATTACAAATATTTTCTAGATCACTAGAAAATGAATTTAAAACACTCTTTACTTCATTATAACAATACTCACAATTCGCTCAATCGAAAACCGTGCGCTCGCTCCTCCGAGAATAATTAAGTGAGCTTGTTGTAGTAGTGAATAAAGAGATCTCTAAATAGTATTTTCTTCTTGATATAAACGAAAGCTCGGCTCTCTTGGGGTGGAGGTGAAATAGACCTTATTATGAAAAATATTTATTAAAACATCTAATTAGTACTATATATTTATTAATCTTGTTAATGGCATCACAACTAATCATATTTAATAAAACATTACATCCCTCGAACGCGGTTTTAAAAACTAATGACAGATTTTTGCATTTATATGTCATTACGGTTATTAAAACATCTCAACTAACCACATCTTTTGATTGACAATATAGTATATATAAAAATCTAGTTAATTATCAATATTGATCGTCAACTCCTATTTTGAAACTTCATTTTATTGAGACCAGAATGTTTAAGTACATGCTAAAATTTAAGACCATTCATAGAGATGCTTGTAGAGATTGTTTATCTTTACAACTTAGTTCAAGTACATGCTCTGGATTAGTATGGTCAACACAACCTTTTGAAAAATTAAATTAATAAAACGAGTAAGGACATATAGTGCAATTAACTTAAAGTAGTTGTTAAACCTTCTGAATTGGTAAAATCCCATAGCTAACTCATCATATTTCTTTTCATATGAATTCATATATAGTACATACTCTATGGAATTTGATGATATGTATATTGTTAACTTTCTGGTTTCAATCTTTATTGATTCACTCGGAACTGATATGTATTATGCAACGGAGAATGAGAATTCTATTGTTATTAAAATTTAAATCTCACAAATATATCTTATTTAAATAGCTTTACATTATATAACACATTCGTAAAACTTTGGTCTTTGAATAGAAGATTATAGCCTCTATGATGTTAAAATATATTATTATTATTATATATATATATATATATATCTAGTTTTGGCATTTAAGGAAATAATAATCAAACTATAATGATCAGATACTAAAATTGGATGTAATATTCTTACATGTATATAAGTAAACATATACAGTTAATACTTTTGACAATACTTATATATAAGAATAATGAAAGTTGTTGATCATGTAGACCTATTCCATATTCCATTACTACAAAGTCATTTTTTACTTTTCTTTAAAAAAATTTGCTTAGTTATATATACTAATAAAGTGGTTAAAAGAAAGAAAATTATTGAAACATTCAAAATTTATACTCAATCCATACTTTTGTATATTATAAGGCTATTTTTTTGGTTTCTTTAAAAAGATCATGACCATTATTTAAATAATAGAATATTTGCACTGTAGTATAAGCAAAACAAATGTTTTCACAAAAAAAACATAGAATCTAAATCAATTAATGATAAAGATTCTTAAAATAAATTACTAATCACTTAATTCCTACACCAGAAAATGTATTCATAAGAATTATACTTACCTCAGTTGCAGTTGCGATATTATCATCTCTTCTCTCTAAGTTCTCTTTATCCTCCTTGGTCAGATTCCTTTTATTGTGAAAAAAATTGTATGGGTTATGTTGGTTGGGGGACAGTAAACCAAAAGGCTTAGCCTTTAAAAAAAAAATAGTATTGATCATATATACAATAGATAGAGTCATATTTGTAGATAAATACAATTTGGTTTCTAAGTAAACATTAGAGTAAATTCTAAGTTTAGGTTAAACATTCTAAATTACCATTTTTAGGCCAAACATATTCAAAAGTACCATGTAGGTAATTTAACTAACTCCGTGATATATTTTATAGATTTTAAAATTAATTTAGGCATTTCAAAGATTTGTAACTCTTTTTGAAATATCCAAATTGTTTTTAAAATTCATGAAAATCTCACGGATTTAGTGAACTGGCCAAAAAATGGTACTTTGAATGAGCTTGGCCTAAAAAGATACGATTGAATATGTTTAGCCTAAAATTATACTTTTAATGTTTGGTTTGAAAATGAATTTTCCTCTTAACCTTCATAAGGTTTTTTCATGAGCTTTATATGTGCAATGTAAATCCATGGAATAAGGTTTAATATCCATAAAAATAGTTTATAATATTTTATCATACAAGAATATTTATTTATGAACAAAAATATTTAGAAAAATAGACACCAAGAACTAAATAGAAAGAAAAAAATAATAAATTATCGATACTATCTTAATTTGTTTTCCAAACAAATAACTATATGTAAAAGGATATAACTATTAGATACTATAATCCTACTTTTTATATTATTAGTAGATCCTAAAGATATATATTAGTGATAGAATAAAGAAAAAAATGTTCTTTTGATCAACAATTTCCCTAATAGTATAGAAAATTATTTTAATATGTTTGGATATTTGGTGAAACCATCGATCTTTAACTTGAGTAATAGCTCAATTTTTATCAAAAAATCAAATAATTGAAAACTCAATGGATGGAATCATGTCATACTCCCTCACAAGATTTTTTATCCGATCAATTTCCTTTAATGCATTACATATCTCCAATGTATTCTAATTACGTGGTGCAAAAGATATATATTGCTTGTTTGGAACTCTTCCAACTAACAATTACATAAATACAGGTAAAATACCTAGATGAAGACTTTCCATCATCTTTTCCATAATAAAAATACGAAAAAGTATACCCTTAGATACAAAGATATACCCTTTGATAAATTTACATGAAAATCCCATTCTTAAGTCAATACCTATGGTCTAAAAACATTTTTAGGCTAAATGTTTCATTATGCTAATTTTTAGGCAAAATGTATTAAAAATATCAATTTTTTTTTTGCTATTTAGACATTTCAATCCAATTGTATCTTTATTTGACCGCATCACAAACTATCTATTTGAACAGTCAGAATTACCCTTAAAATCTATAAAAAATATGCATTTTGAATATGTTTGGCATAAAAATTAGCATCTTGAAACGTTTAGCCTAAAAATAATTTCAGGCCCATAGGTTAGGACCTCAAAATGGAATTTACTCAAAATTCAAATAGCATCCTTAGGTATTCTAAAGTACTATAGGATTTGTTTTACGATAATCCAATGTCTAATGCTTGGATTAGATTGATATATACCCAAATATCCTTATTGCTTGCAAAATATCAAGCTTTGTACATATCAAGTAATTCATAAGCCTGCCTATTTTCGAAGTATAATGCAATATTTACATCTGCTCTACTTCTTCTATCCAGGAGTCTTGGGAGACATCTCTTTGGAAAGATGGATCCCATACTTAATATTAAATAAATCTTTCTATAGTTTTCTATGTCGAAGTTTTTCAACACTTTCCGGACGTCGATGCTTTGAGAGAGAGCAATCAATTCTTTTACTCTATTTCAAAATATACGAATTCACGAAATATAAGTTGCATATCCCAAATCTTTTTGAAAAAAGTTATGCTTAACCAGATCTTAGATATCATCATCACATATATCATCTCTACTGATCAATTGTTGAACTCTCACTGGTCTTAATTTAAGCGCAAGGTTCATCTTCATTTATAATGAAACCTCACTCTAATACTTCATTATTAAAATGAAGAGAAAATCCCATTTTTAAAAGTAACATTTTCAAGCCAAATGTATTCAAAACGCACATTTTTATGCCATTTCACTAAACTTGTGAGATATGTCATAGATTCCAAGGACAATTTGGACACTTTAAATAGAGTTTCTAGTTCGTGATACAGTCATATAAATATATAATTTTTTTGAAGTGCCCAAATTATCCTTAAAATCTATTTAATATCTCACCGAATTTTTAGAATAACCTAAAAATATGTGTTTTGAATAAGTATGGCCTAAAAGTGGTACTTTTAAAATGTTTGGACTAAAAATATTTTTTGCCCATAGGTAACAACCTTAAAATTGAATTTCTCTAAACTGAATATTACACCTTTTAGAATCTTTCTCTAGACCATAAATGGATCTCTTAAGCTTGAATATTTAATTATTTTTCTTGGACACAAAACCTTAGAGTTGTTGCATAAAAGTATGTTCCTAGAGATATCCATTTAAAATGTGGGTAAACATCCATTTTCCAAACTTTATACATATAACATGCTGAAATAGAAAACATCATACAAATACTTTTAAGTGTAGAAAACAAAATAACGTTTTAGCCATAGTCAAAGCCTTTTTACTATGACATCCTTTGACTACTAGTCGAGTTGTATATGTCACTACCTTTCCATACAATACTAAATTCTCTTGAAGAACCATTTAAACCATATATATACAATACCATCACGAGGATCTTTCTACGTCTAAATTGTGGTGTAGTACATGTAGTTAATTTTGTGTGCAAAGCTTCATACCAGTTACTCTAATAAAAATCACATATCACACATTTGTTGGTTGTAGGATAATCTATTAGATGATTATATCCAAATAAAAATATTTTTATGGTCCTCTATTTATAAATCCATATCGTTTAGTATAAAGATTTTATATTTGTCCTACAAAGACCTTGTGTGTTTGTGGTTTTTAGAGATCATTGAATGGTTTTCTCTACTTAGTAATGTTTTATCAATGATATAGACATTTTTTACACCAACTCTACTTTAATTACAGCACCACCTTTTTTATTTAACTCTCTTTCAAGAAAAGAGAATCATGACTAACCCAAACTTTATGATCATTTAAAATTATAAGTAATACCATTTTAAATCTTTAGAATATCCCACAAATATACCTTTATTCTAACTTATACAATTTGAAAAAAGAAGGTAAACCCAAATACTAATAATCTTCAAACATTGCTACCTTCCAAACAATATCTCGAATGAGGTTGTAATGACAAAACTCTATTTAATATATAACAAACAATAAGGAGAAAATTCTGCCCATTTGTCTTTCTACTTTAGCTTTAAACTTGTTTAACATTTCCAAAGATTTTAATTTATTCTTTATAAGCTATACAAATCGATAGTGTCTAAAATCAACTCTAAAGGTTATAAAAAATAAATGTCATCTTCTCGAGATAATATATTAAAAGGTTCACATACATTAATATGAATTCGTTCAAACAATTATGTGACTTTGAAACTTTGTCCAATAAAAGGTGAACTGGCCATCTTTACATGTAGAAAAGATATAATTTTTTTTACTAGGTTCATAACTTATTGAATAAATTAATTCACTTTGGGCCAACATGACAACCCTCTTGTCATTAGTACGAACAATTCTAAAAAGGCATTAATTTTTAGGATTATAGTTACCTCATGGATGTTTTCAGTAAATTGTGGTATCAAAAACAACATCTATCTAACATATGGGCGAGCATGAAGACTTCAAATATGTAGTTAGTGACCGTAGGACCGAGAAGCATGCATTGGAAAAAGGAAATATTTCTTATACAAGAATTTGAGAATCTTGAAATACGACCTTAGGGGCCTTAAATAAAATCACCTTTCTCATATTTTGGAAAGAGAAAAAAAACCTAGATCTCGAGGAGTCCGAGAATATAAATCAAGATCATGTGGGTAATGTCATAACTATTAGGGAGATTGAGGAGTTACAAAAGTAAGCATTTAGATTGTATAATGTGAAGCATAGCTTCTTTAAGAAAAAAATAAGATGTTTTCTTGTACAGAAAAGTGATAGGTTTACAAAATAATTTCACTACATTATGAAGAAATGAATAAAAAGAAAATTTTAACATCGATTGAGTCTTTAGATATATTAAAACTCAACTTAAATTAAAAAATTTCATGATACTTTGTCAAGTACTTTTAAAAATTATTGGGTGTTGGTGTGTCCATACTATAGGGTGAGTAGGATGTTTTTTAGTGGGGTAATATATTTACAGAGAAGAAAGGAGCTTCTGTATAAACGATTTTGACTAATAAGGAAGGTAAAGAGGTTGAATTTTCCAAAGAAAGATACAAGGTAGCGGCAGTGGAAGTGTATTCGTTGGATCTCTTAAAAATATTGTAATAATGGGTTAATTGAGTTTATTAGGTAATTATTCAGTTTATTAGTCTATATTTAGTAGTTAGACTGCATAATAAACACATTAATTCTCAAGACAAATGATCCTTCAATAGTGGATAATTAAAGACCGATTTCATTTTCAGATGTGGAGTATAATGAAATTATGATGATTATTTTGAAAAGGATGAAATAATTAATTGAGCTTGAAACATCTGCGTTTCAAGTAAACTCATGTCAAATAATATATAAGAGAGATAATATTTCCTCATAGAAGAGTAAATTATATATACCATTGTATACTTTCTAAATCATCAGAATTTTTTACTCTATATATTTTTGAGTTCTAAGTGAAATAAAATCTATGTAGTATATATATAAGTTCAAGGTAATTGGGTTTCTACAGATGTGAACCGGTTAAAAACAAGTAAAGACTCGGTCTTATATTAACATTAAGTTAAAGAAAACCAAATATCTTGCAAAAGTGTGTCACGCCGTCGGTGATAAATAATGTTTGTTCCCTTATGCCTTTGTCAGTTGATGGTGTCTTTGTGGGGAAATATCTTGCACTCGTTGCCAACAAGGCTCATAGAGCGATTGGGCCTCTTTTTTTATGCCAGCTGGTATGTCTTGGGGTGTGATAAAATTAAACGATAAATAAGAGGACCTACTAACCGTAAGTGTGCGTCTCATTCCAAGTAACACATAAATATTAGGGATTTTATTCTCAAGGATTGAACTGGTATATCTCAAGTGTTCAAAAGATAAGTAGTAGTAATTTCTAATATAGAGAATAAATTATAAAACATTTTAGTTTGATTTATATTTATAAACTACTGATCGTAAATAAATAAATAACTAAAGTTTAACAGAAAGTAAATTAATTAAAACTAAAGAGACGTAAACGCAAGGATGAGAGGTGTACTTGAGTCTTGCAAGGGATCCACCTAAATTCATACAAATAATGCTTCCATTTTAGGGTAAAACATGTATTTTTGTATTAGTCGGGACTCTAAATTCTCCTAACCCATGCCTGGGTGGACTTAGGAGCTGTCCTACGGTATTATAAACCTCGTTAGGGGTTACGTGGTTGGTCAAGCCCGCCAGCATCATTGACGAATACCACACGTCTGTTACCTATGTCCGCAATCAAACCCCGGTTAAGGTGATCACCCGACACTAGTGAATAGTCCAATTACAAATACCTATTTCTAATTTGCGTCTTAATTAAAAATAGAAGAAAAGCTCATGGTAATATTCAATCAAAATACCGTACTTAATTCAAATCAAATAAACCCAAAATTTGGAAAAACATCAAATTGTATAAATTAGGCTCAACCCATATTGGGATTCTCAAGCCCTAAATGTTTAACTCATATTAAAAGTAAAAACGATAATGAAATTAAAGCATTCATGTTTTCTAATACAAAAATAAGATAAATAACCTAATTAAAGGGTTTGTTTGAACTGTTGTTGAAGAAGAAAGACTTCTCAAGCTCTTCCATTGCATTTTGCCTTTTTGATCTGCTCTGACTTGTGGAAATTATAAAGCGTACTAAAAAATGAGAAAAAAAAATCTAATACAAATCGGATTGGGATTTAATCTTATTCAATTAAATGATTAAAAACCCAAGTCCAATAAGTAATTCACGTAACTGTTGTACACAATCTAGTAAAACGAGCGTAACTTTTGCGTCTTAAGTTCAAATCCCCTGATCTCAAACCTCAATTCGAGGTAACTCAAAGGCACACCTTTTTCATTTGAATTACCAGACAGATTTGAATGCTCTTTTTCAACTCCTTGAGTGGTACTTCCGCTCGTTTGACCTCTCTTCTTGATCTACGACATTAAACTTCAATTTTTATCCTCATATTGGTGATCTATATCATCTATGTACCTAAAAAATTTATTCTAAAAACAAAAAAATTAACTCACAAAAGCTCTAAAAATTTAAATTATTAAATTCCAACTACATAATGAGCAATATGATAAAATAAGCATAAAAGTCTATCAATAAGCCTAACATCTACCTAAAATGATTTCTCCTAAGTGAATATATTTATCAAAAAAGGGAGATATCAAAATCCCAAACTAAAACCTTTGTCATCTCGACAAAATAATACAAAAACAAAGGTCTATGACACACAAAAATGCAGAGTCTTGTGAATGGTACCCAAAGAACAACTTAAAATAAATCTCATATAGTATAACTTAAGAACTAATGTACATATACACCTTCCATGCAAATTAAAACAAAAACAATATCAATCCAAAATTAACTTCACAATTCTAGATAGTTACACTTACTACTTAGCTTGTGATGGTGGCTATATGGTGTTCAACGATCCTCACTTGCTTTGAATGCTCCACGTAGCTTACTCCATATTGGCTGAATTATAAATTCACTATATATCAAGAAATCACAAGGACTTTATAGTTTTAGCGTAGCATTAGAGACAGTATGGTATGTATATTTGGTAAACTGAAGTGAGCTTTTGCCTCTCTCCTCACTTTCCATCAACAAATTGTCCAAGAGATTAGTTTACACTCGAATATGTTTTCACTCAACCCATTTGACGCACTATTTTAAGGTCACCAAATTCACCCAATGAGTACTAAATATGGTTCCCAAAACTTCCATGTTGTCAGTTACTTGATTTTATTATATATACAACATTTTTTCTTTTCTTTGTAAGATATCCCTAACCATTATTTTGATGTGAATGGTCATGTGGATTATAATTTATTTATTTTTCTCTTGTTTTTTCAAAGACCCAGCAAAGGATTACAAATAATATATCATCTACAGTTGCGCACATCATACAAACGCATAGAAGTTCCTCCCAATGTAATTTCCCAATGATGCAACCACCACCCCAAACTCAAGGTCAAGACAGTAAGTCTAGGATCATGATTCAAGTACGGGTCATATGGAAAGTTCTATAAACTAGGGGGATATGGCTTATATCGTGACGCCAAAATGAAAGGCTTGAAGGCTGGAAATGGGGCTAAGAAGGATAAAATTAATCACGAGTTAGAAAGCTAAAAGGTTTCAAATGGATATAAAAGAATTACCTTTATCATTTTCCTTGTTATATAGGTTGCCTCTAGTTCATAACTAATTGGGTTATCTACTCATTTAGAATCTGGTATGCATTTCTCTTCAATAGATATGCCATATTCAAAATTTGATTTATTTTCTTGTAATAATTTTACTTAATTGATTATTGTAAACAAAAATGTTAAAGAAAAAAAAGATTTGGAATTTGATTTTCAAGTACACGAATGGTAGAATTTTAAAACTCCTCTAGATGGTTGTACGAGTGATTTATGAATCAAAATATATATTATATTCTATTCAAATTAAGTATAATAACAATTTTTTACTCATAAAATTGTACAACATAATAAATAATCACTTTAAAAGAGAAAAAAATATCGGGTTTGACCTAAATAACAATCAAACCCAAAAACGCCCGCCTCCAATTATATATATATCACCTAATGTGTGTATCTTTTACTTCTACTCCTTTATATTTTCTAAATCATCATCTTTCTCTGTGTGTTACTCTTCTAAACATATCTCTTTCGTTATTTGTTATCCAGAATACCGATTTTCAGTTGTATCATCTCGGATTGTTGGTCATAACATTTCAATTAAGGTATGTTGAAAAGTTCAATTTTATATATTCATTCTATAATTTGTGCATTAATTTTTGCACTTACAAAATTTCTTTATTTTATAAATCCCAAGTTGCACTTAATTACAAAATTTAGTTTTGGTTAATGTTTTGTTTTTAAAATTATTGTATGGCATGAGATCCTAAATTTTATTTTTAAGATTTTAGTTTGCTAAAAATTAAATTATATACATATATATATAAATATTTTATGTTGAATCATATATGAGTGAGAAAATATGCTCTAATAAAGTAAAATTTACTCTTTATGCACTCATTTAGAATATGCAGATTTGAATATGGTCTAAATAAGCTATCTAATAAAAATCTTAGTGTATTGCTTCTTTAGATTTATTGTTGATTACATAGGTTGTTTTTAATTCAAATGTCTTTATTAAATAAAGTTTTGTTAATGATCATTTCAATCTTAACTAATACTAATCACATAACATTTTTTATATATTTCTTAACACAAATAAAAATACTTTGTCATTATATTTCAATAAAAAATATTATTTGTATTTTATTATGTTGATTACTCAAATGCTTGAGAAGCTAAAACTAATCTGAACTCTTTTATTATTGTAACTAGTTGAAACTAGCCCAGAAAGCACAAGTGGAGGGAAAATAGGCGCCAAATTTTGGTATGATACCGCTATTATAACCAAATCTACCTCTCTTTCTCCACAACCAAACACACTCTTATTTCTGCTCATTCTTTATAAAAAAAAAAGGCACATAAACAACCTCATCACCTTCAAGCCGTCACAATGGTCAGAGCCCAGAAGTTGAATGAAATTCTAAACACATAGGCTAAACATATCCACAAATTAGGTGATACACGCAAATGCCCATTCGGCAAATCATATCCACAAATTAAGAGATGCACTCAAATGCCCATTCTGGTAATTGATGCACATGGCCTTTTCGTTGTATATTAAACTGAAAATGTATATTTGATTACTAGATTTATTTACTATTTTGGATTTTTGTTGACTTTTGCAACCTTGAATTGCTAAACGAACCAATATTGATCCCGTGTATTAGGCTTAGCCTAAAAGAATATATTAACCTAACACAAACGAAGTTAGTAAATATATTTAAATTTTTCAATGTAAAACTATCATTGGATAAATATATATAAAGATGAATTTATTTTATGAGTCAAAATCAGGTTCATTAGCACACGGAGAGTGGAATTCTTCTTTATTAACTACAACTTCGAGCTAATTCACAATTAAGAACAAAAAAATATACGCAATAATTATGATAAAAATGAGTACTCGGGTTTCTCCCAACAAACCACAACAAACCACCACCTCCCCCACTAAAACTCCTCAATTCCATACCCTCTAATTATCTACCAAATCATCCACGTTAGTTTTCTAGTGCTTCTTGAACTACTTTTAATCCCCCTATTCTCTTTTTTCTCCCTTTCGATTAGAACACTCCCATCTGCAATGGAACAACAAGAATCAAACATTAATCAATAGATTTTGAAACCGAGGAAGGTTATACTAAATCTTGTTCATAAATCAATCAAAACACCATAGGAAAACCCAAACTCCTAGCTAAAAGCATCTAAAACAAACTAATAAGCTTTAACTTCCTTAGTAAAACAATCAACAAGTCTTGGGGTTTGAATAAGAAGTCACTACCAAAAGATGGGTTTCAATTCTTGCTTAATAAACTGCACATCGGATGAAGATTATCAAATGATACTTACTAAAATACCATGGAACATGGCCGGAAAACATAATCTTATTAAAGAATAGAAATATAATTAAGGTCTTGTTATAGACAATCAAAATACTATAGTTCTCTGGATTCAAATTCATGGCCTACCAATAGGTTATATCTCCATAGAAAATGTTGAAAATCATAGAGGGGAGATTTGGAAGGGTGATTTATATTCAATTAAAACCGACTAAATTATTCAAGGAGATAAGCTATTGTAGAGTTAGGCTGGAATGGGACATTAAAAGACTTATGGTGGAGTCTTACTAGTATGCTCAATACGAATGGTTGGTAGAATTTGGTTTAACTTGTGGGCAATTAGACCACACAGTGGAAGAATGCAATAACAAAATTCGACAGAAAGAAAAGGCTAGGTAAATGGATACACGGGACTGAACGAGACATTTTGGCTATCGAAAAAGCTCCGATTGTAGAATCTCCGATGAACTTTGTCTTCAGGAAAATGGAATCAAAATTGAGCAACAATACCCATTGAGTGAGTCACGAAATGAGTGAATTGGGTGTGCTAATAAAGGACAGAAGGACCAAACTCAGTATAATTGTCAAGGACAAAGCGAGACAAGAAAACAAATATGGAAAACACCAAATGGTGTACGAGGGGAGAGGGAGGTACAAGAATGAAGGAGGGGATCTGAATTTTTTGGAATTATTTAAACCTACAGTGAACATATGGACAAAAATAAGGATAATGAGCTAGAGCCCCAATCTCCTCTTAATTTTGGGGTAGAAAAAAAAGGAATAGGGTTTAATGGGCCACTTACACTCTCATTTGGGTCGATTAAAAAAGCGGAGGTGGACCTTAATCACTCTACTAACCCAACCCCAAACACAACAACTTTACTTAACCAAAATCAAATTATTTTAATGAATAAATTCCCAAATCAAACCCCAATCCTAAAACTAAAAAAATCCAGCTACACAAAACAATTTCAAAACCATAGTGGAAGACTATACTAAAGATGAAAGGATGGAAGAGGTACAAAACTATTATGGTAATGAAAACTTAAGAGAGGAAACCAAAATGAAAAGAATAACACTCAATGCGTCCTTGGAGAAAAATCAAGAAATGAAAAGATGTGGCGAGCTGCGTGGACTCCGGCTATGGGTGTTGCAAAGCTGAAATACCTTTGGAAATGGAATTGGAGAGTGGTAAAGTGAAAGATGAGGACGAGATATGCGTGTTTGAGATAGGCGGAATATAAGAAAGGTTTTGTGAGAGACTGTAATAAATAATGAAAACTCTAGGTCTAGAAATAAAGTAACGGGCCATCGTATGGGATGAAGAATAAAAGGCTGGACGATACTCATGGTTGGCCCATACATAAAATTGATTGATAAAAAATTGATTTTAGGACCGGGTCAGTGGGTTCGTTTGGACATCCCTTCTTTTATTACATAATGAGAAAATGTTGCATAAAAAAAATACTAGACCAATAAGTTTAAAATATATCTAAACTATAAGCATAACCTTAAATTGAGCACCTTCCTATTTTATTGTAATCTTTAATGTCTATCAATGTATACATCCTTGAGTTAAATTCTCAAAACATCCTTGAACCTCATTCCCCTTCTACAGAGAGTCCAACTATTTTTTATGCATTAAAAGGTTCAGTTTATATTTGTCTAATCATCCAAATATGTTTTGTTCAATAATTTTATACCAGAATATATTTGTTCTTGCAACTATAAGATTAATTTAGTTAAAAATGAATTGATGTGAAGACTATCAGACTATAAAGAAAGTTACTTTGTAGTGAAGGTAATTATGTAGTATTATCATATAATATCATTTTTGTCTAATAATAGTATTGGCATGTCAAAACAAAAAATCGCAAACATATACAAATACATATGATACCGTGAGTATTATACCAAAAAAATGACCACTGCTACAAAAAATAAATAAACTTTTATGCCAGTAAATCAAATATATGTACATATTGTGACATTTATCCATATATAATTCCACACATACATATATAAATAAAGAGCGGTCATAATTTAATTTTTGCTAAAATACATAACCAATGTTTAAACTTATATAAAAAACTATAAAAATTACTAAATATACCCCTAATATATACGGCTAACCTTTTTAATAAAAAAACATGTTAATAGAAAAAAAAAACTCAAAACAAAAATAACCCAAAACAAAAACTAAAGGTATCAAACACCCTCTCTCCCCCACATTCTGGCCTCCAACAACAGCTATTCAAGACGTCACTTCAACACCATTGAATTACCTCTGCCATTCATGGAGTCGTAGAGCACTATCATTGTCGCATTTTATCCATCACCATCACAACCACAGCAGATTCTCATTATCTCATACGATGTGAAATAAAAGTAGGTTTTATTCCAAAAAATTTCTCCATGAGTAAATTCGTCAAATGTTCCATATGTAGAGGTAGGTGAATCACCACAGCCTTCTATATTCACCAACATTATTTCTCTATGTTTCCACAATTCACAGTTGAAACAACCATGGCTATGTTGGAAATACAAGATGATCCTCCTTCCGATTATGGATGGAAAAACATGTTTTTGCCGTGTAACACCTTGTAATACTTCTCCTCAATTTCTTGTATGTTAGTTTAGTTTAGATTTTTTTTTTTATTGAGTATTTTTTGAGTTGTGGGGACACGCTCAATTTTGAGTTGGGGTTGGGGATTCGCTTTCCTCATCTTCCCTTTTTCTTTAGCATAAAATTAAAAATTTTAGGGTTAGAATTGTCATAGAATATGGTGAATGTCCCTATTGAGTATGTTAGTAATTAATTCAATGATAGTACGTAGTATGTGTCTGAATAGTGTCACAAACATGATTTGTATGCATGCATAAAAACAGGAAGTAAAAGTTAGAGAAGATTAATAAGCAATGCGTATTAAGTGTCAAGTTAAATTTTAGGGAGATTTGAGCGGAATATAGAACATGAGATCCGAAATTAGTTGATAACCCGCTTAATTTATGAACTAAAAAGTGAAAAAGCAACGAAATCTAGAAGTTAGAAAAATGAAAAAGACATGTCATTTCATATAAGTTACTTGAAGCCTTTTAGCTTTCTCACCTGTTTATTAGAATATATTGTTATCCGTCATAACCCCTCTGAGCCTTTCTAAAGCCGTTATTAACCATATTACAAGACACACCCCTTAGTTTATAGGAATTATCATATTACCCGCACTCGAATTGAAACCCTGGCACAAGTTGTTTTAGAGCTCTAGTTTGGGGTAGTGAGTTTTATCATTAAGAAACAATGGGAGTGGGAATTGGGATTGTACTTGTAATATTATCGATGATGAGTTATTTATAACTTTTTCCAGGGTAAAAAATATATTTGTGTATAAGAAAAGAAATATGAGAAAAAATGGTATGCTACCCCGAGTCAAAAAGTGAGTCATAGCCAACTTAGAGAAAACAATATGTGAAAAAGATTGAATATGATTTGGTCCGACAAAGTGGAAAGTGTTATGTAATCATCATGATTAGTTATAGTGATTTTATGTTAACTAGGTGGATTCTGAAATGGTGTTTGGTGGATGGGGTCTTTGGAAAGGCATGTGGAATCAAATAGGCCATTATTTGTAATCTATAAGCTTCAAGATGAACCTTTTCTTGGATCTAGATACTTGGATTGATATTGTTGTTATTGGTTTATTCTTCACATAATTCTTAGTTGTACAATGAATGATGGATTTATCTATTAATGGATTAAAAGAGATCGCTTCAATCTCGAATTTCATAATATCCAACTAGTAATATGTAATTATAATTAAAAGAGTATTTTTTTTATCTCTAACTAATACTCTCTTTTAGCTTGATGTTTTGTGTCTAATCCAATCTTGTAGAATATTTGCAGATAAGTGTGCATCTGATTCATAAATGGCACATAAGAAAACATTCGTTAAGTTTGTTTATTTAATTTTGTCGGTTTTATATTTGTGATGTAACAGTTTGTTTTATGATAAATAGATAAATTTATTCTCCCTCTTCTTTCTCTTCTTCTTGTATGATATGAACTTCCTGGTCCTTTGACTTGAGACTTAGATTTTGATAAATAGTTTTATATAATGGGCTTGGGTTTTTAACTTCAATACATTATTTGTTTAAATATCATACTAGGGGGATTGTTTCCACTGGATGGTTTTCCTACGTCAATGAGGTAAATCACGCGATTTGAGATGCTGGTGCATTTTATGTTTACATGAATATTTGGCAGGTTGTGAAAGAAATGGAGAGAATCATGCGTAACAAATTATTAGTTTAATTATTGGTTTATGACACTATGCAGATTGGTTACAGTTATTTTAATATACAAATAGGTGGAATTCTCAAAAGTTGTATTGCGATAGAGTTTTTGGTAGGGTAAGTAGAGACATATGAGACCATTCTTTGTAATATATATGCTTTTTCTTGTAATCTTTAATCGAATCATAATACTTGGATTGATAATTTTATTATATGTTTTATAATGAAAAGACTCTCCGTTGTAAAGACTCTCAATTGTAAAATTATTTTCATCCCTTTTAAAGTTTAGTTAGACAATCTCATGGATACTACATTGGTTTTCAAATTACTGATTGGAAGATATTCTATATAAGTATTAGTTTTTCTTTGCATCAAATTGTGTGTTTTAAATACTCATAGGGTAAAAAAATTTATATTGTTTTTTCTCTAGGGATAATAATGTCAAGGTAGTCTCTTATTATTTTACCACGTAAATGTATTTGTGGCTTTCGAATACCCAAAAAAATCAAATCATGATGTTTTTTTGCTTTGCAAGTTCTTTCCCTTATTTGGTTTTGGTGTGTTAAATATGGATGTGTTGGATTTGAACCCTCTAGAATTTGTAAATTGATTTTGTTTGGAGGATAAATTAAGTAGTTCCATATTTTGGGAATTTTTATCTGGTATTAATCATTTCATTGTCATTGTTCGTCACTGAGATCAATTTTTTAGGTATTGAAGAATTTCGTATGCATTTCTCTTTAATAGAAATGCCATACTCAAAGTTTGATTCAATTTCTTTTAATAATTCTACTGAATTGATTCTTGTAAACAAAAATGTTAAAGAAAAATAAGATTTGAAATTTGATTTTCAAGTACACGAATGGTAGAATTTTAAAACTCTTCTAGATGGTTGTATGAAGTGAATTATGAATCAAAATGCGTATTATATTCTATTCAAATTAAGTATTATAACAATTTTTTTCATAAAATTATATAACACAATAAATAATCACTTTAAAAGAAAAAAATAATATCCGTTTTAACCTAAATAACAATCAAACCCGAAAAATGCTCGCCTCCAATTATATATATATATATATATATATCGCCTAATGTGTGTATCTTTTCCTTATATTCCTTTATATTTTCTAAATCAGCATATTTCTTTGTGTGTTACTCTTCTAAACGTATCTCTTTTTCTATTTGGTTTCTTGGATAGTTGGTTATAACATTTCAATTAAGGTATGTTGAAAATTTCAATTTCATATATTCATTCAATAATTTTTGCAGTAATTTTTGTACTTACAAAATTTTGTAATTTTATAAATCCCAATTTGCACTGAATTACAAAATTTTGTTTTATTAATGTTTTGTTCTAAAAATTATTGTATTCCATGAGATCCTAAATTATATTTTTAAGATTTTAGTTTGTCAGAATTTAAATTGTATATATATATATATATTTGATATTGAGTCATATGAAGAGTGAGAAAATATGCTCTAATATTGTAAAATTTAATCTTTATGCACTCAATTAGAATATGCGGATTTGAAAATGGTCTAAATAAGTTGATAAAAATCTTAGAGCATTGCTTCTATAGATTTAATGCTGATTACATAGGTTGTTTTTAATTTAAATTTCTTTATCAACTAAAGTTTTGTTATTGATCATTTCAATCGTAACAAGTACTAATCACATAATAATTTTTGAGTAATGCTGGATATCACCCCAAATTGCATCGCCTTTATATCGCCTCTTATGTGGACCAATCGAGAGAGAAAATGATAAATCAGGAGAGAGAAATCACATGATTGGTCCATTTAAAATCCATCTAGGAGGCGATATAAAGGCGATACAATTTGGAGTGATATCCAGCATTACTCATAATTTTTATATATTTTTTAACACATATAAAAAGTTTTGGTCATTATATTTCAATAAAAAATATTATTTGTATCTTATTATGTTGATTGCTCAAATGCTTGAAAAGCTAAAATCAATCTAAACTTTTTTATTATTGTAACTAGTTGAATTTATCCACAGAAAGCGCAAGTGGAGGGAAAATAGGCGCCAAATTTTTGTATGATATTATAACCAAATCTACCTCTTCATCTTTATCCACAACCTAGCACTCTTTTATTTCAGGTTATTTTTTAATAAAAAAAGGCACATAAAGAACCTCATCACCTTTCAAGCCGTCACAATGGTAGGAGCCCAGAAGTTGAGTGAAATCCTAAACATATCAGCTAGTCATATTCACAAATTAGGAGATGTCCCCTAAATGCCCATTCGGCTAATCATATCCACAAATTAAGAGTTGCACTCAAATGCCTATTCTGGTAATTGATGATGATGACCTTTTCGCTGTATATTAAACTAAAAATGTATATTTGATTACTAGATTTATTTATTATTTTGGATTTATGTTGACTTTTACAACCTTGACTTGCTAAGTGAACCAATATTGTTCCCCTGTATTAGGCTTAGCCGAAAAGAAATATTTAACCTAACACAAACGCGGTTAGTAAACATATTTAGATTTTTTCAATTTAGAACTATCATTGGATAAGTACATGTAGCGATGAATTTATGTTATGCGTCACAATAAGGCTAATTAGCACAAGCGTTTTATCTCAAGATATGTTGTTCTCTTATATTTTAATTCAAAATTAATTACATATTTAATCATTTATTGGACTTAAACTAACCATCATATTAAGTTATAAACTAAACTTATATCGACTACTTATTTCATATTTTTTAGAACCCAATAATGGTTCTCCTTTTATCGACAGGACCATTTAGTGTATTTAATCGAGAAATGTTTAGTAAAACTTACAACATACATTAATTTAGTTAATATTATTTTGATGCATTTCGATTTTATCATAACTAATAATTGTATTGTACTTAGCTAAATGTAAATACCCCACTATTAATATTATATATTTTTATGAATAAATATAGTTTACATATTTTTCAGTCACATATTATTTTGAGAAATACAAAAATAGTCAAATTCATTAAAAAAGTTGAAAGATTATATGAAAAATGATTTATTAAAGATGTAATATTATATGAAGTTATTATAACTCATAATATATTAATACTCTTAAATATACTATTAAGGGTTCACGTCCATTAATTACCAGAGAGTGGAATTGTTCTTAATTAACTACAACTTCAAGCTAATTCAAAATTAAGAACAAAAAAATATACAAAATAATTATGATAAAAGTGACTACCCGGTTTTCTCCCAGCAAACAACCACCTCCACCATAGAAATTCCTCAATCCCTTACCCCTCTAATCATCTACCAAATCATCCAGGTTAGTTTTCTAGTGCCTATTGAACTGATTTTAATCCCCTATTCTCTTTTCTCTCCCTCACCTTTTCTCCCTTTCGATAACAACACTCCTATCTGCAACAGAACAATAAGAATTAAACATTAATCGATAGATTTTTAAATCGAGCAAGGTTATACCAAATTGTTCATAAATCAATGTATAACACCATAGGAAAACCCAAACTCCTAGCTAAAATAATCTACAACAACAAATAAGAATTAACTTCCTTAGGAAAACAATCAACAAGTCTTGGGGTTTGAAAGAAGAAGTTACTAACGAAAAGATGGGTTTCAATTCTTGCTTAATAAACTGCACATCAAATGAAGATTATCAAATGATTCTTACTAAAATGCCATGGAACTTGGCCAGAAAACACATTCTTATTCAAGAATTGAAAGATAAGTAAGGTCTTGTTATAGACAATCAAAATACTATAGTTCTCTGGATTCAAATTCATGGCGTACCCAAAAATTATATCTCCATAGAAAATGTTGAAATCATAGGGGGTAGATTTGGAAGAGTGGTTGATATTCAATTACCACTGGCTAAATTATTCAAGGAGATCGGCTATTGTAGAGTTAGGTTGGAATGGGACATTAACCGACCTCTGGCAAAGTCTTACTGGTATGCTCAAATATGAAAGATTGGGAGAATTTTGTTTAACTTGTGGGCAATTAGAGCACATAGAGGAAGAATGCAATAACAAAATTCGACACAAAAAAGGCTAGGAATATAGATACATAGGATTGAACGAGTCTTTTCGGCTATCGAAAAAGCTCTGATTGTAGAAAATCTGCTGAACTTTATCTTCAAGAAAATGGAATCGAAATTGAGCAACAACTCCCAATTAGTGAGTCACAATCCAAAAAAAAGGACAGAAGGACCAAACTCGGTACTATTGTCAAGGACAAAGCGAGACAAGAAAACAAAAATGGAAAACACAAAATGGTGTACGAGGGGAGAGGAACATATAAGAATGAAGATGGAAAAAAATAAGGATGATAAACTGGAGCCTAAATCTCCTCTTAATATTGGGCTAGAAAAAAAAGAATAGAGTTTAATTGGCCACTTACACTCTTATTTGGGTCCATTAAAAAAGCGGAGGTGGACCTTAATCACTCTACTAACCAAACCCCAAACACAACAACTTTACTTAACCAAAATCAATTTATTTGGATGACGAAATTCCCAAATCAAACCCCAATCCTAAAAATAAAAAATCCAACAATTGAAAAACCATGATGGAAGACTATATTTAAGATGAAAGGATGGAAGAGGTTTCAAATTGATATGGTAATGAAATCTTAAGAGAGGAAAAAAATGAAAAGAATAGCACTCAACGCGTCCTTAGATAAAATCAAAGAAATGAAAAGATGTGGTGAGCTAGGTGGACTCCGGCTATGGGTGCTGCACAGCTGAGATGCCTTTTGAAATTGAATTGGAGAGTGGTAAAGTGAAACTGGAGGATGACATATGCGAGGTTGCGAGAGATAGGCAGAATATAATATAGGTTTTGTGAGAGACTGTGATAAATAAATGAAAAGTGTAGGTCTAGAGATAAAGTAACGGGCCATAGAATGATTGAAGAATAAAAGGCTAGACGTTACTCATGGTCTGCATTAAAAGTGAAACTCTTTTCTATGCATTAAAAGGTCCAGTTTATATTTGTCTAATCATCCTAATATGGTTTTTTAAAATAATTTTATACTATAATATATTTGTTTTTGCAACTATAATATTAATTTAGTCAGAAACAAATTGATATGATGACTCTCAGATTTTAAAGAAAGTCACTTTGCAGTGAAGGTAATTATGTAGTATTGTCATATAATATCATTCTTGTCGGACTAAAATAATATTATTGGCATCTCAAAACAAACGATCGCAAACATATACACATACATATGATAATGTGAGTATGATACCACCAAAAATGACTACATTTACAAAAAATAAACAAACTTTTATGCAATTAAATCAAATATATTTACATAATGTGAAATTTATCCATATATAATTCCACACATACATATATAAATAAAGAGTGTCCATAATTTAATTTTAGCTAAAAATACATAACCGATGTTTAAACTTATATAAGAAAGTATAAAAATTACTAAAGATTCCCCTACTATATACGTCTAACCCTTTAACAAAAAAACATGTCAATAGAAAAAAAAACTCAAAAACAAAAACTAAATGTATCAAACACCCTCTCTCCCCCCACCCTCTGGCCTCCAACAACACATATTCATGTCGTCACTCCAACACCATTGAATTGCCGCTGCCATTGATGGAGCCACCGAGCACTATCATTGTCGTATTTTATCCATCACCATCACAACCACATCATATTCTCTTTATCTCATACAATGTGAAATAAAAGTAGGTTTTATCCCAAAATTTTCTCCTTGTGTAAATTCGTCAAATGTTCCATAAGTAGAGGTAGGTGAATCACCACAGCCTTTTATATTAACTAACACTATTTCTCTATGTTTACACAACTAAAAGTTGAAACCCTCCCTCCATATATAACCACCACCAATACCTTCGACCTCCGCATAACCCCGTAAAACCACAACAAGCCACGACACCTATATTCCCTAAAATACTAAAAAAATTATTTTTCAGTTACTCAGATGATAACATAGGTATTACACAATAAGTGTTCGATAAAATCACAAAGCCATTTTCAATTTTATTTTCCCTTTTTTCCAGTAATTCTATCCTCTGGACTCAATTTCCCTTTCATAGAATTTCTCTTTTATCAGCAAAACTGAGTCTAGGATTTCTCTTTACCATTAGTTTATGGATGATAAGCAATAGACACACAATGTATCACCCCATACTTCTCTAATACCGCCTTCAAGTATTTGTTCACAAAGTGCTTACCTCTATCACTAATATTAACTCTAGGCATACAATGTCTCGTGAAGATGTGTGATTTCAAGAACTTTATCACCACTGATGAATCATTCGTAGGTATAGTTACAGCCTCTACCCATGTTGACACATAATCAAAACTAGAATGATATATAGATTTCCATTGGATGGTACATAGGGATCGATGAAATCAGTACTCCACACATCAAATATCTCAACTTCAAGAACATTATTATGTGGAATCTCATCTCTCTTTGAATATTACCGGTATATCGGCATATGTGGCATTCTTTGACATATGCATGTTAATCTTTATGTAAAGTAGGCCAATAAAAACTGGATTTAAGTACCTTTGCAGTTGTACAATCACCTCTGAAATGTCCTCCGTAGGGTGAATAATGAAAACTTGCAACTACTACCCGGACTTCACCTTCAGGTATGCATCTTCTCACCATCAGATCACTACATGTTTTGTAGAGGAAAGAATTCTCCAAAAAGAATTGCTTAGCATGGTGGACGAATCTCTTCCTCTCTTATGGGTTAGCTCCTTCGGGAAAGGATCCACTCACAATAAGATTTTCTATATATGCATAACAAGGAGTACCAGTTAAGTGTATCGTAATAAACTCTCATTGTGAAACTTCTCTTTGACCAACTCTGATCCACTATTAACCTTAGAACCTTCTAGACACGACAAATGATCTACAACTTGATTCTCACTTCCCTTTCGATCTCGAATCTGTAAGTTCAACTCTTGAAACAATAATACTCATCTTATCAAACGCGGCTTCGTGTCTTTCTTCTCCATAAGGTATCTGATCGCGTATACAACAATTTTCGCCCCAAGAAGATAGGAACGAAATTTGTCAAAAGCGTACACAACGGCTAATAGTTCCTTCTCGGTCACGGTATAATTAATTTGAGCACTTGTGAAAGTATTACTCGCATAGTAAATGGAACGAAATACCTTCTCTTTTCTCTAACCTAACACAACACCTATAGCAAGATCATTAGCATCACACATAACTTCAGACGAAATATTCCATTCAGGAGGGAGTACGATCGGAGCGGACATGAACTTCTCCTTGATCTCTAAGAATGCCGCCATGATAGCTTCATTAAAAAGGAATTTGGTGTCCTTCTCAAGTAAGTTACACAACGACTTTACTATCTTTGAGAAATATTTGATGAACCGAGAAGCTTTTCACCCCCTTTAACTTAAAAAGGATGTGGAAGAATCTTGATCACTTCAATATTTCTGCGATTAACCTCTAAACCTGAGCTTGCAACCTTATACCCAAACACTATTCTCTCACGAATTATGAAGTGAAACTTCTCTAAATTTTAAACCAAACCAGTTTCCTTGCATCTAATTAACACCTTCTCTTGATTCTGCAAACGATCATCAAAAGTTTAACACCAAAAACAGAAAAGTCATCCATTAATACCTGAAGGAATCGATCATGTCCTAGAAAACTTCCATAATGCATCTATGGAAAGTAGTATGTGCATTACACAATCCAAATGGAATCCTTCGATTGGTAAAGGTATCAAAGGGACATGAAAATGTGGTTTTGTGTTGATCTGAAGGGTCTAAGCATATCTGATTGTAACCTAAGTACCTATCAAGAAAACAATAGTACTCTCTTATGGCTAGCTTGTCCAAATCTGATATATGAACGGAAGAAGCAAATGGTCTTTTCTGGTGGCGTTGTCTAACTTACAGTAATCCAAACACACTCTCCAACCAACTACGGTTCTCGAGGGTATGACTTCATTTTGATAATTCAGGTTAGTAGTGATACCACCCTTCTTTGGCACGCTTTGAACTGGATTCACCCACTCTCTACTGGATATGGGAAAGATTATTCCTGCATCTAGTAAATTGATTACTTCCTTATTAACCACCTAATTGTTACTGGCATCAACCTCCTTTTTCCTTTAACTGAGCGTGTATTTTATCTTCCAAAATAATTTTGTGTTGGCAAATGGTAGGACCAATACCTTAAATATCATCAATATTCTATCCAATTTCTCTCTTTATTAGCTCGTAGTACACGCAACAAGTTATTAAAACCCTAAACACTGTCCCTAAAGATGGTAATATTATTTTTATGAAAGTATAAAATTGGTAAACCATAAACCCTGGTTCTTAAATATTATATACATAAACCCAAACCTTAATAAAACCAAACCCTAACAACCTAAATCCTAAATCCTTAACCTAAAAACATTAATCCTATTAAACCTAATCATAAAACCATAAACCCTAAAAAACACTAAAAGCCAAAAAGTAAAAGAAGAAAATGAATAATATTATAATTTTTGTTACTTTGTGTTGTTTAGGATTACACAAAACTGGTACACGCAAATTTGAGTTTTGTGTGTTACACGAATACACGAAACTAAGTTTTGTGTATTCTTATAACATTCAAAATCACAAAGAAGGAGATAAAGGACTAGCATGATGTGGCCTATCATTTTATGTGTTACAGTATTACACATAACTAATTCTGTTGTATACTTGTAACCCACAAAATCACATATTAAAGAAAAACACTAATATGACGTGTCATTTGGTGTGTTACATACATGAATACAAAAAAATACATATAATCTAATATTTACACATTATCTTTTATTATTTTCATATTACATCATTACACGAAATAGTCGCTTTGTGTATTCATGCGATACACAAAATCACAGACGTGAGGTGGCTTGACTGGAAGAGAAAAAGTTAATTTCTGTGTTATTGTAATACAGAAATGAATGTTTTATGTATTACAATAAAACACAAAATAACAAAAAAATGGTTGGACAAAAATTTAATACATCAAGATAGTTACAAAAAAGTAAATATAAAGTATGCGATTAATAAAGAGAAAAAAATTATTTTGTTAATGAAAGGAATGCTTTAGATTGATTGTTGCGCAGGGTCCCCTTACCCAAGTCTTTGGTAATTATTAATTCGCCACCTAAGTCCACCCGGAAGGTGGTTAGGAGGAATATAGAATCCTGGCTACTTATCTATGAACTTTTATCACCCTTATTAACTAGTAGAAGAAATATAAGGATTAGTGCATACTAGATAAACTATAGCTATACTCTATCATCAAAATAACTATTTGTTTGTCATGAAAGTTTGATTTTAAACCAAACTTGAGAAGAATCTTTACCAAGACTATATCTCGGTGAATGTAAATGACATATTGAACATCATGCAGTACAAGGTATTGAAGACTAGTAAGTTCATTTTCTATATACCAATACATTTAATCTGAACTTAGTTATTGTAACCCATATACATCCATCTGGTTTCTCCCAGAGTTCGATTGCATTCGTCATAGACCCTTTGGTCCTTAGCAATTGGTCAATAATTTCTGATAGTTCACAAAGGTTAAAAATCATAAACTATGTCCTTATATTATGTGAAAATTACACTAAAGCGAAACCTTATGCTATGACAAAATTTCTCATAGATCTTATATTTTAATATACTTATAAGATATATATTAAATGAAATCTAACTGTTTACCAATCCAACTAGTTCTATCATCCGAGACCTAATTTGTCAAAACACTCCTGGATGCTATTTACGTATTGAAGTAGTTGTTGCCTTGTATCTTGTGGTTTTTAGCATGTCTGTACGGGTATTGAGATGTTGAGGTTTGCTTTTGAAAATTACTTATCCTGCCTTTTCATCCACGAGTTTGATTTTCTTCAATATCGGCTTGATCCTCCAACTAACCGCCGACACTTGATTAATACACTGAATTAGTTCTAAGTAAATCCGAAAAGATGGTCTTCTTTCCGTATTTGAAGTCCTTGCATATCCCCATTATCTCAAATTTGAGTTTTATGTGTTACATTATAACATTCAAAATCACAAAGAATGAGATAAAGGACTATCGTGATGTGGCCTATCATTTTGTGTGTTACAATATTACACATAACTATTTTTTGTGTATACTTGTAACACACAAAGTCACATATTAAATAAAAAGACTAATATGACATGTCATTTGGTGTGTTACATACATGAATACAAAAAAATACATATAATCCAATATCTACACATTCTCTTTTCATTTTTGCATATTACATCATTACACAAAACAGTCGCTTTGTGTGTTTATGCGATAAACAAAATCACATACATGAGGGGGTTTGACTAGAAGAAAAAAAGTGAATTTGTGTGTTACTGTAATACACAAATGACAGTTTTATGTATTACAACGAAACACAAAATACCAAAAAAAGTTTGTACAAAAGGTTAATACATCAAGATAGTTAAAAATAAGTAAATATAAAGTATATGCGATTAATAAAGAGAGAAAAAATGATTTTTTTAATGAAGGGAATGCTTTAGATTGATCATTTCGCAGGGTCCCCTTACCCAAGTCCCTTGGTAATTGTTAGGTCGCCACCTAATTCCACCCGGAATGAGATTAGGAAGAATATAGAATTCTGGCTACTTATCAAAGAATGTTAATCACCCTTATTAACTAGTAGAAGAAATATAAAGATTAGTGCATACTAGCAAAACATGAGCTATACTAGTAATTGTTCCAATGAATAAGACAGATCATGTTGAATCCTAATTTGTGCAACTAGTCCGGCCCAAATTTGTCAACGTATTCCACAATTAAAAAGTAAATACTAAACTGTTTCATCTTCTAAATGAGATTATTCGTATTTAGCAATACATCACATTTTCTTATTTTCAGATTTTTGCCACTCGTTATTGTGTTATTACTTGCTTTCCAAATGAATATTCTAAATTTTGTTGGTATATAAACATATATATCCATACAAATAAATAAAATAAGATAAATCTAGTTAAATTTTGGTGAACAAGCAAAAATTCATATAATTTTTTAGAGATATAGGTAATCGTATAGTCATTTTTTAAAGCTTATTATGTTGTATATTGACTTGACCGGTCATGACGTGTACACGCAAGAAAAATTGTATGAAATATCCGCTTCATGGAGGGATTGTATGGACTAGTCTTACCCTGACCATGTACAGTAATGTGTATTATGTTGTAATACATATTAATGTAGGGTGTGGGAAAGCACAAGGCGGGGATGGAATCTTTTGCGGAACAGAGGTAACCAAGATAGGTTAACTGGCTTCAAACCCTCCAATTCATATTCCTAGTTACAAGATTTACTTATGATATTTATGTAGTTAGACGATTTAGATTGTAATTAAAATACAGGGCATGTGTTATGTTCTTGCATTAACAAGGTTCTTGGACTTGAACCCTTGTGTCCAGAACTGAAGTTGTCAATGAGGTGTTACACATGAAGAGGGTTCACAGGTACGGAAAATATATGCAAACGTGGCAGTCTAATCATCATTTGAAAATTATGACACATTATGATAGATAACCATGTATATACGAATAAATTATCCCATATAACAGAAATAGTTTAAATCCATCATTACTAAAATAAAGGAAGAAAAGAAAAATAATAAAGCACACTAACACCATTTTTTGTTTCTCAAGTACTTTCTTTGTTATCCTTTTCTTTCTTTTCTTGATTTGTATTTTTTAAATCCAGCTTTTTATTTGTCATTTAAACTTTTTACCTCAGAGTTTGATTTATTTTATTTAGAGAATTCATCATAGGCTAAAATAGCTTATTATAATATTTGTCTAGGATTAGGGATCTTTCCTTCAAAGAAAAATATATTTCTTACTTTCCAAATGTGCCAGATTATAAAAGGAACATGAGAACTTATACTTCTACCTACTATATATGTACACCCTTACAAGGTTTTAAGATTAAGAAACCAGTTCTCAAACCATGAAGTACAACAAGATGTAGTAAGTAGTTGTAAAGGTGAAATAAACCATTGGGCTATCGCCCATGAACATTTAAATAGTATATGTTCTAATTGATTCAACATCAGTGCCGCATACCGGTGCAAGATGAAGCGTTGTGACGGTTCATAACAACGGTTTAGGTCACGTCAAATAAAGGGTTGGACCGACCTATCGGCATTCAAAGCGGCTAGCTGGAGAACAACCGTGTCGTCATTCGCGACAATCTATGCCATGGTCTTGGAATTACGAGAGTAAGCCCGATATACCAGGTATCTGACCGGTATATGCCGATGCAGTGGCTGTTTAATGCTAAAATAAAGGAACCTCAGGCTCTCTAACTGTGGAGAACCTAATCAAATCCTCCTTCAACTTCAACAAGACAAAAAGTTCAATCCCAACCTCTATAAAAACACCTTGAAACTTGTTTAAAACTTACAACAAACGCAAAAAAACAACCAAATATTTCTTCCATCTTTAATAAACACATGATGTTCATCAAATCCATTCCATAATACCCAAAAAACCAAAGATCATCAAGATTTTAAGATTTCTTCCACCACAATTAAATCTATTTCCTTCCCCTATTATTCACAATCCAAAATCCAAACAAAATTCTCAAGCCACACCAATCTTTCAGAACTATAATTCTTACTTGGTACATCTTGAGTTGTGGATTATCAAAGATGATGAACAAAACAGATGTTATGTATTACTAGAGAAAGTGTTATATCTTAGGGAAGAAAAAGAATTTTCCTAGAGCTACAAAGGAGTAATCCATCAACATTGATGAGCCAATTGCAAAGAAACCAGAGCTCGAGGTAACTACACAAGAACCACTACGAGAATATACCATGAGAAAAAGGGTGCCAGCCAAATGAATAGAACAAGAACCAATAGCCAAAGATCGAGGTTCATTTTCTAATACTAAAGTCAATCAGAGGAGGTTGTATCTACACCTCTAGAGTGGGCATATGTTAATGAGAAGAATCACAGAGTTAAAAGACAAAATTCCTAGCTGCTTCATGAAACTATGAAGGATGAACTACAATATTGAAAAGATCATGGCTATGTTTGAAATATAAGATGATTCTCCATCCGATTATGAATGGAAAAACATGAGTTTTTTCCGTCTACCACCTTCTAATACTTTTCCTTAATTTCTTATGTCTTGGTTTAGTTTAGATTTTATTTGCTTTATTAAGTCTTTTTCGAGTTGCGGGGACGTGCTCAATTTTGAGTTTTGGGTGGGGATATGTTGTCCTCATCTTCCTTTTTTCTATAGCGTAAAATTAAGAAATATAGGGTTAGAATTGGCATAGAATATGGTGAATGTCACTAGTGAGCATGTTTGTAATTAATTCAATGATAGTAATTAGTATATTTCAAAATAGTGTCACAAACATGTTTTTTATGCATCCATGAAACAAGAAGTAAAAGATAGGAAAGATTAATAAGCAATGTGTATTAAGTGTCAAGTTAAATCTTAGGGAGATTTGAGATGTATATAGAACGTGGGGTCTGAAATTAGTTAATAACCCGCTTAATCTATGAACTAAAAATTTAAAAAGTAACGAAATCTAGTAGTTAGAAAAACGAAAAGGCATGTCCTTTCATATAAGTTAAATGTAGCCTTTTAGCTTTCTCACATGTTTATTAATATACATTATTATCTGTCTCATCCCCTCTAAGCCTTTCTAAAGCCTTTTAGTAGCCATATTACAAGCCATACCCTTAATTTATAGGACTTATCCATATAAACTTCTCTTAAACTGAAACCCGGAGACAAGTTGTTTTAGAGCTCTAGTTTGGGGTAGTGAGTTTTATC
This sequence comes from Nemophila menziesii, assembly GCA_029959085.1. NCBI lineage: Eukaryota > Viridiplantae > Streptophyta > Magnoliopsida > Boraginales > Hydrophyllaceae > Nemophila > Nemophila menziesii. The sequence goes on along the minus strand of JARWIR010000011.1, from coordinate 36,299,377 downwards.
ACCGAAAAACAATGGGAGTGGGAATTGGATCGTTATTGTGATATTATCGATGATGAGTTATTTGTAACCCTGGGTAAATGAAAGAATATATTTGTGTAGAAGAAAAGAAATATGAGAAAAAAATGGTATGATACCCCGCATAAAAATGTGAGTCATAGCCAACATAGAGAAAACAATATTTGAAAAAGATTGGATATGATTTGGATCGGAAAAGTGAAAAGTGTTATGTAATCATCATGATTAGTTATACTAATTTTAAGTTAACTATGTGGATTCCTAAATGGTGTTTGGTGGATGGGCTCATTGGAAAGGCAAGTGGAAATCAAATTAGGTCATTATTTTTAATCTATAAGCTTCAACATGAACCTTTTCTTGGATCTTGATACTTGGATTATATTATTCTTATTGGTTTATTCTTGACATAATTCTTAGTTGTTCAATGAATGCTGGATTTATCTTTTAATGGATTAAAAGCGATGGATTTAATCTCGAATTCCATACTATCCAACAAGTACTAAATTATACTTAAAAGAGTAGTGTTTTTATGTCTAACTAATACTCTCTTTTACCTTGATGTTTTGTGTCTAATCAAATCTTGTAGAATATTTAGAGCTCAATGTGCATCTGATTAAAAAATTGCACATTAGAAAACATTCATTAAGATTTTTAATTTAATTTTGTCGGTTTTATATTTGTTGATGTAACCGTTTCTTTTGGAATAAATAGATGAATTTAGTCTCCCTCTTATTTCTCTTCTTCTTGTATGATATGACCTTCCCATTCCTTTGACTTGAGACTTAGATTTTGATAAATAGTTTTATATAATGGGCTTGGTTCTTCAAATGAAATAAATTATTTGTTTAGATATAATACTTGTTGGATTGTTTCCACTGTATGGTTTTCCCTGGGTCAATAAGACATGATTTGAGATGCTGGTACATTTGATGTTTACATGAATATTTGGAAGGTGAAAGAAATTGAGAGAATCATGCCTAATAAATTATTAGTTTAATTATTTGTTTTATGACACTATGCAGATTGGTTTCAGACATTTTAATCTACAAATAGGTGGAATTCACAAAAGTTTTTTCGGGATAGGGTTTTTGGTAGGGTAAGTAGAAATTAGATGGGACCATTGTTTGTAATATATAAGTTTTTTCGTGTAATCTTTAATTGGGTCATGATACTTGGATTGATAATTTTTATCTTTGTTGTAAAATGATTTTCATCTCTTTTGAAGTTTACTCAGACAATCTCATTGATACTACCTTGGTTTTCATCAATGGAATTACTAATTGGAAGATATTCTATATAGGTAATGGTTTTTCTTTGCCTCAAATTGTGTGTTTTTAATAATCATAGGGTAAAATAATTTATGTTGTGTTTTCTCTAGGGATAATAATGTCAAGATATTCTCTTGTTATTTTAACCAAGTAAATGTATTTGTGGCATTCGAAAACCAAACAAGATCAAATCATGATGTTTTTTTGTTTAGACGGTATGGTATGTATATTTGGTAAACTAAAGTGAGCTTTTGGCTTTCTCCTCACTTACCATCATCAAATTATCTAATAGATTGAGTTTACACTTAAATACGTTCTCACTCAACCTATTTGACGCACAAATTTAGGGTCACCAAATTCACCCAATAAGCACTAAATATTGTTCCCAAACTATCACTTGCTGGTCACTTGATTTTTTTATCTTTTTTGTAAGATATCCCTGACCATCATTTTGATGTGAATGGTCATGTCGATTATATATATAATTTTTTCTCTTGTTTTTTCAAACACACCGGAAAGGATTACAAATAATATATCATCAACAGTTGTGCACATCATACAAATGCATAAAAGTCCCTCCCAATGTAATTTCCCAATGATACGAACACCACCCCAAACTCAAGCTCAAGACAAAATGCCTAAGATCGTGATTCAAGTACGGGTCATATGGAAAGTTCTATAAACTAAGGGGATATGGCTTATATCGTAGCGACAAAATAAAGGCTTAAAGGCAAAAAATGGGGCTAAGAAGGATAAAAATAATCACGAGTTAGAAAGCTAAAAGGTTTCAAATGGATATAAAAGAATTACCTTTACCTTTTTCCTAGTTACGTAGGTTGCCTCTAGTTCATAACTAATTAGGTTATCTACTCATTTGGAATCTGGTATACATTTCTCTTCAATGGATATGCCATATTCAAAATTTGATTCAATTTCTTGTAATAATTCTACTGAATTGATTCTTGTAAACAAAAATGTTGAAGAAAAATAAGATTTAAAATTTGATTTTCAAGTACACTAATGGTAGAATTTTAAAACTCCTCTAGATGGTTGTGCAAGGTGATTTATGAATCAAAATATATACTATATTCTATTCAAATTAAGTAAAATAACAATTTTTTTTCATAAAATTATAAAAATAAATAAATAATCACTTTAAAAGAAAAAAATAAAATCGGTTTTGACCTAAATAACAATCAAACCCAAAGCCCGCCTCCAATTATATATATATCACCTAATGTGTGTATCTTTTACTTATATTCCTTTATATTTTCAAAATTAGTATCTTTCTCTGTGTGTTACTCTTCTAAACATATCTCTTTTCCTATTTGTTTTCCAGAATACCGATTTCTAGTTGTATAATCTTGGATCGTTGGTCATAACATTTTAATTAAGGTATGTTGAAAAATTCAATTTTATATATTTATTCTATAATTTGTGCAGTAATCTTTGTACTTACAAAATTTTGTAATTTTCTAAATCCCAATTTGCACTCAATTACAAAATTTACTTTTGGTTAATGTTTTGTTTTCAAAATTATTGTATGCCATAATATCTTAAATTTTATTATTAAGATTTTTAGTTTGCTAAAATTTAAATTATATATATTTTATATTGAATCATATGAAGAATGAGAAAATATGCTATAATAGAGTAAAATTTACTCTTTATGCACTCAATTAGAATATGCAGATTTGAATATGGTCTAAATAAGTTGTTCTAATAAAAATCTTAGGGCATTGCTTCTATATATTTAATGTTGATTACATAGGTTGTTTTTAATTTAAATTTCTTTATTAACCAAAGTTTTCTTATTGATTATTTCAATCGTAAGTAGTACTAATCACATATTAATTTTTTTATATTTCTTAACACATATAAAAATATTTGGTCATTGTATTTCAATAAAAAAAATTATTTGTATCTTATTATGTTGATTGCTCAAATACTTGAAAAGCTAAATTTAATCTAAACATTTTTATTATTGTAACTAGTTGAAATTAGTCCCAGAAAGTGCAAGTGGAGAGAAAATAGGCCCAAATATTGGTATGATAGCGCTATTATAACAAAAAAAGGCACATAAAGGACCTCATCACATTTGAAGCCGTCACAATGGTAGGAGGCTAGAAGTTGAATGAAATCCTAAACATATCAGCTAATCATATCCACAAATTAGGAGATTCTCTCAAATTCCCATTCGGCTAATCATATTCATAAATTAGGAGATGCACTCAAATGCCTATTCTGGTAATTGATTCGATAATTGATGCCGATGACCTTTTCGATGTATATTAAACTGAAAATGTATATTTGATTACTAGATTTATTTACTATTTTGGATTTATGTTGACATTTGCAACCTTGACTTGCTAAGTGAACCAATATTGTTTCCTTGTATTAGGCTTAGCCGGAAATAAAATTTTAACCTAACACAAACACAAACGAAGTTAGTTAATATATTTAGATTTTTTCAATGTAAAACTATCATTGGATAAGTACATGTAGCGATGAATTCATGTTATGAGTCAAAATAAGATAAATTTGCACAAGAGTTTGATCTCAAGATATGTTGTTCTCTTATATTTTAATTCAAAATTAATTACATATTTAATCATTTATTAGACTTAAACTAACCATCATATTAGTTTATCAACTAAACTTATATCGACAACTTATTTCTTATTTTTTAGAATCCAATAATGGTTCTCCTTCTATCCACATGAACATTTAGTTTATTTGACCAAGAAATGTTTAGTAAAACATACAACCTACATTAATTTAGTTAATATTATTTTGATGTGTTTCGATTTTATCATAACTAATAATTTATTGTACTTAGCTAAATGTAAATAACACTCTATTAATATTATATATTATTATGAATATTATAGTTTACATATTTTTTAGGCACATACATTATATGATTGTTATTATTTTAAGAAATACAAAAATAGTCACATTCATTATAAAAGTTGAAAGATTATATGAAAAATGATTTATTAAAGATGTAATATTATATGAAGTTATTATAACTCATAATATATAAATCAACTTAAATATACTATTAAGGGGTAAAGTCCATTAATTACACGAAGAGTGGAATTGTTATTAATTAACTACAACTTCAAGCTAATTCACTATTAAGAACAAAAAAATATGCAAAATAATTATGATAAAACTGACTACCCGGTTTCCTCCCAACAAACCACCACAAACCACCAACTCTACAAAAGAAATTCCTCAATCCCATACCCTCTAATCATCTACCAAATCACCTAGGTTAGTTTTATAGTGCCTCTTGAAATGCTTTTATTCCGCTATTCTCCTTTCTCTTCCTCTCCTTTTCTCCCTTTCGATTGCAACACTCCTATTTGCAATGGAACAACAAGAATTTATACATTAATCGATAGATTTTGAAATCGAGCAAGGTTATACTAAATTGTTCATAACTCAATCTATAACACCATGGGAAAACCCAAACTCCTAGCTAAAATCATCTACAACAAACAAATAAGATTTAACTTCCTTAGGAAAACAATCAACAAGTGTTAGGGTTTGAAAGAAGATGTTACTAACGAAAAGATGGGTTTCAATTCTTGCTTAGTAAACTGCACATCATATGAAGATTATCAAATGATTCTTACTAAAATGCCATGGAACTTGGCCAGAAAACGTATTCTCATTCAGGAACTGAAAGATAAATAAGGTCTTTTTATAGAAAATCAAAATACTATAGTTCTCTGGATTCAAATTCATGGCCTGCCCAAAAATTATATCTCCATAGAAAATGTTGAAATCATAGGGGGGAGATTTTGAAGGGTGATTGATATTTAGGTTGGAATGAGACATTAATAAACCTCTAGCGGAGTCTTACTGGTATGCTCAAATCCGAAAGATTGAGAGACTTTGGTTTAAATTGTGGGAAATTAGACCACATAGAGGAAGAATGCAATAAAAAAATTCGACTAAAAAAAGGCTAGGAAAATAGATACATAGGACTGAACGAGACTTTTTGTCTATTGAAAAAGCTCCGATTGTAGAAAATCCGATGAACTTTATCCTCAGGGAAATGGAATCGAAATTGAGAAACAACTCCCAATGAGTGAGTCACAAGGCAAAAAATGACAGAAGGACCAAACTCGGTACTCTTGTCAAGGACAAAGCGAGACAAGAAAACAAAAATGGAAAACACTAAATGGTGTACGAGGGGAGAGGAACGTACAAGATTGAAGGTGGGGATCGAATTTTATTGAAATTATTTAAACCTGAAAACATTATGTTTGGTGAACATATGGACAAAAATAAGGATAATATGCTGGAGCCTAAATCTCCTCTCAATATTGGGCTAGAAAAAAAAGGAATAGAGTTTAATGGGCCACATACACTCTTATTTGGGTCCATTAAAAAAGCCGTGGACCTTAATCATTCTAGTAACCCAACCCCAAACACAACAACTTTACTTAACCAAAATTAATTTATTTGGATTAAGAAATTCCCAAATCAAACCCAAATCCTAAAAAAAAAATCCATCAATTGCAAAACCATGGTGGAAGACTATATTTAAGATGAAAGGATATAAGAGGTACCAAACTTCTATGGTAATGAAATCTTAAGAGAGGAAAACAAAATGAAAAGAATAGCACTCAACGCGTCCTTAGATAACATCAAAGAAATAAAAAGATTTGGCGAGCTAGGTGGACTCCGGCTATGGGTGCTGCAAAGATGAGATGCCTTTTGATAGTGGAATTGGAGAGTGGTAAAGTGAAAGATGAGTATGAGATATGTGGGTTTGAGAGAGATAGGTGGAATATAAGATACGTTTTGTGAGAGACTATGATAAATAATGAAAAGTGTACGTCTAGAAATAAAGTAACCGGACATAGTATGATTGAAGAATAAAAGGCTAGACGATACTCATTGTCTGGCCCAGACCAAAAAAGACCAAAAAAGACCAAAAAATTGATTTTAGGATTGTGTCGGTTTTATGGGTCAGTGGGTTCGTTTGCGCATCCCTTCTTTTATTACATAATGAGAAAATGTTGTATAAAAAATACTAGACCAAATAAGGTTAAAATATATCTAAACTATAAGTATAACTTTGAATTGAGCACCTTCAAATTTTATTGTAATTTTATGTTTGAAAACCCGAATGTAAAATTGATGGTCTATCAATTTATAATTCCTTGAGTTAAATACACAAAAAATCTTTGAACCTTATTCCCCTTCTCCTAAGAGTACAACTCCTGTTTATGCATTAAAAGGTTCAGTTTATATTTGTTTAATCATCCAAATATGTTTTTTTAATAATTTTATACCACAATATATTTGTTCTTGCAACTATATGATTAATTTAGTCACAAACGAATTGATTTAAAGAGTACCAGATTTTAAAGAAAGTCACTTTGTAGTGAAGGTAATTATGTAGTATTGTCATATAATATCATTCTTGTCTAGCCTGAATAATATTATTGGCATCTCAAAACAAACAATCGCAAACATATACAAATACATAATATATTGTGAGTATGACACCAAAAAAATTACTACGCTTACAAAAAATAAACAAACTTTTATGCCATTAAATCAAATATATTTACATATTGTGAAATTTATCCATATATAATTCCACACATTCATATATAATTTTAGTTAAAAATACATAACCGACGTTTAAACTTATATAAAAAAACTATAAAAATTACTGAAGATACACCTACTATATACAGCTAACCCTTCAATAGAAAAACATGTTAATAGAAAAAGAAACCCAAAACAAAAACTAAACGTATCAAACACCCTCTCTCTCCCCCACCCTCTGGCCTCTAACAACACCTATTCACGGCGTCACTCCAACACCATTGAGTTACCGCTTCCATTTATGGAGTCACCGAGCACTACCATTGTCGTATTTTATCCATCACCATCACAACCGCATCATATTCTCTTTCTCATACGATGTGAAATAAAAGAAGGTTTTATCCCAAAAATTTCTCCTTGTGTAAATTCGTCAAATGTTCCATATGTAGAGGTAGGTGAATCACCACCACCTTTTATATTCACCAACACTATTTCTCTATGTTTCCACAACTCACAGTTGAAACCCTCCCTCCCTATATAACCACCACCAATACCATAAAACGTCCGCATAACCCCCTAAAACCACCACAAGCCTTCAGTTACTCAGATGATAACACGGGTATTGTACAATAAGTGTTCGATAAATTCACAAAGTCATTTTTCAATTTTATTTTCCTTTTTTTCGGTAATTTTATTCTCTGGACACCATTGCCCTTTCATAAAATTTCTCTTCTATCAGCAAAACTGAGTCAAGGATTCTCTTGACCATTTTCTTGTGGATGATTAGAAAAAGATACACGATGTCTCACCCCATACTTCTCTAATACCTCCTTCAAGTATTTGTTCACAAAGTGCGTACCTCCATCACTAATAATAACTCTAGGCGTACCATGTCTCATGAAGATGTGTGATATCAAGAACTTTATCACCACTGATGAATCATTTGTAGGTAGAGCTATGTCCTCTACCCAAAACTTCCCCTTTGCCAGCTACTTGATTTTTTTTATATATACATCTTTTTTATCTTTTCTTTGTAAAATACCCCTGACCATCATTTTGATGTGAATGGTCATGTAGATTATATAGTTTTTATTTTTCTCTGGTTTTTTCAAAGACCCCGGCAAAGGGTTACAAATAATATATCATCATCAATTGCGCACATCATACAAACGCATAAAAGTCCCTCCTAATGTAATTCCCCAGTGATGCAACCACCACCCCAAACTCAAGCTCCAGACAGGAAGTCTCATGATCGTGATTCAAGTGCGGGTCATATGAAAAGTCCTATAAAGTAAGGGGATATAGCTATATCGTGGCGACAAAAGAAAGGCTTAAAGGCTAAAAATGGGGCTATGAAGGATAATATTAATCACGGGTTAGAAAGCTAAAAGGTTTCAAATGGATATCAAATAATTGCCTCTATCATTTTCCTAGTTACATAGCTTGCCTTTAGTTTCTAACTAAGTGTGTTCTCTACTCAATTAGATATCACGTTCTACACACCAATCGTTTTCTCTAAGTACAAGCTTATTTCTTTTGCATTGTTCTTTAATTTTTCCTATCAATTATCTAATGTTTACATGCAATCAAAGTGTGTTTTACATTAGCTCCTAAGGTCTACTATTCCCTATCATAAATTTATAAAGGCTATGGTATATAGTGTGTGACAATGATACCAAGACGTGGAATTAGACCTGTTATGAACAACTAATGACAAAGAAAGGAAAATCCAAGGTAAGTAAATAAGCGGTAGTCGAAGATGTACAAGGATCCAATATTGAGAGATACAACCATTGCCATTACTTCTATTTCATAAATATTTTATCACTAATATTTTTTTGCAAACAATCACTTAATGAATAAGGACGGGTTAATTAAAAATTTAGACATGATGTTATAAAATTTGCTAAAAGTTTTGCTAACATGGTTCTTTTATTTACTTAAGTATGAGATAATCTTAATTTCTTTGTGTTAAAAATTTACTTAACCCTATAAAGTACATAGTTTATTGGAATCAAACCCTAACTCAACTTCATTTAGATATAACATCACACTAACATCTCTTCCAACATCAAAAGAATATTCAGAAGGTCAACCACAAGCAATCATTATCTCAATTTTATCTCTTAACCCACTTTTTTTGTATTATGTTTCTTGAACGTGGCCGTCCAGACCTCTGACCTCAACCTCAGATCTCTCTGTGAAAAAGCACTATTGTATTTCGTATCTCAGATCCTTGGCCATGGTATTTCAGTTAACTTTCAACGACAAAGGTATATTTTCAATTCCTATCTTTTTGTTAATAACACATATTTTATTTAGAAAACCACAATTCTAATAAATATTATATATTTTTTAATTTCATATTTATTTTTTACAATTTGAAAACTATTTAGAAATAGAAATAAGATTAAAATAGGAAATTAAGTTTTTTATCAAGAAATTTATATAAAACTTGAATTAAACAAGGAAAAAAAAGAAACATAAATTCAAGTATAACATAAGGATTGACCGAATAATAGTTGGTTTACTGGTTAGAAGTTTCTACAAATATCTCAGAGCTTACCCGAGTTAAAGGCCTCTCTAATATAATAAGACATAATATATTATATATATTATATCTCTCATTATATATTTTCATGTAACAACTAGTAGGTCCATAGTAATTTTAGAGACAATTTCACATAAATTATGAAAAAACATCAATTTCACGATTAAAACAAACATTATTGTAAATGTAAACATTACCAATATACCCTTCTAACTATTAAATAATAACTATACTTATTAATTAATAAGACATTTCACTGAGTTTTTTACAGTTAATTAATAATAACTATATTAATTTATTAAAAAAATAAAAGTAAATATAAAATATATTTTTACCAACAGAGGTTTTCAGGGAATTGTTTTAAATTTTTTCTTTTCTAAAACAGCTAGGGAAATTTTTTTTCCCTGGTTTTTCCTTTTCGAAAGAGGGGTCCTAGGTGAGGGAATTTTCATATTAGCAATTTTTATTACTTTTAGAAGGGGATAATTATTTTTATGATTTATTTTTCTTAAGGAGGCAAATTTTTCTTTCCAACTTTTTACCTTTTCAGCGGAGTGACAAATTTTATGATTTTTTTTCAAGTTTGAATATAAATTTTTTCATTTTTAGATTTTATATCTTTTTTAGCCAGGGACCCGTCGGAAGAATATTTTTTATAATTTTTTTCTTTTCCAGCGAGAAGCAAGGGACTTTATTTTTATTCTAATATTATTGTTTTCTTTTAAGGGATGATAGTGGCTAGGGCAAGTTTTATCGTTTTTCTTTTTTAGTATGGGTAAGGGTGAAAAAAATTAAATTTTTATCTTATCCAACAAGGGGATCGAGAGGGGGAAGAGATTTATCCGATTTACATTATAAGATTGGGATAAGATTTGTGTGATCAATATTTATATGAGATTTTCTTGTCAATTACAAATCAAACCCCTACTTGTTTTTTACTCAAAAACAAGCATGGCTAGGAAAACAAACCATATACAACATTTACTAGAAAGTAAACCTATCAACTTGCAAGACAACCTATACAACCATTGCTAGAAAATAAATCAAAGTAAAAGCACCCTATACAACTATTGCTAGGAAATTAAACCCTATACAACAATTGTTAGAGACTTATACTAGGTCCAAACTCCAAGCTATCTTCCTTGATCTTCTTGTTCTCCTCCCTTGAGTACTCCATGTAGCTTCCATCTTGCTATCAATCTCATATTCTCAACACTCCTCTTAAATAACTTTCTATTCCAAAGTGTGTATTAAACATCTTTCACAACTATTTTCACAATATCCTCATATATAGGATACATCTTCTTAAACTCTTTTTTATTCCTCACATTCCAAATACAATAAAGAAAGCTAAGGAAAGTAATATTTGATATGGTATCTTTTAAGGTGTTACCATCAAACTTAAGCATAAAATCAAGCCTTTCCTCCCAAGTATTATCCGAGTTGTGCCAACTATGAAGAGTACAAATCTCCTTCCAAGCCAAATTAGTGAATTTGCAATTCAAAAATAAGTGATCCCTTGATTCATGTTCTTCAAAGCAAAGGTAACACATCTTGTCCACTTCCATCCCCCACTTGCTAAGCCTATCTTTAGTGCTTAATCTATCCTTACAAATTAACCAAGCACAAAACTTGTGCTTTGGCATACTCCATTTATGCCACACCACACTATACTATTTTGTTTTCTCATTAGGACCCCTTAGGTCATACTAACATCGAAGGTCCTAAAGCCTTTATCTCCCTCTTTTATAGTGTCATGCTTCTCATTAAGCACCACATCTTTTACCACCTCATACACCTTTTTAAACCTAGGTGGAAATATCCACCTCTTCCCCACATAATAGTCCACCCATTTTTTGTTAATATTGTAATTACCCAAAGAAATAGCATCCTTTTGTTCACAAATATCACCTACACAGTTTCCTTTTATCCATCTATCATATAACATATAAGTTCTCTTTCCATTTCCAACATCATGTATAATATATTTTAAAGCAAGGTACCTCACATTTAGCATAGCTCTCCATGTCCAAGGAAGTTTATAATCATATGTAATGCTCCATATACTCTTGTTCCATAGCCAATTCGAGTAGACCCATTGAGACCAAATATTATCTTTATATCCATACATTCTCCAAAACGCTTTGAGAATAGCAACTTGATTAATATGGAGAAGATTAGGTATGCCTAGTCCTCCATTTTCTTTACTTTGACACAAATCTTTCCAAGCCACTTTAGCACCATGAAAATCATTAGTATTACCCTTCCAAAGAAACCTACTCAAGAGTGATTCTATCTCATGAATAACTCCCATTGGAAGGATCATTGCATTGCACCAATATCTAGCTTTACTTTGCAAAACACTCTTGATTAAATGAAGCCTTCCCGCAAAAGTAAGAAATATATGCATCCACCCTTCAACACTTCCAACTATATTATTAATAAGGGTAGCACACATTAAACTATTAGGGCCTTTTGTAGTTAAAGGAGCCCCAAGATATCTAACAGGGAGTTTACCCTTCTTTACATTGAGAATACTACTCAAATCATCATGAAGGTTTTTGTTACATCCTCCCATATATAGCTTGCTTTTTTCAGGACTTATTTTAAGGCCAGAGAGTCTAGAGAAGAGATCAAGGCCTTGTTTAAGTCTCATAGCCGAGTCTTTATCACCATTAAAGAAAACTAAAAAATCATCAGCAAATATAAGGTGGTTCAACTCCATTCTAGCACAATTAGGGTGATAAGTGAAAGCTTTATTATTTGCCACTTTCTCAAGAATAGAAGAGAAACCTTGCATACATATAACAAATAGATAAGGAGATAAAGGATCACCTTGTCTTAATCCTCTTCCTCCTTTGAAATAACCACACACACTCCCATTAATGCACAAAGAGAACATAGGTGTTGAAATACACATCTTGATCCAAGATATAAGCTTCTTATTAAATCCCATAATTTGAAGTAGTTGGAAAAGGTACCTCCAATTAATTGTATCAAAAGCCTTTTGAAGATCAATATTTAAAGTACACCTTGGACTCAATTCCTTCCTATCATAACCTGCCACAACACTTTGAGCAACCAATATATTATCCGAAATACTTCTTCCTCCCACAAAAGCAGTTTGATTTTTAGATATAAGCTCCTCGAGGCTTTTCTTCATCCTATTAGCAATGATTTTAGATATAGCTTTATAGAGGATATTACAACAAGCAATGGGCCTAAAACTCTTCACTGAAGTGGGGTTTTTAACCTTAGGAATAAGAACAAGATTAGTAGCATTAATTTGCTTCAAAATTTGTCTATTTTTGAAAGTTTCCTTTATAGAATTACAAACATCCTCCCCAATAATATTCCAAGTAGCTTTGAAGAAAGCACTATTAAAACCATCTGGGCTAGGAGCCTTTGAGATATCAATAGAGAAAATAGCATCTTTAATCTCCTTACTAGTAATGTCTTTCACCATTTCTATTGCATCTTCGTTAGTAATAGCTCTATCAACAAGCTTATTTAAACAACTAGAGCTAACACTTTCTTCATAAACATCCTTAGTACCAAATAAACTAGTGTTGTACTTGATAAATTCACCATGAATAGCCTCATGTTCAACAAAAATATCACCATTTTCACTCACAATAGAGGCAACTCGGTTTTGAGTAATTCTAGCTTTGATGCTCTTGTGATAAAGGGTACTACTACAATCACCTTTTTGCGCCAAAGTAATTCCAGATTTTTGCTTTAGAATCTCCTCTTGAATATTAAGAAGATGCATAAGTTTGTCCCTAAGCTCCTTCTCAATAGTAAGCATAGATTGATCACCATTCATAAGCATAATTTGTACCTTCTCAAGCTCCTCTTTAAGCTCCATTATTTCTTTAGTAGAGTGATGAAAATATTTTCTATTGAAGATCTTCAAAGCTTTCTTTACTTCCTTCAATTTATTCACCACTTTATACATCATACTCCCTTTAACTTCATATTTTCACACCTTTTCAGTCAAAGGCAAAAACTCATCATGATCAATCCAAACATTAAGAAATTTAAAAGATGAAGGTTTAGTATTTGAACTCCCCTGAATTTTGAGGATAATATTAGAATGATCTGAAATTCTAGGAGCTTCAATCATCAAATGAGACTTGAAACAAGTGAACCAAGCATCATTTATAAAAATTTTGTCAATTTTACTAGATATAAACCCTTCTATTCTTCTATTAGTCCAAGTGTAATAACACCCTTGGCTAGGATGTTCAACCATCCCATTATCATTGATACAATCAACAAATTCATGAGAACTCTTATGAAGGCTAGTGCAACCCATTCTTTCATCAACTTTAGTAATTTCATTATAATCCCTACACCAAATACAAGGAGAGTCCCCATTAATAACCATCCATTCACCAAGTGTTTCCCAAAGAAGCACTCTTTTATCATCATCATTATCCGCATATACCATCACACAATTAAATGTTCTCTTATTATATATATCATGTACCTCAAGGAAGATGGCTTGGCTAGTTGAATTAAGGCACTTTACCTCCAAAACATTCTTATTCCACTTTACACATATTCTCCCTCTTTCATCCTTATCATGATTAGTTATTGTACCCCAATTACTCAAATAAGTGTTGTGAAACTTATTGTAGCTTTGTAGGGTCATTTTAGTCTCCAATAAACCAACTAGATCAACTTTTTTGTCTTGTACAACATGAATAACTTCTTTTTGTTTGAGGTTTTGATTCAAACCTCTTACATTCCAAGAGCTAATTATCATTTGAATCCGGAGGTTCTCTTTCACTATGGGTACTTCCCACAAACCTATTCAAAGCCTCTTCAAGGTTTTCATTAGCCACATTTAGAGCACAAAAGGAGTTACTTAACTCCCCTACAAAAATATTAGAATTGTAAGCACCTTCTCTAGGTGTGCTAGGGGTTATTTCTTTCCCCTTCGCACTACTACTTCCCACATTTTGAGGTGGAGGTGTATTTGTGTTTTTGGTGTTAGGAATATGAACTTCATCATCCTTCTTTTCCTTTTTATTTCTTTGCACTACCCTCCATTCTTCAACCCTCTTTTGAACTTTGTATTGGTTTGGTTGGTGATTAGCTTGGTTTGGTTTAGGTTGATGGTTTACTTGGTTTGGTTTAGGTTGGTTATAGGTTTGGTTTGGTTTAGGTCTCTCTTTGATAGGTTCTTTCCTTCCTTGGCTACAATCAGTCTCCTTATGCCCCAAAGCCTTACAATTAGAGCATCTTGGAGGTAACCACTCATAGTAAGCCTCCACCACATGAATCCCATCCTCCTCAAGATCAACCTTCACCCTTTTAACAAGCTCCTTTGTCATATCTACTTCGACACATACTCTAGCAAAGCTTAGCCTATTTTTTGTCTTAGTGATTGGGTTCATTTGGAGTGGAATACCCAAAGCACTACTAATGTAGCTTAACCCATCATTATCCCACAAGTGTAATGGAACCTTTCTCAATTTAACCCATAATGGGACCTTAGTCAAATCAAGCTTATCAAATTTCATGTTAGGTTCCCATTTTCTCAAGATCATAATTCTACCATTTACATGCCAAACTTGCTCTAATATGTTGTTTCATTCTTGCTCACCTTTGAATTTGAATAGAAACACTTCCATATCCGTAGACTTTATTTCAACTTGACCACAATTTCTCCATTGAATATTAACCATACTTCTAACCATGTGATATTGAGGAGCTTCTCCAAAAAAATTTCCAACTAAGAAATTATCCCACTCCTCAATTCCACTCTTCACTATATCTCTAGGTGGTTTAACCATGAGTTCATCTTCATCTTGACTAGGAGCAAAGTACTTTACCTTCAAATCTTGGTCACTTTTCTTGAATAATTCTGTCCATTTACCTTGCTTTCCATTGTTTTCCTCAATAATTTCTACCTCGGATTCATCCCCCTCCTCCACACTTTGACCTTGTGCTACTCCCAAGAGGATACTTTCACTAGGTGAAGAAATTATCCCAATTCCTGCACCTAAAGTGGAGTAATCCTCCTTGTGACTCACATTCAAGCTATTCTCGAGAGGATTAGGAGCCTCACCCTAAATTAGGGCCCCATCTTGGCCGTTCATCCCCTCAACCATTGTACACTCAATGATTTGAGTAGCTTGGATGCTTTCACTGGAGCTAAGTAAGGTTGAATTAGCTTGTACAGTTTCTGTTCCTCTCTTGGAACTTTCATCGAACAGGTTATCAGCACCTCTTGAAATAACTTCCTCCATACTGGAATCATACCCCACACCCTCCTCAGCAGTTTTGTTCATCATATTAACTCCTTTAGCAGCAAAAAAATTATTACTAACTTGGATTACAGGGGTTGCAGGTACATATTTACCTTTTATAGGTGGTCTAGGTTCCTTTGTGTCTAAATTTTACTTTGTTTCCTTGTTAACAGACTTTTTTCTAGGCACCATTAGATCGAACTTGCAGATAGGAATCCAACAAAAAAAGAAGCACTTAAAACGGTGAAAAAATCAGCAAAAAATCAGCAAAAAATCCGAAGAAAACGCAAGCTGAAATCTGGGGTTAAAGCACGGGAATCGGAATTGATTTTGCACAGATTAATTTGTTGTCGAATCATGGAATTAAATGCTATTATTGTGTAATTATTACCAAATGAATACCCACTTTCCAGCTTTATTGCCCAACTTACCGGATGAATTTGATTTCACGTGCGTAGACCTTACACCCAATTACCCAGCGCGTCACTTACACTCCAACCTTCCTCTCCTTCACAACCGTCCTACTCAGCTTTCCACCAACTTTAAATTGATTTAATTTCCAGCAGCAACAGATTTGAATTAAACCAAGGAATTAAAAAAAGAAAAAAATATAGGAAATGAAGAAATTCAATTACGGTCAACTGTGGTCAAACCACCAGTCAATCTCCGGTTAAACTCCAACCATAGCATCGGAGAGTCATCTGTGATGATGGGGGGTCAACTTTGGTCAACGGGAGTCAAAGCTTAGTCAAACTTTGACTAAAACTTCAAAACCCTAGAGAGAGAAAGAAGAGAGAAGGGAGAGGATTGTGTGTGTTTTTTTGATATGTTTTTTTTTTTTTTTACTAAGATGAGATTTGTCCCATTAAATTTTTTGAGAATCCAATAATAGGAAAATAAGCATATTTGATAAATTATTAATAATTTAATATGATATTTTTCATCTATAATTTTTTACATATGATACATAAATTTGAGATTTGATCCACTGTAAATAAAAAATAAAAGTATCTTTGTAAATTGTGCATGAGATGAGATTTGTCTTACCAAAATTGAGATAAAATTTGTCACTTCTATGCTAAGTTTTAGATAAGATTTGTCTCACCTTCAAATTTAGATTGAGATGAAATTTGTATTATATCCATTCCAAGAGTAAGATTAAATTTGTCACATATCTAATTTTAAAACTATGATGGAATATGTTCCATTTTTATTCGAATACCGAGATAAGATTTGTCTCATCCTCTACCCTAAGTCTGAGATAAAATTTGTCTCATTTCTATTATAAGATTAAGATTAGACCTGTCTCCTCTCCTATTTGTCTCATCTCTATTCTGAAACTGCGATGAGATTTGTTCCTTTTCTAGAGACTAGTGTTTGGAGTACTTTTTTGTACAATACCTAGATTAAATGAAATACTTTAGTGTATATTTGGTGGTCGGAAAATATATCAATGAAAGAAGTCACTCTCATGTAGAAATTAAGGGAAACATGTTAAAATGAAATTGAAGGATTCCAAATAGATGTGAAACTAAAAAAATTAAGGAAATATCATTAAAAGTTGAAGTCTTATGAGAATTATATGCTCTTCAATAACATATTTAAGTAATGCTAAATGTTTTTCCTTAAAATGAAAGTGCATAAAGATATTGAAACCTTGACATAATTTTTTTTCTATTGAGATAGATCCTTCTCGAATGCATTTGGATAAAGTAAATTCCTTTCTACAATAAAATATATTCTTAGTTTTGTCTCATCAAGACTTTTCGAGTAAACACGTATTACACGGAGCTTCACTTCACGCTCTTCTTTAGAATTTGTGTCCTAAAATTCCATATCAGTAATTGTTTAGCATCATTGTCATATTCACGATCAAATTCTTGTCTTTGCGCAATATATCAACTTAACTTCATAAATGAAGAGCCTTCATCTTTTGATGATTGTGTTACAAAACTATGGCTTTATTAGATGTTATTAAGGGACCCTCCATCCCTTATGATGGGTGAGTGTGTAAGGTATACCATTAGCTAGACACCAATGCATAATAAAATTCCATCTCTTGATTGACTCCCAATCGCAAGTTCGCCGTGTTTATAGAATAATTGATCATTCATTAAATCTAGAGTGTCTTTTAGAAAAATAGAATAATAAACAAAAGATTCGCATACTTGACCAAGTCTTTGATTTAAATGATTCAACAGTATCTCTAATGTATGCATTATATTATGTGCACCAAATACTACTTTTATATAATCAGTCTCATGTAACAATTTCAATTAATACAAATAAGCACAAGAGAATGAAATAATATCATTACCATCCATTAAAATTTGACATAATTCATCAGCATTATATTAAGCTTGAGTTTAAAGTAACTTCTTCTAACTTATTCATAATTTGTTTGATTAGTAACTTCTTCACTATCTTTACATTCTTCAGCATTTAAAAGATTCTCTAAATCACTAGCAAATGAATTCAAAACACTCTTTACTTCAAAGTCACTTTCATTTTCTTAACTGTGCTGAAGGTGAAAATCGTATAAAAATATTCACAATTCGCTCAATCTAAACTGTGCACTCGATCCTCCGAGAATAATTAAATGGGCTTGTTGTAGTAATAAATAAAGAGATCGCTAAATTGTATTTTTCTTCTTGAAATAAAAGAATGCTCGGCTCTCGTGGAGTGGAGGTGAAATAGACCTTATTATCAACACTATTTATTAAAACATCTAATTAGTACTATGTATTTATTAATCTTGTTTATGGCATCACAACTAATCATATTTATTAAGACATTACATCCCTCGAACTGGTTATTAAAAACTAATGAGAGATTTTCGCATTTATATGTCATAACAATTATTATAATATCTCAACTAATCACATCTTTTGATTAACAATATAGTATAATATAAATAAAAATTAATTGTCAATATTGATCTTCAACTCCTTTTTTGAAACTCCATTTTATTGAAACTAGAATGTTTAAGTAAATTCAAAAATTTAAGACCATTTATAGAGATGCTTGTATAGATGGTTTTTCTTTCTAGTTTAGTTCGAGTACATGCTCTGGATTAGTATGGTCTACATAGCCTTTGAAAAGTTAAATTAATGAAAAGAGTAAGGAGATATAGTGCAATTAACTTAAAATAGTTTACAAACCTTTTGACATGGTAAACTAATCCCATTGCTAACTCATCATATTTATTTTCATATGAATTCATATTTAGTACATACTCCATTGAATTTGATGATACGTATATTGTTAACTTTCCAGTTTCAATCTTTTTCATTTGAATTACTAGACATTTGAATCAGTACCTTTTAGACTCGAAATCAGTAAGAAGTAATAACTATCCAAATTCATAAGCTCTTTTTCAACTAGACATAAGCTCTTTTTCAATTATATTTTCTAAATCGTCATCTTTCTACGTGTGTTACTCTTCTAAACATATCTCTTTAGTTATTTGTTATCCAAAATACAGATCTTGGATTGTTGGTTATAACATTTCAATTAAGGTATATTGAAAAGTTCCATTCTATATATTCATTCTATAGTTTGTGTAGTAATTTTCGTACGTACAAAATTTTTTAATTTTATAAATCACAAGTTTCATTTAATTACAAACTTTAGTTTTGGTTAATGTTTTGTTTTCAAAAGTATTGTATGCCATGAAATCAGAAATTTTATTTTTAAGATTTTAGGTTGCTAAAAATTAATTTATATGTATATAAAGATTTTATGTTGAATCATATAAGGAGTGAGAAAATATGCTCTATTAGAGTAAAATTTAGTCTTTATGCACTCAATTAGAATATCCAAATTTGAATATGGTCTAAATTAGTTATCTAATAAAAATCTTAGTGTATTGCTTCTTTAGATTTATTGTTGATTAAATAGGTTGTTTTTAATCCAAATGTCCTAATTAACTAAAGTTTTCTTAATGATCATTTCAATCATATCTAGTACTAATAACATAATTTTTTTTATATATTTCTTAACATAAATAAAAAGACATGGCCATTATATTTCAATAAAAAATATTATTTGTATTTTGTTATGTTGATTGCTCAAATGCTTGAAAAGCTAAAATTAATCTGAACTTTTTTATTATTGTAACTAGTTGAAACTAGCCCCAGAAAGCGCAAGTGGAAGGAAAATAGGCGCCGAAATTTGGTATGATAGCACTATAATAACCAAATCTACCTCTTCATCTTTCTCCACAAACAAACACTCTCTTATTTCTACTAATTATTTATCAAAGAAAGGCACATAAACAACCTCATCACCTTTCAAGCAGAAGTTGAGTGAAATCCTAAACACATTGGCTAATCATATACACAAATTAGGACATACACGCAAATTCCAATTCGGCTAATCATATCCACAAATTAGGAGATGCACTCAAATGCCCATTCTGGTAATTGATGCTCATGACCTTTTCGTTGTATATTAATCTAAAAATGTATATTTGATTACTAGATTTATTAACTATTTTGAATTTTTGTTGACTTTTGCAACCTTGACTTGCTAAATGCACCAATATTGATCATGTGTATTAGGCTTAGCTGAATAGAAACTTTTAACCTAACACTAACGAAGTTAGTAAATATATTTAAATTTTTCAATGTAAAACTATCATTGGATAAGTATATGTAGCGATGAATTTATTTTATGAGTGAAAATCAGGCTAATTAGCACAAGAGTTTAATCTTAAGATATGTTGTTCTCTTATATTTTAATTCAAAATTAATTTCATATTTAATCATTAATCAAATTTAAACTAACCAACATTTTAGTTATCAACTAACTTACATCGACTACTTATTTCACATTATCGACAAGAACATTTAGTTTATCTAATCGAAAGATATTTAGTTAAACTTCCAACCTAGGTTGATTTAGTTAATATAATTTTGATGCTTTTTGATTTTATCACAAATAATAATTTTCTTGTACTTAGCTAAATGTAAATAGCACTCTATTAATATTATATATTTTTATAAATAGTATAGTTTACATATTTTTCAGTCACATACATTATATGATTTTTGTTATTTTGAGAAATACAAAAATAGTCACATTCATTAAAAAAATTGAAAGATTGTATAAAAAATGATTTATTAAAGATGTAATATTATATGAAGTTATTCTAAATCATAAAATATTAATCAACTTAAATATACTATTAAGGGGTAACGTCCATTAATTACACGTAGAGTGGAATTCTTCTTTATTAACTACAACTTCGAGCTAATTCACAATTAAGAACAAAAAAATATACACCATAATTACGATAAAAATGACTACCCAGTTTTCTCCCAACAAACCATCACCTCCACCACTAAAACTCATCAATCCCTTACCCTCCAAGCATCTACCAAATCATCCACGTTAGTTTTCTAGTGCTTCTTGAACTTCTTTTAATCCCCTATTTTCCTTTTTCTCCTTCTCCTTTTCTCCCTTTCGATTACAACACTCCTATTTGCAATGGAACAACAAGAATCAAGCATTAATCGATAGATTTTGAAACCGAGCAAGGTTATACTAAATCTTGTTCATAACTCAATCTATAACACCATAGGAAACCCAAACTCCTAGCTAAAACCATCTAAAACAAACCAATAAGCTTTAAATTCCTTAGGAATACAATCAACAAGTCTTGGGGTTTGAAAAAAGTTACTATCGGAAAGATGGGTTCCAGTTCTTGCTTAATAAACTGCACATCAGATGAAGATTATCAAATGATACTTACTAAAATACCATGGAACTTGGCCGGAAAACATAATCTTATTAAAACATAGAAAGATAATTAAGGTTTTGTTATAGACAATCAAAATACTATAGTTGTCTAGATTCAAATTCATGGCCTACCAAAAGATTATATCTCCATAGAAAATGTTGAAAATCATAGCGAGGAGATTCGGAAGGGTGATTGATATTCAATCACCACCGGCTAAATTATTTAAGGAGATCATCTATTGTAGAGTTATGTTGGAATGGGACATTAAAAGACCTATGGTGGAGTCTTACTAGTATGCATAAATACGAAAGATTTGGAGAATTTGGTTTAACTTGTGGGCAATTAGACCACACAGTTGAAGAATGCAATAACAAAATTCGACTGAAAAAAAGGCCAGGTAAGACTTTTTGGCTATCGAAAAAGCTCTGACTAAAGAAACTCCGATGAACTTTGCCCTCACGAAAATGGAATCAAAATTGAGCAACAACTCCCACTGAGTGAGTCACGAAACGAGTGAATTGGGTGAGCTAAAAAAAGGACAGAAGGAGCAAACTCGGTACTATTGTCAAGGACAAAGCGAGACAAGAAAGCAAAAATGGAAAACACCAAATGGTGTACGAGGGGAGAGGGAGGTACAAGAATGAAGGAGGTGATCTGAATTTTTTGGAATTATTTAAACATGAAAACAGTATGTTCAGTGAACATATGGACAAAAATAAGGAAAATGAGCTAGAGCCCCAATCTCCTCTTAATATTGGGCTAGAAAAAAAAGGAATAGAGTTTAGTGGGCCACTTACACTTTCCTTTGGGTCCATTAAAAAAGCAGAGGTGGACCTTAATCACTCTACTAACCCAACCCAAAACACAAGAACTTTACTTAACCATGAAGAAATTCCCAAATCAAACCCCAATCCTAAAATTAAAAAAAATCCACCTACACAAAACAATTACAAAACCATAGTGGAAGACTATACTGAAGATGAAAGGATCGAAGAGGTACCAAACTGCTATGGTAATGAAAACTTAAGAGAGGAAAAAAATTAAAAGAATAACACTCAACGCGTCCTTGGAGAAAAATCAAGAAATGGAAAGATGTGGCGAGCTACATTGACTCCGGCCATGGGTGTTGCAAATCTGAAAAACCTTTGGAAATAGAATTGGAGAGTGGTAAGGTGAAATGTGAGGATGAGATATGTGTGGTTGAGATAGGCAGAATATAAGATATGTTTTGTGAGAGACTGTAATAAATAATACAAATTGTAGGTCTAAAAATAAAGTAACGGGCCATCGTATGGGCTGAAGAATAAAAGGGTGGACGAGATGGTTGTCCCACACAAAAAAATTATTTTTGGACGTCGGTTTTATGGATAAGTGAATTCGTTTGGGCATCCCTGCTCGAGAAAATGTTGCATAAAAAAATACTATACCAATAAGTATAAAATATATCTAAACTATAAGTATAACCTTAAATTGAGCACTTTCATATTTTATTGTAATCTTTAAGTTTTCAAAAACGAATGTAAATTTGATGGTCTATCAATTTATACATCCTTGAGTTCAATACTCAAAACATCCTTGAACCTTATTCCCTTGTATTGAGAGTCCAACTATTTTGTATGCATTAAAACGTTCAGTCTATATTTGTCTAATCATCCAAATATGTTTTGTTCAATAATTTTATACCAGAATATATTTGTTCTTGCAACTATAAGATTAATTTAGCCACAAACAGATTGATATGAAGACTATCAGATTATAAAGAAAGTTACTTTGTAGTGAAGGTAATTATGTAGTATTGTCATATAATATCATTTTTGTCTAACTTGAATAATATTATTGGCATCTCAAAACAAACAATCGCAAACATATACAAATACATATGATACTGTGAGTATGGCACCAAAAAAATGACCACTGGTACAAAAATATAAACAAACTTTTATGCCATTAAATCAAATATATTTACATATTGTGACAATTATCCATATATAATTCTGCACATACATATATAAATAAAGAGTGGCCATAATTTACTTTTAGCTAAAAATACATCACCAACGTTTAAACGTATATAAAAAACTAGAAAAATTACTAAATATGCCCATACTATATACGGCTAACCTTTTAATAAATAAACATGTTAATAGAAAAAAAAACCTCAAAATAAAAATATCCCAAAACAAAAACTAAACGTATCAAACATGCTCTCTCCCCCTCTGGCCTCCAACAACACCTATTCATGACGTCTCTCCAACACCATTGAATTACTGATGCCATTCATGGAGACATAGAGCACTATCATTGTCGCATTTTATCCATCAGCATCACAACCACATAAGATTCTCTTTATCTCATACGATGTTAAATAAAAGTAGGTTTTATCCCAAAATTTTATCCTTGAGTAGTTTCGTCAAATGTTCCATATGTAGAGGTAGGTGAATCACCACCGTCTTTTATATTCACCAACACTATATCTCTATGTTCCCACAACTCATGGTTGAAACAACCATGTCTATGTTGGAAATACAAGATGATTCTCCTTCTGATTATGGATGGAAAAAACATGCTTTTTTGCCGTGTAACACCTTTTAATACTACTCCTCAATTTCTTATATGTTAGTTTAGTTTAGATTTTATTTGTTTTATTGAGTCTTTTTCGAGTTCTTGGCATGCTTAATTTTTAGTTGGGGGTGGGGATTCGTTGTCCTCATCCTCCTTTTTACTTTAGCATAAAATTAAAAAATTTAGGGTTAGAATTGTCATAGAATATTGTGAATGTCCCTATTAGCATGTTTGTAATTAATTCAATGATAGTAAGTAGTATGTATATGAATAGTGTCACAAACATGTTTTGTATGCATGCGTAAAAATAGGAAGTAAAAAATAGGGAAGATTAATAAGCAATGCGTATTAAGTGTCAAGTTAAATTTTAGGGAGATTTGAGCGGAATATAGAACGTGAGGTCTGAAATTAGTTGATAACCCGCCTAATTTATGAACTAAAAAGTGACATAGTAACGAAATCTAAAAGTTAGAAAAATGAAAAAGACATGTCCTTTCATATAAGTTACTTGAACCCTTTTAGCTATCTCACCTGTTTATTAGAATATATTATTAACCACCTTAGCCCCATTGAGCCATTCTAAAGCCTTTTATTAACAATATTACAAGATACAACCCTTAGTTTATAGGAATTATCCATATTATCTGCACTCGAATAGAAAACCCTGAGACAAGTTGTTTTAGAGATCTAGTTTAGGGTAGTGAGTTTTATCATTAAGAAACCGTGGGAGTGGGAATTAGATTGTACTTGTAATATTATCGATGATGAGTTATTTGTAACCCTTTGCCGGGGTAACAAAAAATATATTTGTGTAAAAGAAAAAAAATATGAGAAAAAATGGTATGATACCCCGAATTAAAAAGGGAGTCAAAGCCAACTTATAGAAAACAATATGTGAAAATGATTGAATATGATTTGGTCCGGCAAAGTTGAAAGTGTTATGTAATCATCATGATTATTTATAGTCATTTTAAGTTAACTACGGAGATTCTGAAATGGTGTTTGGTGGATGGGTCATTGGAAAGGCAAGTGGAAACCAAATTAGGCCATTATCTGTAATCTATAAGTTTCAACATGAACCTTTTCTTGGATCTTGATACTTGGACTGATATTGTTGTTATTGGTTTATTCTTGACATAATTCTTAGTTTTACAATGAATGCTGGATTTATCTATTAATGGATTAAAATAGGTGGCTTCAATCTCCAATTTCATACTATCTTACCAGTAATACGTAATTATACTTAAAAGAGTAGTTTTTTTATATCTAACTAATACTTCTTTTAGCTTGATGTTTTGTGTCTAATCCAATCTTGTAGAATATTTGCAGATCATTGTGCATCTGATTCAAAAATGGCACTTAAAAAAATATTCATGAAGTTTTTTAATTTAATTTTGTCGGTTTTATATTTTTGATGTAACATTTTCTTTTAGAATAAATTGATAAACTTATTTTCCCTCTTCTTTCTCTTTTTCTTGTATGATATGACCTTCCTGATCCTTTGACTTGAGACTTAGATTTTGGTAAATAGTTTTATATAATGGGCGTGGTTCTTTAACTGCAATAAATTATTTGTTTAGATATGATACTAGGTGGATGGTTTCCACTGGATGGTTTTTCCTACGTCAATGAGGTAAAACACGTGATTTGACATGCTGGTACATTTGATGTTTACATGAATATTTGGCAGGTTGTGAAAGAAATCGAGAGAATCATGCCTAACAAATTATTATTTTAATTAATTGTTTATGACATTATACAGATTAGTTTTAGTCATTTTAATCTACAAATAGGTGGAATTCTCAAATGTTGTTTTGGGATAGAGTTTTTAGTAGGGTAAGTAGAATCAGATGAGATCATTGTTTGTAAAATATAAGGTTTTTCGTGTAATCTTTAATTGAATCATGATACTTGGATTGATAATATTTTTTTTTTTATAACGAAAAAACTCTTAGTTAAAAAGACTCTCAATTATAAAATGTTTTCATCCCTTTTAAAGTTTACTCAGACAATCTCATTGGTACTACATTGGTTTTCAAATTACTGATTGGAAGATATTCTATATAAGTATTAGTTTTTATTTGCATCAAATTGTGTGTTTTTAATACTCATAGGGTAAAAAAATCTATGTTGTTTTTTCCCTCGGGATAATAATGTCAACATATTCTCTAATTATTTTTACCACGTAAATGTATTTGTGGCTTTCGAAAACCCAACAAAATCAAATCATGATTTTTTTTTTCTTTGCAAGTTTTTTCCGTTATTTGGTTTTGGTTTGTCAAATATGGATGTGTTGGATTTGAACCCTTAATTTTTTTTGGAGGATAAATTGAGTAGTAATCCATATTTTGGGATTTTTTGTCTGCTATTGATCATTTTGTGGTCATTGTTTGTCACTGAGATCCATTTTTTAGGTATTGGAGAATTTGGTATGCATTTTTCTTCAATAAACATTCCATACTCAAAGTTTGATTCAATTTATTTTAATAATTCTACTGAATTGATTCTTGTAAACAAAATTGTTAAAGAAAAATAAGACTTGAAATTTGATTTTCAAGTACACAAATGGTAGAATTTAAAACTCCTCTAGATAGTTGTATGAAGTGATTTATGAATCAAAATGTATATTATATACTATTCAAGTTAAGTATAATAACAAAAAAAATTCATAAAATTATACAACACAATAAATAATCTCTTTAAAAGAAAAAAATAATATCGGGTTTGACCTAAATAACAATCAAACCCGAAAACGCCCGTTTCCAATTATATATATATCACCTAATATGTGTATCTTTTACTTATATTCTTTTATATTTTCTAAATCAGCATCTTTATCTGTGTGTTACTATTCTAAACATATCTTTTTTTACACTAGTGAAGGGCGGTGGGAGTTCAACTCACTCTGAGAGGGACTCGGGGAAGTTTCACACGCTAGTGAAGGTCGGTGGGAACTTAGGTAGTCGCCATGTTTCACTTTTAGGAGAATGTCTTGCACTATTGAGGAAATTTCTAAAGCTCGAGTTATATTTTATATACCGGAAAGCTAACCTTTGTGCGGATAAATTAATGAAAGAAGGGGAACATATGTTTAGTCAACTTGTGACCTTTACGGATTCTCCAGAATACCTATGGCATTTTATTATGAGAGACAAAAGTGAACGTGAGACTGCACAAGTTGTACTATATTAATAAGGACTTTTATTCTTTTGTAATGCTTTATTCTTAAGGACTCCTTTATGAGTTTCCAGAATACCAATTTCTAGTTGTATCATCTTGGATCACTGGTCATAACATTTCAATTAAGGCATGTTGATAATTTCAATTTTATATATTCATTCTATAATTTGTGCAGTAATTTTTGTACTTACAAAATATTGTAATTTTATAAATCCCAATTTGCACTCAGTTACAAAATTAAGATTTGGATAATGTTTTGTTTTCAAAATTATTGTATACAATGAGATCATAAATTTTATTTTTAAGATTTTAGTTTGCTAAAATTTAAATTATATATATATATATATATATATATATATATATTATATTGAAGCATATGAAGAGTGAGAAAATATGCTCTAATAGAGTAAAATTTACCCTTTATGCACTCAATTAGAATATGCATATTTGAATATGGTCTAGATAAGTTGTTCTAATAAAAGTCTTAGCGCATTGCTTCTATAGATTTAATGTTGATTACATAGGTTGTTTTTAATTTAAATTTCTTTATTAACTAAAGTTTTGTTATTGATCATTTCAACCGTAACTAGTACTAATCACATAATAATTTTTATATATTTCTTAACACAGCTAAAATGATTTGGTCATTATATTTCAGTAAAAAATATTATTTGTATCTTATTATGTTGATTGCTTAAATGCTTGAAAAGCTAAAATTAATCTAATTTTTTTTATTATTGTAACTAGTTGAAATTAGCCCCAGAAAGCGCAAGTGGAGGGAAAATAGGCTCCAAATTTTGGTATGATAGCGCTATTATAACCAAATCTACCTATTTATCTTTCTCCACAACCTAACACTTTCTTAATTCTGCTCATTCTTTATGAAAAAAAAGGCACATAAAGAACCTCATCACCTTTCAAGCTGTCACATTGGTAGGAGCCCAGAAGTTGCGTGAAATCCTAAACATATCGGCTAATCATATCCACAAATTAGGAAATGCTCTCAAATGCCCATTTGGCTAATCATATCCACAAATTAGGAGATGCACTCAAATGCCTATTCTGGTAATTGATGTCGATGATCCTTTCGCTGTATATTTAATTGAAAATGTGAATTTGATTACTAGATTTATTTACTATTTTGGATTTATGTTGACTTTTGCAACCTTGACTTGCTAAGTGAACCAATATTATTCTCTTGTATTAGGCTTAGCCGAAAAGAAAATTTTAACCTAACTCCAATGAGGTTAGTAAATATATATTTAGATATTTTCAATGTAAAACTATAATTAGATAAGTACATGTAGCGATGAATTTATGTTATGCGTCAAAATAAGGCTAATTAGCACAAGAGTTTAATCTCAAGATATGTCGTTCTCTTATATTTTAATTCAAAATTAATTGCATATTTAATCATTTATTGGACTTAAACTAACCATCATATTAGGTTATCAACTAAACTTATATCGACTACTTATTTCATATTTTTTAAAACCCAATAATGGAACATTTTGTTTATTTAACCGAGAAATGTTTAGTAAAACTTATCACCTACATTAATTTAGTTAAAATTATTTTGATGCATTTAGATTTTATCATAACTAATAATTTTATTGTACTTAGCTAAATGTAAATAACACTCTATTAATATTATATATTTTTATGAGTAGTATAGTTTACATATTTTTCTGTCACATATATTATATGATCGTTATTATTTTGAGAAATACAAAAATAGTCACATTCATTAAAAAAGTTAAAAGATTATATGAAATTGATTTATTAAAGATGTAATATTATACGAAGTTATTATAACTCATAATATATTAATCAACTTAAATATACTATAAGGGGTGACACCCATTAATTACACGGAGAGTGGAATTGTTCTTAATTAACTACAACTTTAAGCTAATTCATAATTAAGAAGAAAATAATATTAAAAATAATTATGATAAAAATGACTACCCGGTTTTCTCCCAACAAACCACCACAAACCACAACCTCCACCACAGAAATTCCTCAATCCCTTACCCTCTAATCATCTACCAAATCATCCAAGTTAGTTTTCTAGTGCCTATTAAACTGCTTTTAATCCCCTATTCTCTTTTCTCTCCCTCTCCTTTTCTCCCTTTTGATTACAACACCATAGGAAAACCCAATCTCCTAGCTAAAATCATCTACAACAGACAAATAAGATTTAAATTCCTTAAGAAAACAATCAACAAGTCTTGGGGTTTGAAAGAAGAAGTTACTAACAAAAAGATGGGTTTCAATTCTTGCTTAATAAACTGCACATCAGATGAAGATTATCAAATTATTCTTACTAAAATGCAATGGAACTTGGCCGGAAAACATATTTTTATTCATGAATTGGAAGATAATTAAGGTCTTGTTATTGATAATCAAAATACTATAGTTCTCTGGATTCAAATTCATCGCCTACCCAAAAATTATATCTCCATAGAAAATGTTGAAATCATAGGGGGAGACTCGGAAGGGTGATTGATATTCAATTACCACTAGCTAAATTATTCAACGAGATCAGCTATTGTAGAGTTAGGTTAGAATGGGACATTAACAAACCTCTGGCGGAGTCTTACTGGTATGCTCAAATATGAAAGATTGGGAGAATTTGGTTTAACTTGTGCGTAATTAGACCACATAGAGGAAGAATGAAATAACAAAATTTGAAAAAAAAGGCTAGGAAAACAGATACATAGGACTGAATGAGACCTTTTGGCTATCGGAAAAGCTCCGATTGTAGAAAATTCGATGAACTTTATCTTCAGGGAAATGGAATCGAAATTGAGCAACATCTCCCAATGAGGGAGTCGCAAGCTAAAAAGGACAGAAGGATCAAACTCGGTACTATTGTCAAGGACAAAGCGAGTCAAGAAAACAAAAATGGAACACACAAAATTGTGTACGAGGGGAGAGGAACGTACAAGAATGAAGGTGGGGATCTGAAATCTTTTCAATTATTTAAACCTGAAAACAATATGTTTGGAACATATGGACAAAATATAAGGATGATAAGATGGAGCCTAAATCTCCTCTTAATATTAGGCTAGAAAAAAAGAAATAGAGTTTAATGGGCCACTTACACTCTTACTTGGGTCCATTAAAAAAGCTGATGTGGACCTTAATCACTCTACTAACCCAACCCCAAAAACAACAACTTTACTTAACCAAAATCAATTTATTTGGATGAAAAATTCCCAAATAGAACCCCAATCCTAAAAATAAAAAATCCAACAATTGCAAAACCATGGTGGAAGACTATATTTAAGATGAAAGGATGGAAGAAGTACCAAACTGCTATGGTAATGAAATCTTAAGAGAGGAAAACAAAATGAAAAGAATAGTACTCAACACGTCCTTATGTAAAATCAAATAAATGAAAAGATGTCGCGAGCTAGATGGACTATAACATATTCTCAAAACTTTAGTTTTATGAATAGAAGATTATAGCCTGTATGATATTAAAATATATATTATATATATAACTAGATTTGGCATTTAAGGAAATAATAATCATACTATAATGATCCAATACTAAAATTAGATGTCATGTTCTTACATGTATATAATTAAACATATATAGTTAATACTTTTAAGCGCAAGGTTCATCTTCATTTTTAATAAAACATCACTCTAATACTTCATTATTAAATTGAAGAGAAAATCCCATTTTAGGCCATTACATATGACCTAAAACATTTTTGGTCCAAACATTTTAAAAATACCATTTTTAGGCTAAACGTATTCAAAACGCTCATTTTTAGGTCATTTCACTAAATTCGTGAGATATTTCGTAGATTTCAAGGACAATTTGGACACTTTAAATTGAGTTTCTAGTTTGTGATGCGGTCATATAAATATATAATTTATTTGAAATGCCAAAATTATCCTTCAAATCTATGTCTCACAAAATTATTGAAACAACCTAAAAATGTGTGATTTGAATACGTATGGACTAAAGGTGGTACTTTTGAAATGTTTGGCCTAAAGCCATATGTAACAACCTTAAAACTGAATTTTCTATAAACTGAATGTAACACCTTTTAGAATTTTTCTTTATACCATAAATGGATCTCTTAAGCTTGCATACTTAATTATTGTTCTTGGGTACAACACCTTAGAGTTGTTGCATAAAAATATGTTCCTAGATATATCCATTTAAAATATCATACAAATACACTTAAGTGAAGAAAACCGAGAAAAGGTTTTGGCCATAGTTTGAGCCTTTTTATGATGATATCTTTTAACTACTAGTCGAGTTGCATATGTCACTACCTTTCCATACAATACTATATTTCTCTTGAAGAACTATTTACACCATATAGTTACAATACCATCACGAGGATTTTTCTAGGTCTAAATAGAGGTGTAGTACATGTAGTCAATTTTGAGTGCGAATCTATATGCCACTTACTATAATAAAAATCACATATCACATCCTTGTTGGTTGTAGGATCATCTATTAGATGATTATCTCAAAATAAAAATACTTATATGGTCCTCCATTTATAAATCCATATCTTTTAGTATAGAGGTATTATATTCGTCCTATACAGACCTTGTGTGTTTGTGGTTTTTAGAAATCATTGAATGGGTTTCTCAGCTTAGTATAGAGGTGATAAAAGAACAAAAATTATTCATCACCTCTATACTAAGCTCAGAAACCCATTCAATCAGTATGTAATAGCTATCCAGATTCATATGCTCTTCTTCAACTCCTTGAGTTGTACTTCCACACCTTTGACCTCTCTTCTTGATCTAATAATTTAAACTTCGCTTGTCCTCTTCATTTTGGTGCTCCATATCATCTATGTAACTAATAACTTTATTCTAAAAACAAACAAATTAACTCACAAAAGCTCTAAAAATGCAAATTATACAATTCTAGCTAGAGAAAGTGCAATATGATAAAATAAGCATAGCAATCTATCAAATAAGCCTAAGATCTACCTAAAATGATGTCTCTTAAGGGAGTATATTTATTAAAAAAGGGAGAAATGAAAACCCCAAACTCAAACCTTTGTCGTCCCGTCAAAGTAAAATAAAAACAAAGGTCTTAGGTGAAACGCAAAAATGCAGAGTCTAGTGAATGGTACCCAAAGCACAACTTAAAATAAATCTCATATAGTATAACTTAAGAAGAAATGTACACATACACCTGTTATGCAAAATCAAACATAAATAAAATCAATTTAAAATTAACTTCACAATGCCAGAAGGTTACACTTACTAATTAGCTCGTGATGGTCGATATAGGGTGTTATCGATCCCCATTTCCTTTGAACGCTCCACTTATCTTACTCCATATTGGCCGAATTATAAATTCAATATGTATCTATAAATCACGAGAATTTAATTGTTTTAGTACTGTAGACTTAGGGACGGTATAGTATGTATATTTTGTAAATTGAAGTGAGCTTTTGGCTCTCTCCTCACTTACCATCAACAAATTGTCCAAAAGATTGAGTTTGCACTCGAATACGTTCTCACTCAACCCATTTGACGCACTAATTTAGGGCCACCAAATTCACCGAATAAGCACTAAATATGGTTCTCAAAACATCCACTTGCTGGTTACTTAATTTTATTTTCTTTTTTTGTCAGATATCCCTGACCATCGTTTTGATGTGAATGGTCGTGTCGATTATATATATATATATATATATATATTTTTCTCTTT
Organism: Nemophila menziesii; assembly: GCA_029959085.1. Classification (NCBI taxonomy): domain Eukaryota; kingdom Viridiplantae; phylum Streptophyta; class Magnoliopsida; order Boraginales; family Hydrophyllaceae; genus Nemophila; species Nemophila menziesii. Next base: position 36,266,517 of record JARWIR010000011.1, on the reverse strand, counting down.
TTTTTTCAAAGACCCAGCAAAGGATTACAAATAATATATCATCCACAGTTGCGCACATCATACAAACGCATAGAAGTCCCTCCAAATGTAATTTTCCAATAATGCAACCACCACCCCAAACTCATGGTTAAGACAGTAAGTCTAGGATCGTGATTCAAGTACGGTTCATATGGAAAGTTCTATAAACTAGGGGGATATGGCTTATATCGTGACGACAAAATAAAGGCTTAAAGGATGGAATTGGGGCTAAGAAGGATAAAATTAATCACGGGTTAGAAAGCTAAAAGGTTTCAAATGGATATAAAAGAATTACCTTTATCATTTTCCTAGTTATATATGTTACCTCTAGTTCATAACTAATTGGGTTATCTACTCATTTAGAATCTGGTATGCATTTCTCTGCAATAGATATGCCATATTCAAAATTTGATTCAATTTCTTGTAATAATTTTACAGAATTGATTCTTGTAAACAAAAATGTTGAAGAAAAATAAAATTTGAAATTTAATTTTCAAGTACACGAATGGTAGAATTTTAAAACTCCTCTAGATGGTTGTATGAGGTTATTTATGAATCAAAATATATATTATATTCTATTCAAATTAAGTATAATAACAATTTTTATTCATAAAATTATAAAATATAATAAATAATCACTTTAAAAGAGAACAAAATATCGGGTTTGACCTAAATAACAATCAAACCCAAAAACGCCTCCTCCAATTATATATATATATATATATATATATATCACCTAATGTTTGTATCTTTTACTTCTACTCCTTTATATTTTTTAAATTATCATATTTCTCTGTGTGTTACTCTTCTAAACACATTTCTTCCGTTATTTGTTATCCAGAATACCGATTTCCAGTTGTATCATCTTGGATCATTCGTTGGTCATAACATTTCAATTAAAGTATATTGAAAATTTCAATTTTATATATTCATTCTATAATTTGTGCACTAATTTTTGTACTTACAAAATTTCTCTATTTTATAAATCCCAAGTTACACTTAATTACAAAATTTAGTTTTGGTTAATGTTTTGTTTTCAAAATTATTGTATGCTATGAGATCCTAAATTTTATTTTTAAGATTTTAGTTTGCTAAAAATTAAATTATATATATATATATATATATATATATATATATATATAAAAAGATTTTATGTTGAATCATATAAGGAGTGAGAAAATATGCTCTAATAGAGTAAAATTTACTCTTTATGCACTCATTTAGAATATGGAGATTTGAATATGGTCTAAATAAATTATCTAATAAAAGTCTTAGTGTATTGCTTCTTTAGATTTATTTTTGATTACATAGGTTGTTTTTAATTCAAATGTCTTTATTAACTAAAGTTTTGTTAATGATCATTTCAATCTTAACTAGTATTAATCACATAACATTTTCATATATTTCTTAACACAAGTAAAAATACTTTGTCATTACATTTCAATAAAAAATATTATCTTTATTTTATTATGCTTATTGCTCAAATGCTTGAAAACCTAAAATTAATCTGAACTCTTTTATTATTGTAACTAGTTGAAACTAGCCCAGAAAGTGCAAGTGGAGGGAAAATAGGCGCCAAATTTTGGTATGATACCTCTTCATCTTTCTCAACAACCAAACACTCTCTTATTTCTGCTCATTCTTTATCAAAAAAAGGAACATAAACAACCTCATCACCTTTCAAGCCATCACAATGGTAGGAGCGCATAAGTTGAGTGAAATCTTAAACACATAGGCTAATCATATCCACAAATTAGGAGATACACTCAAATGCCCTTTCTGTAAATCATATCCACAAATTAAGAGATGCACTCAATTGCCCATTCTGGTAATTGATGCACATGACCTTTTCGTTGTATATTAAACTGAAAATATATATTTGATTACTAGATTTATTTACTATTTTGGATTTTTGTTGACTTTTGCAACCTTGAATTGCTAAACGAACCAATATTGATCCCTTGTATTAGGCTTAGCCGAAAAGAAATTTTTAACCTAACACAAACGAAGTTAGTAAATATATTTAAATATTTCAATGTAAAACTATAATTGGATAAGTATATGTAGCGATGAATTTATTTTATGAGTCAAAATCAGGCTAATTAGCACAAGAGTTTAATCTCAAGATATGTTGTTCTCTTATATTTCAATTCAAAATTAATTTCATATTTAATCATTAATCAGACTAAAACTAACATTCATTTAAGGTTATCAACTAAACTTACATCGACTACTTATTTCATATTTTTTAGAACCCATAAATGGTTCTCCTTCTATCGACAAGAACATTTAGTTTATTTAATCGAAAAATGTTTAATCAAACTTACAACCTAGGTTGATTTAGTTAATATTATTTTGATGCGTTTTGATTTTATCAAAACTAATAATTTTCTTATACTTAGCTAAATGTAAATAGCACTCTATTAATATTATATATTTTTTTGAATAGTATAGTTTATATATTTTTTTCAGTCACATACATTATATTATTGTTTTATTTTGAGAAATAAAAAAATAGTCACATTCATTAAAAAATTTGAAAGATTGTATGAAAAATGATTTATTAAAGAGGTAATATTATATAAAGTTATTATAAATCATAAAATATTAATCAACTTAAATATACTGTTAAAGGGTAACGTCCATTAATTACATGGAGAGTGGAATTCTTCTTTATTAACTACAACTTCGAGCTAATTCACAATTAAGAACAAAAAAATATACACAATAATTATGATAAAAACGACTACCCGGTTTTTTCCCAACAAACCACAACAAACCACCACCTCCACCACTAATACTCCTCAATCCCATACCCTCTAATTATCTACCAAATCATCCACGTTAGTTTTCTAGTGCTTCTTGAACTGCTTTTAATCCCCTATTCTCTTTTTTCTCCCTCTCCTTTTCTCCCTTTCGATTAGAACACTCAATTCTTCAATGGAACAACAAGAATCAAACATTAATCGATAGATTTTGAAACCGAGGAAGTTTATACTAAATCTTGTTCATAAATCAATCTATAAACACCATAGGAAATCTCAAACTCCTAGCTAAAAGCATCTAAAACAAACCAATAAGCTTTAACTTCCTTAGGAAAACAATCAATAAGTCTTGGGGTTTGAAGAAGAAGTTACTACCGGAAAGATGGGTTTCAATTCTTGCTTAATAAACTGCACATCAGATGAAGATTATCAAATGATACTTACTAAAATACCATGGAACTTGGCCGGAAAACATAATCTTAATAAAGAATAGAAAGATAATTAAGGTCTTGTTATAGACAATCAAAATACTATAGTTCTCTGGATTCAAATTCATGGCCTACCAAAAGATTATATCTCCATAGATAATGTTGAAAATCATAGCGGGGAGATTTGGAAGGGTGATTTATATTCAATTAAAACCGGCTAAATTATTCAAGGAGATCAGCTATTGTAGAGTTAGGTTGGAATGGGTCATTAAAAGACTTATGGTGGAGTCTTACTGGTATGCTCAATACGAACAATTGGGAGATTTTGGTTTAACTTGTGGGCAATTAGACCACACAGTAGAAGAATGTAATAACAAAATTCGACAAAAAAAAGGCTAGGTAAATGGATACACGGGACTGAATGAGACTATTTGGCTATCGAAAAAGCTCCGATTGTAGAAACTTCGATGAACTTTGTCTTCGGGAAAATGGAATCAAAATTGTGCAACAAAATCCACTGAGTGAGTCACGAAACGAGTGAATTGGGTGTGTTAAAAAAGGACAGAAGGATACTATTGTCAAGGTCAAAGCGAGGCAAGAAAACAAATATGGAAAACACCAAGTGGTGTACGAGGGGAGAGGGAGGTACAAGAATGAAGGAGGGGATTTGAATTTTTTGGAATTATTTAAACCTGCAGTGAACATATGTACAAAAATAAGGATAATGAGTTAGAGCCCCAATATCCTCTTAATATTAGGGTAGAAAAAAAAGGAATAGAGTTTAGTGGGCCACTTACACTCTCATTTGGGTCGATTACAAAAGCGGAGGTGGACCTTAATCACTCTACTAACCCAACCCCAAACACAACAACTTTACTTAACCAAAATAAATTTATTTTAATGAAGAAATTCCCAAATCAAACCCCAAACCTAAAACAATTACAAAACCATAGTGGAAGACTATATTGAAGATGAAAGGATGGAAGAGGTACCAAACTACTATGGTAATGAAAACTTAAGAGAGGAAAACAAAATGAAAAGAATAACACTCAACGTGTCCTTGGAGAAAAATCAAGAAATGAAAAGATGTGGCGAGCTACGTTGACTCCGGCTATTGGTGTTGCAAAGCTGAAATACCTTTGGAAATGGAATTGGAGAATGGTAAAGTGGAAGATGAGGATGAGATATGTGTGGTTGAGATAGGCGGAATATAAGATAGGTTTTGTGAGAGACTGTAATAAATAATGAAAACTCTAGGTCTAGAAATAAAGTAACGGGCCATCGCATGGGCTGAAGAATAAAAGACTGGACGATACTCATGGTTGGCCCAGGCCAAAAAAATGATTTTAGGATTGGGTTGGTTTTATGGGTCAGTGGGTTAGTTTGGGCATCCCTTCTTTTATTACATAATGAGAAAATGTTGCATAAAAAAATACTAGACCAATAAGTTTAAAATATATCTAAACTATAAGCATAAACTTAAATTGAGCACCTTCATATTTTATTGTAATCTTTATGTTTTAAAAAACGAATGTATATTTGATGGTCTATAAATTTATACATCCTTGAGTTAAATACTCAAAACGTCCTTGAACCTCATTCCCCTTCTACTGAGAGTCCAACTATTTATTATGCATTAAAAGGTTCAGTTTATATTTGTCTAATCATCCAAATATGTTTGTTCAACAATTTTATACCATAATATACTTGTTCTTGCAACTATAAGATTAATTTAGTCACAAATGAATTGATGTGAAGACTATCAGATTATAAAGAAAGTTACTTTGTAGTGAAGGTAATTATGTAGTATTGTCATATAATATCATTTTTGTCTAATAATATTATTGGCATGTCAAAACAAAAAATCGCAAACATATACAAATACATATGATAATGTGAGTATGACACCAAAAAGATGGCCACTGCTACAAGAAATAAACAAACTTTTATGTCATTAAATCAAATATATTTACATATTGTGACATTTATCCATATATAATTCCACACATAAATATATAAATAAGGAGTGGTAATAATTTAATTTTAGCTAAAAATACATAACCAACGTTTAAACTTATATAAAAAACTATAAAAATACTAAACATACCCCTAATATATACGGCTAGCCTTTTAATAAAAAAACATGTTAATAGAAAAAAAAACTCAAAACAAATATAACCTAAAACAAAACTAAACATCTCAAACACCCTCTCTCCCCCACACTCTGACCTCCAACAACACCTATTCACGACGTCACTTCAACACCACTGAATTACCGCTGCCATTCATGGAGCCGTATACCACTATCATTGTCGCATTTTATCTATCACCATCACAACCACATCAGATTCTCTTTATCTCATACGATGTGAAATAAAAGTAGGTTTTATCCCAAAATTTTCTCCATGACTAAATTCGTCAAATGTTCCATATGTAGAGGTAGGTGAATCACCACAGCCTTTTATATTCAACAACACTATTTCTCTATGTTTCCACAATTCACAGTTGAAACAACCATGGTTATGTTCGAAATACAAGATGATTCTCCTTCCGATTATGGATGGAAAAACATGTTGTTTGCCGTTTAACACCTTCTGATATTGCTCTTCAATTTCTTTCATGTTAGTTTAGTTTAGATTTTATTTGTTTTATTGAGTCTTTTTTGAGTTGTGGGGACACGCTCAATTTTGAGTTGGGGTGGGGATTCGCTGTCCTCATCTTCCTTTTTTCTTTAGCATAAAATTAAAAATTTTAGGGTTATAATTGTCATAGAATATGGTGAATATCCTTATTGAGCATGTTTGTAATTGATTCAATGATAGTAAGTAGTATGTGTCTGAATAGTGTCACATACATGTTTTTTATGCATGCATAAAAATAGGAAGTAAAAGTTAGAGAAGACTAATAAGCAATGCGTATTAAGTGTCAAGTTAAATTTTAGGAAGATTTGAGTGGAATATAGAATGTGAGGTCTGGAATTAGTTGATAACCCGCTTAATTTATGAACTAAAAGGTGAAAAAGTAAAGAAATCTAGAAGTTAGAAAAATGAAAAAGACATGTCATTTCATATAAGTTACTTGAACCCCCTTTTAGCTTTCTCACCTGTTTATTAGAATATAATGTTATCTGCCATAGCCCCTCTGAGCCTTTCTAAAGTATTTTATTAACCATATTACAAGACACACCGCTTAGTTTATAGGAATTATCCATATTACCCGCACTCGAGTTGAAACTCCGAGACAAGTTGTTTTAGAGCTCTAGTTTGGGGTAGTGTGTTTTATCATTAAGAAACAATGGGAGTGGGAATTGGATTTTACTTGTAATATTATCGATGATGAGTTATTTATAACCCTTTTCCGGGGGAAAAAAATATATTTGTGTAAAAGAAAATAAATATGAGAAAAAATGGCATGCTACCCCGAATAAAAAAGGGAGTCATAGCCAACTTAGAGAAAACAATATGTGAAAAAGATTGAATATGATTTGGTCCGACAAAGTAGAAAGTGTTATGTAATCATCATGATTAGTTATAGTCATTTTAAGTTAACTAGGTTGATTCTAAAATGGTGTTTGGTGGATGGGGTCATTGGAAAGGCAAGTGGAAATCAAATTAGGCCATTATTTATAATCTATAAACTTCAAGATGAACCTTTTTCTTGGATCTTGATACTTGGATTGATATTGTTTTTATTGGTTTATTCTTGACATAATTCTTAGTTGTACAATGAATGCTCGATTTATCTATTAATGGATTAAAAGAGATCACTTCAATCTCGAATTTCATATTATCCAACTAGTAATATGTAATTATAATTAAAAGAGTATTTTTTTATATCTCTAACTAATACTCTCTTTTAGCTTGATGTTTTGTGTCTAATCCAATCTTGTAGAATATTTGCAGATAAGTGTGCATCTGATTCAAAAATGGCACATAAGAAAACATTCGTTAAGTTTGTTTATTTAATTTTGTCGGTTTTATATTTGTGATGTAACAGTTTCTTTTATAATAAATAGATAAATTTATTCTCCCTCTTCTTTCTCTTCTTTTTATATGATATGAACTTCCTGGTCCTTTGACTTGAGACTTAGATTTTGATAAATAGTTTTATATAATGGTCTTGGTTCTTTAATTGCAATACATTATTTGTTTAAATATCATACTAGGGGGATTGTTTCCACTGGATTGTTTTCCCTACGTCAATGAGGTAAAACACGTGATTTGAGATGCTGGTACATTTTATGTTTACATGAATATTTGGCAGGTTGTGAAAGAAATGGAGAGAATCATGCCTAACAAATTATTAGTTTAATTATTGGTTTAAGACACTATGCAGATTTGTTACCCTCATTTTAATCTACAAATAGGTGGAATTATCAAAAGTTGTTTTGGGATAGAGTTTTTGGTAGGGTAAGTAGAATCAGATGAGACCATTGTTTGTAATATATAAGCTTTTTCTTGTAATATTTAATTGAATCATGATACTTGGATTGATATTTTTTATTATATGTTTTATAACGAAAAGACTCTCAGTTGAAAAGACTCTCAATTGTAAAATGATTTTCCTCTCTATTAAAGTTTAGTTAGACAATCTCATGGATACTACATTGGTTTTCAAATTACTAATTGGAAGATATTCTATATAAGTATTATTTTTTCTTTGCATCAAATTGTGTGTTTTTAGTACTCATAGGGTAAAAAAATTTATGTTTTTATTTTCTGTACGGATAATAATGTCAAGATAGTCTCTTATCATTTTTACCACGTATATGTATTTGTGGCTTTAGAATACCCAACAAAATCAAATCACGATATTTTTTTGCTTTGCAAGTTCTTTCCATTATTTGGTTTTGGTGTGTTAAATATGGATGTGTTGGATTTGAACCCGCAGGTATCATCTGTTGGACCCTATCCCACGGTCTTGACGATGTGTCTTAGGTCATGGAGTTCGGCAAGGACCTTGATTATGCACACCGTTGTAAAGGTTTCCCTGTCGTGTGGTCCATCAAACTGATCATGCGGTTTACCGCATGAATCTTCTATTCATGACCCTGTCCCAGTCTAGCACGACTGACTATATGGTCTGATGGCTCTGGACCGTTTTCTTGAACTGTGTGACGGTTTTCTTTGTTCGGTGCACCGGAGCACTCATGCGGTATACCGCACAAAAGCTCTGATTGATACCTTAGCTTCGGCATTAAACCTGATTAATCCAACCATTGTGACGCTTTTCGGGGTTGCGGTGCACTACATGTATGGTGCGGCGTAGCGCATGTACATTATCCGTTTTGTCAATTTTTCTCATTTCTTCTCTCTAACTCGATTTCTTAAGAACCTTCTTGTGTCTCCTGATGTGTGATAAAAAAACCACCCCTAAAGATAGGCACACTAACCGAAAGTGTACGGGTCGTTTCAAGTAATATGTTAATCATACGGATTTCGCTCTCAGGGACGGATAGGTATGACTATGGTGTTTATCGAAAATGTAGGATTAATTGTAAATAACGAAATAGAAAAAAAAAGAAATTTGTTTTGGTTTTGACTTATAGCTAATAAATGCAATAAAATAAATTAACGAAAATATTAACTGGAAGTATATAAGTGTCGACGCAAGTATGAGATATGTACTTGAGTCTCGAAAGGGATCTACCTAAGTTCATACAAATAATGTCTCTGTTTATAGTCTAAGCTGATATTTGTGTACTAGTCGGGACTCTAATATATCTTAGCCCCATGTCGGGTGGAACTATGAGCTTTCCTAAAGTACTATAAACCCCTCCAGGGTGATTATATCTTCTCTCGAATATGAAATTTCTTACCTCATTGTCTATGTGATTAGTCAAGCTTGACGGTCAATAACGGACATCACACGTTTATTACCTATGTTTGTAATCAAACCCATGTCGAATGATCACTCGCCACCTAGTGAATAACCTAATTACCAAAACCTATTCCTAATTATTCAAGAAAAATAATAGTAAATAAGCATGTTGTAGTACAAAATACCCAACTTAAATTAAATAATAAAATCCCAAATTTGGTAAAATAGTAATTGCATAAACTAGGGTTTAAGCCATTATTGTGATTCTCAAGTACTAGGAAATTTAGCTCATATTCAAAATACAATATGAAAATAAAATAAAAGTATTAATTATCATGAATTACAGAAATAAAATAAATGACCTAATGAAGTTGTTGGATTCATCTGCTGTTGTAAGAATTGGAAGAACCATTTGACCTAAAAATAAAATTTTAAATCTTTTTTTTCTTTCCAAGAATCAATTCAGTACAATTATTAAAAGAAATTGATTTAGATTTTAAATATGGTATATCTATTGAAGAGAAATGCATAACAAATGCTTCCAACACCTTAAAAATTGATCTTAATGACAAACAATGACAATGAAATGATGAACTAATTAAAAATATAAAGAATATATTATTATTATAAGGAGTTATTGGTTTATATGTTATAGTGATGCATCATAGTATCTCATATATGTTATGTGGGAATTCTAGCAAAGATAATATCATATATTTCATATAACTATATTATATAATTATTAAGTAAAAAGGAAAGCTTTTTAAAGATAACTTTTATTTTTACTTTGTTGAAATGTTATGACCATTAATCTAATCTGTAAAAATATATTAAAAAGTAATAAAATTACCCTATATTTTAGTGAGATTAGTACCATTTATCGGCGAAAAATCATCACCGAGACTTCAATTTAGTAGATAATGAGAAAATTGTCATAAGAACAACATATATTAACAGTTTTGGAGAGACTTTAACATAAACAAATCAACAAACTATAAATATACTATTTAAATTATATAATCAGATCTTTAATATAATAAAGAATTTAGATTCTTTCTTAATTATATTTACACTTTTTTGTTCATAGAAAATTAAATCGCAACTAAAAGCTAATAATTTATAAATCTTTAAAAAAATTTACTTAGAATCCATTTGAAAAATTGACGAAGATGTATTTGTTCTTGTTTTTTCATCTTCTCCTTCATCCATGAAAGAGATTTTTATCATATGGGGCTTGAGTTTAAAGTTAATTGAGGTGATGTTAAAACTTTTTATTTAATATATAAGCCACAGAAAAAGGTTTTATATAGTTATTGTGGTGTTTTATATAAGAGATAATATGCAGGGTGGGCCTTGGTCGGAAAAAAAATTAATTAATTAGGCCCCACAATTTTTTTGTTACTTAGGGCCCAAAAACCCAAAGCCTTATTAAAAAAATATTATTGAAATCCAATTTCAGTACTATTCTAATTAGATTTATTGGTTCTCTCTACCGTATAAAAGACTTTATGAAAAAAAAGTGTGTTGCTATTGTCTTATGGTGGAGTAAAGAAAACAAATTGTATATCAGATTATTTATTTATTTTTTAAAATTTTGTTAATTTGATTTTTTTAATGTGATATCAATTGTGTATGTTGTATTATATTTTAATTAAGTTTCTTTTTTTATTTATATAAATTTGTAAATAATTATAATTTTATTTAATTTTTTTACTAATCTCCAAAATTATATGTTTTTACATAAAACTTATTACAATTTATTGAATTATATATATATATTTATTGAATTAGTTAAATAGTGTATATTTATTGCCTGCTAATCTTTGCTTAAGTAAATTAATAGGTTTTTGATTTTTCGCTAATAATGATATCAAATGAATTTTTTATTAAAAAATATTTAACTAGTTTACAAACGACAAAAGAATAATAAGTATTATTTAATATACTAAAAAAATTTATGTATTAAAACTAAATAAGTATTATAATTTAGTAATTTAATTAAATCAAGATTAAATAAATAATAAATTTATATTTTATGTTAAAAATTAATTTCAAGTCTATTTTTACTTTTGAATATTCATAATTTGTAAATATAATATGTAATTAGAAAAATTATAAAGTGCAATAAAATAAATAAAAGTGATTATAATAGCAGCAAGTTAATTGGAATGGGGCAAAGAAAACACATGTATGTATATGACAAAAGGAAAAAAACAAAAAGAGAAAGATTTAGTTTGATCTCAAGTTGAAATTTTTTTTAAATTCTTTCAAGTGGATAAACAGTCAGAAGAATTAGTCTCTAATAAAGATATGATTAATGAAGATCATAACACAAACGGAGATTTAGCGAATGAAAATTATGGTCATTTTGAAATTTTCAAAAATGTTGACGTAGATGATTTGGAAAACGAAAAAAATTAGCAAGGTGTGAATGTAGCCCGTCAATATACATTCTATGTTCACTACATAGTGAGACACATGACATAAAATCGCTTATATATTCAAACTTTTGAAATAAAGTATATTACTTTTGCTGTAAGTTGTTCAAGAATAGAGGAGCTGGTACTCAGTTCGATAATGATGAGTTAGAAGATTGGTGAATATTGATAAGAGGATTAAATGTCACGATGCATGAAAAATGGATTGAATTAGAGATGAGATTAAAGAAAAATGAAACTATTGATAAAAGCATGCAAGAAAAAGTCAACCGAGAAAAGAAGATTAAAATGGAGTATTATAAAGAATATTTAGCATGGTGAAAAGTTTTACAAAAAATAATATAGCATTTTCGCGGAGATAATGAGAAGATTTATTAAGAAAATAATGAAATCTTTTTAGGCCTAACTAAAATATTTGTTGAATTTGAATTGTGATGGAAGAACATGTTCGGCATATTGAAAATAATGAAATACAATATCATCATCTTGGTCATATGATTCAGAACAATATGATACAAATGTTAGCATGTGGGATCAAGCTTGTGATATTTATAAAAATACAAAAAGCAAATTATTTTTTGATTTGATTCTCTTAAGGAGGCAAATTTTTCGAAGGAGATAGTTATTTTTTTGATTTGATTCTCTTAAGGAGGCTAATTTTTATTTTCAAATTTTATAAATGTTTTTCAAGTATGGATGTAAATTTTTTAATTTTATTTTTAGATTATTTTTTTTTCTTTTAAGGGATGAGAGGGGTTAGGGCAAGTTTTATCGTTTTTTCATTTTTAGTAGGGGTTGGGGGTAAAAAAATTAAATTTTATCCCATCTACATTATAATAATGGGATGAGATATGTGCCATCTCTATTCAATACTTGAGATGAGATTTTCTTGTCACTCCTACTGCGATGGGATTTATCCCATTAAAATTTTTGAGAATCCAAAAATAGGAAAATATGCATTTTTGATAAAATATTAATAATTTAATATGATAGTTTTCGTCTATAATTTTTTTTATTATGATACATAAATTTGATACTTTATCCACAGTAAACAAGAAATAAAAGTATCTTTGTAAATTGTGAATGTGATGAGATTGCTCCTATCAGAATTAGGATGGAATTTTTCAACTCTATGCTAAGTTTGAGATAAGATTTGTCTCATCTCTAATTTTAAAACTGATAAAGAGATTGTCCTATCTCCTTTCTAAGATTGAGATGTGTCTCATATTCAAATTTAGTTTGAGATGGAATTTATCTTATTTCTATTCTAATATTGAGATCAAATTTGTCACATATCTAATTTTAAAACTATGTTGTAATAAGTTCCATTTTTATTCTAATACTAAGATGAAATTTGTCTCATCTTCAATCTCAAGTTTGAGATAAAATTTGTCTCATTTCCATTATAAGATTAAGATTGGACCTATCTCCTCTCTTATTTGTGTCACTTCTATTATAAATTTAAATTGTATTTGTCCCTTCTCTAAAGACTAGAGTTTGGAGTGGTTTTTTATACAATACATAGAGTATATCTGGGGAGCAGAAAATAGATGAATGAAAGAACTCACTCTTAGATACCAACTAAGGGAAACTTATTAAAATTAAATTGAATGATTCCATGTTGCTGTGAAGAAAAACAAAACTAAGGAAATACCCTTAATAGTTGAAGTCTTTGATTTAGATGTTTCAAAAGTATCTCGAAATTATGCATTATATTATGTGCACCACAGATTAATTTTATAACATTAGTGTCAAAATAGTTTTTAAACCTTTTGTCTTGGTAAAAAATCCAATTGCACTCATCGTTTCTTTGCATATGAATTCATATTTAGTACACACTCTATTAAATTTGATGCTAATTATATCATTAACTTTCTAGTGTCAATCTTTGTTAATTCACTCGAAATGCATAATTCAACAAAGAATGATTAATTTACGGTTATTAAAATTTAGATCTCACAAATATATATTATTAAAATAGAATTACATTATATAACACATTCATAAAACTTTGGTTTTATAAATAGAAGATTATAGCCTCTATGATATTAAAAAAATATTATTAAGTATATATAACTAGTTTTGGCATTTAAGGAATTAATAACCAAAATATAATGATTAAATACTAAAATTGGATGTAATATTCTTACATGGATATATGTAAACATATACACGTAATACTTTTGATAATAGTTGTATATAAGAATAACGAAAGTTTGATCATGCGTACCTATTCCATATTCTAGTTGTTTTGTACTTTTCTTTACAAAAATCACATAGTTATATATACTAATAAAGTGATTAAGATAAATAAAATTATTGAGACATTAAACATTTATACTCAATCGATACTTTTGTATACTATAATGATATTTTCTTTGTTTTCTTTAGAAATATCTTGACCGTTACTTAAATAAAAGAATATCCATGCTATAGTACAAGAAACCTAACATTTTCAAAAAAATAATAATCATGGACTCCAAATCAATTATTGAAAAAGATTATTAAAAATAAACTAGAAATCACTTAATTCCTACACAGATGATGTATTCATAAACTCTAAATAACTTTGAATGTAATATGAATTCTACATACCTCAATTGCGATATTACCAGCTCTTCTCTATTAGTTCTCTTTATCCTCCATGGTCTTCTGAAAATGGGTCAACTTAAAAAATAAGAAAAGGGACCAAGTTTATTTGTTATAGTCTTTTTTTGTGGTTGGGTAATGATAATAAAATAAAAAATGACATATGCCCTTTATTGCTGAAATAATTGTATGGTTTTTATGGGTTGGGGGACAATAAACCAAAAGGCTTAGCCATTATAAAAACAATTTTATTGATCATATATACAATAGATGGAGTCATATTTGTTCTATACCTTTTATATGACTTATATGTGATTTTTGTTATCTCTATTTATAAGACTGAGATGGAATTAGTCTCATCTTCATTTTACGATTGAAATGGAATTTGTCTCATCGTGAATTTTAGATTTAGATGTAATTTATCTCATCTCAATTCTAAGACTGAGAAGAGATTTGTCTTATCTCTAATTTGAAAATTGAGATGGAATTTGTTCAAATTCTGTTCTAAGAATGAGATGAGATTTGACTCATCTCTGATCTTAATCCTGAATGGAATTTGTCATATTTCCATTCTAAGATTGAGATGACATTTATCCCCTCTCTGATTTGTCCAATCTCCATTATGAAATTGATATGAGATTTGTACCTTCTACGAGGCCTAGAGTATTGAGTGCTTTTCTGTACAACACTTAGTTTCATTTTCAAGTTCATATGTATATATATATATATATATACACATAAGAATGAAAGTGTTATACAACTGACGTCAGAGAAATATAGAATCACTTATTTTGGAAAACCACGTAAGAGGCAAATGAATCTGTTTTAATCATACCGAAGTAAGGGATACCAATCACACAAATTCATTCAGTATTAATAATCTAAAATAGATAGTCAATACTTGATCAACCACGAGAAGTCCCACGTAGCCAAAAAAAGACATGACCACCAAGTAGAGGTTAATACGTTCTTCCGAGGATATAGGAGTACTAAACTTATATATGCTGAAGAATAATGCTGCACATGAAACTTACATGTGAGGGTAGTGTCTTGCTACACATGAAGATTCATTTAAGCAAGGGCCCCAAACCAGAAGTGTCTTGCACATGAAACTCACCTTGACAAAAGTGAACACCTATCCCAGGCACATGCGTGCACCCATACTATTTTATAAATACCCAATCTACTACCGAATTGGGTGCATTCGATCATTCTTTTAAGTGGATGTGGTTACTATATAGTCTACAAACCTCTGTAACTCCGCAGGTCATAAGAATACCTTAGCATGAGTATCCGAGTGCCATCATCAGTGCACCTCGTTTTGGACCTAACATAGTGTCTAGTTTCTGGAAGTTGTGTCTACGTAGCGGGTGCCTCGATAATGATAAGGAAGAGATTTGTAATGGTGATCTATTACGAGGTGCATATCTGAACTTTGTGATATAAGATTCGGGTATATATTTGAGCCCAAAAAATGGGAAAGTCTGTTATGATAAATGTGAAAACAAGAGAGAATATAGTAAATAATGCCTGAATTCGGGTAAAATATTATTAACAATGGTAAACTAGTGAAACAGTTGGGGTAAAGGGTAAGATATAGAGTATGTGACAATGATACCAAGACGTGGGATTAAACCCGTTATGAACTCCTAACGACAAAATAAAAGAAAATCAATGTTAAGAAAGTGAGATACAACCACTTTTATTACTTATATTTCCCAAAAGTTTTATCAATAATAAATATTTTCAGATGATTACTTAATGAATAAGGATGGGTTAGAATTAATAAAAAATTTGGAAAAGATATTATAAAATTTGGGTTAGGCCAAAAACTGTTTGGCTATTAAGGTTCTTTTATTTACTCACATATGGGCTAATCTTAATTTCATTACCCTAAAATAATACTTAACCCAATAAATTATATAGTTTAATTGAATCAAACCCTAACCCAACTTCATTTAGATATATCATCACACTAATATATCTTCCAGCATCTAAGGACTATTCACAGATGGAAACCACAACCAATCATTATCTCAATATCATCTCTTAACCCTCTTTTTTATATTATGTTTCTTATGCAGAGCACATGGCCTTCCACATCTTAGATCTATGTTCTCCGAGAAAAGTGCACTTTATAATTTCTTATCTATGTTCTCCTTACAAAACACTATTTTATTTCTTATATCAGATCGTTGGCCACGATATTTCAATTAAAATTTCAACGACAAAGGTATTTTTTCAATTCTTAATTTTTTGTTAATAACATAAATATTTTTTTTAGCAAAAACTCAGTTCTAATAAATATTATATATTTTTTCATTTCATGTTTATTTTTTACAATTTGAAAACTATTTAGAATTAGAAATAAGATTAAAATACAAAAGTGAGTTTTTTCATCAAGAAAAAATAGTGTCAAATATATTTTAATAGAGCTTATGATTGTATTTTTGATGTTTGTGATTCCCATGGTTTCCAGGAGGTAGAGAGATCATCATGAAGAGAAAAATAGAAAAACCAACTAAGGTATTAATGAAGAGTCTGGAATATCTCATAATAGGTAAAAACATAAACTCCTCATATAGTGAGCATTTTGTGGTTGATATATAGAGTAACTATGAATACAATTTTGTGTGTAGATCCTACCGAAATTAGAGCTGATGAAATGATGGATAACGAAGTACTTTAAATGTGGTTTAAAGAGAAAATGAAAGAGAATATACTACAAGTAAGCAAGAAAACTATGAGTTGGTTAATACTTTCTCCTCTCTTTTTTCTTTTCATTAATAATACTTTTTAATATATTTCTCAAAGTAAGGAAATATTTAAGAAACAAGGAAGTGGTGGGGGCATAGAAGTTTTGTTAAGAACATGGCACTGTGGGCAACATTTGAAAAAATGAATGTGTTTAAAAAGATGCCACATAAGCCTCATTACATGCCTCTGATAATGTACAAAGAAATCGATCGTGAAGGCTTAGCTATTTGGAGTATGGTGACTTTTGTAGTTGAAATTTCTATAACACTTGAATTAACCAAGGAAAAAAAAGAAGTTGTTCAAGGAAAAAGAGAAACATAAATTCAAGTATAAAATAAGGGTGGATTGGTTAATATTTGTTCTAGTGTTAGAAGTTTCTAACATTATCTCAAAGTTTACCCGGGTCAAAACCCTCTCTAATATAAGAGTAACTATGAATACAATTTTGTGTGTAGATCCTGCCGACTTAGAGCTAATGAAATGATGGATAACGAACTACTTTAAATGTGGTTTAAAGAGAAAATGTAAGAGGATACTACTACAAGTAAGCAAGGAAGCAGTGGGGGCATAGAAGTTTTGTGAAGAACATGGCATTGTGGGCAACCTTTGATGAAATGAATGTGTTTATAAAGATGCCACATAAGCCTCATTACATTCCTCTGTTGAAGGACAAAGAAATCAATCGTGAAGGCTTAGCTATTTGGAGTATGGTGACTTTTATAGTTGAAATTTTTATAACACTTGAATTAATCAAGGGAAAAAAAAAGTGGTTCAAGGAAAAAGAGAAACATAAATTCAAGTATAACATAAGGGTGGATTGGTTAATAGTTGTTCTAGTGTTAGAAATTTCTAACATTATCTCAAAGCTGACCCGGGTTAAAGGCCTCTCCAATGTAATATATATATATATATATATATATATATATTATTAATCTCATTATATAGTTTTATTAATATCTTTGGTCTATAATTTATGTAATAACTAGTAGATACATAATAATTTTAGAGGCAATTCTCACTTAAATTATGAAAAAATATCAATTTCCCACTTAAATCAAACACTACTATAAATTATTATAAATAAAATTGTTACCCACGTACCGTTGTAACTATTAATTAATAACTATATTTAGTAATATATAATACAATTCACCGATATTTTCTATAATCAATTAAAAGTAACTATATTAATTTATTAAAAAAATAAAAGTAACTATATTAATTTATTAAAAAAATAAAAGTAACTACAAAATATTTTATTCCAAGGAAGGTTTTGAGGAAATGTTTTTAAATTTTTTCTTTTCTAAAAAGGGGTATTGGACAAATTATTTTTATCCAACAGCTAGGAAATATTTTTTCTTAGATTTTTCCTTTTTAAAAGAGGGGTACTAGATCTCGCAATTTTCATATTAGCAAGTTTTATTTCTTGTAGAAGGGGATAATTATTTTTTTGATTTGTTTCTCTTAAGGAGACAATTTGTTTTTCAATGTTTTACATTTTCAGCGGCAAAGGGATAAATTTTATAATTTTTATTCAAGTATGAAGGAAATTTTTTTATATTTTTTTTATCTTTTCCAGCCAGGAACCCGTTGGAATAATTTTTTTTATAATTTTTGTCTTTTTCAACGAGAAGCGAGGGACTTTATTTTAATTTTTAGATTATTTTTTTTTTTATGGTTGAGGAGGCTAGAACAAGTTTTATCTTTTCTTCATTTTTAGTAGGGGTCGGGGGTCCGAAAAATTAATTTTTTTTATCTTTTTCAACAAAGGGATAGGGATGGGGAAGAGATTTATCTCATCTACATTATAAGATTGAGATGATATTTGTGTCATCTCTATTCAAAAATTGAGATGAGATTTTCTTGTCACTCTTAATAAGATAGGATTTGTCCAATTTAAATTTTTGAGAATCTAGTAATAGGAAAATAAACTTTTTTTGATAATTATTAGTAATTTAATATGATATTTTTCATCATTAATTTTTTAAATATGATACATAAATTTAGTATTTAATCCACAATAAATAAAAAATAAAAGTATCTTTGTAAATTGTGCATGTGATAAGATTTGCCAACCAAAATTGAGATGGAATTTGTCACCTCTATGCTAAGTTTGAGATAAGATTTGTCTCATCTCTAATTTTGAAATTGAGAAAGTGTTTGTCCCATCTTCATTCTATGATTGACATGTAATTTGTCTCATCTTCAAGTTTAGATTGAGATGGAATTTGTGTTATGTCCATTCTAAGATCGAGACATAATTTATGGTATATCTAATTTTAAAACTGTGATGGAATATATTCCATGTTTATTCTGATACTTAGATGAGATTTGTCTCATCTTCAATCTTGATTCTGAGATAAAATTTGTCTAATTTCCATTATAAGATTTAGATTGGACTTGTCCACTCTCTTATTTGTCTTATTTCTATTATAAAATGCTATTTGATTTGTCCCTTCTCAAAAGACTAGAGGTTGGAGTGCTATTTTGTACAATAAATAGAGTATATATGGTGGGAAATACCCTTAACAGTTGAAGTCTTTGATTTATATGATTCAAAAGTATCTCGAAATTATGCATTATATTATATACACCAAGACTACTATTATAACATCAGTCTCAAAAGAGTTTTTAAACCTTCTGACTTGGTAAAGAAATCCTATTGCCAACTCATTGTTTCTTTGCATATGAATTTATATTTAGTACATACTCTATTGAATTTGATATATATATTATTGAATTTATACTCTATTAACTTTCTGGTGTCAATGATTGTTAATTCACTCGAAACTAATATGCATAATTAAACAAAGAATGATTAATTTACAGTTATTAAGATTTAGATCTCACAAATATATCTTATTAAAATAGATTTACATTATATAACACATTCATAAAACTTTGGTTTTTTTAAATAGAAGATTATAGCCTTTATGATATTAAAAATATATTATTATGTATATATAACTAGTTTTGGCATTTAAGGACATAATGACCAAACTATAATGATTAAATACTAAAATATGATGTAATATTCTTACTTGGATATAAGTAAACATATACAAGTAATACTTTTGATAATAGTTATATATAAGAATAACGAAAGTTGTTGATTATGCGTACCTATTCCATATTCTAGTCGTTTTGTACTTTTCTTTAAAAAAATCACATAGTTATATATATTAATAAAGTGATTAAGATAAAGAAAATTGTTAAACATTAAACATTTATACTTAATCCCTACTTTTGTATACTATAATGCATTTTCTTTGTTTTCTTAAAAAGATCTTGACCATTACTTAAATAAAAGAATATCCATGCTATAGTATAAGCAAACTAACGTTTTCACAAAAATAAATGATAGACTCCAAATCAATTATTCATAAAGTTTCTTAAAATAAACTTGAAATCGCTTAATATCTACACAGAAGTTGTGATTAGAATTCTACATACCTTTGAATGTAATTAGAATTCTACATACCTTAATTGCGATATTATTAGCCCTTCCCTCTGAGTTCTCTTTATCCTCCATGGTCTTCTGAAAATGGGTCAACTTAAAAATAAGCTAAGTGACCAATGTTATTTGTTATATTTTTTTTTGTGGTTGGGTAATGATAATAAAATTAAAAATAATAGATTCCCTTTATTGTTGAAATAATTGTATTGGTTTTTATGGTTTGGGGACAGTAAACCAAAAGGTTTAGCCACTAAAAAAATAATCTTATTGATCATATATACAATAGATGCAGTCATATTTGTTCCATCCCCATTATATGACTGGTATGTGATTTGTGTTATCTCTAATAATAAGATTAAGATGCTCATCTCCATTTTACGATTGAAATGGAATTCGTCTCATCTGAATTTTAGATTGAGATGTAATTTATCTCATCTTCATTCCAAGACTGAGAAGACATTTGTCTCATCTCTAATTTGAAAATGAGATGACATTTGTCCCCTCTCTAATTTGTCCAATCTCCATTATAAAATTGAGATGAGAAATGTACCTTTCCTAGAACTAGAGTATGGAGTGATTTTCTGTAAAATACTTAGTTTTATTTGCAAGTTCATATGTGTATATATATATATACACACACAATAATGAAAGTGTTATACAACTGACACCAAAGAAATATAGAATCACTTATCTTGGAAAACCACATAAGACGCAATTGAATCTGTTTTGATCATACCCAAGTAAGGGATACCAATCACACAAATTCATAGAGTATTAATAAGCTGAAATAAATAGTCAATACTTGATCAACCACGAGAAGTCCCACGTAGCCAAAAAAAGAAATGACCACCAAGTCGAGGGTAATATGTATCTGCCGATGGAGTGGAGTAGCAAACTTATATATGCTGAAGGAATAATGCTACATATGAAATTTACACGTGACGGTAGCGTTTGCTACCCATTAAGATTCATTTAGGAAGGCCCCAGATCTAAGTTGTGTACTCACCTTGACCAAAGTGCACACCCATGCCAGCCACATGCGTGTACCCACAATATTTATAAAGACCCTATCTACTACCGAATTAGGTACATTTTATCTTATTTTTAAAATTGAATACATGCGCTTTAGTATAAGCCAAACTAATGTTTTCACAAAAAAAAACATAGACTCTAAATCAATTATCGATAAAGATATTTAAAATAAAGTATAAATCACTTAGTTCCTACACAAAAGAGGTATTCATAAACTCTAGATAACTTTGAATGTAATAATAATTTTACTTACATCAGTTGCGAAATTACCAGCTCTTCTCTCCGAGTTCTCTTTATCCTCCAATGTCTTTTGAAAATGGGTCAGCGTAAAAATAAGCAGAGTGACCAAGGTTATTTGTCATAGTCTTTTTCTTTTGGTTAGGTAAGGATAATAAAATTAACAATGACAGATGCCTATTAGTGCTGAAATAATTCTATGAGGTTTTATGGGTTGGGGATAGTAAAACAAAAGACTTATCCATAATCTTATTGATAACATATACAATAGACAGAATCATATTTGGAGATAAAGACAACTTGTTTTCTAAGTAAACCTTACAGAAAAATCTAAGTTTAGGCCAAAGGTTTCTAAATTAACATTTTAAGGCTAGACATATTCAGAATTACCATTTTTAGGTTATTTAAACAACTCCGTGAGATATTTTATAGATTTGAAAATTAAATTAGGCATTTCAAATAAACTATATCATTATTTGACCAAATCAAAGATTTGTAACTTTATTTGAAATATCCAAGTTGTTTTTAAAATCTATGAAATATCGCACAGAATTATTAAAGTGTCCTAAAAATGGTACTTTTGAATGTGTTTGGTCTAAAAAGGTACTATTGAATATGTTTAGTCTAAAATGATACTTTTGAAACGTTTGGCCTAAAAATGAATTTTGCTCTTAACCTTCATAAGGTTTTTTCATGAGCTTGATATGTGCATTGTAAATCTATGGACTAAGGTTTAATATCCATAAAAATAGTTTATAATATTTTATCCTAAAATAATATTTATTTATGTACAAGAATATGTAGAAAAATAGACACAAAGAACTAAATAGAAGTAAAAAATATTCAGTTATCGATACCATCTTAAAAAAAATTCCAAACAAGTAACTATATGTAGAAGTGATATTGCTATTAGATACTATAATCCTCCTTTTTATATTATTACAAAATCCTAAAAATATATATTAGTGATAGAATAAAAAAATTATATTGATCAACAATTTCACTAATATGATGGAAATTCCTTCTAATATGTTTGGATATTTGGTGAAACCTTGGCTCCTTTGCTTGAGTAATAGCTCCATCTTTATCACAAAATCAAGTAATTGAAAATTTAGTGGATGGAATCACGTTATGCTCCCTCACAAGATTTTTTATCCGATCAATTACCTTTGATAAATTGCATATCGCAACGTATTTTACTTACGTGGTGCAAAAGATATATATTGCTTGTTCGGAACTCTTTCAACTAACAAATACATAAATACATGTAAAATACATAGATGAAGACTTTCCATCATCTTTTCCATTAAAATACGAATAAGTATACCCTTATATACAACGGTATAACCTTCGATAAATTTACGAGTAAATCGCATTTTTAGGTCATTACTTATCGTCTAAATTTTTTTTTAGGCCAAACGTTCTAGAATGCTAATTTTCAGGCCAAATGTATTAAAAATATCTATTTGACCACATCACAAACTATCTATTTGAAGTGTCTAAATTACCCTTAAAATCTATGAAATATCTCACATAATTAGTGGAATGACCCTAAAAATGTGCATTTTTAATATGTTTAGCATATAAATTAATATTCTGATATATTTGGTCTGAAAATCGTTTCAGGCCATATATTATGGCCTAAAATTGGAATTTAATCAAAATTTAAATAACAACCTTATGTATTCTAAAGTACTATATGATTTGTTTTACAATAATCTAATGTCCAATGTTTGAATTAGAGTGACATATACCCAATATCTTTATAGCTTGCAAAATCTCAAGCCTTGCACATAACATGTAAATCATAAGACTACATATTGTCGAAGTTTAATGCAATATTTACATATGTTCTCCTTCTTCTATTCAAGAGTCTTGGGAGACATCTCTTTAGAAAGATCGATTCCATGCTTTATATTAAATAAATCTTTCCATATTTTTCTACTTTTGACTTTTTTAACACTTTACCGAAGTAGATTCTTTGAGAGAGACCAATTCTTTTGCTCTATCTCAGAATATAAGAATTCACAAAACATAAGTTGCATATCCCAAATATTTTGTGGAAAGAGGTATGCTTAACCAGATCTTACATATCATCATCACATATATCATCTCTAGTGATCAATTGTTGAACTCCCACTAATCTCATCTTAAGCGCAAGGTTCATCTTCATTTTTAATGAAACCTCACTTTGATACTTCATTATTAAACTAAAGAGCAAATCCCATTTTAGGCAAAACATTTCAAAAGTACCATTTTTAGGCCAAACGTATTAAAAAATCACATTTTTAGGCCACTTAACTAAATTCGTGAGATATTTCATAGATTTCAAGAATAATTTGGACACTTTAAATAGAGTTCCTAGTTTGTGATATGATCATCTAAATATATGATTTATTTGAAGTGCTAAAATTGTCCAATAAAATCTCTGAAATATCTCAAGGAATTACTGAAATAGACTAAAAATGTGTGTTTTGAATACGTATGGCCTTGAAGTGGTACTTTTGAAATATTTGGCCTAAGAATATTTTTAGGCCATAGGAAATAACCTTAAAATGGATTTTTCTTTAAACTGAATGTTACACCTTTTAGAATATTTCTTTAGACCACAAATGCATCTCTTAAGCATGCATACTAAATTATTTTTCTTGGATACAAAACCTTAGAGTTGTTGCATAAAAATATGTTCGTAGAGATATCCATTTAAAATGTGGGTTAACATTCATTTTCCAAACTTCATACTTAAAACGTGTTGCAATAGAACTCATCATACAAATACTCATAAGTGTAGAAAACATAGAAAAGATTTTGGCCATAGTAAGAGCCTTTTTTAAGATGATATCCTTTGGCTACTAGTTTGGTTGTATATGTCACTACCTTTCCATATGAAACTATATTTATCTTGAAGAACCACTTACAACATATATATACAATACCATCACGACGATCTTTCAAGGTCTAAATTGTGGTGTAGTACATGTAGTCAATTTTGCGTGTAGAGCTTCACGCCATTTACTACAATATAAATCACATATCACATCCTCGTTGGTTGTAGGATCATCTATTAGATTATTATCTCCAAATAAAAACAGTTTTATGGTCCTCCATTTATAAATCCATATCGTTTAGTAGAGAGATATTATATTTGTCCTACAAAGACCTTGTGTGTTTATGGTTTTTAGAAATAATTGAATGGGTTTCTCAACTTAGACTTTTTTTTATTAATGACGTAGATATTTTTACACCAACTCTACCTTAATTACACCATAAACTTTTTTATTTAACTCTCTTTCAAGGAAAGAGAATCATGACAAACCCAACCTATTTGATCATTTGAAAGTACAAGTAATACTATTTGATATCTTTAGAATATCTGACAAATATACATTTATTAAACCTTTATTCTAACTTATTCATTTTGAAAAGAGAAGGTAAACCCAAATACTAATAATCTTCAAACATTCCTGCCTTCTAAATAACATCTTGAATGATGTTGTAATGACAAATTTGATTATAACTCTATTTAATATAACATAAAATAAGGAGACAATTCTACCCATTTGTCTTTCTACTTTAGCTTCAAACTTGTTGAATTTTTCCAAATATTTTAATTTATTCTTTATAAGCTATACATATCCATAATGTCTAAAATCAACTATAAAGGATATAAAAAATAAATGTTATCTTCTCGAGAAAATTTATTAAAAGGTTCAGATACATTAATATGAATTCATTCAAACAATTATGTGACTCTAAAACTTTGTTATGAAAAAGGTGAATTGGCCAACTTTCCATGTAGAAAAGATATACAAGTTGTACTAGGTTCATAACTTATTGAATAAATTAATTCATTTTGGGTCAACATGACAATCCTCTTGTCATTAGTATGAACAATCCTAAAATTGCATTACATTTTTGGATTATAATTACCTCGCAGATGTTTTTAGTAAACAATGATATCAAAAATAACATTTCACTAACATGTGGGCGAGCATGAAGACTTTTAATTATGTAGTTAGTGACTGTAGGTAGGACTGGGAAGCATGCATTGGTAAAAGGAAATATTTGTTATACAAGAATTTGAGAATCTTGAAATACGACCCTAGGGACCTTAAACAAAATCACCTTTCTCACATTTTGGAAAGAGAAAAATATATGAATCTTGAAGAGTCTGAGAAAATAAATTAGGATTATGTGGGTAATGTAATAATTATTAGGGAGATTGAGGAGTTACAAAGTAAGCATTTAGATTGTATAATGCGAAGTGTAGCTTTTCAAAGCAACAAACAAGATGTTTCAGAGATAAGTTTACCAAATAATTTTACTACATTATGAAGAACAAAATAAAAGGAAATTTTATCATTGATTGAGTGTTCAGATAGGTTAACAGTCAACTTAAATTAAACAAGTTCATGATACTCTCGTCATGTAATTTTAAATATTATTGGGTGTTGGTATGTTCGTAATACAAGGTGTGTAGGATGTTTTTGATTAGGGTAATATATTTACAGAGGAGAAAGGAGCTTCTGTATGAACGGGTGTGACTAATAAGAAAGTTAAAGAGGTTGAATTAACCATATGAAGATACAAGGTACCGGGAGTAAAAGGGTATTCATTGGATATTTTAAAATATTATATAATATTATGGATAATGGGTTGATTGAGTTTATTAGGTAATTCTTCAGTTTGGAAGCCTAACTTTGGTACATATATTGCACAATGAACACATAAACTCACAAGACAAATGATCCTATAATAGTGGATAATTAAAGACTGATTTCCTTTTGAGATGTGGTGTATAATGAAATTATGATGATTATTTTGAAAAGCATTAAATAATTGATTGAGCTTGAAACACGTTTTTTTAGTAAACTAATGTCGAACAATATAAAAGAGAGATAATCTTTCCTCAGAGAGAGTAAATTTTATATAACGTTGTATACTCTCTATATTCTCGAGTTCTAAGTGAAACAAAACCTATGTTGTATAAACATACGTGCATAGTAATTGGTTTTCTATGGATGTGAACCGGGTAAACAAAACAAGTAAAGACTCGGTCTGATATTTAAATTAAGTTAAAAAAGCCAAATATCTTGCTAAAGTTCTTCACGTCGTCGTGATTCATTATGTTTGTTCTCTTATGCCTTTGTCTGTTGATGGTATCTTGGTGGAGGAAAGACTTTCCACTTGTTGCCAACAAGGCTCATATGTGAGCGATGATGCCTCTTTTTTTATGTCGGATCATTAGGGAAAGATATATTCATCATTGATAAGACTCCTGTGGCTGACAATCCATGTCTTGCTTATTCATCTTCTTTCTACTTCATCAATTCTTAAGCTTCATCATGGTCCTTTCTGGACCCGTTTAGTAAACTAGTCAATACAAAGACTTGCTTGTATCACTTGATAGATGGCTACACATACAAAACGTATCAAATCGTCCATAAGAATGAGATTATCATCCATAGGCTTCATGGTAATACATAGATTATTTTTCAACCGATAGCTCCAACTATCCTTAAAAATGATGGCACATGCTCAATAAAATATCTCATGATACTACACCGGTCACAAAAAGTATGAAATACCAAATCAGATGGTATAAAAATCTAGTCGAGAGTAAAGCATATCTTCCAAGGACATATATTCTCAAGGAACTAAGTTACTCATTATCGACATCCTAAGGTAGCTTCTTGACACAGAGAAATGCTATGTTACAGTTTGGACCCCACAAACTTCTAAACTAAACACTCATCTCCGCCTAATACTACGTCCCATGCCAGCCTTCGACGTGCGCGAATGACATCTATATATGCCCCATTTCATAGTCTAAATGGGTATAATCTATATCTCTATAAAAACCAATATGGTCATTATAAAATATATAAATATCCATTCTTCCTCGAGTCGTAGGAATACCCACTTGCAATAATGTTAGTATTGAGCGTCAGAGTGCGATCGGGAGCGCACCTCCCTTTAGACCTAACATAATATTTGGTTTCAGTAAGCCTCGACAGCGTAGTTGAAACCTCATCAAGGACATGAGAGAGATTCACGACAGTGATCGATAACAAGTTACAATGTTCTCATCAAGAATCACCTTATTAATCATTAGTCCTATTATATCTTCTTTTCTTTCATTACTTCAGCTATCCTATCTATTTAGTTGTAGTCTCAGATTGATCTTTTGAGTAAATAGTTCCATAAAAGGTATTTTTGTGTTCTATTGACTAGATTGGTTTGTTGGAACGGGTATCCATCACATTAAGATTCCACATGGAATCTCAAGTTTAGGCCACGACTAATGTCTTCATTAGAAGAAACTACTAATCTAGATGTGTAGGTGTATGCATTCCAAAGGCCTATGGAGTTCATCACTCTAGCTGATAATGATTATTGTCGATCGTTTCCTGCAATATTGTCCAAGAATGTACATGAATGGTTCTCCATGTTGGAAACAAAATATATTAATTATTTTTCACAATTAGTCAACGGTTTGCGGAATGGACATGTGGATTACTAATTATTAGACGTATGTCAAAAATAAAATGACAGCCTTCAGGCTTATGGAGCGGTTTACTTAAATTGCGTATAACATTGAGGACTTGAATCAATCCATGGTATGATACGCATTTTCTTATGGTTGTTAATCCGGATTTTTGTATCTACTTGGCAACAAGGCCTAGATCTACATTTTGTGATATATATAAGAGTCAGGGATTACATTTAAGGCAAAAAAAAATGAGAAAGAATGTCGTGATAAAGGTGCAAGAGATATAGGATATAACAAATAATGACTGAAATAGGGTAAAGAATGATCAACAACGGTAACCTAGTAAAAGGTTGGGTATAAATGGTATGCAAGTCTCAGTCTAGAGTTGATAACTAAGTACGGGTTAATGATACCAAGACGTGGAATAAGACCCCTTATGAGCTCCTAATGACAAAAGAAAAGGAAATCAAAGTTAAGTATGTGCAATTACTTAATGAATAATTATGGGTTACCATTAATTAAGATTTTGGACAAGATTTTATAAAATTTAGGTTTGGCCAAAAAATGATTGTCTAGTAATGTTTATTTATTCCCTTTGGGCTAATTCTAATTTGCTTGGGGCGGATTCATACAACTTTTGCATGACCTTGTAAATTATATAGTTTACTATAATTAAACTCTAACCCAATTAACTTTAGATATAAGCGCGGATCCACCCATAGGGAACCATTATCACCATTAAAGGTGCACTTTTTACTTTTTTATCTCATATAGGTGGCCATGATATTTCAATTAAACTTTTAAAAATAAAGGTTAAATTTTTTTATTATGCAATTATCTTTTGTTAATATAACATATATTTTCCTGACAAAAAATAATATCTAATAAATACTAGGCCTTTTAAACATTACAAATACTATTAGCTAACAAAGATAGGTATACTTTTAAAACTTCTTCGCTTCAGTTTGATGGAGATGAGCAAGATAATCTGATTGAAGATTTGATCTTCATTGAGTGAGAAATTACCATGAAGTCGATTATTCCTATCTCACCAAATATAGTAACTATATGTGGTGAAACATAAACTAATGATGAGAGTGACTTCATTATTAACACATGCTTACATCACTATATTAATTAAATAATTCCAATCAGAGGGAGAAGTGATAATACCATAATAACTTATGACTCGAGTAAGAATTATGTGGTCCAAATCTTCAATGCTTTGAGAGCAGATTTAACAGAGTGGATTAAGGGTTAAACCCCATTAAATCATTCGTTGTTTATTGGATAATGTATTATTACACACAAGACAAAAGATATATTAACATATTGGAATCCAGATCTTTGTGCAAATTATTTTGCTCCAAATAACATTTGTATTATCAGTACAAATCTTTAGAAGCTTTTTTCTAAATGGGAACTTCTTATTTATACTTTCATTCCAATATATTCTATCATTGTCGGGATATAAAGATAGAGATTGAAGATGAGAAGAAGGTTACTAATACAGGGTGAAAGTTTTTACCCTGTATTTGTAAGCTTAGAAGATATGAAATCCTTAGTCTCATTTATACCTAGCATATTAGTTCAACAGTAAACATATTATCTCACAATCTATCATGTTACTTTTGGAATAAACACATGAACAAAAAGCGTTGACTATACATACATCCTTATATAAGGTGGTATTTAAATTTTTGTACCATTGTTTGGGTGTATTTTTTAAACCATACAATAAATTCTTACATTTACAAACTTTAATACCCTAACTAGGTACTACAAAGACCTCAAATCCATCCATATAGATCTCTTTGTCTAGATCTCCATTTAAAAAAAATTAACATCAATCTGATATACTAGTATTTTATGGATGATATCTAAGGAATTAATAACTCTTATTGTGACTATTTTGGTCACAAGGCAATAGGTATCAAAGAAGTCTATTTCTTTATTTTTGGTAAAACCATGAATTACTAGTTTAGCCTTGAATATTTCAATTGACCATCAAGGCTCAAATTTCTATTGCAAAAACAGTTTCTACAATTAGGTTTACTACCCAAAAGGAAGCCAGTCAAATACTAAGTGTGGTTTAACATGGTATACTCTAGTTCACTATTAATGACTTCTTTCCACAAACATGCATTTATCGATTGCATAGTCTCATCAAACGTCTTACGGTGTTTCGCAATGAATAAACATACCACTATCTCTTCATATAACATATATAAGGGAAAGTCCTTAGTGATGAAAGAATTGAATAAGTTTGGCCCAATATTGGACTATATTTTGTATATCTTATGCCTTCTAGGTCTATTATCAAGGATAGTAACGAAAGTAAGGAAGGCGGATTATAGGAAGTATTATAATTAGAATGCATATATGTAATTAATATGTATATTATCACAAACATGCATAATTACATAAGGAGAAGCATTAATATGATTCTTTAGAGGAAAGATATTTTCAAAAAATTATGCATCTCTATATTCACTAATAGAATTATAATATAAGAACATAAATCTATATGCATCCCTGTTTTGTGCATAACCAATAAAGATTGAGTCTATTGTTTTACGTCTAATGTGAACTTTCTTAAAGTATGATAGGGTAAACCATGGCCAGACACCCAACAGTATTAAGTATTTCAGTTAGGTGCAAAACCTTTCCATAACTCATAAGCATTTTTGTCTAGGCTCTTATGGGGCTATCAATTTAACACAAAACATGATGATAAGACAGCAACCCCACACATGTCATTTTGAAACCCAAAACTTATTAACATATAATTCATCATCTCTTTAAGCGATATATTCTATCCTTTAGTTATGCCATATTTTTTATGTATTTAAGGGGCACTTAGTTCACATATAATTACATTAGTTTAAAGAACCCCTTAAGGTAGCTGGAACAATATCGTACGCACCCGTCAAACCTAAGTCTCTTGATTTGTTTATCGAGTAGGTTTTTAACTTCATATTTATATTTTAAAGGCATGTGTTTTGTTATATATTTAGATTTTAAGAGGTAAATTTTAGTGGACATAGTTTAGTTATCTATAAATAAAATATACTATACTTTTCCTCCTTTACTAGCGGTATAATTTAAAATTGGCGTAGTATAAATTTACTAGTTCTAAAAGATTGGTCTCTTTAGTGGTCATGGGTTTATAAGGTTTTTTCCACGTTTTTCCTATATGCATATGTGACATTTAACAAAATTATCAATTTTGCTAGCAGGTATAAGTCCTAAAGCATTTAACCTTGAAAGAGAGTTGATATTTCCATGTCCTTATATACTATTCCACGTATTAGTAGACTCTATAATATAAGTAGAAGCATCTGCATTTTCATTAAACTCATAAACATTGTTCAAACAAAAAGTCCCTTGGACTGGACATATAACCCTTCCCAACTAAATCTTTGTTCCTAGTGTTAACTGTTTTCCCCAAAAAAACAAGTTTGAGTCCAATTTTATCAAAAAGTTATCGTGATACAAGATTTCCACGAAGAGATGGGACATTCAAAACATCACGAAATAAGATATTTTCCAATTGTTAGTTTCAGAAAAACCCTTTCCATTTGGCGTCCCTTAGTGTGTCATATATATATATATATATATCAAAACCAGTAGAAGGGTGGCTTCCCGCAAGGACCATTTATCGATTTTTTTATCTTTCTCAGAGGGGGTATGGGGTAAAAAAAATTAACTTTTGTACCTTTTCCAACAAGAGGATCGGGGGGTGACATTTGTCCCATCTCCATTATAATATCAGAATGTGATTTGTATCATCTTCATTTTAAGATTTATAAGAGATTTTCTTGTAAGACCCAAAATATTTTTAACCCCCCCCCCCCCTTTCCTGGTACTTCTATTGAGATGAGATTTGTCCCATTGAATTTTCTAAGATTTATAAGCTTTTCTTGATGAATTATTAATAATTGAACATAATAGTCTTCATCTATAGATTTTTTAAAATATGATACATAAATGTGAGGTTTAACCCATAGTTTATAAAAAACTAATACCTTTTTCTGAATTGTGTATTTGATGAGATTTGTTCCACAAAAAATGGGATGGAATTTGTTCCATCCTATTCTATGACTAATATGTGATTTTTATTATCTCTATTTGTAAAATTAAGATGGAATTCGTCTCATCTCTATTTTACGATTTTGATGAAATTTGTCTCATCATCAATTTTAGATTGAGATGTAATTTGTCTCATCTCTATTCTAAGACTGAGAAGAGATGCGTCGCATCTCTAATTTGAAAATTGAGATAGAATTTGTCCAATTTCTATTCTAAGAATAAGATCAGATTTGTCTCATCTTCGATTTTAATCCTTGATGAAAATTGTCATATTTTTGTTCTAAGATTAAGATGACATTCGTACCCTCTCTAATTTACCCATCTCCATTCTAAAATAAAGATGAGATTTTTCCTTTTCCGAGGACTAGAGTATGGAGTGTTTTTAAGTTCATACTTGGTTTTATTTGCAAGTTCAAATGTATATATATACACGCACAATAAAGAAAGTGTTATACAACTAACATCAAAGAAATATAGAATCACATATCTTGGAAAACCACATAAGAGGCAAATGTATCCGTTTTGATCGTATCCAAGTAAGAGATACCAACCACACAAATTCAAAAGTGTATTGATAAGATAAAATAATGAGTCGGTAGTTGATCAACCACCAGAAATCCCACATAGCCCAAAAAAGAAATGACCACCGAGTCGAGGGTAATATGTATCTGCCGAAGATAGGGAAGTACCAAACATACCCCGAGGACATACATTTCGAAGGAATAATACTGCACATGCAACATGCATGTGATGGTAGAGTCTTGCTACACGTGAAGATTCATTTACAGTAATGGCCCCAAAACGCCTAAGTTGTGCACTCACCTAGCCTAAAGTTCACAGTTATGCCAGCCACATGCGTGTACACATTACATTTTCTAAACACCCTATCTACTACCAGATTGGATACATTATATCTTTTTTTTAAATCAATGTGGTTACTATATAGTTTACAAACCTCTGTAATTCCTCGGGTCATAAGAATACCTGCAAGCATTATGCTAAGGCTGAGTGTCGGAGTGCTAGCACCTCCATTTGGACCTGTCCTGTTGTGTAGTTTAAGGAAGTTGTGTCTACGTAGTGGGTGCCTCGACAATGATAAGAAAGAGCTTTGTAATGGTGGTATGTATCAAGTACTACATCTAAACTTTGTGATATAAGAGTCGGGTATATATTTGAGCCCAAAATATGAAAAAGAGTATTGTGATAAATGTGAAAGAAAGAGAGAATTTAGCAAATAATGCCCAAAATCGGGTAATTTTTTTATCAACAATGGTAACCTAGTGAAAGAGTTGGATATAGAGGGTATGGTATAGAGTGTGTGGAAATGATACCAATATGAGGGATTAGACCCGTTATGAACTCCTAATGAAAAAAGAAAAGAAAATCCAAGGTGAGGAAGTACGCGACTGCCGAAGATGTACACGGATCCAATATTGAGAGATACAACCACTCTCATTACTTATATTTTAGAAATATTTTAACAATAATTTTTTTGAAAGTGATTACTTAATGAATAAGGATGGTTAAAATTAATTAAAAATTTTGACAAGAGGTTATAAAATATGTGTTGGGCTAGAAAAATGTTTGTTTAGTATGGTTCTTTTATTTTCTTAAGTATGGGATATTATTAATTTATTTGGGTTAAAATTTTACTTAACCCTATAAATTACATAGTTTATTAGAATCAACCCCTAACCCAAATTCATTTAGATATTGCATCTCTCTAATATCTCTTCCAACATCTAAAGACTATTCACAAGGACAACAAGAAGCAATAATTATCTCAATTTCATCTCTTAACCCACTTTGTTTGTTTTGTATTATGTTTCTTAATCAGAGAAACGTGGTGACCTCAGACCTCAGATCTCCGTGAAAAGTGCAAATTTTTTAATTTCTTACCTCAAATCTCTGTGAAAAAATCACTATTTTATTTCGTATCTCAGAAGTTAGGAGGTGGAGAGATCAACCTAAAGAGAAAAAGAGTAAAGCTAATGAATGTACCAATGAAGAGTCTGGAATATATGATAATAGGTAAAAACATAATCTCCTCATATGTGCATTTTTGTGGTGGATTTATAGAGTAACCATGACTATAATTTTGTGGGTATATCCTACCTACCTTAGAGCCAATGAAATGATGGATAACAAACCACTTTTAATGTGGTTTAAAGAGAAAATGCACGAGGGTGCTACTACAAGTAAGCAAGAAAGCTATGATTTGGTAAATACTTTCTCCTCCTTTTTTTCTATTGTTTAATAATACTTTTTATTATATATCTCCCAGTAAGAGAATATTTAAGAAACATGGAAGCTGTGGGGATGTAGAAGGTTTGTGAAGAACACGGCACTGTGGGAAACCTTTGAAGAAACAGATGTGTTTAGAAATATACCACAAAAGCCTCATTTCATGCCTCTTCTAATGTACAAAGAAATTTATATATATATATATATATATATATATATATATATATATATATATATATTATTTCTCTTATTATATATTTTTATCAATATCTTTGGTCTATAATTCATGTAACAACTAGTAGGTTCATAGTAATTTTAGAGACAATTCTCACTTAAATTATGAAAAAACATCAATTTTACGTTAAATAACACATTATAATAAATGTAAAAGTTACCAACATACCCTTCTAACAATTATATAATAATTATACTTATTAATTAATAAGATAGTTCACCAATATTTTCTACAATCAATTAATAAAAACTATATTAATTAACTAAAAATAAAAATAAATATAAAATGTATTTTCACCAACGATGTTTTTAAGGAATTTTTTTAAATTTCTTTTTTCTAAAAAAGATTGGGAAACGTTTTTCCCTGAGACGGGTCCTAGTTGAGGGAATTTTTATATTAGCAATTTTTATTTCTTTTTGAAGGGGATGATTATTTTTTTAATTTATTTCTCTTAAGGAGGCAGATTTTCCTTTTCAATGTTTTTCCTTTTCAGCGGGAAAGGACTAATTTTATATATTTTTTCAAGTATGAATGTAACTTTTTTTATTTTTATATTTTTTATCTTTTCCAGGGAAGAATATCTTTTTATAATGTATTACTTTTCTAGTCAAGGGGACTTTATTTTTATTTTAAGATTATTTTTTTCTTTTAAGGGATGATGGTGAAAATGGCAAGTTTTATCGTTTTTTCTTTTTTGTAGGGGTTGGGTGAGAAAATTTAAATAGTTTTATCTTTTCCAACAAAGGGTTGGGAGGAGGAAGAAATTTATCCCATCTAACATTATAAGATTGGGATGAGATTTGTGTGATCTCCATTCAAAGATTTCGATGAGATTTTCTTTTCACTCCTACTGATATGAGATTTGTCCCTTTAAAAAATTTGAGAATCCAATAGTAGGAAAATCAATATTTTTTGATAAATTATTAATAATTTAATTTGATAATTTTCATATATAATTATTTAAATATGATACATAAATTTGAGATTTAATATTCAGTAAATAAGAAATAAAAGTGTCTTTGTAAATTGTGCATGTGATGAGATTTGTCTTACCAAAATTGAGATGGAATTTTTCACCTCTATACTAAGTTTGAGATAAGATTGGTCTCATCTTCAAATTTAAATTGAGATGGAATTTGTCTTACCTCCATTCCAAGATTGAGATGAAATTAGTCACATATATAATTTAAAAACTATGATGGAATATGTTCCATTTTTTATTCTAATGTTGAGATGAGATTTATCACATCTTTAATCCTATGTATAAGATAAAATTTGTCTCATTTCTATTATAAGATTAAGATTAGACATGCCCCTTTCTTGTTGGTCTCATCTCTATTCTAAAATTACAAATAGTTTTGTTTCTTCTCCAAAGACTAGAGTTTGGAGTGCTTGTTTGTATAATACTTATTTTAAATGATATATTTTAGTGTATATCTAGTCGTGGAAAATATATCAATGAAAGAAGTCACTCTCATGTAGCAATTAAAGAAAAGTTGTTAAAATGAAAACTTGATATATTCAACTCCTTGAGTGGTACTTCCGCTCCTTTGACCTCTCTTCTTGATCTAAGACATTAAACTTCAATTTTTCTCCTCATCTTGGTGATCTATATCATCTATGTACCTAAGAAATTTATTCTAAAAACAAATAAATTAACGCACAAAAGCTCTAAAATATATAAATTATTAAATTTCAACTAGAGAAAATGCAATATAATAAAATAAGCATAAAAGTCTATCAATAAGCCTAACATCTACCTAAAATGATTTCTCCTAAGGAAATATATTTATCAAAAAAGGGAGACATCAAAACCTCAAACTCAAACATTCGTCGTCTCGACAAAGTAAAATAAAAACAAAGGTCTATGACACATAAAAATGCAGATTCTTGTGAATGGTACCCAAAGAACAACTTAAAATAAATCTCATATAGTATAACTTAAGAACTAATGTACATATACACCTTTCATGCAAATTGAAACATAAACAATATCAATCCAAAATTAACTTCACAATGCTAGATAGTTACACTTACTAATTAGCTTGTGATGGTGGCTATATGGTGTTCAACGATTCTCACTTGCTTTGAATGTTCCACTTAACTTACTCCATATTGGCTGAATTATAAATTCACTATGTATCCAGAAATCACAAGGACTTTATGGTTTTAGCGTAGCCTTAGGGACAGTATGGTCTGTACATTTGGTAAACTGAAGTGAGATTTTGGCTCTCTCCTCACTTACCATCAACGAATTGTAGAAGATATTAGTTTACACTCGAATATGTTTTCACTCAACGTATTTGACGCACTAATTTAGGGTCATCAAATTCACCCAATGAGTACTAAATATGGTTCCCAAAACTTCCACGTTGTCAGTTACTTGATTTTTTTAATTATACATCTTCTTTTTTTCTTTGTAAGATATTTTTGACCATCACTTTTATGTGAATGGTCATGTCGATTATAAATTTTTTATTTTTCTCTTGTTTTTTCAAAGACCCCGGAAAATGGTTACAAATAATGTATCATCATCAATTGTGAACATCATACTAACGCATACAAGTCCCTCTCAATGTAATTTCCCAGTGGTGCAACCACCACCCTAAACTCAAGCTCTAGATAGGAAGTCTCAGGATCGTGATTCAAGTGCGGGTCATATGGAATGTCCTATAAACAAATAGGATATAGCATATATCGTGGTGACAAAAGAAAGGCTTAAAGGCTAAAAATGGGGCTAAGAAGGATAATATTAATCACGGGTTAGAAAGATAAAAGTTTTCAAATGGATATCAAAGAATTTCCTCTATCATTTTCCTAGTTACATAGCTTGCCTCTAGTTCCTAACTAAGTGAGTTCTCTACTCATTTAGATCTCACGTTCTACACACCACACATTTTCTCTAAGTACAAGCTTACTTCTTTTGCATTGTCCATTAATTTTTCTAATCAATTATCTAATGTTTACAGGCAATTAAAGTGTGTTTTATATTAGCTCCTAAGGTCTACTATTTTCTATCATAAATTTATAAAGGGTATGATATACAGTGTGAGACAATGATACCAAGACGTGAGATTAGACCTGTTATGAACTCCTAATGAGAAAATAAAAGAAAATACAAGGTAAGGAAGTATGCGGACGCCGAAGATGTACAAGGATCCAATATTGAGAGATACAACCATTGTCATTACTTGTATTTCAGAAATATTTTATCAATAATATTTTTTTTCAAACAATCACTTAATGAATAAGGACGGGTTTAAAATAATTAAAATTTTGGACAAGAGGTTATAAAATTTGGGGTGGGCCGGAAAAAAGTTTGGCTAGCATTGTTCTTTTATTTACTTAAGTATGTGATGATCTTAATTTTTTTGAGTTAAAATGTTACTTAACCCTATAAAGTACATAGTTTATTGGAATCAAACCCTAACACAACTTCATTTAGATATAGCATCACACTAATATCTCTTCTAGCATCCAAAGACTATTCAAAGCGTCAACACCAAGCAGTAATTATCTCAATTTCATCTCCTAACCCACTTTTTTTGTATTATGTTTCTTGAACGTGGCCATCCAGACCTCAGATCTATGTGAAAAGAAAACTTTTTAATTTCTTCCCTCAGATCTCTGTGAAAAAAAAGTACTATTTTATTTAGTAACTCAGATCCTTGACCATGGTATTTTAGTTAAACTTTCAACGACAAAGGTATATTTTAAATTCCTAATTTTTTGTTAATAACACATATTTTATTTAGCAGAAACTCATTTCTAATAAATATTATATATTTTTTAATTTCAGGATTATTTTTTACAATTTGAAAACTATTTAGAAATAAAAATAAGATTGAAATAGAAAATTAAGTTTTTTATCAAGACAAAATAGTGTCAAATAAGTTGTAATAAAGCTTATGATTGTAATTTTGATATTTGTTATTCCTTTGGTTTCCAGTTAGGAGGTGGAGAGATCATCCTGAAGAGAAAAAAGAGTAAGGCCAATGAAGGTACAAATGAAGAGTCTGGAATATCTGATAATAGGTAAAAACATAAACTACTCATACGGTGGACAATTTTGTGGTGTATTTATAGAGTAACCATGAATACAATTTTGTGTATATATATACCTACATTAGAGCAGATGAAATGATGGATAACGAACCACTTTTAATGTTGTTCAAAGAGAAAATGCACTAGGGTACTACTAAAAGTAAGCAAAAAAGTTATGAGTTGGTAAATACTTTATCCTCCGTTTTTTCTTTTGGTTAATAATACTAATTATTATATATCTCCCAGCAAGGAAATATTAATGAAACACGGAAGTCGTGGGGTATAGAAGGTACTGTGGGCAACCTTTGAAAAAACAGATGTGTTTAAAAAGATACAACAAAAGCCTCATTTCATGCCTCTACAAATGTACAAAGAAATCGATCGTGAAGGCTTAGCTATTAGGAGTATGGAGAATTTTTCAGTTGAAATTTATATAACACTTGAATTAAACAAGGAAAAAAAAGAGGTTCAAGGAAAACAAGAAACATAAATTCAAGTATAACATAAGGATGGACCGACTAATAGTTGTTCTACTAGTTAGAAGTTTCTACAAATATCTCAAAGCTTACCCGAGTCAAAGGCCTCTCTAATGCAATAAGACATAATATATATATATATATATATATATATATATATATATATATATATATATATATATATATATATATATATATATATATATATATATATATATATATTATTTCTCTCATTATATATTTTCATGTAACAACTAGTAGGTCCATAGTAGTTTTAGAGACAATTTTCACATAAACTGTGAAAAAACATCAATTTCAAATCAAACATTATTATAAATGTAAAAGTTACCAATATACCCTTCTAACTATTAAATAATAACCATACTTATTTAATTTAATATAATAGTTTTCATCTATAATTTTTTACATATGATACATAAATTTGAGATTTGATCCGTTGTAAATAAGAAATAAAAGTTTCTTTATAAATTGTGCACGTGATGAGACTTGTCTTACCAAAATTGAGAATGAATTTGTCACTTCTACGCTAAGTTTTTTATAAGATTTGTCTCATCATCAAGTTTAGATTGAGATGGAATTTGTATTATATCAATTCCAAGATTGAGATGAAATTTGTCACATATCTAATTTTGAAATTATGATGGAATATGTTCCATGTTTATTCTAATACTGAGATGAGATTTGTCACATCGTCAATCCTAAGTCTGAGATAAAATTTGTCTCATTTCCATTATAAGATTAAGATAAGACCTATCCCCTCTCCTATTTGTCTCATCTCCATTCAGAAATTGCGATGGGATTTGTTCCTTTTCTAGAGACTTGAGTTTGGAGTGCTTTTTTGTACAATACCTAGTTTTAATGAAATACTTTAGTGTATATCTGGTGGGTGGAAAATAGATCAATGAAATAAGTCACTCTCATGTAGAAATTAAGGGAAACTTGTTAAAATGAAACTGAAGGATTCCATGTAGATGTGAAACATTAGAAGTTCAAGTCTTATGAGAATTCTATGCTCTTCAATAACATATTTAAGTAACGCTAAATGTTTTTCCTTAAAATGAAAGTGCATAAAGATATCAAAACTTTGACATAATTTTTTTTTTCTCTTGAGATAGATCCTTCTCGAATGCATTTGG
The DNA here is from genome assembly GCA_029959085.1 of Nemophila menziesii. NCBI lineage: Eukaryota > Viridiplantae > Streptophyta > Magnoliopsida > Boraginales > Hydrophyllaceae > Nemophila > Nemophila menziesii. Next base: position 36,226,235 of record JARWIR010000011.1, on the reverse strand, counting down.
ATAAAGTAAATTCTTTTCTAAAATAAAATCTATTCTTTGTTTTCTCTCATTAAGATGCTTCGAATAAACACGTATTACACAAAGCTTCACTTCACGCTCTTCTTTAGAATTTGTGTCCTAAAATTCCATATAAATAATTGTTCAGCATCATTGTTAACTTTCCTGTTTCAATCTTTGTTTTTCACTTAGAACTGATACGTATTATTCAACAGAGAGAATTTTAGGGTTATTAAAATTTAGATCTCACAAATATATCTTATTTAAATAACTTTACATTATATAACACAATCTTAAAACTTTGGTTTTATGAATAGAAGATTATAGCCTCTATGATATTAACATATATTATTATTTATATAACTAGATTTGGCATTTAAGAAAATAATAATCATACTATAATGATCAAATACTAAAATTGGATGTAATGTTCTTACATGTATATAATTAAACATATATAGTTAATACTTTTAAGCGCAAGGTTCATCTTCATTTGTAATAAAACATCACTCTAATACTTCATTAATAAATTGAAGAGAAAATCCTATTTTAGGCCATTACATATTACCTAAAACATTTTTGGGCCAAACATTTTAAAAATACAATTTTTAGGCAAAACGTATTCAAAACGCACATTTTTAGGTCATTTCACTAAATTCGTGAGATATTTCATAGATTTCAAGGACAATTTGGACACTTTAAATTGAGTTTGTAGTTTGTGATGTGGTCATAAATATATAATTTATTTGAAATGCCCAAATTATCCTTCAAATATATGTCTCACAGAATTATGTAAATAAACTAAAAATGTGTGATTTGAATATGTATGGCCTAAAGGTGGTACTTTTGAAATGTTTGGCCTAAATCCATAGGTAACAACCTTAAAATTGAATTTTCTGTAAACTGAATGTTACACCATTTAGAATCTTTCTTTAGACCATAAATGGATCTCTTAAGTTTGCATACTTAATTATTCTTCTTAGGTACAACACCTTAGAGTTGTTGCATAAAAATATGTTCCTAGAGATATCCATTTAAATATGGGTTAACATCCATTTTCCGAACTTCAAACTTATAACGTGTTGCAATACAAAACATCATACAAATACACTTAAGTGAAGAAAACAAGGAAAAGGTTTTGGCCATAGTCAGAGCCTTTTTATGATGATATCTTTTGGCTACTAGTTGAGTTGTATATGTCACTACCTTTCCATACAATACTATATTTCTCTTGAAGAACTATTTACACCATATAGTTACAATTCCATCACAAGGATCTTTCGAGGTCTAAATAGAGGTGTAGTACATGTATTCAATTTTGAGTGCGAATCTTCATGCCACTTACTATAATAAAAATCACATATCACATCCTTGTTGGTTGTAGGGTCATCTATTAGATGATTATATCCAAATAAAAATATGTATATGGTCCTCCATTTATAAATCCATATCATTTAGTATAGAGATATTATATTCGTCCTATAAAGACCTTGTGTGTTTGTGGTTTCTAGAAATCATTGAATGGGTTTCTCAGCTTAGTTCTGTTCTATTAATGAAATAGATATTTTTACACCAACTCTACTTTAATTACGCCACCACCTTTTTTATTTAACTCTCTTTCAAGAAATGAGAATAATGACTAACCCAAACTTTATGATCATTTAAAAGTATAAGTAATACCATTTGAAATATTTAGAATATCGCACAAATATACCTTTATTCTAATTATCCAATTTTAAAAAAGTACGTAAACCTAAATACTAATAATTTTCCAACTTTTCTGCCTTCCAAACAACATCTCGAATGAGGTTGTATTGACAAAACTTTATTTGAAATATAACAAACAATAAGGAGACAATTCTACCCATTTGTCTTTCTACATTAGCTTTAAACTTGTTGAACTTTTCGAAAGATTTTAATATATTCTTTATACGCTATACAAATATATAGTGTTTAAAATTAAATCTCAAGGTTATAAAAAATAAATGTTATCTTCTCAAGACAATTTATTAAAAGGTTCACATACATTAATATGAATTCATTCAAACAATTACGGGACTCTGAAACTTTGTCCAATAAAAGGTGAATTGGCCATCGTTACATGTAGAAAAGATATAAAACTTGTACCAGGTTCATAACTTATTGAATAAATTAATTCATTTTGGGCCAACATGACAATCCTCTTGTAATTAGTATGAACAATCCTAAAATGGCATTACTTTTTAGGATTATAGTTACCTCATGGATGTTTTCAGTAAATTGTGGTATCAAAAACAACATTTAGCTAACATGTGGGGGAGTATGTAGACTTTAAATATGTAGTTCGTGATGGTAAGACCGAGAAGCATGCATTGGAAAAAGGAAATATTTGTTATATAAAAATTTTAGAATCTTAAAATACGACCGTAGGGGCCTTAAATAAAATCACATTTCTCATATTTTCGGAAGAGAAAAAAAACCTAGATCTTGAGGAATCCGAGAATATAAATCAAGATCATTTGGGTAATGTCATAATTATTATGGAGATTGAGGAGTTACAAAAGTAAGTATTTCATAATCAAGATGTTTCTTTGTACTGAAAAGTGATAGGGTTACCAAATAATTACACTACGTTTTGAAGAACAAAATAAAAGGAAATGTCGAACATCGATTGAGTCTTTAGATAGATTAGAACTCAACTTAAATTAAACAAGTTCATGATACTTTCATCAGGTACTTTTAAAAATTAATGGGTGTTGGTGTGTCCATAGTATAGGGTGAGTAGGATGTCTTTGAGTGGGGTAATATATTTACAAAGGAGAAAGGAGCCTCTGTGTGAACGAATGTGACTAATAAGTAAGTTAAAGAGGTTGAATTTTCCAAAGAAAGATACAAGGTAGTGGTAGTGGAAGTTTATTCATTGGAGCTCCTAAAAATATTGTGGAATATCGGTTGATTGTGTTTATTAGGTAATTATTCAATTTGGAAGTTTATCTTTAGTAGATAAATTACATAATAAACACATTAATTCACAAGAAAAATGATCCTTCAATAGTGGTTAATTAAAGACAGATATCCTTTTGAGATGTGGTGTATAATGAAATTATGATAAATATTTTGAAAAGGATGGAATAATTGATTTAGCTAGAAACACCTTTGTTTCGAGTAAACTCATGTCGAATAATATAGAAGAGAGATAATCTTTCCTCATGGAAGAGTAAATTGTATATACCATTGTATACTCTCTAAATCATTAGAATTTTTTACTCTATATTTTCGAGTTCTAAGTAAAATAAAATCTATGTAGTAAAGACATAAGTGCATCGGAATTGGGTTTCTATAGATGTGAACCGATTAAAAATCAAGTAAAGACTCGGTCAGATATTAACATTAAGTTAAAAAAACCAAATATCTTGCAAAAGTGCATCACGTCGTCAGTGATGAATAATGTTTGTTCTTTTATGCCTTTGTCTATTAATGGTGTTTTTTTGGGGAAAGATTTTACATACTTGGCCAACAAGGCTCATATGTGAGCGATGGGGCCTCTTCTATTATGCCGCTGGATGTCCTGGGGTGTTATAAAATTAAACGATATATAATAGGACCTACTAACCGCAAGTGTATGGCTCGTTCCAAGTAATAGATAAATATTATGGATTTCGTTCTTAGGGATTGGAGTGGTATAACTCAAGTGTTCAAAAGATAAGTAGTAGTAATTGCTAATACAGAAAATAAAATTGTAAAAGATTTTTTGTTTGGTTTTGATTTATAAACTATTCAACGCAAATAAATAAATAACTAAAGCTTAACAGAGAGTAAAATTAATTAAAACTAAAGAGATTTAAATGCAAGGATGAGAGGTATACTTGAGTTTCGCAAGGGATCCACCTAAATTCATACAAATAATGCTTCTATTTATGGGTAAATCCGGTATTTATGTATTAGACGAGACTCTAAATTCTCCTAACCCTGTGGACTTAGTAACTATCCTACAGTATTATAAACCCCGTCAGGGTGATTATACCTACTTTTATATGTTAAATTGTTTTAACCAATTGGATACCTGGTTAGTCAAGCCCGCCAGGATCATTGACGAATACCATATGGCTGTTACCTATGTCCGTAATCAAACATTCGATCAAGGTGATCACCCGCCACTTGTTAATAGTCCAATTAAAAATACCTATTTCTAATTTACGCCTCAATTAAAAATGGTAAACAAGCTCACGAATATATTTAATCCAAAACACCCAACTTAGTTTAAATCAAATAAACCCAAAATGCAGAAAAACATCAAATTGTATAAATTAGGCTCAACCCATATTGTGATTCTCAAGCACTAACTGTTTAGCTCATATGAAAAGTAAAAACAATAAAGAAATTAAAGCATTAGTGTTTCCTAATACCGAAATAAGATATATAACCTAATTAAAGGGTTTTGTTAATTTGTTGTAGAAATTATGAAGTTTAATAAAAAATGAGTCTAAAAGGCTACTTCATAAATTATTAAAAACCCAAGTCCAATAAGTAATTCATGTAACTGCTATACACAATCTAGTAAAACGGGCGTAACTTTTGAGTCTTAATTCCATATCACCAAAAGCTAACTCAAAGGCGAAATTTTTCATTTGAATTACCAGACTTTTGAATAGTACCGTTTAGGCTCGAAATCAGTATGTAACAGCTATCCAGATTCATATGCTCTTCTTCAACTTCTTGAGTAGTACTTCCATACCTTTGACCTCTCTTCTTGATCTAAGAATTTAAACTTCGCTTGTCCTCCTCATTTTGGTGCTCATTATCATCTATGTAACTAATAACTTTATTCTAAAACAAACAAATTAACGCAAAAAAGCTCTAAAATTGTAAATTATACAATTCCAACTAGATAGAGCAATATGATAAAATAAGCATAACAATCTATCAAATAAGCCTAATATCTACCTAAAATGATGTCTCCTAAGGGAGTATATTTATCAAAAAAGGGAGAAATCAAAACCCTAAATTAAAACCTTTGTCGTCCCGACAAAGTAAAATAAAAACAAATGTCTTAGGTGCAGAGTCTAGTGAATGTTACCCAAAGCACAACTTAAAATAAATCCTATATAGTATAACTTAAGAACTAATGTACACATACACCTGTCATGCAAAATCAAACATAAATAATATCAATTTAAAATTAAATCACAATGCTAGAAGGTTACACTTACTAATTAGCTCGTGATGGTGGCTATAGGGTGTTATAGATCCTCATTTCCTTTGAATGATCCACTTAGCTTACTCCATATTGGCTAAATTTTAAATTTACTATGTATCTAGAAATCACGAGATTTATTGGTATTAGTATTGTAGGTTTAGGGACGGTATGGTATGTATATTTTGTAAATTGAAGTGATCTTTTGGCTCTCTTCTCACTTACCATCAACAAATTGTCCAAAAGATTGAGTTTACACTCTATTACGTTCTCACTCAACCCATTTGACGCACTAATTTAGGGTCACCAAATTCACCCAATAAGCACTAAATATGGTTCCCAAAACTTCCACTTGATGGTTACTTGGTTTTTTTTTTGTAAGATATCCCTGACCATCATTTTGATGTGAATGGTAATGTCGATTATATATATATATATATATATATATATATATATATATATATATATTTTTTTTTTCTCTTGTTTTTTCAAAGACCAAGCAAAGGATTACAAATAATATATCATCAACATTTGCGCACATCATACAAACGCATAGAAGTCCCTCCCAATGTAATTTCACGGGTTAGAAAGCTAAAAGGTTTCAAATGGATGTAAAAGAATTACCTTTATCATTTTCCTATTTATATAGGTTGCCCCTAGTTCATAACTAATTGGGTTATCTACTCATTTCGAATCTGGTATGCATTTTCTTCAATGGATATGCCATATTCAAAATTTGATTCAATTTCTTGTATTAATTTTACTGATTCTTGTAAACAAAAATGTGGAAGAAAAATAAGATTGGAAATTTGATTTTCAAGTACACGAATGGTAGAATTTTAAAACTCCTCTAGATGGTTGTACGAGGTGATTTATGAATCAAAATATATATTATATTCAATTCAAATTAAGTATAATAAAAAAAAATATTCATAAAATTATACAATATAAAAAATAATCACTTTAAAAGAGAACAAAATATCGGGTTTTACCAAAATAACAATCAAACCTAAAAACGCCAGCCTCCAAATATATATATATATATCACCTAATGTGTGTATCTTTTACATTTTCTAAACATCATCTTTCTCTGTGTGTTACTCTTCTAAACATATCTCTTTCGTTTTTTGTTATCCAGAATACCGATTTCCAGTTGTATCATCTTGGATAGTTGGTTATAACATTTCAATGAAGGTATGTTGAAAAGTTCAATTTTATATATTCATTCTATAATTTGTGTAGTAATTTTTGTACTTACAAAATTTCTTTATTTTATAAATCCCAAATTGCACTTAATTACAAAATTTAGTTTTTGTTAATGTTTTGTTTTCAAAATTATTGTATGTCATGATATGCTAAATTTTATTTTTAAGAGTTTAGTTTGCTAAAAATTAAATTATATATATATATATAAAGATTTTATGTTGACTCCTATAAGGAGAGAAAATATGCTCTAATAGAGTAAAATTTACTCTTTATGCACTCATTTAGAATATGCATATTTGAATATGGTCTAAATAAATTATCTAATAAAAGTCTTAGTGTATTGCTTCTTTAGATTTATTGTTGATTACATGGGTTGTTTTGAATTCAAATGTCATTATTAACTAAAGTTTTGTTAATGATCATTTCAATCTTAACTAATACTAATCACATAACATTTTTTATATATTTCTTAACACAAATAAAAATACTTTATCATTATATTTCAATAAAAATATTATATGTATTTTATTATGTTGATTGCTCGAATGCTTGAAAAGCTAAAATTAATCTGAACTCTTTTATTATTGTAACTAGTTGAAACTAGCCCCAGAAAGCGCAAGTGGAGGGAAAATAGGCGACAAATTTTGGTATGATTCCGCTATTATAACCAAATTTACCTCTTCATATTTCTCCACAACCAAACACTCTCTTATTTCTACTCATTTTTATCAAAAAAAGGCACATAAACAACATCATCACCTTTCAAGCCGTCACAATGGTTGGAGCCGTCACAATGGTTGGGGCCGTCACAATGGTTGGAGCCGTCACAACCAAACACTCTCTTGTTGTATATTGAGGCATGGATGTATATACAACAAGATATAATAGTTACATGTGTTAATATATTCAGATATTAAAATAACATTTAACGGTGCTCAATATTTTTTGTACTACTATATTCTTACGATTATTATATATATGTTTCTCGAAATAACTAATTTAGTATTTATAAGAGTTATAATATAAAATAAATATAAGTCATAGTTCTCCATACAATATTGAAACACGGATCATATATTAACAACGTTCAACAATATATTAAATATCTAAAGTTCAGGTTCACTAGGCAAAGAGTTGTTAGAAATAAATTCAAGCGTCCTTGAATGAATTAAAATTGGGTCACCATGCATGAAAACTCTCCTATTACAGTTTAAAATAAAAATATTAGGCTAATAACAAATGATATTCAAAGTTTAACGATATTTGATTCAATTATATGTCTTTTATAAAAAAAAGGTACGAGGTAAGATTACATTCATTTTAATTCGTTACATAAGTAGGGATCTGAAATGAATATAACAAGAAAAGATATTCCAGTTGGAAGAGTAAATTATTCTGAGACCCATTAAAAATTATATAAATGTTATACAAAAATAAACTAATCATGATAAATTTCTTTTAGATTTTTTATAAATCAAATCAAATTTGAATTAAAATGATTAGTTACATTTTTTAATTTTTAAAACATTATCTGTATTAACTATTTTTTTATTTTTTAAAATTAAAAAAAAAATCAGTTTAGTTTCATTTTTATATGGTAAATGAGTAATTTATGGTTAGTGTTTTTACTAGAGTTATACGTAAAATTTTCATCAAAAGGCGATGTGAGCACGAGTCAGTTGAAGGATTCTCAACACGAAGATTGCCAAATTGGGAATGTTAACCCTATGTGAATTTATTACTTTTTTAATTTTGGGTTAGTGGTTGTTATATTTGATCAAAACAAATATAATTTATTATGTTTGAAATTCCAAATTAATTACTTATAAAAAGGTAAGCACCCAAAAATATTTCAATTAATCTAAAAACAAAATTAAATGATAAAATCTACCTTATTACTATTATATGTCCATATACTAGACGTTGAAGTCAATTGACGACAATATTTTTAACAAGTATATTCCAAAAAAATATTGAACTATGAAAAAAATGACAAGTTGGATGTTGAAAGTTATTAATGAATGACTATTTGTTATAAATAGATATATTATATATTAAAATAAAAGTTTAAAAAAATGCTCAACCCATTTATTTTTAAATTTGTATACAATGGGATATTTTATATTTTAGTTGGGCTAGGTTTGGTTTTACCTTTTGGCTAGACTAAATTTTCTCTATCATATCACTAGATCTGGCCTTATCATGTCCATTGCCAACCAACATAAATCTGGAAATACGTCTTTTCTAATTTCATACTCTGTCTCTATATTTTCTTATACAACAATTTTATCATCAACTGTGTAAAAGAAATCATTAGATCCAAAACACCTTCGAAGACTTGAATCATAAAATCATAACTTGATAAATATAAGTTTTTCTTTAATCAGGTCTTTAATGTGTTTTAGATTGAATTTCTTTTCTTTTGTTTTTTTAATTTATCCCCGCTTATTATTGAGTTTAGTTAAGATGTAATCAAATATGTTACTGATCTCTAATTATTACTCTTATAGTGAAAGAAGGTTTATCTCTTGTCTTACTAAATGGATATAATTTGATCCAAATTAAATTGGGCTTTGTTAATATTATTGTTTCTACAAATAAAATTATCTTTTAAATTAGACAAGCTAAAATAAGAAACCCAAATCGCAGGGGTTTGGAGTAGATATTGAGGCATAAGTAAAAGTGACAGCAAGATTATATTGAGGCATGGATGAATATACAACAAGATATAATAGTTACATGTGTTAATATATTCAGATATTAAAATAAGATTTAACGGTGCTCAATATTTTTTGTACTACTATATTCTTACGATTATTATATATATGTTTCTCGAAATAACAAATTTAGTATTTATAAGAGTTATAATATAAAATAAATATAAGTCATAGTTCTCCATACAATATTGAAACACGGATCATATATTAACAACGTTCAACAATATATTAAATATCTAAAGTTCAGGTTCACTAGGCAAAGAGTTGTTAGAAATAAATTCAAGCGTCCTTGAATGAATTAAAATTGGGTCACCATGCATGAAGACTCTCCTATTATAGTTTAAAATAAAAATATTAGGCTAATAACAAATGATATTCAAAGTTTAACAATATTTGATACAATTCTATATCTTTTATAAAAAAAAGGTACGAGGTAAGATAACATTCATTTTAATTCGTTACATAACTAGGGATCTGAAATGAATATAACAAGAAAAGATATTCCTGTTGGACAAGTAAATTATTTAGAGACCCATTAAAAATTATATAAATGTTATACAAAAATAAACTAATCATAATAAATTTCTTTTAGATTTTTTATAAATGAAAATAAATTTGAATTAAGATGATTAGTTACATTTTTTAGTTTTTAAAACATTATCTGTATTCACTATTTTTTTATTTTTTAAAATTAAAAAAAATCAGTTTAGTTTCATTTTTTATACGGTAAATGAGTAATTTACGGTTAGTGTTTTTAAGAGAGATATACGTAATATTTTCATCAAAAGGCGGCGTGAGCACGAGTCGGTTAATGGATTCTCAACACGAGGATTGCCAAATTGGGAATGTTAACCTAATGTGAATTTAATACTTTTTTTAATTTCGGGTTAGTGGTTGTTATATTTGATCAAAACAAAGATAATTTATTATGTTTGAAATTCCAAATTAATTACTTAAAAAAAGGTAAGCACCCAAAAATATTTCAATTAATCTAAAAACAAAATTAAATAATAAAATCTACCATATTACTATTATATGTCAATATACTAGATGTTGAACTCAATTGACGACAATATTTATAACAAGTATATTCCAAAAAAATATTGAACTATGAAAAAAATGACAAGTTGGATGTTAAAAGTTATCAATGAATGACTATTTGTTATGAATAGATATATTGTATATTAAAATAGAAGTTTAAAAAAATGCTCAACCCATTTATTTTTAAATTTGTATACAATGGGATATTTTATGTTTTAGTTGGGCTAGGTTTGGTTTTACCTTTTGGCTAGACTAAATTTTCTCTATCATATCACTAGATCTGGTCTCTTATCAGGTCCATTGCCAACCAACATAAATCTGGAAACACGTCTTTTCTAATTTCATACACTGTGTCTACATTTTCTTATACAACAATTTTATCATCAACTGTGTAAAAGAAATCATTAGATCCAAAACACCTTCGAAGACTTGAATCATAAAATCATAACTTGATAAATATAAGTTTTTCTTTAATCAGGTCTTTAATGTGTTTTAGATTGAATTTCTTTTCTTTTGATTTTTTAATTTATCCCTGCTTATTTTTGAGTTTAGTTAGATGTAATCAAATATGTTACTGATCTCCAATTATTACTCTTATAACGAAAGAAGGTTTATCTCTTGTCTTACTAAATGGATATAATTTGATCCAAATTAAATTGGGCTTTGTTAATATTATTGTTTCTACAAATAAAATTATCTTTTAAATTAGACAAGCTAAAATAAGAAACCCAAATCGCAGGGGTTTGGAGGAGATATTGAGGCATAAGTAAAAGTGACAGCAAGATTATATTGAGGCATGGATGAATACACAACAAGATATAATAGTTACATGTGTTAATATATTCAGATATTAAAATAAGATTTAACGGTGCTCAATATTTTTTGTACTACTATATTCTTACGATTATTATATATATGTTTCTCGAAATAACAAATTTAGTATTTATAAGAGTTATAATATAAAATAAATATAAGTCATAGTTCTCCATACAATATTGAAACACGGATCATATATTAACAACGTTCAACAATATATTAAATATCTAAAGTTCAGGTACACTAGGCAAAGAGTTGTTAGAAATAAATTCAAGCGTCCTTGAATGAATTAAAATTGGGTCACCATGCATGAAAACTCTCCTATTATAGTTTAAAATAAAAATATTAGGCTAATAACAAATGATATTCGAAGTTTAACAATATTTGATTCAATTCTATATCTTTTATAAAAAAAAGGTACGAGATAAGATAACATTCATTTTAATTCGTTACATAACTAGGGATCTGAAATGAATATAACAAGAAAAGATATTCCTGTTGGACAAGTAAATTATTCAAAGACCCATTAAAAATTATATAAATGTTATACAAAAATAAACTAATCATGATAAATTTCTTTTAGATTTTTTATAAATGAAAATAAATTTGAATTAAAATGATTAGTTACATTTTTTAGTTTTTAAAACATTATCTGTATTCACTATTTTTTATTTTTTAAAATTAAAAAAAAATCAGTTTAGTTTCATTTTTTATATGGTAAATGAGTAATTTATGGTCAGTGTTTTTACTAGAGTTATACGTAATATTTTCATCAAAAGGAGGCGTGAGCACGAGTCGCTTGAAGGATTCTCAACACGAGGATTGCCAAATTGGGAATGTTAACCCTATGTGAATTTATTAATTTTTTAATTTCGGGTTAGTGGTTGTTATATTTGATCAAAACAAAGATAATTTATTATGTTTTAAATTCCAAATTAATTACTTAAAAAAAGGTAAGCACCCAAAAATATTTCAATTAATCTAAAAACAAAATTAAATAATAAAATCTACCTTATTACTATTATATGTCAATATACTAGATGTTGAAGCAATATTTATAACAAGTATATTCTAAAAAAATATTGAACTATGAAAAAAATGACAAGTTGGATGTTAAAAGTTATTAATGAATGACTATTTGTTATGAATAGATATATTATATATTAAAATAAAAGTTTAAAAAAATGCTCAACCCATTTATTTTTAAATTTGTATACAATAGGATATTTTATATTTTAGTTGGGCTAGGTTTGGTTTTACCTTTTGGCTAGACTAAATTTTCTCTATCATATCACTAGATCTGGCCTTATCAGGTCCATTGCCAACCAACATAAATCTGAAAACACGTCTTTTCTAATTTCATACTCTGTCTCTACATTTTCTTATACAACAATTTTATCATCAACTGTGTAAAATAAATTATTAGATCCAAAACACCTTCGAAGACTTGAATCATAAAATCATAACTTGATAAATATAAGTTTTTCTTTAATTAGGTCTTTTATGTGTTTTAGATCTAATTTCTTTTCTTTTGTTTTTTTATTTTATCCTAGATTATTTTTGAGTTTAATTAAGATGTAATCAAATATGTTACTGATCTCCAATTATTACTCTGAAAGAAGGTTTATATATTGTCTTACTAAATGGATATAATTTGATCCAAATTAAATTGGGCTTTTTTATATTATTGTTTCTACAAATAAAATTATCTTTTAAATTAGACAATCTAAAATAAGAAACCCAAATCGCAGGGGTTTGGAGGAGATATTGAGGCATAAGTAAAAGTCACAGCAAGATTATATTGAGGCATGGATGTATATACAACAAGATATAATAGTTACATGTGTTAATATATTCAGATATTAAAATAACATTCACCGGTGCTCAATATTTTTTGTACTACTATATTCTTACGATTATTATATATATGTTACTCGAAATAACTAATTTAGTATTTATAAGAGTTATAATATAAAATAAATATAAGTCATAGTTCTCCATACAATATTGAAACACGGATCATATATTAACAACGTTCAACAATATATTAAATATCTAAAGTTCAGGTTCACTAGGCAAAGAGTTGTTAGAAATAAATTCAAGCGTTCTTGAATGAATTAAAATTGGGTCACCATGCATGAAAACTCTCCTATTATAGTTTAAAATAAAAATATTAGGCTAATAACAAATATATATTCGAAGTTTAATGATATTTGATTTAATTCTATGTCTTTTATAAAAAAAAAGGTAAGAGGTAAGATAAAATTCATTTTAATTCGGTACATACGTAGGGATCTGAAATGAATATAACAAGAAAAGATATTCCTGTTGGACAAGTAAATTATTCAGAGACCCATTAAAAATTATATAAATGTTATACAAAAATAAACTAATCATGATAAATTTCTTTTAGATTTTTTATAAATGAAAATAAATTTGAATTAAGATGATTAGTTACATTTTTTAGTTTTTAAAACATTATCTGTATTCACAATTTTTTTTTATTTTAAAAATTAAAAAAATATCAGTTTAGTTTCATTTTTTATATGGTAAATGAGTAATTTATGGTTAGTGTTTTTACTAGAGTTATACGTAATATTTTCATCAAAAGGCGGCGTGAGCACGAGTCGGTTGAAGGATTCTCAACATGAAGATTGCCAAATTGGGAATGTTAACCCTATGTGAGTTTGTTACTTTTTAAATTTCGGGTTAGTGGTTGTTATATTTGATCAAAACAAAGATAATTTTATGTTTGAAATTCCAAATTAATTACTTAAAAAAAGGTAAGCACCCAAAAATATTTCAATTAATCTAAAAACAAAATTAAATAATAAAATCTACCTTATTACTATTATATGTCAATATACTAGATATTGAAGTCAATTGACAACAATATTTATAACAAGTATATTCCAAAAAAATATTGAATTATGACAAAAATGACAGGTTGGATGTCAAAAGTTATTAATGAATGACTATTTGTTATGAATAGATATATTATATATTAAAATAAAAGTTTAAAAAAATTCTCAACCCATTTATTTTTAAATTTGTATACAATGGGATATTTTATGTTTTAGTTGGGCTAGGTTTGGTTTTACCTTTTGGCTAGACTAAATTTTCTCTATCATATCACTAGATATGATAGAGAAAATTTATCAGGTCCATTGCCAACCAACATAAATCTGAAAACAGGCCTTTTCTAATTTCATACTATGCCTCTACATTTTCTTATACAACAATTTTATCATCAACTGTGTACAAGAAATCATTAGATCCAAAACACCTTTGAACACTTGAATCTTAAAATCATAACTTGATTAATATAAGTTTTGCTTTTATCAGGTCTTTAATGTAATTTCAATTTAATTTTTTTTCTTTTGATTTTTTAATTTATCCTCAATTATTTTTGAGTTTAGTTAAGATGTAATCAAATATGTTACTGATCTCCAATTATTACTCTTATAACGAAAGAAGATTTATCTCTTGTCTTACTAAATGGATATAATTTGATCCAAATTAAATTGGGCTGTGTTATATTAGTGTTTCCAGAAATAAAATTATATTTTAAATTAGATAAGCTAAAATAAGAAACCCAAATCGCAGGGGTTTGGAGGAGATATTGAAGGTTAAGTAAAAGTGACAACAAGATTATATTGAGGCATGGATGTATATACAACAAGATATTTTAGTTACATGTGTTAATATATTCCGATATTAAAATAACATTTAACGGTGCTTAATATTATTTGTACTACTATATTCTTACGATTATTATATATATGTTTCTCGAATTAACTAATTTAGTATATATAAGGGTTCTAATATAAAATAAATATAAGTCATAGTTCTCCATACAATATTGAAACACGGATCATAGATTAACAACGTTCAACAATATATTAAATATCTAAAGTTCAGGTTCACTAGGCAAAGAGTTGTTAGAAATAAATTCAAGCGTCCTTGAATGGATTAAAATTGGGTCACCATGCATGAAAACTCTCCTATTATAGTTTAAAATAAAATTATTAGGCTAATAACAAATATATATTCGAATTTTAACGATATTTGATTCAATTCTATGTCTTTTATATAAAAAAAGGTACGAGGTAAGATAACATTCATTTTAAATCGTTACATAACTAGGGATCTGAAATGAATATACCAAGAAAAGATATTCATGTTGGACGAGTAAATTATTCTAAGACCCATTTAAAATTATATAAATGTTATACAAAAATAAACTAATCATGATAAATTTCTTTTAGATTTTTTATAAATCAAAATAAATTTGAATTAAAATGATTAGTTACATTTTTTAGTTTTTAAAATATTATCTGTATTCACTATTTTTTTATTTTTTAAAATTAAAAAAAATTAGTTTAGTTTCATTTTTTATATGGTAAATGAGTAATTTATGGTTAGTGTTTTTACTAGAGTTATACGTAATATTTTCATGAAAAGGCGGTGTGAGCACGGGTCGGTTGAAGGATTCTCAACACGAGGATTGTCAAATTGGGAATGTTAACCCTATGTGAATTTATTATTTTTTAATTTCGGGTTAGTGGTTGTTATATTTGATCAAAACAAAGATAATTTATTATGTTTGAAATTCCAAATTAATTACTTAAAAAAAGGTAAGCACCCCAAAATATTTCAAGTAATCTAGAAACAAAATTAAATAATAAAATCTACCTTATTACTATTATATGTCAATATACTAGATGTTGAAGTCAATTGACAACAATATTTGTAACAAGTATATTCCAAAAAAATATTGAACTATGAAAAAAATGACAAGTTGGATGTAAAAAGTTACAAATAAATGACGATTTGTTATGAATAGATATATTATATATTAAAATAAAAGTTTAAAAAAATGCTCAACCCATTTATTTTTAAATTTGTATACAATGGGATTTTTTATGTTTTAGTTGGGCTAGGTTTGGGCTTACCTTTTGGCTAGACTAAAGTTTCTCCATCATATCACTAGATCTGGCCTTATCAGGTCCATTGCCAACCAACATAAATCTGAAAACACGTACTCGTCTTTTCTAATTTCATACTCTGCCTCTACATTTTCTTATACAACAATTTTATCACAACTGTGTAAATGAAATCATTAAATACAAAACATCTTCGAACACTTGAATCTTAAAATCATAACTTGATAAATATAAGTTTTGCTTTAATTAGGTCTTTAATGTGTTTTAGATTTAATTTAATTTCTTTTGATTTTTTAATTTATCCTCGATTATTTTTTAGTTTAGTTAAGATGTAATCAAACATGTTACTGATCTCCAATTATTATTCTTATAACGAAAGAAGGTTTATCTCTTGTCTTACTAAATGGATATAATTTGATCCAAATTAAATTGGGCTTTGTTATATTAGTATTTCCAGAAAGAAAATTATCTTTTAAATTAGACAAGCTAAAATAAGAAACCCAAATCGCAAGGGTTTGGAGGAGATATTGAGGCATAAGGTAAAGTGACAACAAGATTGTATTGAGGCATGGATGTTTATACAACAATATATTTTAGTTACATGTGTTATATTCAGATTTTAAAATAACATTTAACGGTGCTCAATATTTTTTGTACTACTATATTCTTACGATTATTATATATATGTTTCTCGAAATAACTAATTTAGTATAGATAAGAGTTATAATATAAAATAAATATAAATCATAGTTCTCCAAACAATATTGAAACACGGATCATATATTAGCAACGTTCAACAATATATTAAATATCTAAAGTTCATGTTCACTAGGCAAAGAGTTGTTAGAAATAAATTCAAGCGTCCTTAAATGAATTAAAATTGGGTCACCATGCATGAAAACTCTCCTATTATAAATAAAAATAAAAATGTTAGGCTAATAACAACTGATATTTGAAGTTTAACGATATTTGATTCAATTATATGACTTTTATAAAAAAATGTACGAGGTAAGATAACATTCGTTTTAAATCGTTACATAAGTAGGGATCTGGAATGAATATAAAAAGAAATGATATTCATGTTGGACAAGTAAATGATTCTGAGACCCATTTAAAATGACATAAATGTTATACAAAAATAAACTAATTATGATAAGTTTTTTTTAGATTTTTTATAAAGCAAAATAAATTTGAATTAAAATGATTAGTTACATTTTTTAGTTTGTAAAACTTTATCTGTATTCACTATTTTCATATTCTTTAAAATTAAAAAAAAAATCAGGTTAGTTTCATTTTTTATATGGTAAGTGAGTAATTCATGGTTAGTGTTTTTACTAGAGTTATACAAACTATTTTCATCAAAAGGCGGTGTGAGCACGGGTCGGTTGAAGGATTCTCAACACGAGGATTGCAAAATTGGGAATGTTAACCCTATGTGAATTTATTATATTTTTAATCTCGGGTTAGTGGTGGTTATATTTGATAAAAAAAACGATAATATATTATGTTTGAAATTCCAAATTAATTACTTAAAAAAAGATAAGCACCCTAAAATATTTCAAGTAAACTAGAAACAAAATTAAATAAGAAAATCTACCTTATTATTATTATATATCAATATACTAGATGTTGAAGTCAATTGACGACAATATTTATAACAAGTATATTCCAAAAAAATATTGAACTATGAAAAAATGACAAGATGGATGTCAAAAGTTACTAATAAATGAAGATTTGTTATGAATAGATATACTATATATTAACATAAAAGTTTTAAAAAAATACTCAACCCCATTTATTTTTAAATTTGTATACAATAGGTTTCTTTTATGTTTTAGTTGGGCTAGGTTTGGGCTTACCTTTTGGCTAGGTTAAATTTTCTCTATCATATCACTAGATCTGGCCTTATCAGGTCCATTTCAAACGAACATAAATTTGAAAACACGTACTAGTCTTTTCTAATTTCATACTATGCCTCTACATTTTCTTATACAACAATTTTATCATCAACTGTGTACAAGAAATCATTAGATCCAAAACACCTTTGAACACTTGAATCTTAAAATCATAACTTGATTAATATAAGTTTTTCTTTTATCAGGTCTTTAATGTAATTTCGATTTAATTTTTTTCTTTTAATTTTTTAATTTATCCTCAATTATTTTTGAGTTTAGTTAAGATGATATCAAATATGTTACTTATCTAAAAATTATTACTCTTATAACGAAAGAAGGTTTATCTCTTGTCTTACTTGATGTATATAATTTGATCCAAATTGAATTGGGCTTTGTTATATTAGTGTTTCCAGAAATAAAATTATCTTTTTAATTAGACAAGCTAAAATAAGAAACCCAAATTGCAGGGGTTTAAAGGAGATATTGAGGCATAAGTAAAAGTGACAATAATGTGTTCGAGAATCATATAATCAGTACATTGTTGGAGGTAATCATTTTTCATATTAATCTAAATAAGACATATGTGTATTGTTGTAGCTATTTATATATACATTTTCCATATTTTATTTAAGAAATTAACTTTCAGGAATTATGTCTAAAGTGGTGAAAAAAAAATATATTTTCTTTTTACCTTTGAGATGACCTTATGACTCTTAACTATAATGTTAGTAATACTTATATAGTATTATTTTATTTTATTTATTTAATTTATTTTATTTTATTTTAGATGATTAAATTTTGTTAAAAATATAAAACAACATACCTGAACTATAATGTGATACAATATATGCTCTTACAAAGTGAGATATATAAGCGATTATATGGAAACAAAAAACAAAATATACAAAGAAACTCTTGGTAGAATTTGCAAATCATTAAAATAAAGATCTTATATTACACAATTAGGACAAAGTTGAAATTGAAGAAATAGAAATTAAAAAGTTTTTATCAACTACATATTTTGAGCATAAATTAATAATTAATATTTTTAATACGTTGACTATCCCTCTGACACTATACAGACATTTATACAACTCAAAATATATTAGACAATGATTTTGATAAATTTCCTCATTTAATGTACTTGAGTGTTTTTTATGAGAGGACAATAAAACAAAAAATTAAATTTTATGTAATTAAACTAAAAAAATTTGGTTAATTATATTGAAATCATTACACCAACTATGGATATATATACAACACCATATTTTAGTTACATTTGTTAATATATTCAGATATTAAAATAACATTTAACGGAGCTCAATATTTTTTGTACTACTATATTCTTACGATTATTAATTATATGTTTCTTGAAATAACTAATTTAGTATAAATAATAGTTAAAATATAAAATAAATATAAGTCATAGTTCTCCATAAAATATTGAAACACGGATCATATATTAACAACGTTCAACAATATATTAAATATCTAAAGTTCAGGTTCACTAGGCAAAGAGTTGTTAGAAATAAATTCAAGCGTCCTTGAATGAATTAAAATTGAGTCACCATGCATGAAAATTCTCGTAATATAGTTTAAAATAAAAATATTAGTCTAATAAAAACTGATATTCGAAGTTTAACGATATTTGATTCAATTCTATGTCTTTTATAAAAAAAAGGTACGAGGTAAGATAACATTCGTTTTAAATCGTTACATAAGTAGAGATCTGGAATGAATATAACAAGAAAAGATATTCATGTTGGACAAGTAAATGATTCTAAGACCCATTTAAAATTACATAAATGTTATACAAAAATAAACCTATTATGATAAGTTTTTTTTTAGATTTTTTATAAAGCAAAATAAATTTGAATTATAATGATTAGTTACATTTTTTAGTTTTTAAAACATTATCTGTATCCACTAATTTTTTATTCTTTGAAATTAAAAAAAATCAGGTTAGTTTATATGGTAAATGAGTAATATATGGTTAGTGTTTTTACTAGAGTTATACGAACTATATTCATCAAAAGGCGGTGTGAGCACGGGTTAGTTGAAGGATTCTCAACACGAGGATTGCCAAATTGGAAATGTTAACCCTATATTAATTTATTATTTTTTTAATCTCGGGTTAGTGGTGGTTATATTTGATCAAAACAAATATAATATATTATGTTTGAAATTCCAAATTAATTACTTAAAAAAAAGGTAAGCACCCTAAAATATTTCAAGCAATCTAGAAACAAAATTAAATAAGCAAATTTACCTTATTATTATTATATGTCAATATACTAGATGTTGAAGTCAATTGATGACAATATATTCCAAAAAAATATTGAATTATGAAAAAATGACAAGATGGATGTTAAAAGTTACTAATAAATGACGATTTTTTATGAATAGATATATTATATATTAAAATAAAAGTTAAAAAAAAATGTTCAACCCATTTATTTTTAAATTTGTATACAATGGGTTTCTTTTATGTTTTAGTTGGGCTAGGTTTGGACTAACCTTTTGGCTAGGCTAAATTTTCTCTATCATATCACTAGATCTGGCCTTATCAGGTCCATTTCCAACCAACATAAATTTGAAAACACGTACTAGTCTTTTCTAATTTCATACTCTACCTCTACATTTTCTTATACAACAATTTTATCATCTTCTTATACAAAATTTTTATCATCAACTGTGTACAAGAAATCATTAGATCCAAAACACATTCGAAGACTTGAATCTTAAAATCATAACTTGATAAATATAAGTTTTCCTTTTATCAGATCTTTAATGTGTTTTAGATTTAATTTTTTCTTTTGATTTTTTAATTTATCCTTAATTATTTTTTTAGTTTAGTTAAGATGTAATCAAATATGTTATTGATCTCCAATTATTACTCTTATAATGAAAGAAGGTTTATCTCTTGTCTTACTAGATGTATATAATTTGTTCCAAATTGAATTGGGCTTTGTTATATTAGTGTTTCCAGAAATAAAATTATCTTTTAAATTAGATAAGCTAAAATAAGAAACCTAAATCGCAGGGGTTTAAAGGAGATATTGAGGCATAAGTAAAAGTGACAATAATGTGTATGCGAATCATATAATTAGTATATTGTTGGAGGTAATCATTTTACATATTAATCTAAATAAGATATATGTGTATTGTTGTAGCTATTGATATATACATTTTCCATATTTTATTTAAGAAATTAGCTTTCGGGAATTATATCTAAAGTGGTGAAACAAAATTATATATTTTCTTTTTACCTCTGAGATGACCTTATGACTGTTAACTATAATGTTAGTAAAATTTAAATAGTATTATTTTATTTTATTTTAGATGATTAAATTTTGTTAAAAATATAAAACAACATACCTGAAATATAATGTGATACAATATATGCTCTTACAAAGTGAGATATATAAGCGATCATATGAAAACAAAAACAAATATATACAAAGAAACTCTTGGTAGAATTTGCAAATCATTAAAATAAAGATCTTATATTACACAATTAGGACAAAGTTGAAATTGAATAAATAGAAATTAAATTTTTTTTATCAACTACATATTTTGCGCATAAATTAATAATTAATATTTTCAATACGTTGACTATCCCTTTGACATTATACAGACATATTATACAACCCAAAATATATTAGACAATGATTTTGATAAATTTCGTCATTTAATGTACTTGAGTGTTTTTTAGGAGAGGACAATAAATAAAATTAAATTTTGTGTAATTAAACTAAAAAAATTTGGTTAATTATATTGAAATCATTACACCATCTATGGATATATATACAACATCATATTTTAGTTACATGTGTTAATATATTCAGATATTAAAATAACATTTAACGGACCTCAATATTTTTTGTACTACTATATTCTTACGATTATTATTTATATATTTCTCGAAATAACTAATTTAGTATAAATAATAGTTATAGTATAAAATAAATATAAGTCATTGTTCTCCATAAAATATTGAAACACGGATCATATATTAACAACGTTCAACAATATATTAAATATCTAAAGTTCAGGTTCACTAGGCAAAGAGTTGTTAGAAATAAATTCAAGCTTCCTTGAATGAATTAAAATTTGGGTCACCATGCATGAAAATTCTCCTAATATAGTTTAAAATAAAAATATTAGGCTAATAAAAACTGATATTCGAAGTTTAACGATATTTGATTCAATTTTATGTCTTTTATAAAAAAAAGGTATGAGGTAAGATAACAATCATTTTAAATCGCTACATAAGTAGGGATCTGAAATGAATATAACAAGAAAATATACTCATGTTGGACAAGTAAATGACTCTGAGAGCCATTTAAAATTATATAAATGTTATACAAAAGTAAACTAATTATGACAAGTTTTTTTAGATTTTTTATAAAGCAAAATAAATTTGAATTAAAATGATTAGTTACATTTTTTAGTCTTTAAAACTTTATCTGTATTCACTATTTTTTTATTCTTTCAAATTAAAAAAAATCAATTTAGTTTCATTTTTTATATGGTAAATGAGTAATTTATGGTTAGTTTTTTTACTAGAGTAAAACGAAATATTTTCATCAAAAGGCGGTGTGAGCACGGATCGGTTGAAGGATTCTCAAATGAGGATTGTCAAATTGGGAATGTTAACTCTATGTGAATTTATTATGTTTTTAATTTCGGGTTAGTGGTGGTTATATTTGATCAAAACAAAGATAATTTATTATGTTTGAAATTCCAAATTAATTACTTAAAAAAAGGTAAGCACCCCAAAATATTTCAAGTATTCTAGAAACAAAATTAAATAAGAAAATCTACCTTATTACTATTATATGTCAATATACTAGATATTGAAGTCAATTGACGACAATATTTATAACAAGTATATTCCCAAAAAATATTGAACTATTAAAAAAATGACTATTTGTTATGACTAAATACATTATATATTAAAATAAAAGTCTAAAAAAATTCCCAACCCATTTATTTTAAAATTTGTATACAATGGGTTTCTTTTATGTTTTAGTTGGGATAGGTTTGGGCTTGCCTCTTGGCTAGCTAAATTTTATCTATCATATCACTAGATCTGGCCTTATCAGGTCCATTGCCAACCAACGTAATAAAACCATGAAATTTGAAAACACTTACTCGTCTTTTCTAATATCATAATCAGCCTCTACATTTTCTTATACAACAATTTCATCATCAACAGTGTAAAAGAAATCATTAGATCCAAGATACCTTCGAAGACTTGAATCTTAAAATCATAACTTGATAAATATTAGTTTTGCTTTAATCAGGTCTCTAATGGGTTTTAGATTAAATTTTTTTTCTTTTGCTTTTTTAATTTATCCTTAATTATTTTTTAGTTTAGTTAAGATGTAATCAAATATGTTACTGATCTCCAATTATTGCTCTTATAACGAAAGAAGGTTTATCTCTAGTTTTACTAGATGAATATAATTTGATCCAAATTGAATTGGGATTTGTTATATTAGTGTTTCCAGAAATAAAATTATCTTTTAAATTAGACAAGCTAAAATAAGAAACCCAAGACGCAGGGGTTTGGAGGAGATATTGAGGCATAAGTAAAAGTGACAATAATGTGTACGAGAATCATAGAATCAATACGTTGTTGGAGGTAATCATTTTTCATATTAATCTAAATAAGATATATGTGTATTGTTGTAGCTATTGATATATACATTTTCCATATTTTATTTAAGAAATTAACTTTTGCGAATTATGTCTAAAGTGGTGAAACAAAATTATATATTTTCTTTTTACCTCTGAGATGACCGTATGACTCTTAATTATAATATTAGTAAAACTTAAATAGTATTTGATTTTATTTATTTTATTTTATTTTAGATGATTAAATTTTGTTAAAAATATAAAACAACATACCGGAAATATAATGAGATATCGTATATGCTCTTACAAAGTGAGATATATAAGCGATCATATGAAAAAAAAAAACAATATTTGCAAGAAACTATTGGTAGAATTTGCAAATCATTAAAATAAAGATCTTATATTACACAATTAGGACAAAGTTTGAATTGAAAAAATAGAAATTAAAAAGTTTTTATCATCTACATATTTTGCGCATATATTAATAATTAATATTTTTAATAAGTTAACTATCACTTTGACATTATATAGACATATTATATAACCCAAAAAAATATTAGACAATTAGTTTGATAAATTTCATCATTTAATGTACTTTAGTGTTTATTAGGAGAGGTCAATAAAAAAAATTAAATTTTTTTGTAATTAAACTAAAAAAATTAGTTAATTATATTGATTGTTACACCGTAAATGGATATATATACAACACCATATTTTAGTTACATGTGTTAATATATTTAGATATTAAAATAACTTTTAACGGTGCTCAATATTTTTTGTACTACTATATTCTTACGATTATTATATATATATTTCTCTAAATAACTAATTAAGTATAAATAAGTGTTATAACATAATATAAATATAATTCATAGTAATCCATACATATCAAATGACAAAAGGCAGGTTGTTATTTAGTCCAAGATTTTCCTTTGTTGGTTCTTTTGTCTCTTTTCACAAGGTGAGTTATAACCTTTGTGCAAAAAGCACTCAAATTTTTTCAGAATATGAATGGTAAAAAATTAAGGATGACATGATAAGGATAATGTAGAGGAGTCTAGAAAATTTGAAATGAACACTTATTATCGATCTATGGTATAGAGGTGGACCATAGATATACCAGTGATCATTTTAATCATTATTATGTTACAACAACATTATAACTCTATTAACCAAAACTTATGTAAGATGCTCACTAAGGAGAAGTACCCTGGTTAGGTTCTTTTATGTAAGGATCTAGGATAATTAGGTATGATCGCATCTTCAGTTTAATATTAACTTTTCCATCATTATTGGTCACGGATATTGTGTCAGTTGACCTATCATATTTGCGATTACGATCATTTTTGTTATTTTTTAAGTTACATCATTCATAGAATCGAGGCAATTGTGGTGGGAAATTATAAATTATAAATACATACAAGATTTTTGTGGAATATCACTATAAGAGATCAATTATCGTAATCTATCACATTATATGTCTTTAGTTGACACAATATATAATACTATATATTTTTTAATCTACCACACTATATGACTTTATTTAACACGATCTATCACATTATATGTTTGCTACGTTCTATTCTTCGTTAACATCTATTTCCTAAAACACTAAAAATAGTCTTATTTTTGAAACTCCAAATGTTTTTACGTTATATTTCTTAGTCAACATTTATTTGATAAAGCACTTATTTTAGTAAATTATGACCTTTTTAACTGAAATAAAAAACTTATGACCTAAAAAAATTGGACTCTATAAGATTGGAGCCAAGTAAAATTATCAAGTAAAATTTTCTGGCAATTGTGCTTTCATTAGGAGAGTCATTTTAACACCAACAACATTATATACAGGTGAAAATGCTCTCAACCCCTTATAGGAATTATATTTATAACTATAAAATGATAGGATTGAAGTTTTTACAAGTAAGAGTCACAATTGATCTTATATCCGAGTCCGATGAAACTTTTATCTTCCATAGGCACTAAAACTGAAGTTTTGTTTAAGTGGTTGACCAACAGTAAGTTGGCGGTGCAACGATTTTCTTAACCGGCTAGCCGGTCCGTCTAATCAAATTTTACCATTTAAACCCAAAATCACTCCGTCTCACACATGTTTAACCCTAAACTCAAAGATTAAGTAACTAAACTCATAAAAAACACACCCCATTTCTCATTTCTTTTAAAATTATGCACTAATAAACATAAATTACTCTACTTTACACTAAGAAATTAAAAGACATGAACGAAATTGACTAATTTACAATTGAAATGGTAGTTGTTTAACGTCTATAAGATCGACAGATTACCTCTTGCATTTATTCAGCTTCAAGGAGGTACATAACCTCCCAAGGATGTAGATATTCCATGCGATTAGTATCCTCGCCTCCATGATATATATTCAACTGATTCTTATTCACCATGAAGGTGTGATGCTCGTTTGGATGCTCAATCTCTATTGCTCCATGAGGTGTGCACTTGGGCACAATATAGGGAGCATACCACTTTGATCTCAACTTACCCGGTTAATTGCTGAACTTGGAGTTATACTTGAGGACCCTTTGTCAAATTTTAAATTTCTTATCACGAATGAGATTATTATGCCTCTCCTTCGTCTTTTATTTATAAAGTTTAGCATTCTCATACGCATGAAACTGAAACTCATCAAGTTCGTTTAGTTTCAACATACGATTATCACATGCTAAAGTAGGATTCACCTACTACAACATCTTTTTTCTTTGGTCTTTCCAAAATTTTCTCCTCTTCCACCTCTTTTCTTTCATGTTCACCTTCTTTCTCAACCACATCCTTCACAATTTTCTCCTTCACTGTTGTTTTTTTTCCTTCATAACTGGAAAAGGTGGTGGTTGTAATTGTTTTCCGCTTCTTAGTCTAACCGCATTGCAATCCTCCCTATGGCTAGCAATTTCTGTATCAGTAGGAAGTTGTCCTTGACCTCAAACATTTAGACTACTGACGATCTTTGATATTTGATTCTCGAAAGTTTTTAATGAAACGGAATATGAGTTGAACTTTTATTCAATTCTATTTTCCTTACCTGCTGAAGAGGTGATGATTTTAGTTAACTGAACTTCAATTTGGGTTGTCTTACTTCCGAAAACCTCTATGTATTGAGTCAAAGTGAGGGATAAATAAGATGTGGTGAGCGCACCCTCTTGAGAGCGAGATGGAAGTGCTTTCTGAGCTAACGTATCTGAATAATCTTCATGCTCGGCTCTTTGATGAACTGCCTGATATTGATTTTGTGGTTTGAATTGATAATTGTTTCCTTGGTTCCTCGATTGATAAGTTCCTGGATTAGCAGCCCCTTTTGGATTCGAGTGGTGAAACCCCGGATGATTCTTATGCTGATTACCATTACCTTGACCATTCAAATAATTTTTACCTCGATTATTGACAAAACACACAAATTCTTGATTATTAGATCATTCTTCCCAATGTTATCATCTGCCCTAAAACTAGGACATATATATGGTTCTTGTATAACATAACCATAACTTGTTTGTTAGACACATATATCTGCTTTAACTTATTCTCAAGTGTGGCAATCTTAGCGTCCCAAGCTGTTTCTGCGTCTACATTAAAAGTACCTTTTTATGAAAATCAAACCGGTAATCTTGATGGTTGCCAACTCATCTCATTCTTCACGATTCGATCTATAATACCCAAAGTTTGATTGATGGGGACCATCATGAAACCACCCTGACACATAGTATTACTTTCTCTTTAAAGGCTTCATCTAAACTACGATAGAATATTCTAAGCTGTAAATCATTTGAGTACCCATGTAATGGGCATTTTCATAATAACGATTGGAAATAAGTCCAAGCAGCTCCTACAGCTTCTCCATGTTATTGACAAAAATCTGCTAATATAAGTTGGACATTAAGTCTGATACTTTGAGGGTAATACCTATAAAAAATGAAGTTTGAAGTTGATCCCATGATAATATTTCGTCGTGTTGTTGCTCGTCATACCATTCACTAGCTCCTCCTGTGAGGAAAAATGAGAACATCGAAAAGTACATTTGTTCTTGGGTTACTCTAGGAGTGACATATGCATCACATATTTGCATAAATTTGTACATGGATCGAATTGGATCTTCACGTGCCGCTCCACTGTACTGTCAAATACTGATAAACTGGTTGATCATACCCGCATCTGGTCTGAATATGATTCCTAGAATTGTGGGTGGACAGAGTCCTAATGGTGACAAACAGAGTAGTCTGTATTCGTTAGGTTGGATGAGATGTGGTGTGTCTACAAGTTGAATGCTAGTACAATTGTTCTTATGTGGTTGAACTCCAGGAGGGGCTTGAATTCAAACGTATTGATTTCCTCCTGGTGGTTCTTGCACAACTAGTGGCACTCTCGGGTTGCCATCTTCATCCAACTCTATTCCGGGATCTTGAAAATTATTAAGATTCACGGCTGCCATGTATCTTTCTCTCCCTTCCCTTTCTTCCTTTTCTCTCTTGTTTTTAGTACGGATTAACCTCTCAAGATTCGAGAGCATATAGCGAACCTATAAAACCTGAGAAAAACAAACAAAGAAAAAGCTTAAAACTGAAAAGTAAAATAACAATTATATCACTTACGGATAACACTGTGGTCACACGCTACCGTCCCTTCAGCGGTTCCAAAAATTTGGTGTCTCCAAGTGTGTGATCAAATCACACCCCTAATAGGAGGGACACTAACCACAATTGTATGGTTTGTCCAAGTGATATTCTGATAAACGGCTTTCAATCTCAGGGACGGATGGATATGACTTATGGTGTTTATCAAATAAGTAGAGATAATTGTTAAGACGGAAAAATAAAATATAAAAGTGTTTGTTTGGTTTTGTTTTTGAAACTAAAGACGCAATAAAATAAAGTGATAAAATAATTAATAGAAAGAAAATAATGCAAGTAAATAAATTGGACGCAAGAATGAGAAGGGTACTTGAGTCTCGCAAGTGTTTCACCTAAATCTATTTAATCAATGCTATCGTTTAAGGGCTGAATCGGTATTTTCGTATTAGTCGGGATTCTAATATTTTTAAACCCCCGTCTGGGTGGACTCATGAGCTATCTTATGGTATTATGTACCTGTCAGGGCAATTATATGCTACCTTCGATGTTGAAGTCTTTTACCCAATTGGATGCGTGGTTAGTCAAGCCCATCAGGATCAATGACGATTACCACGCATCGATTACCAAGGTCCGTAATTAAACCCCTCGCCGGGATGATTACTTCGCTACTAAAGTGAATTGTCTAATTACTTAACCCTATTTCTAATTGATCAGATTAAAAATAGTAAATAAGCGTAAAATAATAGGCAATACAAATTACCAAATTCAGATTAAAGCATCCAATCCTAAATTCAAAAACATTAATTAAACATATTAGGGTTCAACCATAATTGCGATTCCCGAGTACAAATAGAATTAGCTCATACTAAAACAAGAAATTAAAAATAACTTAAAAGCATTCATTGTTTTCAATTACAGAAATAAAATAGATAACCTAATTAAGGGGTTGATTCGGTTGTTGGTTATAGAAAATGAATTCTCCAGCTCTAGTTTTCTCCTTCTCCTTTTTGCTCTGACTCTTTTTTTTAAATAATGAAGTATGTAAAAAATGAGGTCTAAAGGCCTATTTCTAATGTAGAATTCGGATTGGTCTTTTTACTTAAGAGTAATAAATTAAATGAGTAAAAGTCCAAGTCCAAATTAGAAATCCCGTAACTGCTGTACAATTGTTACTAAAATGGTCGTAACTTT
Source organism: Nemophila menziesii (assembly GCA_029959085.1). NCBI lineage: Eukaryota > Viridiplantae > Streptophyta > Magnoliopsida > Boraginales > Hydrophyllaceae > Nemophila > Nemophila menziesii. The sequence continues at coordinate 36,197,015 of JARWIR010000011.1, read as the reverse complement.
TGCGTCTCATATTCAAACCACCTGATTTTAGTCCTCAAATATTCCTAACTCATTGGCTAGACTTTATCTTTTGAATCTCCAGACCTGAATCAGTGTCGAAGTGGCTCAAAAACCGCAATTTGTAATAACTTTCCAAATTTTTGTCTCCTTTAGTCAACTCTTCGGGTGATCTCTTCTTGAATTTGACCTCTCCTCTTGATCTAATAATTAAATTATCACTTCTCCTACTTGTCTTGGTGCTCCATAGCATCCATAGACCTAGGAACTTCACACTAAAAACAAACAAATTAATGTACAAAAACTCTAAAACGCAAGTAATATAATTCCAAAGGGAGAAAGTGCAATATAACAAAATGAACATAAATGTCTATCAAATAAATCTATTTTTAACCTAAAATGATGTCTCCTAAGGGTATATATTTAGAAAAATTGGGAGACATCAGCTGCTTCATATGCGAAATGAAAAGAATTCTAAACAAATTAAAAGATACAAGGAAACAAAGCAAAAATAAGATGATAAGCTGGATTGGGAATATACATGGTTAATTGGAAAGTTAAGCAGCATAAGATCATCAATATTAGGTTGAGATGAAGAAATATGAAAAGAGATTTTGAGATTAAAAGGGAAAAATGAACAATAGTTTTTTAAGAGCATTTTTAGTGAGAGAAGTTTTGTTTTCTCCTCAAAGGTATGCTAAGCGTATCTAGGGTCTAAAATCCATGCCGGTTATTGGTGTGAAAGTTAAAGTATTCTTATGTATGAGTTCATGAATGAAAGATATGTAATTTTTTTTTGTAATAGTTCCTATTTAGAAAAAAAAAAGACGTTTTAAAGTTAACAAGTTAATTTTGTACATGTAATTATTTTAATAAAAAAATTAATATTTTGATATATTACTTTTCGGTGAACCCGAGATAATTCGGGGTAAACTTGTGTATGGGTAACCCGAGAGTAGTACCCCACTTTTACCCTTGGTGAAATCGAGATCCGATTATTTTATCTTACTCTTACCTTGAAAGTATGTATCACTAAGATTATTCAACAAATGCGTCTTTTCACAAGACTATTGGGTTGTAACCGGTATAATTAAGGAAATTCTTTTAGTACGTTATCGTCCAGAAATAATTTCTCAGTCAAAGACGGAGTCACAAACCAGAATTCTGAATCTAATGAAATGATGCATATCTCATTTAACAGAGAAAACAAAGAAGCCGAAGTAGATGAAAAATAGTCTCCACTAGACATAATTTAGAATAACGAAAAAACCATATTGCAATATATCGCATCGAGTAATCTGTTGCAGTAATTATTGTTGATGAAAACATAACATAACCTGGCGAGTAAAGCTAAAATATAGTTGGTCAAATGATGCAATAGATGAAACAATTGGTTAGAGCATCGGGACAGTCGGTTTGGTGGAGAGATAAATTTATGGTTTCTCTCTTCTCTCTCTTCTCTCTCTTCCTCCCCGTCGACTTTCTCTTTCATACTTCTAAATTCTTTAGATATATTTTGTAAAGCACACATCGATGTTGCTATTTAGCGATAAGAATTTGAAGAAACTGTTGACGGGTTGGAGTGGAGTATTGCTTTTACGAGGGGCTGACTGGTGGTCGGAGGAGGGGTGTTGGGAGATGATGAATTGGGAGTAGGCTTTTGGGTGGAGAAGAGGCGGCATACGGGGGCCACGAATTGGAGGCATTAGGATTGCAAATGTACAACACCGTGTGCAAGTTGGGGAACAGTCTCTTAAGCTGAAGCATTTGGATCGGAAATTGTAAACGTCGAAGCAGACGAATGGTGGGGAGGGGCAAGTAGGTGGATCAACTGGGCTTTTCTTCGTGGGTCTCGCCCAACTAGAGTGTTACGCTTTGGCGATAATTTCTGATTTCGTCTTGTAAGATCATGTTTATTAGCGCTTATTGATAGTAGTTTTATATCTCAAATTGGAAGATTTAAGATGTTTATGAGTTTACATAGAATACAGTTTCTTAGGAATTACTGCTATTGTCTCTAAAGTGTGGTAAGCTGATATGGCAAACGCTTGATTATAGTAATAGTTGGTTTATATTTCAAATTGAAAGAGGTCAGATCATTCTTAGTTTGATTGGATTACAATATACTTTAAAATTTAAAAGAATTTGGAATTTAAGAGATTCATCTTTGGTTGCTGGAATTAGTTGAAGAAACACCCTCTTTGTTTTTGTTTCTCCGAGGTAACCCATATATTAGTATTTGATGGGAATTGCGGTGTTTTACACTGCTGCAGGTCACATAAGCTGAGTTAACCGTGATTAGGTAGCTCACGCCTGTCTGGTGTTAGAGTGTTTAGTGTTTTTCAACGTGAGAGTGGCTAAACTAGAAGGTCTATCATGTTACTAGTTATATGACATTGAAGACATTTCGGTTCTATAGACTACTTCAAGGAGATCGTAGAGGTGTTTTGATTGAATAATATCAGAGCGCTTGAGCTAACGTACTTGATCCCTGAAAATGATGTGAAAATAAAACGTTGAATCAGTTTGAATTCAAACAAAAAAAAAATTGTAATAAAAATATTAGAAAGACCATGTTCAGGTGTGATAGAAATAAAAAAGATATAGAAATTAATTTCAAAGTACAGGTCTGTATTTTCCAATCTAAATCAAAGATCCAAATTGTCTTTTAAAAGAGGTGGCCCAAAAAACTTTTATATCCGTTTCTGGTCCGGTTATTCTTCATCTTCTCCTCTTTAAACAAATTGAGTCGTACCATCATAACTGCTTACTGCTCTCTGTGCATTTCTATGGTGCCGCACCATCTCCCCAATTATAACAATTCCTCCATCAAAATATCCTATAATCCAACATTTATAATCAACTCCACCAAAATATTCAACCTATATCCAATTCAAAACTTGACGCCCGAAATCCTTTACCATTCAAATACTGCATCAATTTGTCTTGGCAATCATTCTTACCGCGCCTTCCAATCCATATAACAAGGGCGATCTATAACCCTAGGGCTGCCTTGGAAATAGATTACAACACCGGATCGGTATCAAAATCATCAAAATTCCGGTAAGATCTCTTTTTTATTCCTCTACCCTTAACTTGTCAGATCCATTTCCTAATTTAGGGTTTAGTGCTTTCATTTATTCAACTAGAGAAAACCAAACGCTGGACCCCAATATATACTTATTAATCTTGCAATAGTATTATTTTTAGATCTAGGTATGTAATTGTAGGTATCTTTGTACTGTAATTCATAGATTTGGATCCTATCCCATATTGTGATAGATGTCCCATATCCAAGGCAAGTTAGTTACTCATATTATAATTCAGATCGATGGTTAACATTAGAACCTCACATCGATTCCAAACCATGATTTTGTTACTATGAACTTCAACTAAATCGTTCAACCACCCTCTATATTATAGTTTATATTCCCTCCCAAACATCAGTCCATAACATTATTCCTTCTATCATTTTCTACCCAAAAGTGCCCAATCTTAACTAACAAGCGAAAAGTAACAAATCTGAAATAACAAGCCTAGGAAAATCCTAGGAATAGAGAGAACTCTAGGTCTCATTCCGTTAATGAGTTGTTTATTTAATTTACAGGAAAAATAATTGTTGGTCATGCCATTTCAACAAAGTACACCATTCTAGGTTTTCCATGACTGCCCGAGAGAGAATAAAAGAATATTTATTGCTTGAGATGCACTAAGAATGCGAGATGGATCTTAGTGGTATGCAAATTTTATATTATATTATATATATATATACATATTTTTTAAGCTGCTAAAGTATTTATTTGGTGGTTGAAACAGTTTTCTTGATGGGAGTGATGCTAAAGGATGTTGGCCATGGCATTTCAACAAAGGAGATGTAAGACTTACCCTTTCTAGGAAGGCCCAAGGTTGAAGGAAAAACCCAAATACACCTTGGGATAATTCAAGGAAACTTAATAGGGAGTAGAAATAGAACTGGATGATAAAGATATGAATGAAAATGTATTTAGTTTCAAACTTTATGATTTGTTTTTTTTTTAAGAATTTTATATGTTGATTCTCATAATAAACATAAATTTCTTTTTATGATTGCTCAGTTTTCAAACATAAGCTTTTTTTTTATTAAATGATTCGTTAAAGATTGTGATTTAATATTAATAAAAAACATGGTGATACTTTTAATTTAATTGTTAGTGAATTAACTAGATGGGTCTATAAGTTATGACCTTACCAAACTTAAAAGCTTAAATGGGGTAGTTATTCATCTTGAAATACAATTTTTTCATTTATGTGTTTCTTTTTTCCATACATGTTGGATATAAAAAATCATAAGATTTTTTTTTACTAAATCTCTGTTTTTTCAAAACAATTTAAAAGTCTCCAATCTTGTTTCACGAAAGTACTCTTTTTGTAGATATTACTCTGTTTCGCCTTGGACTATTTATAAATACGAGCTACCTTGAATCATGTGCATTTACATTGTCCTTAACTAAACCCACAATACTCGTAAATCTGTCTCAGTACTTAACCTAGAAAAAATTCACCACAGATTCCACCACTCACCACAGATTCCACCACACAAGACCTTGCAAATCCACATAAAACATATCATCTATATTATGAAACAACTCCTATTGCTGGATAAAATAGATTTATGTCTATAACATTCATATAAATAAAGTTTAATCCTCAAAACAACCTTTACCTAATTTACAAAACAATTTTTTAATGAAATTACCAATCTACGATCGATCTATTTACCCCTACGTATGAGCATACATCTGTGCTAAATTGATGTCTTGCCTTTTATGGTAGATTAATTAATTCTAGAGACATCATTTGATAGTTTTTTAGTGCTTAAATGCGAGATTAATCCCTTTTATTTTATATATTTGTATTTAGTGGTGGTGTTGGGATAAAATAATATAATAAAAGATATAGAAACGATGCACGATTTACCCTAGATAAGCACGGTATTGTAAGTATTACAGGACGTATGCAAGTTTTAATGATAAGATAGTTCGTTCTCAGGAACTTAGTGTGTTATACGAATGAGCAAATAATTAAGAGTAGCAAGTAATTAATTAAAAAAACCAAAAATAAATATGAATAAATTGAGAGAATATTAATTAAACTAATGAAAATGAAAGACAATAAAATAAATATGAAGAATATGAGATGAGAGATATAGCTTAGGTTTTGCTAGTATGCACTAATCCTTCTAATTCTTTCTATCAAATTCTAGTTAATAAGGGAGATAATTAGCTCTTAGATACTTAGTCAGGATTCTTAAGTCCCATACCCTAGACCTTGAGAGCGACTAGGGGGCTACAACAAAACCACAAGGCAACCTAACCTTAGGGTTATCCTAAACCACTAGGTTCCTAAGCAATTCAATTCCAAACATGGTGATAGTGATTAAAACAAACCCTAACGACTATCAAGTTAGAATCGGTGTTGTCAGGACCAATATCGGACACTAGACGTTATGTGGTGTTTCAATAATTATACACCCCTTCCGGGCAACCATCTAACTACTATTAAGAAAGCCTAAAGTGATCAGGTTTAGGACAGGCAATAATTCAAAATACATAAACAAATATATGGGTAAGTAGCTAATATCAGATTAAAACATATAATTCCAAAAAACTTAGATAGAAAGAAAATAGAATTCATAGATTATACATAATGCAAAACCCAAGTTATGGGAAAATTAGTTCATACCTGAAGGAAATAAACTAAAAGATTGATTAAAATACTTCTTCTTGCTCTCTACAATAACTCTGATGGTAATAAACCTAAGGACTAATTAATGTGAGGCAAAGATGATTTACAAGTGATATAAGGGTATATTTATAGGTGTAGAGAATCCCTAATTCGTTTTCTTGGAATAGAAGACAAGTAATGGACTCCTAGCCCAACTCAAATTCGTAACCCTAAAATATAGGAAAGGTAACATTCAGCCACCTTTTATTTCGCTAATAACTGCTTCAATACTTATCCGTTTGATGCGTTCCAATAGTCAAAACTGATCTCCTCGGAAAGCTCTTTAACTTTTCTCTTGACCATTCTTCCAAATTCCTCACCTATTTTGAGATATAAGTCCATTTGTGGTTGTGGGTGCTGGAATTCATATTTATTTAGCAACTTTATCTTTCCATATCTTAGCTTTTCCTTTTCTTTCCTCCAAATTCCATGTATATCTTCTTTCCTTTATCTCTTAGAATTGACTTGGTATCTAATTAATCTCCATTATATATCTTTAAAGTTTCACACTATATAAATAATTAAACCCAATATGCTTTATAATAATTCATTAAATTTAGACTAGAAATATGAAAGTGCAGTATATCATGAGAAAATCGAGTATTTAGACCTCTAAAACACTAAAAATGATGTCTCCGACTAATATTAAATCATCACAAATGGGGAGACATCAAGTGGTTTAATCTTGGATTATTAAATGTTTGAAACATTTTTTAGGTAATTTGTGTTTTAGGTGTGAAACTCCTCGGTAAATGGATGGTATTAGAGCTCAATATGAATTCAAGGCTTCTAAAATTGAATAATAAACCCAAATCAAGTCACAAAAGGAGCCAAGAATTCTGGTTAAACTCAATAAAAAGTCTCTAGAAAATACTTCTACAGACTTGCAAAAATAATAACAACAATTAGTAGTGAATTAGCTCGTGATATCTACACATAAAATAGCTTTGGGAGTCTAGTGCACGTGGTAAATAGAGATTCCAATTCAGAGTTAAGACTCGAATGTAATGCCAGTTTTCTGAAAAGATTCAAAGATGTAAGAAAAGTCCACTATGACACTTTTGACTCTCTTAAGTTAGTCCAAATGAGTTAAAATATTTTTCAGATCCTATATATACTTATTTTGGGCATCAAAACATGTCACTCATCATATTCAAGAGTTAGAAACATGGAGAGTAAGGAGACAAGAAAATATAACAACTGATATTCGAAGTTTAACGATATTTGATTCAATTCTATGTATTTTATAAAAAAGGTACGAGGTAAGATAACATTCGTTTTAAATCGTTGCATAAATAGGGATCTGGAATGTATATAACAAAAAAAGATATTCATGCTGGACATGAAAATGATTCTGAATGTTATACTAAAATAAACTAATCATGATAAGTTTCTTTTAGATTTTTTTATAAATCAAAATAAATTTGAATTAAAATCATTAGTTGCATTTTTTAGTTTTTCAAACTTTATCTGTATTCAATATTTTTTTATTCTTTAAAAAAAAATCAATTTAGTTTCATTTTTTATATGGTAAATGAGTAATTTATGGTTAGTGTTTTTACCATAGTTATACGAACTATTTTCATCAAAAGGCGGCGTGAGCACGGGTCGGTTGAAGGATTCTCAACACGAGGATTGCCAAATTGAGAATGTAAACCTTTGTGAATTTATTATGTTTTTAGTCTCGGATTAGTGGTGGTTATATTTGATCAAAACAAATATAATTTATTATGTTTGAAATTCTAAATTAATTACTTAAAAAAGGTAAGCACCCAAAAATATTTCGAGTATTCTAGAAACAAAATTAAATAAGAAAATCTACCTTATTACTATTATATGTCAATATACTAGATGTTGAAGTCAATTGACGACAATATTTATAACAAGTATTTTCCAAAAAAATATTGAACTAAGAAAAAATGAAAAGATGGATGTCAAAAGCTACTAATAAATGAAGATTTGTTATGACTAGATACATTATATTTTAAAATAAAAGTTTAAAAAATGCTCAACCCATTTATTTTTAAATTTTTATACAATGGGTTTCTTTTATCTTTTAGTTGGGCTAGGTTTGGGCTTATCTTTTGGCTAGGTTAACTTTTTCTCCATCATATCACTATATCTGGTCTTATCAGGTCCATTACCAGCCAACATAAATTTGAAAACACGTACTAGTCTTTTCTAATTTCATACTCCGCCTCTACATTTTCTTATACAACAATTTTATCATCTTCTTATACAATAGTTTTATCATCAACTGTGTACAAGAAATCATTAGATCCAAAACACCTTTGAAGACTTAAATCTTAAAATCATAACTTGATAAATATAAGTTTTCCTTTTATCAGATCTTTAATGTATTTTAGATTTAATTTATCCTTAATTATTTTTTAGTTTAGTTAAGATGTAATCAAATATGTTACTGATCTCCAATTATTACTCTTATAACGAAAGAAGGTTATCGCTTGTCTTACTAGATTTATATAATTTGTTCCAAATTGAATTGGGCTTTGTTATATTAGTGTTTCCAGAAATAACATTATCTTTTAAATTAGATAAGCTAAATTAAGAAACCTAAATCGCAGGGGTTTAAAGGAGATATTGAGGCATAAGTAAAAGTGACAGCAAGATTATATCGAGGCATGGATGAATATACAACAAGATATAATAGTTACATGTGTTAATATATTCAGATATTAAAACAAGATTTAACGGTGCTCAATATTTTTTGTACTACTATATTCTTACGATTATTATATATATGTTTCTCGAAATAACAAATTTAGTATTTATAAGAGTTATAATATAAAATATATATAAGTCATAGTTCTCCATACAATATTGAAACACGGATCATATATTAACAACGTTCAACAATATATTAAATATCTAAAGTTCAGGTTCACTAGGCAAAGAGTTGTTAGAAATAAATTCAAGCGTCCTTGAATGAATTAAAATTGGGTCACCATGCATGAAGACTCTCCTATTATAGTTTAAAATAAAAATATTAGGCTAATAACAAATATATATTCAAAGTTTAACGATATTCGATTTAATTCTATGTCTTTTATAAGAAAAAGGTAAGAGGTAAGATAAAATTCATTTTAATTCGTTACATACGTAGGGATCTGAAATGAATATAACAAGAAAAGATATTCCTGTTGGACAAGTAAATTATTCAGAGACCCATTAAAAATTATATAAATGTTATACAAAAATAAACTAATCATGATAAATTTCTTTTAGATTTTTTATAAATGAAAATAAATTTGAATTAAGATGATTAGTTACATTTTTTAGTTTTTAAAACATTATCTGTATTCACAATTTTTTTTTATTTTTTAAAATTAAAAAAAAATCAGTTTAGTTTCATTTTTTATATGGTAAATGAGTAATTTATTGTTAGTGTTTTTACTAGAGTTATACGTAATATTTTCATCAAAAGGCGGCATGAGCACGAGTCGGTTGAAGGATTCTCAAAATGAGGATTGCCAAATTGGGAATGTTAACCCTATATGAGTTTGTTACTTTTTTAATTTCGGGTTAGTGGTTGTTATATTTGATCAAAACAAAGATAATTTTATGTTTGAAATTCCAAATTAATTACTTAAAAAAAGGTAAGCACCCAAAAATATTTCAATTAATCTAAAAACAAAATTAAATAATAAAATCTACCTTATTACTATTATATGTCAATATACTAGATATTGAAGTCAATTGACGACAATATTTATAACAAGTATATTCCAAAAAAATATTGAATTATGACAAAAATGACAGGTTGGATGTCAAATGTTATTAATGAATGACTATTTGTTATGAATAGATATATTATATATTAAAATAAAAGTTTAAAAAAATTCTCAACCCATTTATTTTTAAATTTGTATACAATGGGATATTTTATGTTTTAGTTGGGCTAGGTTTGGGTTTATCTTTTGGCTAGACTAAATTTTCTCTATCATATCACTAGATATGATAGAGAAAATTTATCAGGTCCATTGCCAACCAAATTAAATCTGAAAACACGCCTTTTCTAATTTCATACTCTGTCTCTACATTTTCTTATACAACAATTTTTTCATCAACTGTGTAAAAAAAATCATTAGATCGAAAACACCTTCGAAGACTTATATCTTAAAATCATAACTTGATAAATATAAGTTTTTCTTTAATCAGGTCTTTAATGTGTTTTAGATTTAATTTAATTTCTTTTGATTTTTTAATTTATCCTATTTTATTTTTTAGTTTAGTTAAGATGTAATCAAATATGTTACTGATCTCCAATTATTACTCTTATAACGAAAGAAGGTTTATCTCTTGTCTTACTAAATGGATATAATTTGATCCAAATTAAATTAGGCTTTGTTATATTAGTGTTTCCAGGAATAAAATTATCTTTTAAATTAGATAAGCTAAAATAAGAAACCCAAATCGCAGGGGTTTGGAGGAGATATTGAAGGTTAAGTAAAAGTGACAACAAGATTATATTGAGGCATGGATGTATATACAACAAGATATTTTAGTTACATGTGTTAATATATTCAGATATTAAAATAACATTTAACGGTGCTTAATATTATTTGTACTACTATATTCTTACGATTATTATATATATGTTTCTCGAATTAACTAATTTAGTATATATAAGGGTTATAATATAAAATAAATATAAGTCATAGTTCTCCGTACAATATTGAAACACGGATCATAGATTAACAACGTTCGACAATATATTAAATATCTAAAGTTCAGGTTCACTAGCTAAAGAGTTGTTAGAAATAAATTCAAGCGTCCTTGAATGAATTAAAATTGGGTCACCATGCATGAAAACTCTCCTATTATAGTTTAAAATAAAATTATTAGGCTAATAACAAATATATATTCGAAGTTTAACGATATTTGATTCAATTCTATGTATTTTATATAAAAAAAGGTACGAGGTAAGATAACATTCATTTTAAATCGTTACATAACTAGGGATCTGAAATGAATATACCAAGAAAAGATATTCATGTTGGACGAGTAAATTATTCTAAGACCCATTTAAAATTATATAAATGTTATACAAAAATAAACTAATCATGATAAATTTCTTTTAGATTTTTTATAAATCAAAATAAATTTGAATTAAAATGATTAGTTACATTTTTTAGTTTTTAAAATATTATCTGTATTCACTATTTTTTTATTTTTTAAAATTAAAAAAAATCAGTTTAGTTTCATTTTTTATATGGTAAATGAGTAATTTATGGTTAGTGTTTATACTAGAGTTATACGTAATATTTTCATGAAAAGACGGTGTGAGCACGGGTCGGTTGAAGGATTCTTAACACGAGGATTGTCAAATTGGGAATGTTAACCCTATGTGAATTTATTATTTTTTTAATTTCGGGTTAGTGGTTGTTATATTTGATCAAAACAAAGATAATTTATTATGTTTGAAATTCCAAATTAATTACTTAAAAAAAGGTAAGCACCCCAAAATATTTCAAGTAATCTAGAAACAAAATAATAAAATCTACCTTATTACTATTATATGTCAATATACTAGATGTTGAAGTCAATTGACGACAATATTTGTAACAAGTATATTCCAAAAAAATATTGAACTATGAAAAAAATGACAAGTTGGATGTAAAAAGTTACAAATAAATGACGATTTGTTATGAATAGATATATTATATATTAAAATAAAAGTTTAACAAAATGCTCAACCCATTTATTTTTAAATTTGTATACAATGGGATTTTTTATGTTTTAGTTGGGCTAGGTTTGGGCTTACCTTTTGGCTAGACTAAAGTTTCTCCATCATATCACTAGATCTGGCCTTATCAGGTCCATTGCCAACCAACATAAATCTGAAAACACGTAATGGTCTTTTCTAATTTCATACTCTGCCTCTACATTTTCTTATACAACAATTTTATCACAACTGTGTAAATGAAATTATTAGATCCAAAACATATTCGAACACTTGAATCTTAAAATCATAACTTGATAAATATAAGTTTTGCTTTAATCAGGTCTTTAATGTGTTTTAGATTTAATTTAATTTCTTTTGATTTTTAAATTTATCCTCGATTATTTTTGAGTTTAGTTAAGATGTAATCAAACATGTTACTGATCTCCAATTATTACTCTTATAACGAAAGAAGGTTTATCTCTTGTCTTACTAAATGGATATAATTTGATCCAAATTAAATTGGGCTTTGTTATATTAGTATTTCCAGAAAGAAAATTATCTTTTAAATTAGACAAGCTAAAATAAGAAACCCAAATCGCAAGGGTTTGGAGGAGATATTGAGGCATAAGTAAAAGTGACAACAAGATTGTATTGAGGCATGGATGTATATACAACAATATATTTTAGTTACATGTGTTAATATATTCAGATATTAAAATAAAATTTAACGGTGCTCAATATTTTTTGTACTACTATATTCTTACGATTATTATATATATGTTTCTCGAAATAACAAATTTAGTATTTATAAGAGTTATAATATAAAATAAATATAAGTCATAGTTCTCCATACAATATCGAAACACGGATCATATATTAACAACGTTCAACAATATATTAAATATCTAAAGTTCAGGTTCACTAGGCAAAGAGTTGTTAGAAATAAATTCAAGCATCCTTGAATGAATTAAAATTGGGTCACCATGCATGAAGACTCTCCTATTATAGTTTAAAATAAAAATATTAGGCTAATAACAAATGATATTCGAAGTTTAACAATATTTGATTCAATTCTATATCTTTTATAAAAAAAGGTACGAGGTAAGATAACATTCATTTTAATTCATTACATAACTAGGGATCTGAAATGAATATAACAAGAAAAGATATTCCTGTTGGACAAGTAAATTATTTAGAGACCCATTAAAAATTATATAAATGTTATACAAAAATAAACTAATCATGATAAATTTCTTTTAGAATTTTTATAAATGAAAATAAATTTGAATTAAAATGATTAGTTACATTTTTTAGTTTTTAAAACATTATCTGTATTCAATATTTTTTTATTTTTTAAAATTAAAAAAAATCAGTTTAGTTTCATTTTTTATATGGTAAATGAATAATTTATGGTTAGTGTTTTTACTAGAGTTATACGTAATATTTTCATCAAAAGGCGGCGTGAGCACGAGTCGGTTGAAGGATTCTCAACACGAGGATTACCAAATTGGGAATGTTAACCCTCTGTGAATTTATTACTTTTTTAATTTCGGGTTAGTGGTTGTTATATTTGATCAAAACAAAGATAATTTATTATGTTTGAAATTCCAAATTAATTACTTAAAAAAAGGTAAGCACCCAAAAATATTTCAACTAATCTAAAAACAAAATTAAATAATAAAATCTACCTTATTACTATTATATGTCAATATACTAGATGTTGAAGCAATATTTATAACAAGTATATTCTAAAAAAATATTGAACTATGAAAAAAATGACAAGTTGGATGTTAAAAGTTATTAATGAATGACTATTTGTTATGAATAGATATATTATATATTAAAATAAAAGTTTAAAGAAATGCTCAACCCATTTATTTTTAAATTTATATACAATAGAATATTTTATGTTTTAGTTGGGCTAGGTTTGGTTTTACCTTTTGGCTAGACTAAATTTTCTCTATCATATCACCAGATCTGGCCTTATCAGGTCCATTGCCAACCTACATAAATCTGAAAACACGTCTTTTCTAATTTCATACTCTGTCTCTACATTTTCTTATACAACAATTTTATCATCAACTGTGTAAAATAAATTAATAGATCCAAAACACCTTCGAAGACTTGAATCATAAAATCATAACTTGATAAATATAAGTTTTTCTTTAATCAGGTCTTTTATGTGTTTTAGATCTAATTTCTTTTCTTTTGGTTTTTTAATTTATCCTATATTATTTTTGAGTTTAATTAAGATGTAATCAAATATGTTACTGATCTCCAATTATTACTCTTATAACCAAAGAAGGTTTATATATTGTCTTACTAAATGGATATAATTTGATCCAAATTAAATTGGGCTTTGTTATATTATTGTTTCTACAAATAAAATTATCGTTTAAATTAGACAATCTAAAATAAGAAACCCAAATCGCAGGGGTTTGGAGGAGATATTGAGGCATAAGTAAAAGTCACAGCAAGATTATATTGAGGCATGGATGTATATACAACAAGATATAATAGTTACATGTGTTAATATATTCAGATATTAAAATAACATTCACCGGTGCTCAATATTTTTTGTACTACTATATTCTTACGATTATTATATATATGTTACTCGAAATAACTAATTTAGTATTTATAAGAGTTATAATATAAAATAAATATAAGTCATAGTTCTCCATACAATATTGAAACACGGATCATATATTAACAACGTTAAACAATATATTAAATATCTAAAGTTCAGGTTCACTAGGCAAAGAGTTGTTAGAAATAAATTCAAGCGTCCTTGAATGAATTAAAATTGGGTCACCATGCATGAAAACTCTCCTATTATAGTTTAAAATAAAAATATTATGCTAATAACAAATATATATTCGAAGTTTAACGATATTTGATTTAATTCTATGTCTTTTATAAAAAAAAGGTAAGAGGTAAGATAAAATTCATTTTAATTCGGTACATACGTAGGGATCTGTAATGAATATAACAAGAAAAGATATTCCTGTTGGACAAGTAAATTATTCAGAGACCCATTAAAAATTATATAAATGTTATACAAAAATAAACTAATCATGATAAATTTCTTTTAGATTTTTTATAAATGAAAATAAATTTGAATTAAGATGATTAGTTACATTTTTTAGTTTTTAAAACATTATCTGTATTCACAATTTTTTTTTATTTTTTAACATTAAAAAAAATCAGTTTAGTTTCATTTTTTATATGGTAAATGTGTAATTTATGGTTAGTGTTTTTACTAGAGTTATACGTAATATTTTCATCAAAAGGCGGCGTGAGCACGAGTCGGTTGAAGGATTCTCAACATGAGGATTGCCAAATTGGGAATGTTAACCATATGTGAGTTTGTTACTTTTTAAATTTCGGGTTAGTGGTTGTTATATTTGATCAAAACAAAGATAATTTTATGTTTGAAATTCCAAATTAATTACTTAAAAAAAGGTAAGCACCCAAAAATATTTCAATTAATCTAAAAACAAAATTAAATAATAAAATCTACCTTATTACTATTATATGTCAATATACTAGATATTGAAGTCAATTGACGACAATATTTATAACAAGTATATTCCAAAAAAATATTGAATTATGACAAAAATGACAGGCTGGATGTCAAAAGTTATTAATGAATGACTATTTGTTATGAATAGATATATTATATATTAAAATAAAAGTTTAAAAAAATTCTCAACCCATTTATTTTTAAATTTGTATACAATGGGATATTTTATGTTTTAGTTGGGCTAGGTTTGGTTTTACCTTTTGGCTAGTAATATGATAGAGAAAATTTATCAGGTCCATTGCCAACCAACATAAATCTGAAAACACGCATTTTCTAATTTCATACTCTGTCTCTACATTTTCTTATACAACAAGTTTATCATCAACTGTGTAAAAGAAATCATTAGATCGAAAACACCTTCGAAGACTTGAATCTTAAAATCATAACTTGATAAATATAAGTTTTTCTTTAACCAGGTCTTTAATGTGTTTTAGATTTAATTTAATTTCTTTTGATTTTTTAATTTATCCTATTTTATTTTTTAGTTTAGTTAAGATGTAATCAAATATGTTACTGATCTCCAATTATTACTCTTATAACGAAAGAAGGTTTATCTCTTGTCTTACTAAATGGATATAATTTGATCCAAATTAAATTGGGCTTTGTTATATTAGTGTTTCCAGGAATAAAATTATCTTTTAAATTAGATAAGCTAAAATAAGAAACCCAAATCGCAGGGGTTTGGAGGAGATATTGAAGGTTAAGTAAAAGTGACAACAAGATTATATTGAGGCATGGATGTATATACAACAAGATATTTTAGTTACATGTGTTAATATATTCAGATATTAAAATAACATTTAACGGTGCTTAATATTATTTGTACTACTATATTCTTACGATTATTATATATATGTTTCTCGAATTAACTAATTTAGTATACATAAGGGATATAATATAAAATAAATATAAGTCATAGTTCTCCATACAATATTGAAACACGGATCATAGATTAACAACGTTCAACAATATATTAAATATCTAAAGTTCAGGTTCACTAGGCAAAGAGTTGTTAGAAATAAATTCAAGCGTCCTTGAATGAATTAAAATTGGGTCACCATGCATGAAAACTCTCCTATTATAGTTTAAAATAAAAATTTTAGGCTAATAACAAATATATATTCGAAGTTTAACGATATTTGATTCAATTCAATGTCTTTTATATAAAAAAAGGTACGAGGTAAGATAACATTCATTTTAAATCGTTACATAACTAGGGATCTGAAATGAATATACCAAGAAAAGATATTCATGTTGGACGAGTAAATTATTCTAAGACCCATTTAAAATTATATAAATGTTATACAAAAATAAACTAATCATGATAAATTTCTTTTAGATTTTTTATAAATCAAAATAAATTTGAATTAAAATGATTAGTTACATTTTTTAGTTTTTAAAATATTATCTGTATTCACTATATTTTTATTTTTTAAAATTAAAAAAAAATCAGTTTAGTTTCATTTTTTATATGGTAAATGAGTAATTTATGGTTAGTGTTTTTACTAGAGTTATACGTAATATTTTCATGAAAAGGCGGTGTGAGCACGGGTGGGTTGAAGGATTCTCAACACGAGGATTGTCAAATTGGGAATGTTAACCCTATGTGAATTTATTATTTTTTTAATTTCGGGTTAGTGGTTGTTATATTTGATCAAAACAAAGATAATTTATTATGTTTGAAATTCCAAATTAATTACTTAAAAAAAGGTAAGCACCCCAAAATATTTCAAGTAATCTAGAAACAAAATAATAAAATCTACCTTATTACTATTATATGTCAATATACTAGATGTTGAAGTCAATTGACGACAATATTTGTAACAAGTATATTCCAAAAAAATATTGAAATATGAAAAAAATGACAAGTTGGATGTAAAAAGTTACAAATAAATGACGATTTGTTATGAATAGATATATTATATATTAAAATAAAAGTTTAAAAAAATGCTCAACCCATTTATTTTTAAATTTGTATACAATGGGATTTTTTATGTTTTAGTTAGGCTAGGTTTGGGCTTACCTTTTGGCTAGACTAAAGTTTCTCCATCATATCACTAGATCTGGCCTTATCAGGTCCATTGCCAACCAACATAAATCTGAAAACACGTAATGGTCTTTTCTAATTTCATACTCTACCTCTACATTTTCTTATACAACAATTTTATCACAACTGTGTAAATGAAATTATTAGATCCAAAACATCTTCGAACACTTGAATCTTAAAATCATAACTTGATAAATATAAGTTTTGCTTTAATCAGGTCTTTAATGTGTTTTAGATTTAATTTAATTTCTTTTGATTTTTTAATTTATCCTCGATTATTTTTGAGTTTAGTTAAGATGTAATCAAACATGTTACTGATCTCCAATTATTACTCTTATAACGAAAGAAGGTTTATCTCTTGTTTTACTAAATGGATATAATTTGATCCAAATTAAATTGGGCTTTGTTATATTAGTATTTCCAGAAAGAAAATTATCTTTTAAATTAGACAAGCTAAAATAAGAAACCCAAATCGCAAGGGTTTGGAGGAGATATTGAGGCATAAGTAAAAGTGACAACAAGATTGTATTGAGGCATGGATGTATATACAACAATATATTTTAGTTACATGTGTTAATATATTCAGATATTAAAATAAGATTTAACGGTGCTCAATATTTTTTGTACTACTATATTCTTACGATTATTATATATATGTTTCTTGAAATAACAAATTTAGTATTTATAAGAGTTATAGTATAAAATAAATATAAATCATAGTTCTCCATACAATATTGAAACATGGATCATATATTAACAACGTTCAACAATATATTAAATATCTAATGTTCAGGTTCACTAGGCAAAGAGTTGTTAGAAATAAATTCAAGCGTCCTTGAATGAATTAAAATTGGGTCACCATGCACGAAGACTCTCCTATTATAGTTTAAAATAAAAAAATTAGGCTAATAACAAATGATATTCGAAGTTTAACAATATTTGATTCAATTCTATATATTTTATAAAAAAGGTACGAGGTAAGATAACATTCATTTTAATTCATTACATAACTAGGGATCTGAAATGAATATAACAAGAAAAGATATTCCTGTTGGAAAAGTAAATTATTTAGAGACCCATTAAAAATTATATAAATGTTATACAAAAATAAACCAATCATGATAAATTTCTTTTAGAATTTTAATAAATGAAAATAAATTTGAATTAAAATGATTAGTTACATTTTTTAGTTTTTAAAACATTATCTGTATTCAATATTTTTTTATTTTTTAAAATTTAAAAAAATCAGTTTAGTTTCATTTTTTATATGGTAAATGAATAATTTATGGTTAGTGTTTTTACTAGAGTTATACGTAATATTTTCATCAAAAGGCGGCATGAGCACGAGTCGGTTGAAGGATTCTCAACACGAGGATTGCCAAATTGGGAATGTTAACCCTCTGTGAATTTATTACTTTTTTAATTTCGGGTTAGTGTTTGTTATATTTGATCAAAACAAAGATAATTTATTATGTTTGAAATTCCAAATTAATTACTTAAAAAAAGGTAAGCACCCAAAAATATTTCAACTAATCTAAAAACAAAATTAAATAATAAAACCTACCTTATTACTATTATATGTCAATATACTAGATGTTGAAGCAATATTTATAACAAGTATATTCTAAAAAAATATTGAACTATGAAAAAAATGACAAGTTGGATGTTAAAAGTTATTAATGAATGACTATTTGTTATGAATAGATATATTATATATTAAAATAAAAGTTTAAAAAAATGCTCAACCCATTTATTTTTAAATTTGTATACAATAGGATATTTTATGTTTTAGTTGGGCTAAGTTTGGTTTTACCTTTTGGCTAGACTAAATTTTCTCTATCATATCACTAGATCTGGCCTTATCAGGTCCATTGCCAACCTACATAAATCTGAAAACACGTCTTTTCTAATTTCATACTCTGTCTCTACATTTTCTTATACAACAATATTATCATCAACTGTGTAAAATAAATTATTAGATCCAAAACACCTTCGAAGACTTGAATCATAAAATCATAACTTGATAAATATAAGTTTTTCTTTAATCAGGTCTTTTATGTGTTTTAGATCTAATTTCTTTTCTTTTGGTTTTTTAATTTATCCTAGATTATTTTTGAGTTTAATTAAGATGTAATCAAATATGTTACTGATCTCCAATTATTACTCTTATAACGAAAGAAGGTTTATATATTGTCTTACTAAATGGATATAATTTGATCCAAATTAAATTGGGCTTTGTTATATTATTGTTTCTACAAATAAAATTATCTTTTAAATTAGACAATCTAAAATAAGAAACCCAGATCGCAGGGGTTTGGAGGAGATATTGAGGCATAAGTAAAAGTCACAGCAAGATTATATTGAGGCATGGACGTATATACAACAAGATATAATAGTTACATGTGTTAATATATTCAGATATTAAAATAACATTCACCGGTGCTCAATATTTTTTGTACTACTATATTCTTACGATTATTATATATATGTTACTCGAAATAACTAATTTAGTATTTATAAGAGTTATAATATAAAATAAATATAAGTCATAGTTCTCCATACAATATTGAAACACGGATCATATATTAACAACGTTCAACAATATATTAAATATCTAAAGTTCAGGTTCACTAGGCAAAGAGTTGTTAGAAATAAATTCAAGCGTCCTTGAATGAATTAAAATTGGGTCACCATGCATGAAAACTCTCCTATTATAGTTTAAAATAAAAATATTAGGCTAATAACAAATATATATTCAAAGTTTAACGATATTTGATTTAATTCTATGTCTTTTATAAAAAAAAGGTAAGAGGTAAGATAAAATTCATTTTAATTCGGTACATACGTAGGGAACTGAAATGAATATAACAAGAAAAGATATTCCTGTTGGACAATTAAATTATTCAGAGACCCACTAAAAATTATATAAATGTTATACAAAAATAAACTAATCATGATAAATTTCTTTTAGATTTTTTATAAATGAAAATAAATTTGAATTAAGATGATTAGTTACATTTTTTAGTTTTTAAAACATTATCTGTATTCACAATTTTTTTTATTTTTTACAATTTAAAAAAATCAGTTTAGTTTCATTTTTTATATGGTAAATGAGTAATTTATGGTTAGTGTTTTTACTAGAGTTATACGTAATATTTTCATCAAAAGGCGGCGTGAGCACGAGTCGGTTGAAGGATTCTCAACATGAGGATTGCCAAATTGGGAATGTTAACCATATGTGAGTTTGTTACTTTTTAAATTTCGGGTTAGTGGTTGTTATATTTGATCAAAACAAAGATAATTTTATGTTTGAAATTCCAAATTAATTACTTAAAAAAAGGTAAGCACCCAAAAATATTTCAATTAATCTAAAAACAAAATTAAATAATAAAATCTACCTTATTACTATTATATGTCAATATACTAGATATTGAAGTCAATTGACGACAATATTTATAACAAGTATATTCCAAAAAAATATTGAATTATGACAAAAATGACAGGCTGGATGTCAAAAGTTATTAATGAATGACTATTTGTTATGAATAGATATATTATATATTAAAATAAAAGTTTAAAAAAATTCTCAACCCATTTATTTTTAAATTTGTATACAATGGGATATTTTATGTTTTAGTTGGGCTAGGTTTGGTTTTACCTTTTGGCTAGTAATATGATAGAGAAAATTTATCAGGTCCATTGCCAACCAACATAAATCTGAAAACACGCATTTTCTAATTTCATACTCTGTCTCTACATTTTCTTATACAACAAGTTTATCATCAACTGTGTAAAAGAAATCATTAGATCGAAAACACCTTCGAAGACTTGAATCTTAAAATCATAACTTGATAAATATAAGTTTTTCTTTAACCAGGTCTTTAATGTGTTTTAGATTTAATTTAATTTCTTTTGATTTTTTAATTTATCCTATTTTATTTTTTAGTTTAGTTAAGATGTAATCAAATATGTTACTGATCTCCAATTATTACTCTTATAACGAAAGAAGGTTTATCTCTTGTCTTACTAAATGGATATAATTTGATCCAAATTAAATTGGGCTTTGTTATATTAGTGTTTCCAGGAATAAAATTATCTTTTAAATTAGATAAGCTAAAATAAGAAACCCAAATCGCAGGGGTTTGGAGGAGATATTGAAGGTTAAGTAAAAGTGACAACAAGATTATATTGAGGCATGGATGTATATACAACAAGATATTTTAGTTACATGTGTTAATATATTCAGATATTAAAATAACATTTAACGGTGCTTAATATTATTTGTACTACTATATTCTTACGATTATTATATATATGTTTCTCGAATTAACTAATTTAGTATACATAAGGGATATAATATAAAATAAATATAAGTCATAGTTCTCCATACAATATTGAAACACGGATCATAGATTAACAACGTTCAACAATATATTAAATATCTAAAGTTCAGGTTCACTAGGCAAAGAGTTGTTAGAAATAAATTCAAGCGTCCTTGAATGAATTAAAATTGGGTCACCATGCATGAAAACTCTCCTATTATAGTTTAAAATAAAAATTTTAGGCTAATAACAAATATATATTCGAAGTTTAACGATATTTGATTCAATTCAATGTCTTTTATATAAAAAAAGGTACGAGGTAAGATAACATTCATTTTAAATCGTTACATAACTAGGGATCTGAAATGAATATACCAAGAAAAGATATTCATGTTGGACGAGTAAATTATTCTAAGACCCATTTAAAATTATATAAATGTTATACAAAAATAAACTAATCATGATAAATTTCTTTTAGATTTTTTATAAATCAAAATAAATTTGAATTAAAATGATTAGTTACATTTTTTAGTTTTTAAAATATTATCTGTATTCACTATTTTTTTATTTTTTAAAATTAAAAAAAATCAGTTTAGTTTCATTTTTTATATGGTAAATGAGTAATTTATGGTTAGTGTTTATACTAGAGTTATACGTAATATTTTCATGAAAAGACGGTGTGAGCACGGGTCGGTTGAAGGATTCTTAACACGAGGATTGTCAAATTGGGAATGTTAACCCTATGTGAATTTATTATTTTTTTAATTTCGGGTTAGTGGTTGTTATATTTGATCAAAACAAAGATAATTTATTATGTTTGAAATTCCAAATTAATTACTTAAAAAAAGGTAAGCACCCCAAAATATTTCAAGTAATCTAGAAACAAAATAATAAAATCTACCTTATTACTATTATATGTCAATATACTAGATGTTGAAGTCAATTGACGACAATATTTGTAACAAGTATATTCCAAAAAAATATTGAACTATGAAAAAAATGACAAGTTGGATGTAAAAAGTTACAAATAAATGACGATTTGTTATGAATAGATATATTATATATTAAAATAAAAGTTTAACAAAATGCTCAACCCATTTATTTTTAAATTTGTATACAATGGGATTTTTTATGTTTTAGTTGGGCTAGGTTTGGGCTTACCTTTTGGCTAGACTAAAGTTTCTCCATCATATCACTAGATCTGGCCTTATCAGGTCCATTGCCAACCAACATAAATCTGAAAACACGTAATGGTCTTTTCTAATTTCATACTCTGCCTCTACATTTTCTTATACAACAATTTTATCACAACTGTGTAAATGAAATTATTAGATCCAAAACATATTCGAACACTTGAATCTTAAAATCATAACTTGATAAATATAAGTTTTGCTTTAATCAGGTCTTTAATGTGTTTTAGATTTAATTTAATTTCTTTTGATTTTTAAATTTATCCTCGATTATTTTTGAGTTTAGTTAAGATGTAATCAAACATGTTACTGATCTCCAATTATTACTCTTATAACGAAAGAAGGTTTATCTCTTGTCTTACTAAATGGATATAATTTGATCCAAATTAAATTGGGCTTTGTTATATTAGTATTTCCAGAAAGAAAATTATCTTTTAAATTAGACAAGCTAAAATAAGAAACCCAAATCGCAAGGGTTTGGAGGAGATATTGAGGCATAAGTAAAAGTGACAACAAGATTGTATTGAGGCATGGATGTATATACAACAATATATTTTAGTTACATGTGTTAATATATTCAGATATTAAAATAAGATTTAACGGTGCTCAATATTTTTTGTACTACTATATTCTTACGATTATTATATATATGTTTCTCGAAATAACAAATTTAGTATTTATAAGAGTTATAATATAAAATAAATATAAGTCATAGTTCTCCATACAATATCGAAACACGGATCATATATTAACAACGTTCAACAATATATTAAATATCTAAAGTTCAGGTTCACTAGGCAAAGAGTTGTTAGAAATAAATTCAAGCATCCTTGAATGAATTAAAATTGGGTCACCATGCATGAAGACTCTCCTATTATAGTTTAAAATAAAAATATTAGGCTAATAACAAATGATATTCGAAGTTTAACAATATTTGATTCAATTCTATATCTTTTATAAAAAAAGGTACGAGGTAAGATAACATTCATTTTAATTCATTACATAACTAGGGATCTGAAATGAATATAACAAGAAAAGATATTCCTGTTGGACAAGTAAATTATTTAGAGACCCATTAAAAATTATATAAATGTTATACAAAAATAAACTAATCATGATAAATTTCTTTTAGAATTTTTATAAATGAAAATAAATTTGAATTAAAATGATTAGTTACATTTTTTAGTTTTTAAAACATTATCTGTATTCAATATTTTTTTATTTTTTAAAATTAAAAAAAATCAGTTTAGTTTCATTTTTTATATGGTAAATGAATAATTTATGGTTAGTGTTTTTACTAGAGTTATACGTAATATTTTCATCAAAAGGCGGCGTGAGCACGAGTCGGTTGAAGGATTCTCAACACGAGGATTGCCAAATTGGGAATGTTAACCCTCTGTGAATTTATTACTTTTTTAATTTCGGGTTAGTGGTTGTTATATTTGATCAAAACAAAGATAATTTATTATGTTTGAAATTCCAAATTAATTACTTAAAAAAAGGTAAGCACCCAAAAATATTTCAACTAATCTAAAAACAAAATTAAATAATAAAATCTACCTTATTACTATTATATGTCAATATACTAGATGTTGAAGCAATATTTATAACAAGTATATTCTAAAAAAATATTGAACTATGAAAAAAATGACAAGTTGGATGTTAAAAGTTATTAATGAATGACTATTTGTTATGAATAGATATATTATATATTAAAATAAAAGTTTAAAGAAATGCTCAACCCATTTATTTTTAAATTTATATACAATAGAATATTTTATGTTTTAGTTGGGCTAGGTTTGGTTTTACCTTTTGGCTAGACTAAATTTTCTCTATCATATCACCAGATCTGGCCTTATCAGGTCCATTGCCAACCTACATAAATCTGAAAACACGTCTTTTCTAATTTCATACTCTGTCTCTACATTTTCTTATACAACAATTTTATCATCAACTGTGTAAAATAAATTAATAGATCCAAAACACCTTCGAAGACTTGAATCATAAAATCATAACTTGATAAATATAAGTTTTTCTTTAATCAGGTCTTTTATGTGTTTTAGATCTAATTTCTTTTCTTTTGGTTTTTTAATTTATCCTATATTACTTTTGAGTTTAATTAAGATGTAATCAAATATGTTACTGATCTCCAATTATTACTCTTATAACCAAAGAAGGTTTATATATTGTCTTACTAAATGGATATAATTTGATCCAAATTAAATTGGGCTTTGTTATATTATTGTTTCTACAAATAAAATTATCGTTTAAATTAGACAATCTAAAATAAGAAACCCAAATCGCAGGGGTTTGGAGGAGATATTGAGGCATAAGTAAAAGTCACAGCAAGATTATATTGAGGCATGGATGTATATACAACAAGATATAATAGTTACATGTGTTAATATATTCAGATATTAAAATAACATTCACCGGTGCTCAATATTTTTTGTACTACTATATTCTTACGATTATTATATATATGTTACTCGAAATAACTAATTTAGTATTTATAAGAGTTATAATATAAAATAAATATAAGTCATAGTTCTCCATACAATATTGAAACACGGATCATATATTAACAACGTTCAACAATATATTAAATATCTAAAGTTCAGGTTCACTAGGCAAAGAGTTGTTAGAAATAAATTCAAGCGTCCTTGAATGAATTAAAATTGGGTCACCATGCATGAAAACTCTCCTATTATAGTTTAAAATAAAAATATTATGCTAATAACAAATATATATTCGAAGTTTAACGATATTTGATTTAATTCTATGTCTTTTATAAAAAAAAGGTAAGAGGTAAGATAAAATTCATTTTAATTCGGTACATACGTAGGGATCTGTAATGAATATAACAAGAAAAGATATTCCTGTTGGACAAGTAAATTATTCAGAGACCCATTAAAAATTATATAAATGTTATACAAAAATAAACTAATCATGATAAATTTCTTTTAGATTTTTTATAAATGAAAATAAATTTGAATTAAGATGATTAGTTACATTTTTTAGTTTTTAAAACATTATCTGTATTCACAATTTTTTTTTATTTTTTAACATTAAAAAAAATCAGTTTAGTTTCATTTTTTATATGGTAAATGTGTAATTTATGGTTAGTGTTTTTACTAGAGTTATACGTAATATTTTCATCAAAAGGCGGCGTGAGCACGAGTCGGTTGAAGGATTCTCAACATGAGGATTGCCAAATTGGGAATGTTAACCATATGTGAGTTTGTTACTTTTTAAATTTCGGGTTAGTGGTTGTTATATTTGATCAAAACAAAGATAATTTTATGTTTGAAATTCCAAATTAATTACTTAAAAAAAGGTAAGCACCCAAAAATATTTCAATTAATCTAAAAACAAAATTAAATAATAAAATCTACCTTATTACTATTATATGTCAATATACTAGATATTGAAGTCAATTGACGACAATATTTATAACAAGTATATTCCAAAAAAATATTGAATTATGACAAAAATGACAGGCTGGATGTCAAAAGTTATTAATGAATGACTATTTGTTATGAATAGATATATTATATATTAAAATAAAAGTTTAAAAAAATTCTCAACCCATTTATTTTTAAATTTGTATACAATGGGATATTTTATGTTTTAGTTGGGCTAGGTTTGGTTTTACCTTTTGGCTAGTAATATGATAGAGAAAATTTATCAGGTCCATTGCCAACCAACATAAATCTGAAAACACGCATTTTCTAATTTCATACTCTGTCTCTACATTTTCTTATACAACAAGTTTATCATCAACTGTGTAAAAGAAATCATTAGATCGAAAACACCTTCGAAGACTTGAATCTTAAAATCATAACTTGATAAATATAAGTTTTTCTTTAACCAGGTCTTTAATGTGTTTTAGATTTAATTTAATTTCTTTTGATTTTTTAATTTATCCTATTTTATTTTTTAGTTTAGTTAAGATGTAATCAAATATGTTACTGATCTCCAATTATTACTCTTATAACGAAAGAAGGTTTATCTCTTGTCTTACTAAATGGATATAATTTGATCCAAATTAAATTGGGCTTTGTTATATTAGTGTTTCCAGGAATAAAATTATCTTTTAAATTAGATAAGCTAAAATAAGAAACCCAAATCGCAGGGGTTTGGAGGAGATATTGAAGGTTAAGTAAAAGTGACAACAAGATTATATTGAGGCATGGATGTATATACAACAAGATATTTTAGTTACATGTGTTAATATATTCAGATATTAAAATAACATTTAACGGTGCTTAATATTATTTGTACTACTATATTCTTACGATTATTATATATATGTTTCTCGAATTAACTAATTTAGTATACATAAGGGATATAATATAAAATAAATATAAGTCATAGTTCTCCATACAATATTGAAACACGGATCATAGATTAACAACGTTCAACAATATATTAAATATCTAAAGTTCAGGTTCACTAGGCAAAGAGTTGTTAGAAATAAATTCAAGCGTCCTTGAATGAATTAAAATTGGGTCACCATGCATGAAAACTCTCCTATTATAGTTTAAAATAAAAATTTTAGGCTAATAACAAATATATATTCGAAGTTTAACGATATTTGATTCAATTCAATGTCTTTTATATAAAAAAAGGTACGAGGTAAGATAACATTCATTTTAAATCGTTACATAACTAGGGATCTGAAATGAATATACCAAGAAAAGATATTCATGTTGGACGAGTAAATTATTCTAAGACCCATTTAAAATTATATAAATGTTATACAAAAATAAACTAATCATGATAAATTTCTTTTAGATTTTTTATAAATCAAAATAAATTTGAATTAAAATGATTAGTTACATTTTTTAGTTTTTAAAATATTATCTGTATTCACTATATTTTTATTTTTTAAAATTAAAAAAAAATCAGTTTAGTTTCATTTTTTATATGGTAAATGAGTAATTTATGGTTAGTGTTTTTACTAGAGTTATACGTAATATTTTCATGAAAAGGCGGTGTGAGCACGGGTGGGTTGAAGGATTCTCAACACGAGGATTGTCAAATTGGGAATGTTAACCCTATGTGAATTTATTATTTTTTTAATTTCGGGTTAGTGGTTGTTATATTTGATCAAAACAAAGATAATTTATTATGTTTGAAATTCCAAATTAATTACTTAAAAAAAGGTAAGCACCCCAAAATATTTCAAGTAATCTAGAAACAAAATAATAAAATCTACCTTATTACTATTATATGTCAATATACTAGATGTTGAAGTCAATTGACGACAATATTTGTAACAAGTATATTCCAAAAAAATATTGAAATATGAAAAAAATGACAAGTTGGATGTAAAAAGTTACAAATAAATGACGATTTGTTATGAATAGATATATTATATATTAAAATAAAAGTTTAAAAAAATGCTCAACCCATTTATTTTTAAATTTGTATACAATGGGATTTTTTATGTTTTAGTTAGGCTAGGTTTGGGCTTACCTTTTGGCTAGACTAAAGTTTCTCCATCATATCACTAGATCTGGCCTTATCAGGTCCATTGCCAACCAACATAAATCTGAAAACACGTAATGGTCTTTTCTAATTTCATACTCTACCTCTACATTTTCTTATACAACAATTTTATCACAACTGTGTAAATGAAATTATTAGATCCAAAACATCTTCGAACACTTGAATCTTAAAATCATAACTTGATAAATATAAGTTTTGCTTTAATCAGGTCTTTAATGTGTTTTAGATTTAATTTAATTTCTTTTGATTTTTTAATTTATCCTCGATTATTTTTGAGTTTAGTTAAGATGTAATCAAACATGTTACTGATCTCCAATTATTACTCTTATAACGAAAGAAGGTTTATCTCTTGTTTTACTAAATGGATATAATTTGATCCAAATTAAATTGGGCTTTGTTATATTAGTATTTCCAGAAAGAAAATTATCTTTTAAATTAGACAAGCTAAAATAAGAAACCCAAATCGCAAGGGTTTGGAGGAGATATTGAGGCATAAGTAAAAGTGACAACAAGATTGTATTGAGGCATGGATGTATATACAACAATATATTTTAGTTACATGTGTTAATATATTCAGATATTAAAATAAGATTTAACGGTGCTCAATATTTTTTGTACTACTATATTCTTACGATTATTATATATATGTTTCTTGAAATAACAAATTTAGTATTTATAAGAGTTATAGTATAAAATAAATATAAATCATAGTTCTCCATACAATATTGAAACATGGATCATATATTAACAACGTTCAACAATATATTAAATATCTAATGTTCAGGTTCACTAGGCAAAGAGTTGTTAGAAATAAATTCAAGCGTCCTTGAATGAATTAAAATTGGGTCACCATGCACGAAGACTCTCCTA
The DNA here is from genome assembly GCA_029959085.1 of Nemophila menziesii. Classification (NCBI taxonomy): domain Eukaryota; kingdom Viridiplantae; phylum Streptophyta; class Magnoliopsida; order Boraginales; family Hydrophyllaceae; genus Nemophila; species Nemophila menziesii. Next base: position 36,168,040 of record JARWIR010000011.1, on the reverse strand, counting down.
TTATAGTTTAAAATAAAAAAATTAGGCTAATAACAAATGATATTCGAAGTTTAACAATATTTGATTCAATTCTATATATTTTATAAAAAAGGTACGAGGTAAGATAACATTCATTTTAATTCATTACATAACTAGGGATCTGAAATGAATATAACAAGAAAAGATATTCCTGTTGGAAAAGTAAATTATTTAGAGACCCATTAAAAATTATATAAATGTTATACAAAAATAAACCAATCATGATAAATTTCTTTTAGAATTTTAATAAATGAAAATAAATTTGAATTAAAATGATTAGTTACATTTTTTAGTTTTTAAAACATTATCTGTATTCAATATTTTTTTATTTTTTAAAATTTAAAAAAATCAGTTTAGTTTCATTTTTTATATGGTAAATGAATAATTTATGGTTAGTGTTTTTACTAGAGTTATACGTAATATTTTCATCAAAAGGCGGCATGAGCACGAGTCGGTTGAAGGATTCTCAACACGAGGATTGCCAAATTGGGAATGTTAACCCTCTGTGAATTTATTACTTTTTTAATTTCGGGTTAGTGTTTGTTATATTTGATCAAAACAAAGATAATTTATTATGTTTGAAATTCCAAATTAATTACTTAAAAAAAGGTAAGCACCCAAAAATATTTCAACTAATCTAAAAACAAAATTAAATAATAAAACCTACCTTATTACTATTATATGTCAATATACTAGATGTTGAAGCAATATTTATAACAAGTATATTCTAAAAAAATATTGAACTATGAAAAAAATGACAAGTTGGATGTTAAAAGTTATTAATGAATGACTATTTGTTATGAATAGATATATTATATATTAAAATAAAAGTTTAAAAAAATGCTCAACCCATTTATTTTTAAATTTGTATACAATAGGATATTTTATGTTTTAGTTGGGCTAAGTTTGGTTTTACCTTTTGGCTAGACTAAATTTTCTCTATCATATCACTAGATCTGGCCTTATCAGGTCCATTGCCAACCTACATAAATCTGAAAACACGTCTTTTCTAATTTCATACTCTGTCTCTACATTTTCTTATACAACAATATTATCATCAACTGTGTAAAATAAATTATTAGATCCAAAACACCTTCGAAGACTTGAATCATAAAATCATAACTTGATAAATATAAGTTTTTCTTTAATCAGGTCTTTTATGTGTTTTAGATCTAATTTCTTTTCTTTTGGTTTTTTAATTTATCCTAGATTATTTTTGAGTTTAATTAAGATGTAATCAAATATGTTACTGATCTCCAATTATTACTCTTATAACGAAAGAAGGTTTATATATTGTCTTACTAAATGGATATAATTTGATCCAAATTAAATTGGGCTTTGTTATATTATTGTTTCTACAAATAAAATTATCTTTTAAATTAGACAATCTAAAATAAGAAACCCAGATCGCAGGGGTTTGGAGGAGATATTGAGGCATAAGTAAAAGTCACAGCAAGATTATATTGAGGCATGGACGTATATACAACAAGATATAATAGTTACATGTGTTAATATATTCAGATATTAAAATAACATTCACCGGTGCTCAATATTTTTTGTACTACTATATTCTTACGATTATTATATATATGTTACTCGAAATAACTAATTTAGTATTTATAAGAGGTATAATATAAAATAAATATAAGTCATAGTTCTCCATACAATATTGAAACACGGATCATATATTAACAACGTTCAACAATATATTAAATATCTAAAGTTCAGGTTCACTAGGCAAAGAGTTGTTAGAAATAAATTCAAGCGTCCTTGAATGAATTAAAATTGGGTCACCATGCATGAAAACTCTCCTATTATAGTTTAAAATAAAAATATTAGGCTAATAACAAATATATATTCAAAGTTTAACGATATTTGATTTAATTCTATGTCTTTTATAAAAAAAAGGTAAGAGGTAAGATAAAATTCATTTTAATTCGGTACATACGTAGGGAACTGAAATGAATATAACAAGAAAAGATATTCCTGTTGGACAATTAAATTATTCAGAGACCCACTAAAAATTATATAAATGTTATACAAAAATAAACTAATCATGATAAATTTCTTTTAGATTTTTTATAAATGAAAATAAATTTGAATTAAGATGATTAGTTACATTTTTTAGTTTTTAAAACATTATCTGTATTCACAATTTTTTTTATTTTTTACAATTTAAAAAAATCAGTTTAGTTTCATTTTTTATATGGTAAATGAGTAATTTATGGTTAGTGTTTTTACTAGAGTTATACGTAATATTTTCATCAAAAGGCGGCGTGAGCACGAGTCGGTTGAAGGATTCTCAACATGAGGATTGCCAAATTGGGAATGCTAACCCTATGTGAGTTTGTTACTTTTTAAATTTCGGGTTAGTGGTTGTTATATTTGATCAAAACAAAGATAATTTTATGTTTGAAAGTCCAAATTAATTACTTAAAAAAAGATAAGCACCCAAAAATATTTCAATTAATCTTAAAACAAAATTAAATAATAAAATCTACCTTATTACTATTATATGTCAATATACTAGATATTGAAGTCAATTGAGACAATATTTATAAAAAGTATATTCCAAAAAAATATTGAATTATGACAAAAATGACAGGCTGGATGTCAAAAGTTATTAATGAATGACTATTTGTTATGAATAGATATATTATATATTAAAATAAAAGTTTAAAAAAATTCTCAACCCATTTATTTTTAAATTTGTATACAATGGGATATTTTATGTTTTAGTTGGGCTAGGTTTGGTTTTATCTTTTGGCTAGACTAAATTTTCTCTATCATATCACTAGATATGATAGAGAAAATTTATCAGGTCCATTGCCAACCAACATAAATCTGAAAACACGCCTTTTCTAATTTCATACTCTGTCTCTACATTTTCTTATACAACAAGTTTATCATCAACTGTGTAAAAGAAATCATTAGATCGAAAACACCTTCGAAGACTTGAATCTTAAAATCATAACTTGATAAATATAAGTTTTTCTTTAATTAGGTCTTTAATGTGTTTTAGATTTAATTTAATTTCTTTTGATTTTTTAATTTATCCTATTTTATTTTTTAGTTTAGTTAAGATGTAATCAAATATGTTACTGATCTCCAATTATTACTCTTATAACGAAAGAAGGTTTATCTCTTGTCTTACTAAATGGATATAATTTGATCCAAATTAAATTGGGCTTTGTTATATTAGTGTTTCCAGGAATAAAATTATCTTTTAAATTAGATAAGCTAAAATAAGAAACCCAAATCGCAGGGGTTTGGAGGAGATATTGAAGGTTAAGTAAAAGTGACAACAAGATTATATTGAGGCATGGATTTATATACAACAAGATATTTTAGTTACATGTGTTAATATATTCAGATATTAAAATAACATTTAACGGTGCTTAATATTATTTGTACTACTATATTCTTACGATTATTATATATATGTTTCTCGAATTAACTAATTTAGTATATATAAGGGTTATAATATAAAATAAATATAAGTCATAGTTCTCCATACAATATTGAAACACGGATCATAGATTAACAACGTTCAACAATATATTAAATATCTAAAGTTCAGGTTCACTAGGCAAAGAGTTGTTAGAAATAAATTCAAGCGTCCTTGAATGAATTAAAATTGGGTCACCATGCATGAAAACTCTCCTATTATAGTTTAAAATAAATTTTTTAGGCTAATAACAAATATATATTCGAAGTTTAACGATATTTGATTCAATTCTATGTCTTTTATATAAAAAAAGGTACGAGGTAAGATAACATTCATTTTAAATCGTTACATAACTAGGGATCTGAAATGAATATACCAAGAAAAGATATTCATGTTGGACGAGTAAATTATTCTAAGACCCATTTAAAATTATATAAATGTTGTACAAAAATAAACTAATCATGATAAATTTCTTTTAGATTTTTTATAGATCAAAATAAATTTGAATTAAAATGATTAGTTACATTTTTTAGTTTTTAAAATATTATCTGTATTCACTATTCTTTTATTTTTTAAAATTAAAAAAAATCAGTTTAGTTTCATTTTTTATATGGTAAATGAGTAATTTATGGTTAGTGTTTTTACTAGAGTTATACGTAATATTTTCATGAAAAGGCGGTGTGAGCACGGGTCGGTTGAAGGATTCTCAACACGAGGATTGTCAAATTGGGAATGTTAACCCTATGTGAATTTATTATTTTTTTAATTTCGGGTTAGTGGTTGTTATATTTGATCAAAACAAAGATAATTTATTATGTTTGAAATTCCAAATTAATTACTTAAAAAAAGGTAAGCACCCCAAAATATTTCAAGTAATCTAGAAACAAAATTAAATAATAAAATCTACCTTATTACTATTATATGTCAATATACTAGATGTTGAAGTCAATTGAAGACAATATTTGTAACAAGTATATTCCAAAAAAAATATTGAACTATGAAAAAAATTACAAGATGGATGTTAAAAGTTACTAATAAATGACGATTTGTTATGAATAGATATATTATATATTAAAATAAAAGTTTAAAAAAATGCTCAACCCATTTATTTTTAAATTTGTATACAATGGGATTTTTTATGTTTTAGTTGGGCTAGGTTTGGGCTTACCTTTTGGCTAGACTAAAGTTTCTGCATCATATCACTAGATCTGGCCTTATCAGGTCCATTGCCAACCAACATAAATCTGAAAACACGTACTCGTCTTTTCTAATTTCATACTCTGTCTCTACATTTTCTTATACAACAATTTTATCACAACTGTGTAAATGAAATCACTAGATCCAAAACATCTTCGAACACTTGAATCTTAAAATCATAACTTGATAAATATAAGTTTTGCTTTAATCAGGTCTTTAATGTGTTTTAGATTTAATTTAATTTCTTTTGATTTTTTAATTTATCCTCGATTATTTTTGAGTTTAGTTAAGATGTAATCAAACATGTTACTGATCTCCAATTATTACTCTTATAACGAAAGAAGGTTTATCTCTTGTCTTACTAAATGGATAAAATTTGATCCAAATTAAATTGGGCTTTGTTATATTAGTATTTCCAGAAAGAAAATTATCTTTCAAATTAGACAAGCTAAAATGAGAAACCCAAATCGCAAGGGTTTGGAGGAGATATTGAGGCATAAGTAAAAGTGACAACAAGAATGTATTGAGGCATGGATGTATATACAACAATATATTTTAGTTACATTTGTTAATATATTCAGATTTTAAAATAACATTTAACGGTGCTCAATATTTTTTGTACTACTATATTCTTATGATTATTATATATATGTTTCTCGAAATAACTAATTTAGTATATATAAGAGTTATAATATAAAATAAATATAAATCATAGTTCTCCAAACAATATTGAAACACGGATCATATATTAGCAACGTTCAACAATATATTAAATATCTAAAGTTCGTTCACTAGGCAAAGAGTTGTTAGAAATAAATTCAAGCGTCCTTGAATGAATTAAAATTGGGTCACCATGCATGAAAACTCTCCTATTATAGTTTAAAATAAAAATGTTAGGCTAATAACAACTGATATTTGAAGTTTAACGATATTTGATTCAATTCTATGTCTTTTATAAAAAAATGTACGAGGTAAGATAACATTCGTTTTAAATCGTTACATAAGTAGGGATCTGGAATGAATATAACAAGAAATGATATTCATGTTGGACAAGTAAATGATTCTGAGACCCATTTAAAATGACATAAATGTTATACAAAAATAAACTAATTATGATAAGTTTTTTTTAGATTTTTTATAAAGCAAAATAAATTTGAATTAAAATGATTAGTTACATTTTTTAGTTTATAAAACTTTATCTGTATTCACTATTTTCGTATTCTTTAAAATTAAAAAAAAAATCAAGTTAGTTTCATTTTTTATATGGTAAGTGAGTAGTTCATGGTTAGTGTTTTTACTATAGTTATACAAACTATTTTCATCAAAAGGCGGTGTGAGCACGGGTCGGTTGAAGGATTCTCAACACGAGGATTGCAAAATTGGGAATGTTAACCCTATGTGAATTTATTATATTTTTAATCTCGGGTTAGTGGTGGTTATATTTGATAAAAAAACGATAATATATTATGTTTGAAATTCCAAATTAATTACTTAAAAAAAGGTAAGAACCCTAAAATATTTCAAGTAAATTAGAAACAAAATTAAATAAGAAAATCTACCTTATTATTATTATATATCAATATACTAGATGTTGAAGTCAATTGACGACGATATCTATAACAAGTATATTCAAAAAAATATTGAACTATGAAAAAATGACAAGATGGATGTCAAAAGTTACTAATAAATGAAGATTTGTTATGAATAGATATATTATATATTAACATAAAAGTTTTAAAAAAATACTCAACCCCATTTATTTTTAAATTTGTGTACAATAGGTTTCTTTTATGTTTTAGTTGGGCTAGGTTTGGGCTTACCTTTTGGCTAGGCTAAATTTTCTCTATCATATCACTAGATCTGGCCTTATCAGGTCCATTTCAAACGAACATAAATTTGAAAACACGTACTAGTCTTTTCTAATTTCATACTATGCCTCTACATTTTCTTATACAACAATTTTATCATCAACTGTGTACAAGAAATCATTAGATCCAAAACACCTTTGAACACTTGAATCTTAAAATCATAACTTGATTAATATAAGTTTTGCTTTTATCAGGTCTTTAATGTAATTTCGATTTAATTTTTTTTCTTTTGATTTTTTAATTTATCCTCAATTATTTTTGAGTTTAGTTAAGATGATATCAAATATGTTACTGATCTAAAAATTATTACTCTTATAACGAAAGAAGGTTTATCTCTTGTCTTACTTGATGTATATAATTTGATCCAAATTGAATTGGGCTTTGTTATATTAGTGTTTCCAGAAATAAAATTATCTTTTAAATTAGACAAGTTAAAATAAGAAACCCAAATTGCAGGGGTTTAAAGGAGATATTGAGGCATAAGTAAAAGTGACAATAATGTGTTCGAGAATCATATAATCAGTACATTGTTGGAGGTAATCATTTTTCATATTAATCTAAATAAGATATATGTGTATTGTTGTAGCTCTTTATATATACATTTTCCATATTTTATTTAAGAAATTAACTTTCAGGAATTATGTCTAAAGTGGTGAAAAAAAAATATATTTTCTTTTTACCTTTGAGATGACCTTATGACTCTTAACTATAATGTTAGTAATACTTATATAGTATTATTTTATTTTATTTATTTAATTTATTTTATTTATTTAATTTATTTTATTTTATTTTAGATGATTAAATTTTGTTAAAAATATAAAACAACATACCTGAAATATAATGTGATACAATATATGCTCTTACAAAGTGAGATATATAAGCGATTATATGGAAATAAAAAACAAAATATACAAAGAAACTCTTGGTAGAATTTGCAAATCATTAAAATAAAGATCTTATATTACACAATTAGGACAAAGTTGAAATTGAAGAAATAGAAATTAAAAAGTTTTTATCAACTACATATTTTGAGCATAAATTAATAATTAATATTTTTAATACGTTGACTATCCCTCTGACATTATACAGACATATTATACAACTCAAAATATATTAGACAATGATTTTGATAAATTTCCTCATTTAATTTACTTGAGTGTTTTTAATGAGAGGACAATAAAACAAAAAATTAAATTTTATGTAATTAAACTAAAAAAATTTGGTTAATTATATTGAAATCATTACACCATCTATGGATATATATACAACACCATATTATATTTACATGTGTTAATATATTCAGATATTAAAATAACATTTAACGGAGCTCAATATTTTTTGTACTACTATATTCTTACGATTATTAATTATATGTTTCTCGAAATAACTAATTTAGTATAAATAATAGTTAAAATATAAAATAAATATAAGTCATAGTTTTTCATAAAATATAGAAACACGGATCATATATTAACAACGTTCAACAATATATTAAATATCTAAAGTTCAGGTTCACTAGGCAAAGAGTTGTTAGAAATAAATTCAAGCGTCCTTGAATGAATTAAAATTGAGTCACCATGCATGAAAATTCTCGTAATATAGTTTAAAATAAAAATATTAGTCTAATAAAAACTGATATTCGAAGTTTAACGATATTTGATTAAATTCTATGTCTTTTATAAAAAAAAGGTACGAGGTAAGATAACATTCGTTTTAAATCGTTACATAAGTAGGGATCTGGAATGAATATAACAAGAAAAGATATTCATGTTGGACAAGTAAATGATTCCGAGACCCATTTAAAATTACATAAATGTTATACAAAAATAAACCTATTATGATAAGTTTTTTTTAGATTTTTTATAAAGCAAAATAAATTTGAATTATAATGATTAGTTACATTTTTTAGTTTTTAAAACTTTATCTGTATCCACTAATTTTTTATTCTTTAAAATTAAAAAAAATCAGGTTAGTTTATATGGTAAATGAGTAATATATGGTTAGTGTTTTTACTAGAGTTATACGAACTATATTCATCAAAAGGCGGTGTGAGCACAGGTTAGTTGAAGGATTCTCAACACGAGGATTGCCAAATTGGAAATGTTAACCCTATATTAATTTATTATTTTTTTAATCTCGGGTTAGTGGTGGTTATATTTGATCAAAACAAATATAATATATTATGTTTGAAATTCCAAATTAATTACTTAAAAAAAAGGTAAGCACCCCAAAATATTTCAAGCAATCTAGAAACAAAATTAAATAAGCAAATTTACCTTATTATTATTATATGTCAATATACTAGATGTTGAAGTCAATTGATGACAATATATTCCAAAAAAATATTGAATTATGAAAAAATGACAAGATGGATGTTAAAAGTTACTAATAAATAACGATTTGTTATGAATAGATATATTATATATTAAAATAAAAGTTTAAAAAAAATGTTAAACCCATTTATTTTTAAATTTGTATACAATGGGTTTCTTTTATGTTTTAGTTGGGCTAGGTTTGGACTTACCTTTTGGCTAGGCTAAATTTTTTCTATCATATCACTAGATCTGGCCTTATCAGGTCCATTTCCAACCAACATAAATTTGAAAACACGTACTAGTCTTTTCTAATTTCATACTCTGCCTCTACATTTTCTTATACAACAATTTTATCATCTTCTTATACAAAATTTTTATCATCAACTGTGTACAAGAAATCATTAGATCCAAAACACCTTCGAAGACTTGAATCTTAAAATCATAACTTGATAAATATAAGTTTTTCTTTAATTAGGTCTTTAATGTGTTTTAGATTTAATTTAATTTCTTTTGATTTTTTAATTTATCCTTAATTATTTTTTAGTTTAGTTAAGATGTAATCAAATATGTTATTGATCTCCAATTATTACTCTTATAATGAAAGAAGGTTTATCTCTTGTCTAACTAGATGTATATAATTTGTTCCAAATTGAATTGGGCTTTGTTATATTAGTGTTTCCAGAAATAAAATTATCTTTTAAATTAGATAAGCTAAAATAAGAAACCTAAATCGCAGGGGTTTAAAGGAGATATTGAGGCATAAGTAAAAGTGACAATAATGTGTATGCGAATCATATAATCAGTATATTGTTGGAGGTAATCATTTTTCATATTAATCTAAATAAGATATATGTGTATTGTTGTACCTATTGATATATACATTTTCCATATTTTATTTAAGAAATTAGCTTTCGGGAATTATATCTAAAGTGGTGAAACAAAATTATATATTTTCTTTTTACCTCTGAGATGACCTTATGATTGTTAATTATAATGTTAGTAAAACTTAAATAGTATTATTTTATTTTATTTTAGATGATTAAATTTTGTTAAAAATATAAAATAACATACCTGAAATATAATGTGATACAATATATGCTCTTACAAAGTGAGATATATAAGCGATCATATGAAAACAAAAAAAAATATATACAAAGAAACTCTTGGTAGAATTTGCAAATCATTAAAATAAAGATCTTATATTACACAATTAGGACAAAGTTGAAATTGAATAAATAGAAATTAAATTTTTTTTATCAACTACATATTTTGCGCATAAATTAATAATTAATATTTTCAATACGTTGACTATCCCTTTGACATTATACAGACATATTATACAACCCAAAATATATTAGACAATGATTTTGATAAATTTCGTCATTTAATGTACTTGAGTGTTTTTTAGGAGAGGACAATAAATAAAATAAAATTTTGTGTAATTAAACTAAAAAAATTTGGTTAATTATATTGAAATCATTACACCATCTATGGATATATATACAACATCATATTTTAGTTACATTTGTTAATATATTCAGATATTAAAATAACATTTAACGGAGCTCAATATTTTTTGTACTACTATATTCTTACGATTATTATTTATATGTTTCTCGAAATAACTAATTTAGTATAAATAATAGTTATAATATAAAATAAATATAAGTCATTGTTCTCCATAAAATATTGAAACACGGATCATATATTAACAACATTCAACAATATATTAAATATCTAAAGTTCAGGTTTACTAGGCAATGAGTTGTTAGAAATAAATTCAAGCTTCCTTGAATGAATTAAAATTTGGGTCACCATGCATGAAAATTCTCCTAATATAGTTTAAAATAAAAATATTAGGCTAATAAAAACTGATATTCGAAGTTTAACGATATTTGATTCAATTTTATGTCTTTTATAAAAAAAAGGTATGAGGTAAGATAACATTCATTTTAAATCGCTACATAAGTAGGGATCTGAAATGAATATAACAAGAAAATATATTCATGTTGGACAAGTAAATGACTCTGAGAGCCATTTAAAATTATATAAATGTTATACAAAAGTAAACTAATTATGACAAGTTTTTTTAGATTTTTTATAAAGCAAAATAAATTTGAATTAAAATGATTAGTTACATTTTTTAGTCTTTAAAACTTTATCTGAATTCACTATTTTTTTATTCTTTTAAATTAAAAAAAATCAATTTAGTTTCATTTTTTATATGGTAAATGAGTTATTTATGGTTAGTTTTTTTACTAGAGTAATACGAAATATTTTCATCAAAAGGCGGTGTGAGCACGGGTCGGTTGAAGGATTCTCAAATGAGGATTGCCAAATTGGGAATGTTAACTCTATGTGAATTTATTATGTTTTTAATTTCGGGTTAGTGGTGGTTATATTTGATCAAAACAAAGATAATTTATTATGTTTGAAATTCCAAATTAATTACTTAAAAAAAGGTAAGCACCCCAAAATATTTCAAGTATTCTAGAAACAAAATTAAATAAGAAAATCTACCTTATTACTATTATATGTCAATATACTAGATATTGAAGTCAATTGACGACAATATTTATAACAAGTATATTCCCAAAAAATATTGAACTATTAAAAAAATGACTATTTGTTATGACTAGATACATTATATATTAAAATAAAAGTTTAAAAAAATGTCCAACCCATTTATTTTAAAATTTGTATACAATGGTTTCTTTTATGTTTTAGTTGGGCTAGGTTTGGGCTTACCTCTTGGCTAGCTAAATTTTATCTATCATATCACTAGATCTGGCATTATCAGGTCCATTGCCAACCAACGTAATAAAACCATGAAATTTGAAAACACTTACTCGTCTTTTCTAATTTCATAATCAGCCTCTACATTTTCTTATACTACAATTTCATCATCAACAGTGTAAAAGAAATCATTAGATCCAAGATACCTTCGAAGACTTGAATCTTAAAATCATAACTTGATAAATATTAGTTTTGCTTTAATCAGGTCTTTAATGGGTTTTAGATTAAATTTTTTTTCTTTTGCTTTTTTAATTTATCCTTAATTATTTTTTAGTTTAGTTAAGATGTAATCAAATATGTTACTGATCTCCAATTATTGCTCTTATAACGAAAGAAGGTTTATCTCTAGTTTTACTAGATGAATATAATTTGATCCAAATTGAATTGGGATTTGTTATATTAGTGTTTCCAGAAAAAAATTATCTTTTAAATTAGACAAGCTAAAATAAGAAACCCAAGCCGCAGGGGTTTGGAGGAGATATTGAGGCATAAGTAAAAGTGACAATAATGTGTACGAGAATCATAGAATCAATACATTGTTGGAGGTAATCATTTTTCATATTAATCTAAATAAGATATATGTGTATTGTTGTAGCTATTGATATATACATTTTCCATATTTTATTTAAGAAATTAACTTTTGCGAATTATGTCTAAAGTGGTGAAACAAAATTATATATTTTCTTTTTACCTCTGAGATGACCGTATGACTCTTAATTATAATATTAGTAAAACTTAAATAGTATTTGATTTTATTTATTTTATTTTATTTTAGATGATTAAATTTTGTTAAAAATATAAAACAACATACCGGAAATATAATGAGATATCGTATATGCTCTTACAAAGTGAGATATATAAGCGATCATATGAAAACAAAAAACAATATTTGCAAGAAACTCTTGGTAGAATTTGCAAATCATTAAAATAAAGATCTTATATTAAACATTTAGGACAAAGTTTAAATTGAAAAAATAGAAATTAAAAAGTTTTTATCATCTACATATTTTGCGCATATATTAATAATTAATATTTTTAATAAGTTAACTATCACTTTGACATTATATAGACATATTATATAACCCAAAAAATATTGGACAATGATTTTGATAAATTTCATCATTTAATGTACTTTAGTGTTTATTAGGAGAGGTCAATAAAAAAAATTAAATTTTTTTTGTAATTAAACTAAAAAATTTAGTTAATTATATTGATTGTTACACCGTAAATGGATATATATACAACACCATATTTTAGTTACATGTGTTAATATATTTAGATATTAAAATAACTTTTAACGGTGCTCAATATTTTTTGTACTACTATATTCTTACGATTATTATATATATTTCTCTAAATAACTAATTAAGTATAAATAAGTGTTATAACATAATATAAATATAATTCATAGTAATCCATACATATCAGATGACAAAAGGCAGGTTGTTATTTAGTCCAAGATTTTCCTTTGTTGGTTCTTTTGTCTCTTTTCACAAGGTGAGTTATAACCTTTGTACAAAAAGCACTCAAATTTTTTCAGAATATGAATGGTAAAAAATTAAGGATGAGATGATAAGGATAATGTAGAGGAGTCTAGAAAATTTGAAATGAACACTTATTATCGATCTATGGTATAGAGATGGACCATAGATATACCAGTGATCATTTTAATCATTATTATGTTACAACAACATTATAACTCTATTAACCAAAACTTATGTAAGATGCTCACTAAGGAGAAATACCCTGGTTAGGTTCTTTTATGTAAGGATCTAGGATAATTAGGTATGATCGCATCTTCAGTTTAATATTAACTTTTCCATCATTATTGGTCACGGATATTGTGTCAGTTGACCTATCATATTTGCGATTATGATCATTTTTGTTATTTTTTAAGTTACATCATTCATAGAAACGAGGCAATTGTGGTGGGAAATTATAAATGATAAATACATACAAGATTTTTGTGGAATATCACTATAAGAGATCAATTATCGTAATCTATCACATTATATGTCTTTAGTTGACACAATATATCATACTATATATTTTTTAATCTACCACACTATATGACTTTATTTAACATGATCTATCACACTATATGTTTTCTACGTTCTATTCTTCGTTAACATCTATTTCCTAAAACACTAAAAATAGTCTTATTTTTGAAACTCCAAATGTTTTTACGTTATATTTCTTAGTCAACATTTATTTGATAAAGCACTTATTTTAGTAAATTATGACCTTTTTAACTGAAATAAAAAACTTATGACCTAAAAAAATTGGACTATATAAGATTGGAGCCAAGTAAAATTATCAAGTAAAATTTTCTGGCAATTGTGCTTTCATTAGGAGAGTCATTTTAACACCAACAACATTATATACAGGTGAAAATGCTCTCAACCCCTTATAGGAATTATATTTATAACTATAAAATGATATGATTGAAGTTTTTACAAGTAAGAGTCACAATTGATCTTATATCCGAGTCCGATGAAACTTTTATCTTCCATAGGCACAAAAACTGAAGTTTTGTTTAAGTGGTTGACCAACAGTAAGTTGGCGGTGCAACGATTTTCTTAACCGGCTAGCCGGTCCGTCTAATCAAATTTTACCATTTAAACCCAAAATCACTCCGTCTCACACATGTTTAACCCTAAACTCAAGGATTAAGTAACTAAACTCATAAAAAACACACCCCATTTCTCATTTCTTTTAAAATTATGCACTAATAAACATAAATTACTCTACTTTACACTAAGAAATTAAAAGACATGAACGAAATTGACTAATTTACAATTGAAATGGTAGTTGTTTAACGTCTATAAGATCGACAGATTACCTCTTACATTTATTCAGCTTCAAGGAGGTACATAACCTCCCAAGGATGTAGATATTCCATGCGATTAGTATCCTCGCCTCCATGATATATATTCAACCGATTCTTATTCACCATGAAAGTGTGATGCTCGTTTGGATGCTCAATCTCTATTGCTCCATGAGGTGTGCACTTGGGCACAATATAGGGAGAATACCACTTTGATCTCAACTTACCCGGTTAATTGCTGAACTTGGAGTTATACTTGAGGACCCTTTGTCAAATTTTAAATTTCTTATCACGAATGAGATTATTATGCCTCTCCTTCGTCTTTTATTTATAAAGTTTAGCATTCTCATACGCATGAAATTGAAACTCATCAAGTTCGTTTAGTTTCAACATACGATTATCACATGCTAAAGTAGGATTCACCTACTACAACATCTTTTTTCTTTGGTCTTTCCAAAATTTTCTCCTCTTCCACCTCTTCTCTTTCATGTTCACCTTCTTTCTCAACCACATCCTTCACAATTTTCTCCTTCACTGTTGTTTTTTTTCCTTCATAACTGGAAAAGGTGGTGGTTGTAATTGTTTTCCGCTTCTTAGTCTAACCGCGTTGCAATCCTCCCTATGGCTAGCAATTTCTGTATCAGTAGGAAGTTGTCCTTGACCTCAAACATTTAGACTACTGACGATCTTTGATATTTGATTCTCCAAAGTTTTTAACGAAACGGAATATGAGTTGAAATTTTATTCAATTCTATTTTCCTTACCTGCTGAAGAGGTGATGATTTTAGTTAACTGAACTTCAATTTGGGTTGTCTTACATCCGAAAACCTCTATGTATTGAGTCAAAGTGACGGATAAATAAGATGTGGTGAGCGCACCCTCTTGAGAGCGAAAAGGAAGTGCTTTCTGAGCTAACGTATCTGAATAATCTTCATGCTCGGCTCTTTGATGAACTGCCTGATATTGATTTTGTGGTTTGAATTGATAATTGTTTCCTTGGTTCCTCGATTGATAAGTTCCTGGATTAGCAGCCCGTTGTGGATTCGAGTGTTGAAACCCCGGATGATTCTTATGCTGATTACCATTACCTTGACCATTCAAATAATTTTTACCTCGATTATTGACAAAACACACAAATTCTTGATTATTAGATCATTCTTCCCAATGTTATCATCTGCCCCAAAACTAGGACATATATATGGTTCTTGTATAACATAACCATAACTTGTTTGTTAGACACATATATCTGCTTTAACTTATTCTCAAGTGTGGCAATCTTAGCGTCCCAAGCTGTTTCTGCGTCTACATTAAAAGTACCTTTTTATGAAAATCAAACCGGTGATCTTGATGGTTGCCAACTCATCTCATTCTTCACAATTCGATCTATAATACCCAAAGTTTGATTGATGGGGACCATCATGAAACCACCCTGACACATAGTATTACTTTCTCTTTAAAGGCTTCATCTAAACTACGATAGAATATTCTAAGCTGTAAATCATTTGAGTACCCATGTAATGGGCATTTTCATAATAACGATTGGAAATAAGTCCAAGCAGCTCCCACAGCTTCTCCATGTTATTGACAAAAATCTGCTAATATAAGTT
The DNA here is from genome assembly GCA_029959085.1 of Nemophila menziesii. Taxonomy (NCBI): domain Eukaryota; kingdom Viridiplantae; phylum Streptophyta; class Magnoliopsida; order Boraginales; family Hydrophyllaceae; genus Nemophila; species Nemophila menziesii. The sequence goes on along the minus strand of JARWIR010000011.1, from coordinate 36,151,964 downwards.
GGACATTAAGTCTGATACTTTGAGGGTAATACCTATAAAAAATGAAGTTTGAAGTTGATCCCATGATAATATTTCGTCGTGTTGTTGCTCGTCATACCATTCACTAGCTCCTCCTGTGAAGAAAAATGAGAACATCGAAAAGTACATTTGTTCTTGGGTTACTCTAGGAGTGACATATGCATCACATATTTGCATAAATTTGTACATGGATCGAATTGGATCTTCACGTGCCGCTCCACTGTACTGTCAAATACTGATAAACTGGTTGATCATACCCGTCTGAATATGATTCCTAGAATTGTGGGTGGACAGAGTCCTAATGGTGACAAACAGAGTAGTCTGTATTCGTTAGGTTGGATGAGATGTGGTGTGTCTACAAGTTGAATGCTAGTACAATTGTTCTTATGTGGTTGAACTCCAGGAGGGGCTTGAATTCAAACGTATTGATTTCCTCCTGGTGGTTCTTGCACAACTAGTGGCACTCTCGGGTTGCCATCTTCATCCAACTCTATTCCGGGATCTTGAAAATTATTAAGATTCACGGCTGCCATGTATCTTTCTCTCCCTTCCCTTTCTTCCTTTTCTCTCTTGTTTTTAGTACGGATTAACCTCTCAAGATTCGAGAGCATATACCGAACCTGTAAAACCTGAGAAAAACAAACAAAGAAAAAGCTTAAAACTGAAAAGTAAAATAACAATTAAATCACTTACGGATAACACTGTGGTCACACGCTACCGTCCCTTCAGCGGTTCTAAAAATTTGGTGTCTCCAAGTGTGTGATCAAATCACACCCCTAATAGGAGGGACACTAACCGCAATGTATGGTTTGTCCAAGTGATATTCTGATAAACGGCTTTCAATCTCAGGGACGGATGGATATGACTTATGGTGTTTATCAAATAAGTAGAGATAATTGTTAAGACGGAAAAATAAAATATAAAAGTGTTTGTTTGGTTTTGTTTTTGAAACTAAAGACGCAATAAAATAAAGTGATAAAATAATTAATAAAAAGGAAATAATGCAAGTAAATAAATTGGACGCAAGAATGAGAAGGGTACTTGAGTCTCGCAAGTGTTTCACCTAAATCTATTTAGTCAATGCTTTCGTTTAAGGGCTGAATCGGTATTTTCGTATTAGTCGGGATTCTAATATTTTTAAACCCCCGTCTGGGTGGACTCATGAGCTATCTTATGGTATTATGTACCTGTCAGGGCAATTATATGCTACCTTCGATGTTGAAATCTTTTACCCAATTGGATGCGTGGTTAGTCAAGCCCATCAGGATCAATGACGATTACCACGCATCGATTACCAAGGTCCGTAATTAAACCCCTCGCCGGGATGATTACTTCGCTACTAAAGTGAATTGTCTAATTACTTAACCGTATTTCTAATTGATCAGATTAAAAATAGTAAATAAGCGTAAAATAATAGGCAATACAAAATACCAAATTCAGATTAAAGCATCCAATCCTAAATTCAAAAACATTAATTAAACATATTAGGGTTCAACCATAATTGCTATTCCCGAGTACAAATAGAATTAGCTCATACTAAAACAAGAAATTAAAAATAACTTAAAAGCATTAATTGTTTTCAATTACAGAAATAAAATAGATAACCTAATTAAGGGGTTGATTCGGTTGTTGGTTATAGAAAATGAATTCTCCAGCTCTAGTTTTCTCCTTCTCCTTTTTGCTCTGACTCTTTTTTTTAAATAACGAAGTATGTAAAAAATGAGGTCTAAAGGCCTATTTCTAATGTAGAATTCGGATTGGTCTTTTTACTTAAGAGTAATAAATTAAATGAGTAAAAGCCCAAGTCCAAATGAGAAATCCCGTAACTGCTGTACAATTGTTACTAAAATGGTCGTAACTTTTGCGTCTCATATTCAAACCACCTGATTTTAGTCCTCAAATATTCCTAACTCATTGGCTAGACTTTATCTTTTGAATCTCCAGACCTGAATCAGTGTCGAAGTGGCTCAAAAACCGCAATTTGTAATAACTTTCCAAATTTTCGTCTCCTTTAGTCAACTCTTCGGGTGATCTCTTCTTGAATTTGACCTCTCCTCTTGATCTAAGAATTAAATTATCACTTCTCATACTTGTCTTGGTGCTCCATAGCATCCATAGACCTAGGAACTTCACACTAAAAACAAACAAATTAATGCACAAAAACTCTAAAATGCAAGTAATATAATTCCAAGGGGAGAAAGTGCAATATAACAAAATGAACATAAAAGTCTATCAAATAAATCTATTTTTAACCTAAAATGATGTATCCTAAGGGTATATATTTAGAAAAAATGGGAGACATCAGCTGCTTCATATGCAAAATGAAAAGAATTCTAAACAAATTAAAAGATACAAGGAAACAAAGCAAAAATAAGATGATAAGCTGGATTGGGAATATACATGGTTAATTGGAAAGTTAAGCAGCATAAGATCATCATTATTAGGTTGAGATGAAGAAATATGAAAAGAGATTTTGAGATTAAAAGGGAAAAATGAACAATAGTTTTTTAAGAGCATTTTTAGTGAGAGAAGTTATGTTTTCTCCTCTAAGGTATGCTAAGCGTATCTAGGGTCTAAAATCCATGCCGGTTATTGGTGTGAAAGTTAAAGTATTCTTATGTATGAGTTCATGAATGAAAGATATGTAATTTTTTTTTTGTAATAGTTCCTATTTAGAAAAAAAAAACGTTTTAAAGTTAACAAGTTAATTTTGTACATGTAATTATTTTAATAAAAAAATTAATATTTTGATATATTACTTTTCGGTGAACACGAGATAATTCGGGGTAAACTTGTGTATGGGTAACCCGAGAGTAGTACCCCACCTTTACCCTTGGTGAAATCGAGATCCGATTATTTTATCTTACTCTTACCTTGAAAGTATGTATCACTAAGATTATTCAACAAATGCGTCTTTTCACAAGACTATTGGGTTGTAACCGGTATAATTAAGGAAATTCTTTTAGTACGCTATCTTCCAGAAATAATTTCTCAGTCAAAGACGGAGTCACAAACCAGAATTCTGAATCTAATGAAATGATGCATATCTCATTTAACAGAGAAAACAAAGAAGCCGAAGTAGATGAAAAATAGTCTCCACTAGACATAATTTAGAATAACGAAAAAACCATATTGCAATATATCGCATCGAGTAATCTGTTGCAGTAATTATTGTTGATGAAAACATAACATAACATGGCGAGTAAAGCTAAAATATAGTTGGTCAAATGATGCAATAGATGAAACAATTGGTTAGAGCATCGGGACAGTCGGTTGGGTGGAGAGATAAATTTATGGTTTCTCTCTTCTCTCTCTTCTCTCTCTTCCTCCCCGTCGACTTTCTCTTTCATACTTCTAAATTCTTTAGATATATTTTGTAAAGCACACATCGATGTTGCTATTTAGCGATAAGAATTTGAAGAAACTGTTGACGGGTTGGAGTGGAGTATTGCTTTTACGAGGGGCTGACTGGTGGTGGAATGAGGGGTGTTGGGAGATGATGAATTGGGAGTAGGCTTTTGGGTGGAGAAGAGGCGGCATACGGGGGCCACGAATTGGAGGCGTTAGGATTGCAAATGTACAACACCGTGTGCAAGTTGGGGAACAGTCTCTTAAGCTGAAGCATTTGGATCGGAAATTGTAAACGTCGAAGCAGACGAATGGTGGGGAGGGGCAAGTAGGTGGGTCAACTGGGCTTTTCTTCGTGGGCCTCGCCCAACTAGAGTGTTACGCTTTGGCGATAATTTCTGATTTCGTCTTGTAAGATCATGTTTATTAGCGCTTATTGATAGTAGTTTTATATCTCAAATTGGAAGATTTAAGATGTTTATGAGTTTACATAGAATACAGTTTCTTAGGCATTACCGCTATTGTCTCTAAAGTGTGGTAAGGCTGATATGGCAAACGCTTGATTATAGTAATAGTTGGTTTATATTTCAAATTGAAAGAGGTCAGATCATTCTTAGTTTGATTGGATTACAATATACTTTAAAATTTAAAAGAATTTGGAATTTAGGAGATTCATCTTTGGTGGCTGGAATTAGTTGAAGAAACACCCTCTTTGTTTTTGTTTCTCCGAGGTAACCCATATATTAGTATTTGATAGGAATTGCGGTGTTTTACACTGCTGCAGGTCACATAAGCTGAGTTAACCGTGATTAGGTAGCTCACGCCTGTCTGGTGTCTGGTGTTAGAGTGTTTAGTGTTTTTCAACGTGAGAGTGGCTAAACTAGATGGTCTATCATGTTACTAGTTATATGACATTGAAGACATTTCGGTTCTACAGACTACTTCAAGGAGATCGTAGAGGTGTTTTGATTGAATAATATCAGAGCGCTTGAGCTAACGTACTTGATCCCTGAAAATGATGTGAAAATAAAACGTTGAATCAGTTTGAATTTAAACAAAAAAAAAAATTGTAATAAAAATATTAGAAAGACCATGTTCAGGTGTGATAGAAATAAAAAAGATATAGAAATTAATATCAAAGTACAGGTCTGTATTTTCCAATCTAAATCAAAGATCCAAATTGTCTTTTAAAAGAGGTGGCCCAAAAAACTTTTATATCCGTTTCTGGTCCGGTTATTCTTCATCTTCTCCTCTTTAAACAAATTGAGTCGTACCATCATAACTGCTTACTGCTCTCTGTGCATTTCTATGGTGCCGCACCATCTCCCCAATTATAACAATTCCTCCATCAAAATATCCTATAATCCAACATTTATAATCAACTCCCCCAAGATATTCAACCTATATCCAATTCAAAACTTGACGCCCAAAATCCTTTACCATTCAAATACTGCATCAATTTGTCTTGGCAATCATTCTTACCGCGCCTTCCAATCCATATAACAAGGGCGATCTATAACCCTAGGGCTGCCTTGGCAATAGATTACAACACCGGATCGGTATCAAAATCATCAAATTCCGGTAATATCTCTTTCATTCCTCTACCCTTAACTTGTCAGATCCATTTCCTAATTGAGGGTTTAGTGCTTTCATTTATTCAACTAGAGAAAACCAAACGCTGAAACCCAATATATACTTATTAATCTTGCAATAGTATTATTTTTAGATCTAGGTATGTAATTGTAGGTATCTTTGTACTGTAATTCATAGATTTGGATCCTATCCCATATTGTGATAGATGTCCCATATCCAAGGCAAGTTAGTTACTCATATTATAATTCAGATCGATGGTTAACATTAGAACCTCACATCGATTCCAAACCATGATTTTGTTACTATGAACTTCAACTAAATCGTTCAACCACCCTCCATATTATAGTTTATATTCCCTCCCAAACATCAGTCCATAACATTATTCCTTCTGTCATTTTCTACCCACAAGTGCCCAATCTTAACTAACAAGCGAAAAGTAACAAATCTGAAATAACAAGCCTAGGAAAATCCTAGGAATAGAGAGAACTCTATGTCTCATTCCATTAATGAGTTGTTTATTTAATTTACAGGAAAAATGATTGTTGGTCATGCCATTTCAACAAAGTACACCATTCTAGGTTTTCCATGACTGCCCGAGAGAGAATAAAAGAATATTTAGTGCTTGAGATGCACTAAGAATGCGAGATGGATCTTTGTGGTATGCAAATTTTATATTATATTATATATATATATATATACATATTCTTTAAGCTGCTAAAGTATTTATTTGGTGGTTGAAACAGTTTTCTTGATGGGAGTGATGCTAAAGGATGTTGGCCATGGCATTTCAACAAAGGAGATGTAAGACTTACCCTTTCTAGGAAGGCCCAAGGTTGAAGGAAAAACCCAAATACACCTTGGGATAATTCAAGGAAGCTTAATAGGGAGTAGAAATAGAACTGGATGATAAAGATATGAATGAAAATGTATTTAGTTTCAAACTTTATGAATTGTTTTTTTTTTTAAGAATTTTATATGTTGATTCTCATAATAAACATAAATTTCTTTTTATGATTGCTCAGTTTTCAAACATAAGCTTTTTTTTTATTAAATTATTCGTTAAAGATTGTGATTTAATATTAATAAAAAACATGGTGATACTTTTAATTTAATTGTTAGTGAATTAACTAGATGGGTCTATAAGTTATGACCTTACCAAACTTAAAAGCTTAAATGGGGTAGTTATTCATCTTGAAATACAATTTTTTCATTTATGTGTTTCTTTTTTCCATACATGTTGGATATAAAAAATCATAAGATTTTTTTTTACTAAATCTCTGTTTTTTCAAAACAATTTAAAAGACTCCAATCTTGTTTCACGAAAGTACTCTTTTTGTAGATATTACTCTGTTTCGCCTTGGACTATTTATAAATACGAGCTACCTTGAATCATGTGCATTTACATTGTCCTTAACTAAATTCACAATACTCGTAAATCTGTCTCAGTACTTAACCTAGAAAAAATTCACCACAGATTCCACCACTCACCACAGATTCCACCACACAAGACCTTGCAAATCCACATAAAACATATCATCTATATTACGAAACAACTCCTATTGATGGCTAAAATAGATTTATGTCTATAACATTCATATAAATAAAGTTTAATCCTCACAACAACCTTTACCTAATTTACAAAACAATTTTTTAATGAAATTACCAATCTACGATCGATCTATTTACCCCTACGTATGAGCATACATCTGTACTAAATTGATGTCTTGCCTTTTATGATAGATTAATTAATTCTAGAGACATCATTTGATAGTTTTTCAGTGCTTAAATGCGAGATTAATCCCTTTTATTTTATATATTTGTATTTAGTGGTGGTGTTGGGATAAAATAATATAATAAAAGATATAGAAACGATGCACGATTTACCCTAGATAAGCACGGTATTGTAAGTATTACAGGACGTATGCAAGTTTTAATGATAAGATAGTTCGTTCTCAGGAACTTAGTGTGTTATACGAATGAGCAAATAATTAAGAGTAGCAAGTAATTAATTAAAAAAACCGAAAATAAATATGAATAAATTGAGAGAATATTAATTAAACTAATTAAAATGAAAGACAATAAAATAAATATGAAGAATATGAGATGAGAGATATAGCTTAGGTTTTGCTAGTATGCACTAATCCTTCTAATTCTTTCTATCAAATTCTAGTTAATAAGGGAGATAATTAGCTCTTAGATACTTAGTCAGGATTCTAAAGTCCCATACCCTAGACCTTGAGAGCGACTAGGGGGCTACAACAAAACCACAAGGCAACCTAACCTTAGGGTTATCCTACACCACTAGGTTCCTAAGCAATTCAATTCCAAACATGGTGATAGTGATTAAAACAAACCCTAACGACTATCAAGTTAGAATCGGTGTTGTCAGGACCAATATCGGACACTAGACGTTATGTGGTGTTTCAATAATTATACACCCCTTCCGGGCGACCATCTAACTACTATTAAGAAAGCCTAAAGTGATCAGGTTTAGGACAGGCAATAATTCAAAATACATAAACAAATATATGGGTAAGTAGCTAATATCAGATTAAAACATATAATTCCAAAAAAACTTAGATAGAAAGAAAATAGAATTCATAGATTATACATAATGCAAAACTCAAGTTATGGGAAAATTAGTTCATACCTGAAGGAAATAAACTAAAAGATTGATTAAAATACTTCTTCTTGCTCTCTACAATAACTCTGATGGTAATAAACCTAAGGACTAATTAATGTGAGGCAAAGATGATTTACAAGTGATATAAGGGTATATTTATAGGTGTAGAGAATCCCTAATTCGTTTTCTTGGAATAGAAGACAAGTAATGGACTCCTAGCCCAACTCAAATTCGTAACCCTAAAATATAGGAAAGGTAACATTCAGCCACCTTTTATTTCGCTAATAACTGCTTCAATACTTATCCGTTTGACGCGTTCCAATAGTCAAAACTGATCTCCTCGGAAAGCTCTTTAACTTTTCTCTTGACCATTCTTCCAAATTCCTCACCTATTTTGAGATATAAGTCCATTTGTGGTCGTGGGTGCTGGAATTCATATTTATTTAGCAACTTTATCTTTCCATATCTTAGCTTTTCATTTTCTTTCCTCCAAATTCCATGTATATCTTCTTTCCTTTATCTCTTAGAATTGACTTGGTATCTAATTAATCTCCATTATATATCTTTAAAGTTTCACACTATATAAATAATTAAACCCAATATGCTTTATAATAATTCATTAAATTTAGACTAGAAATATGAAAGTGCAGTATATCATGAGAAAATCGAGTATTTAGACTTCTAAAACACTAAAAATGATGTCTCCGACTAATATTAAATCATCACAAATGGGGAGATATCAAGTGGTTTAATCTTGGATTATTAAATGTTTGAAACATTTTTTAGGTAATTTGTGTTTTAGGTGTGAAACTCCTCGGTAAATGGATGGTATTAGAGCTCAATATGAATTCAAGGCTTCTAAAATTGAATAGTAAACCCAAATCAAGTCACAAAAGGAGCCAAGAATTCTGGTTAAACTCAATAAAAAGTCTCTAGAAAATACTTCTACAAACTTGCAAAAATAATAACAACAATTAGTAGTGAATTATCTCGTGATATTTACACATAAAATAGCTTTGGGAGTCTAGTGCACGTGGTAAATAGAGATTCCAAATCAGAGTTAAGACTCGAATGTAATGCCAGTTTTCTAAAAAGATTCAAAGATGTAAGAAAAGTCCACTATGACACTTTTGACTCTCTTAAGTTAGTCCAAATGAGTTAAAATGTTTTTCAGATCCTATATATACTTATTTTGGGACATGTCACTCATCATATTCAAGAGTTAGAAACATGGAGATTAAGGAGACAAGAAAATATAATAACTGATATTCGAAGTTTAACGATATTTGATTCAATTCTATGTATTTTATAAAAAAGGTACGAGGTAAGATAACATTCGTTTTAAATCGTTGCATAAATAGGGATCTGGAATGTATATAACAAAAAAAGATATTCATGCTGGACATGAAAATGATTCTAAATGTTATACTAAAATAAACTAATCATTAAAGTTTCTTTTAGATTTTTTTATAAATCAAAATAAATTTGAATTAAAATGATTAGTTGCATTTTTTAGTTTTTCAAACTTTATATGTATTCAATATTTTTTTATTCTTTAAAAAAAAATCAATTTAGTTTCATTTTTATATGGTAAATGAGTAATTTATGGTTAGTGTTTTTACCATAGTTATACGAACTATTTTCATCAAAAGGCGGCGTGAGCACGGGTCGGTTGAAGGATTCTCAACACGAGGATTGCCAAATTGAGAATGTAAACCTTTGTGAATTTATTATGTTTTTAGTCTCGGGTTAGTGGTGGTTATATTTGATCAAAACAAATATAATTTATTATGTTTGAAATTCCAAATTAATTACTTAAAAAAAGTAAGCACCCAAAAATATTTCGAGTATTCTAGAAACAAAATTAAATAAGAAAATCTACCTTATTACTATTATATGTCAATATACTAGATGTTGAAGTCAATTGACGACAATATTTATAACAAGTATTTTCCAAAAAAATATTGAACTAAGAAAAAATGAAAAGATGGATGTCAAAAGCTACTAATAAATGAAGATTTGTTATGACTAGATACATTATATTTTAAAATAAAAGTTTAAAAAATGCTCAACCCATTTATTTTTAAATTTTTATACAATGGGTTTCTTTTATCTTTTAGTTGGGCTAGGTTTGGGCTTATCTTTTGGCTACGTTAACTTTTTCTCCATCATATCACTATATCTGGTCTTATCAGGTCCATTACCAACCAACATAAATTTGAAAACACGTACTAGTCTTTTCTAATTTCATACTCTGCCTCTACATTTTCTTATACAATAATTTTATCATCTCCTTATACAATAGTTTTATCATCAACTGTGTACAAGAAATCATTAGATCCAAAACACCTTTGAAGACTTGAATCTTAAAATCATAACTTGATAAATATAAGTTTTCCTTTTATCAGATCTTTAATGTGTTTTAGATTTAATTTATCCTTAATTATTTTTTAGTTTAGTTAAGATGTAATCAAATATGTTACTGATCTCCAATTATTACTCTTATAACGAAAGAAGGTTTATCTCTTGTCTTACTAGATTTATATAATTTGTTCCAAATTGAATTGGGCTTTGTTATATTAGTGTTTCCAGAAATAAAATTATCTTTTAAATTAGATAAGCTAAATTAAGAAACCTAAATCACATGGGTTTAAAGGAGATATTGAGGCATAAGTAAAAGTGACAATAATGTGTATGAGAATCATATAATCAGTATATTGTTGGAGGTAATCATTTTTCATATTAATCTAAATAAGATATATGTGTACTGTTGTAGCTATTGATATATACATTTTCCATATTTTATTTAAGAAATTAGCTTTCGGGAATTATGTCTAAATTGGTGAAACAAAATTATATATTTTCTTTTTACCTCTGAGATGACTTTATGACTGTTAACTATAATGTTAGTAAAACTTAAATAGTATTATTTTATTTTTTTTAGATGATTAAATTTTGTTAAAAATATAAAACAACATACCTGAAATATAATGTGATACAATATATGCTCTTACAAAGTGAGATATATAAGCGATCATATGAAAACAAAAATAAATATATACAAAGAAACTCTTGGTAGAATTTGCAAATCATTAAAATAAAGATCTTATATTACACAATTAGGACAAAGTTGAAATTGAATAAATAGAAATTAAAAAGTTTTTATCAACTACATATTTTGCGCATAAATTAATAATTAATATTTTCAATACGTTGACTATCCCTTTGACATTATACAGACATATTATACAAACCAAAATATATTAGACAATGATTTTGATAAATTTCGTCATTTAATGTACTTGAGTGTTTTTTAGGAGAGGACAATAAAAAAAATTAAATTTTGTGTAATTAAACTAAAAAAATTTGGTTAATTATATTGAAATCATTACACCATCTATGGATATATATACAACATCATATTTTAGTTACCTGTGTTAATATAATTAAAATAACATTTAACGGAGCTCAATATTTTTTGTGCACTATATTATGTGCACCACAGATTAATTTTATAACATCAGTGTCAAAATAGTTTTTAAACCTTTTGTCTTGGTAAAAAAATCCCATTGCACTCATCGTTTCTTTGCATATGAATTCATATTCAGTACACACTCTATTAAATTTGATGCTAATTATATCGTTAACTTTCTGGTGTCAATCTTTGTTAATTCACTCGAAATGCATAATTCAACAAAGAATGATTAATTTACGGTTATTAAAATTTAGATCTCACAAATATATATTATTAAAATAGATTTACATTATATAACACATTCATAAAACTTTGGTTTTATAAATAGAAGATTATAGCCTCTATGATATTAAAAAAATATTATTATGTATATATAACTAGTGTTGGCATTTAAGGAATTAATAACCAAAATATAATGATTAAATACTAAAATTGGATGTAATATTCTTACATGGATATAAGTAAACATATACATGTAATACTTTTGATAATAGTTGTATATAAGAATACCGAAAGTTTGATCATGCGTACCTATTCCATATTCTAGTTGTTTTGTACTTTTCTTTACAAAAATCACATAGTTACATATACTAATAAAGTGATTAAGATAAATAAAATTATTGAGACATTAAACATTTATACTCAATCGATACTTTTGTATACTATAATGCTATTTTCTTTGTTTTCTTTAAAATATCTTGACCGTTACTTAAATAAAAGAATATCCATGCTATAGTTCAAGAAACCTAACATTTTCAAAAAAATAATAATCATGGACTCCAAATCAATTATTGAAAAAGATTATTAAAAATAAACTAGAAATCACTTAATTCCTACACAGATGATGTATTCATAAACTCTAAATAACTTTGAATGTAATATGAATTCTACATACCGCAATTGCGATATTACCAGCTCTTCTCTATGAGTTCTCTTTATCCTCCATGGTCTTCTGAAAATGGGTCAACTTAAAAAATAAGAAAAGGGACCAAGTTTATTTGTTATAGTCTTTTTTTGTGGTTGGGTAATGATAATAAAATAAAAAATGACATATGCCCTTTATTGCTGAAATAATTGTATGGTTTTTTATGGGTTGGGGGACAATAAACCAAAAGGTTTAGCCATTATGAAAACAATTTTATTGATCATATATACAATAGATGGAGTCATATTTGTTCTATACCTTTTATATGACTTATATGTGATTTTTGTTATCTCTATTTATAAGACTGAGATGGAATTAGTCTCATCTTCATTTTACGATTGAAATGGAATTTGTCTCATCGTGAATTTTAGATTTAGATGTAATTTATCTCATCTCAATTCTAAGACTGAGAAGAGATTTGTCTTATCTCTAATTTGAAAATTGAGATGAAATTTGTTTAAATTCTGTTCTAAGAATGAGATGAGATTTGACTCATCTCTGATCTTAATCCTGAATGGAATTTGTCATATTTTCATTCTAAGATTGAGATGACATTTATCCCCTCTCTGATTTGTCCAATCTCCATTATGAAATTGATATGAGATTTGTACCTTCTACGAGGCCTAGAGTATTGAGTGCTTTTCTGTACAACACTTAGTTTCATTTTCAAGTTCATATGTATATATATATACACATAAGAATGAAAGTGTTATACAACTGACGTAAGAGAAATATAGAATCACTTATCTTGGAAAACCACGTAAGAGGCAAATGAATCTGTTTTAATCATACCGAAGTAAGGGATACCAATCACACAAATTTATTCAGTATTAATAATCTAAAATAGATAGTCAATACTTGATCAACCACGAGAAGTCCCACGTAGCCAAAAAAAGACATGACCACCAAGTAGAGGGTAATACGTATCTTCCGAGGATAGAGGAGTACTAAAGTTATATATGCTGAAGAATAATGCTGCACATGAAGCTTACATGTGAGGGTAGTGTCTTGCTATACATGAAGATTCATTTAAGCAAGGGCCCCAAACCAGAAGTGTCTTGCACATGAAACTCACCTTGACAAAAGTGAACACCCATGCCAGCCACATGCGTGCACCCATACTATTTTATAAATACCCAATCTACTACCGAATTGGGTGCATTCGATCGTTCTTTTAAGTGGATGTGGTTACTATATAGTCTACAAACCTCTGTAACTCCGCAGGTCATAAGAATACCTTAGCATGAGTATCCGAGTGCCATCATGAGTGCACCTCGTTTTGGACCTAACATAGTGTCTAGTTTCTGGAAGTTGTGTCTACGTAGCGGGTGCCTCGACAATGATAAGGAAGAGATTTGTAATGGTGATCTATTACGAGGTGCATATCTGAACTTTGTGATATAAGAGTCGGGTATATATTTGAGCCCAAAAAATGGGAAAGTCTATTATGATAAATGTGAAAACAAGAGAGAATATAGTAAATACTGCCTGAATTCGGGTAAAATATTATTAACAATGGTAAACTAGTGAAACAGTTGGGGTAAAGGGTAAGATATAGAGTATGTGACAATGATACCAAGACGTGGGATTAGACCCGTTATGAACTCCTAACGACAAAATAAAAGAAAATCAATGTTAAGAAAGTGAGATACAACCACTTTTATTACTTATATTTCCAAAAAGTTTTATCAGTAATAAATATTTTCAGATGATTACTTAATGAATAAGGATTGGTTAGAATTAATAAAAAAATTGGAAAAGATATTATAAAATTTGGGTTAGGCCAAAAACTGTTTGGCTATTAAGGTTCTTTTATTTACTCACATATGGGCTAATCTTAATTTCATTACCCTAAAATAATACTTAACCCAATAAATTATATAGTTTAATTGAATCAAACCCTAACCCAACTTCATTTAGATATATCATCACACTAATATATCTTCCAGCATCTAAGGACTATTCACAGATGGAAACCACAACCAATCATCATCTCAATATCATCTCTTAACCCTCTTTTTTATATTATGTTTCTTATGCAGAGCACATGGCCTTCCACATCTTAGATCTCTGAGAAAAGTGCACTTTTTAATTTCTTATCTATGTTCTCCTTACAAAACACTATTTTATTTCTTATATCAGATAGTTGGCCACGATATTTCAATTAAAATTTCAACGACAAAGGTATTTTTCAATTCTTAATTTTTTGTTAATAACATAAATATTTTTTTTAGCAAAAACTCAGTTCTAATAAATATTATATATTTTTTCATTTCATGTTTATTTTTTACAATTTGAAAACTATTTAGAATTAGAAATAAGATTAAAATACGAAAGTGAGTTTTTTCATCAAGAAAAAATAGTGTCAAATATGTTTTAATAGAGCTTATGATTGTATTTTTGATGTTTGTGATTCCCATGGTTTCCAGGAGGTGGAGAGATCATCATGAAGAGAAAAATAGAAAAACCAACTAAGGTACCAATGAAGAGTCTGGAATATCTCATAATAGGTAAAAACATAAACTCCTCATATAGTGAGCATTTTGTGGTTGATATATAGAGTAACTATGAATACAATTTTGTGTGTAGATCCTACCGAAATTAGAGCTGATGAAATGATGGATAACGAGGTACTTTAAATGTGGTTTAAAGAGAAAATGAAAGAGAATATACTACAAGTAAGCAAGAAAACTATGAGTTGGTTAATACTTTCTCCTCTCCTTTTTCTTTTCATTAATAATACTTTTTAATATATTTCTCAAAGTAAGGAAATATTTAAGAAACAAGGAAGTGGTGGGGGCATATAAGTTTTGTGAAGAACATGGCACTGTGGGCAACATTTGAAAAAATGAATGTGTTTAAAAAGATGCCACTTAAGCCTCATTACATGCCTCTGATAATGTACAAAGAAATCGATCGTGAAGGCTTAGCTATTTGGAGTATGGTGACTTTTGTAGTTGAAATTTCTATAACACTTGAATTAACCAAGGAAAAAAAAGAAGTTGTTCAAGGAAAAAGAGAAACATAAATTCAAGTATAAAATAAGGGTGGATTGGTTAATATTTTTTCTAGTGTTAGAAGTTTCTAACATTATCTCAAAGTTTACCCGGGTCAAAACCCTCTCTAATATAAGAGTAACTATGAATACAATTTTGTGTGTAGATCCTACCGACTTAGAGCTAATGAAATGAGGGATAACGAACTACTTTAAATGTGGTTTAAAGAGAAAATGCAAGAGGATACTACTACAAGTAAGCAAGGAAGCAGTGGGGGCATAGAAGTTTTGTAAAGAACATGGCATTGTGGGCAAACTTTGATGAAATGAATGTGTTTATAAAGATGCAACATAAGCCTCATTACATTCCTCTGTTGAAGGACAAAGAAATCAATCGTGAAGGCTTAGCTATTTGGAGTATGGTGACTTTTATAGTTGAAATTTTTATAACACATGAATTAATCAAGGGAAAAAAAGAAGTGGTTCAAGGAAAAAGAGAAACATAAATTCAAGTATAACATAAGGGTGGATTGGTTAATAGTTGTTCTAGTGTTAGAAATTTCTAACATTATCTCAAAGCTAACCCGGGTTAAAGGCCTCTCCAATGTAATAAAAATAATATATATATATATATATATATATATTATTAATCTCATTATATAGTTTTATCAATATCTCTGGTCTATAATTTATGTAATAACTAGTAGATACATAATAATTTTAGAGGCAATTCTCACTTAAACTATGAAAAAATATCAATTTCCCACTTAAATCAAACACTACTATAAATTATTATAAATAAAATTGTTACCCACGTACCGTTGTAACTATTAATTAATAACTATATTTAGTAATATATAATACAATTCACCAATATTTTCTATAATCAATTAAAAGTAACTATATTAATTTATTAAAAAAATAAAAGTAACTACAAAATATTTTATTCCAAGGAAGGTTTTGAGGAAATTTTTTTAAATTTTTTCTTTTCTAAAAAGGGGTATTGGACAAATTATTTTTATCCAACAGCTAGGAAATATTTTTTCTTATATTTTTCCTTTTTAAAAGAGGGGTACTAGATCACGCAATTTTCATATTAGCAAGTTTTATTTCTTGTAGAAGGGGATAATTATTTTTTTGATTTGTTTCACTTAAGGAGACAATTTGTTTTTCAATGTTTTACATTTTCAGCGGCAAAGGGATAAATTTTATAATTTTTATTCAAGTATGAAGGAAATTTTTTTTATATTTTTTTTATCTTTTCCAGCCAGGAACCCGTTGGAATAATTTTTTTTTATAATTTTTGTCTTTTTCAACGAGAAGCGACGGACTTTATTTTAATTTTTAGATTATTTTTTCTTTTATGGTTGAGGGGGCTAGAACAAGTTTTATCTTTTCTTCATTTTTAGTAGGGGTCGGGGGTCCGAAATTTTTTTTTTTTTATCTTTTTCAACAAAGGGATAGGGATGGGGAAGAGATTTATCTCATCTACATTATAAGATTGAGATGATATTTGTGTCATCTCTATTCAAAAATTGAGATGAGATTTTCTTGTCACTCTTAATAAGATAGGATTTGTCCAATTAAAAATTTTAAGAATCTAGTAATAGGAAAATAAACTTTTTTTTGATAATTATTAGTAATTTAATATGATATTTTTCGTCATTAATTTTTTAAATATGATACATAAATTTAGTATTTAATCCACAATAAATAAAAAATAAAAGTATCTTTGTAAATTGTGCATGTGATAAGATTTGACAACCAAAATTGAGATGGAATTTGTCACCTCTATGCTAAGTTTGAGATAAGATTTGTCTCATCTCTAATTTTGAAATTGAGAAAGTGTTTGTCCCATCTTCATTCTATGATTGACGTGTAATTTGTCTCATCTTCAAGTTTAGATTGAGATGGAATTTGTGTTATGTCCATTCTAAGATTGAGACATAATTTATGGTATATCTAATTTTAATACTGTGATGGAATATATTCCATGTTTATTCTGATACTGAGATGAGATTTGTCTCATCTTCAATCTTGATTCTGAGATAAAATTTGTCTAATTTCCATTATAAGATTTAGATTGGACTTGTCCACTCTCTTATTTGTCTTATTTCTATTATAAAATGCTATTTGATTTGTCCCTTCTCAAAATACTAGAGGTTGGAGTGCTATTTTGTACAATAAATAGAGTATATATGGTGGGAAATACCCTTAACAGTTGAAGTCTTTGATTTATATGATTCAAAAGTATCTCAAAATTATGCATTATATTATATACACCAAGACTACTATTATAACATCAGTCTCAAAAGAGTTTTTAAACCTTCTGACTTGGTAAAGAAATCCTACTGCCAACTCATCGTTTCTTTGCATATGAATTTATATTTAGTACATACTCTATTGAATTTGATATATATATTATTGAATTTATACTCTATTAACTTTCTAGTGTCAATGATTGTTAATTCACTTGAAACTAATATGCATAATTCAACAAAGAATGATTAATTTACAGTTATTAAGATTTAGATCTCACAAATATATCTTATTAAAATAGATTTACATTATATAACACATTCATAAAACTTTGGTTTTTTTAAATAGAAGATTATAGCCTTTATGATATTAAAAATATATTATTATGTATATATAACTAGTTTTGGCATTTAAGGACATAATGACCAAACTATAATGATTAAATACAAAAATATGATGTAATATTCTTACATGGATATAAGTAAACATATACAAGTAATACTTTTGATAATAGTTATATATAAGAATAACGAAAGTTGTTGATTATGCGTACCTATTCCATATTCTAGTCGTTTTGTACTTTTCTTTAAAAAAATCACATAGTTATATATATTAATAAAGTGATTAAGATAAAGAAAATTATTAAACATTAAACATTTATACTTAATCCCTACTTTTGTATACTATAATGCATTTTCTTTGTTTTCTTAAAAAGATCTTGACCATTACTTAAATAAAAGAATATCCATGCTATAGTATAAGCAAACTAACGTTTTCAAAAAAATAAATGATAGACTCCAAATCAATTATTCATAAAGTTTCTTAAAATAAACTTGAAATCACTTAATATCTACACAGAAGTTGTGATTAGAATTCTACATACCTTTGAATGTAATTAGAATTCTACATACCTTAATTGCGATATTATCAGCCCTTCCCTCTGAGTTCTCTTTATCCTCCATGGTCTTCTGAAAATGGGTCAACTTAAAAATAAGCTAAGTGACCAATGTTATTTGTTATATTTTTTTTTGTGGTTGGGTAATGATAATAAAATTAAAAATAATAGATTCCCTTTATTGTTGAAATAATTGTATTGGTTTTTATGGTTTGGGGACAGTAAACCAAAAGGTTTAGCCACTAAAAAAATAATCTTATTGATCATATATACAATAGATGCAGTCATATTTGTTCCATCCCCATTATATGACTGGTATGTGATTTGTGTTATCTCTAATAATAAGATTAAGATGCTCATCTCCATTTTACGATTGAAATGGAATTCGTCTCATCTGAATTTTAGATTGAGATGTAATTTATCTCATCTTCATTCTAAGACTGAGAAGACATTTGTCTCATCTCTAATTTGAAAATGAGATGACATTTGTCCCCTCTCTAATTTGTCCAATCTCCATTATAAAATTGAGATGAGAAATGTACCTTTCCTAGAACTAGAGTATGGAGTGCTTTTCTGTAAAATACTTAGTTTTATTTGCAAGTTCATATGTATATATATATATACACACAATAATGAAAGTGTTATACAACTGACACCAAAGAAATATAGAATCACTTATCTTGGAAAACCACATAAGAGGCAATTGAATCTGTTTTGATCATACCCAAGTAAGGGATACCAATCACACAAATTCATAGAGTATTAATAAGCTGAAATAAATAGTCAATACTTGATCAACAACGAGAAGTCCCACGTAGCCAAAAAAAGACATGACCACCAAGTCGAGGGTAATATGTATGTAGTGGAGTAGCAAACTTATATATGCTGAAGGAATAATGCTACATATGAAATTTACACGTGACGGTAGCGTTTGCTACCCATTAAGATTCCTTTAGGAAGGCCCCAGAACGATCTAAGTTGTGCACTCACCTTGACCAAAGTGCACACCCATGCCAGTCACATGCGTGTACCCACAATATTTTATAAAGACCCTATCTACTACCGAATTAGGTACATTTTATCTTATTTTTAAAATTTAATACATGCGCTTTAGTATAAGCCAAACTAATGTTTTCACAAAAAAAAACATAGACTCTAAATCAATTATCGATAAAGATATTTAAAATAAACTATAAATCACTTAGTTCCTACACAAAAGAGGTATTCATAAACTCTAGATAACTTTGAATGTAATAATAATTTTACTTACATCAGTTGCGAAATTACCAGCTCTTCTCTCCGAGTTCTCTTTATCCTCCAATGTCTTTTGAAAATGGGTCAGCGTAAAAATAAGCAGAGTGACCAAGGTTATTTGTCATAGTCTTTTTCTTTTGGTTAGGTAAGGATAATAAAATTAACAATGACAGATGCCTATTAGTGCTGAAATAATTCTATGAGGTTTTATGGGTTGGGGATAGTAAAACAAAAGACTTATCCATAATCTTATTGATAACATATACAATAGACAAAATCATATTTGGAGATAAAGACAACTTGTTTTCTAAGTAAACCTTAGAGAAAAATCTAAGTTTAGGCCAAAGGTTTCTAAATTAACATTTAAGGCTAGACATATTCAGAATTACCATTTTTAGGTTATTTAAACAACTCCGTGAGATATTTTATAGATTTGGAAATTAAATTAGGCATTTCAAATAAACTATATCATTATTTGACCAAATCAAAGATTTGTAACTCTATTTGAAATATCCAAGTTGTTTTTAAAATCTATGAAATATCGCACAGAATTAGTAAAGTGGCCTAAAAATGGTACTTTTGAATGTGTTTGGTCTAAAAAGGTACTATTGAATATGTTTAGTCTAAAATGGTACTTTTGAAACGTTTGGCCTAAAAATGAATTTCGCTCTTAACCTTCATAAGGTTTTTTCATGAGCTTGATATGTGCATTGTAAATCTATGGACTAAGGTTTAATATCCATAAAAATAGTTTATAATATTTTATCCTAAAATAATATTTATTTATGTACAAGAATATGTAGAAAAATAGACACAAAGAACTAAATAGAAGTAAAAAATATTCAGTTATCGATACCATCTTAAAAAAAATTCCAAACAAGTAACTATATGTAGAAGTGATATTGCTATTAGATACTATAATCCTCCTTTTTATATTATTTCAAAATCCTAAAAATATATATTAGTGATAGAATAAAAAAATTATATTGATCAACAATTTCACTAATATGATGGAAATTCCTTCTAATATGTTTGGATATTTGGTGAAACCTTGGCTCCTTTGCTTGAGTAGTAGCTCCATCTTTATCACAAAATCAAGTAATTGAAAATTTAGTGGATGGAATCACGTTATGCTCCCTCACAAGATTTTTTATCCGATCAATTACCTTTGATAAATTGCATATCGCAACGTATTTTACTTACGTGGTGCAAAAGATATATATTGCTTGTTCGGAACTCTTTCAACTAACAATTACATAAATACATGTAAAATACATAGATGAAGACTTTCCATCATCTTTTCCACAATCAAAATACGAATAAGTATACCCTTATATACAACGGTATAACCTTCGATAAATTTACGAGTAAATCACATTTTTAGGTCATTACTTATCGTCTAAATTTTTTTTTAGGCCAAGCGTTCTAGAATGCTAATTTTCAGGCCAAATGTATTAAAAATATCTATTTGACCACATCACAAACTATCTATTTGAAGTGTCTACATTACCCTTAAAATCTATGAAATATCTCACATAATTAGTGGAATGACCCTAAAAATGTGCATTTTTAATATGTTTAGCATATAAATGAATATTCTGATATATTTGGTCTGAAAATAGTTTCAGGCCATATATTATAGCCTAAAATTGGAATTTAATCAAAATTTAAATAACAACCTAATGTATTCTAAAGTACTATATGATTTGTTTTACAATAATCTAATGTCCAATGTTTGAATTAGAGTGACATATACCCAATATCTTTATAGCTTGCAAAATCTCAAGCCTTGCACATAACATGTAAATCATAAGACTACATATTGTCGAAGTTTAATGCAATATTTACATATGTTCTCCTTCTTCTATTCAAGAGTCTTGGGAGACATCTCTTTAGAAAGATCGATTCCATGCTTTATATTAAATAAATCTTTCCATATTTTTTTACTTTCGACTTTTTTAACACTTTACCGAAGAAGATTCTTTGAGAGAGACCAATTCTTTTGCTCTAACTCAGAATATAAGAATTCACAAAATATAAGTTGCATATCCCAATATTTTGTGGAAAGAGGTATGCTTAACCAGATCTTACATATCATCATCACATATATCATCTCTAGTGATCAATTGTTGAACTCCCACTAATCTCATCTTAAGCGCAAGGTTCATCTTCATTTTTAATGAAACCTCACTTTGATACTTCATTATTAAACGAAAGAGCAAATCCCATTTTAGGTAAAAGTGACAGCAAGATTATATTGAGGCATGGATGTATATACAACAAGATATAATAGTTACATGTGTTAATATATTCAGATATTAAAATAACATTTAACAGTGCTCAATATTTTTTGTACTACTATATTCTTACGATTATTATATATATGTTTCTCGAAATAACAAATTTAGTATATATAAGAGTTCTAATATAAAATAAATATAAGTCATAGTTCTCCATACAATATTGAAACACGGATCATATATTAACAACGTTCAACAATATATTAAATATCTAAAGATCACGTACACTAGGCAAAGAGTTGTTAGAAATAAATTCAAGCGTCCTTGAATGAATTAAAATTGGGTCACCATGCATGAAAACTCTTCTATTATAGTTTAAAATAAAAATATTAGGCTAATAACAAATGATATTCGAAGTTTAACGATATTTGATTCAATTCTATGTCTTTTATAAAAAAAAGGTACGAGGTAAGATAACATTCATTTTAATTCGTTACATAAGTAGGGATCTGAAATGAATATAACAAGAACAGATAGTCCTGTTGGACAAGTAAATTATTCAGAGACCCATTAAAAATTATATAAATGTTATACAAAAATAAACTAATCATGATAAATTTCTTTTAGTTTTTTTATAAATGAAAATAAATTTGAATTAAGATGATTAGTTACATTTTTTAGTTTTTAAAACATTATCTGTATTCACTATTTTTTTATTTTTTAAAATTAAAAAAAATCAGTTTAGTTTCATTTTTTATACGGTAAATGAGTAATTTACGGGTTAGTGTTTTTACTAGAGTTATACGTAATATTTTCATCATCAAAAGGCGGCGTGAGCACGAGTCGGTTGATGGATTCTCAACACGAGGATTGCCAAATTGGGAATCTTAACCTAATGTGAATTTAATACTTTTTTTAATTTCGGGTTAGTGGTTGTTATATTTGATCAAAACAAAGATAATTTATTATGTTTGAAATTCCAAATTAATTACTTAAAAAAAGGTAAGCACCCAAAAATATTTCAATTAATCTAAAAACAAAATTAAATAATAAAATCTACCTTATTACTATTATATGTCAATATACTAGATGTTGAACTCAATTGACGACAATATTTATAACAAGTATATTCCAAAAAAATATTGAACTATGAAAAAAATGACAAGTTGGATGTTAAAAGTTATCAATGAATGACTATTTGTTATGAATAGATATATTGTATATTAAAATAAAAATTTAAAAAAATGCTCAACCCATTTATTTTTAAATTTGTATACAATGTGATATTTTATGTTTTAGTTGGGCTAGGTTTGGTTTTACCTTTTGGCTAGACTAAATTTTCTCTATCATATCACTAGATCTGGTCTTATCAGGTCCATTGCCAACCAACATAAATCTAGAAAGACGTCTTTTACTAATTTCATACTCTGTCTCTACATTTTCTTATACAACAATTTTATCATCAACTGTGTAAAAGAAATCATTAGATCCAAAACACCTTCGAAGACTTGAATCATAAAATCATAACTTGATAAATATAAGTTTTTCTTTAATCAGGTCTTTAATGTGTTTTA
The DNA here is from genome assembly GCA_029959085.1 of Nemophila menziesii. NCBI lineage: Eukaryota > Viridiplantae > Streptophyta > Magnoliopsida > Boraginales > Hydrophyllaceae > Nemophila > Nemophila menziesii. The sequence continues at coordinate 36,128,765 of JARWIR010000011.1, read as the reverse complement.
GATTGAATTTCTTTTCTTTTTATTTTTTAATTTATCCCCGCTTATTTTTGAGTTTAGTTAAGATGTAATCAAATATGTTACTGATCTCCAATTATTACTCTTATAACGAAAGAAGGTTTATCTCTTGTCTTACTAAATGGATATAATTTGATCCAAATTAAATTGGGCTTTGTTAATATTATTGTTTCTACAAATAAAATTATCTTTTAAATTAGACAAGCTAAAATAAGAAACCCAAATCGCAGGGGTTTGGAGGAGATATTGAGGCATAAGTAAAAGTGACAGCAAGATTATATTGAGGCATGGATGAATATACAACAAGATATAATAGTTACATGTGTTAATATATTCAGATATTAAAATAAGATTTAACGGTGCTCAATAATTTTTGTACTACTATATTCTTACGATTATTATATATATGTTTCTCGAAATAACAAATTTAGTATTTATAAGAGTTATAATATAAAATAAATATAAGTCATAGTTCTCCATACAATATTGAAACACGGATCATATATTAACAACGTTCAACAATATATTAAATGTCTAAAGTTCAGGTACACTAGGCAAAGAGTTGTTAGAAATAAATTCAAGCGTCCTTGAATGAATTAAAATTGGGTCACCATGCATGAAAACTCTCCTATTATAGTTTAAAATAAAAATATTAGGCTAATAACAAATGATATTCGAAGTTTAACAATATTTGATTCAATTCTATATCTTTTATAAAAAAAAGGTACGAGGTAAGATAACATTCATTTTAATTCGTTACATAACTAGGGATCTGAAATGAATATAACAAGAAAAGATATTCCTGTAGGACAAGTAAATTATTCAGAGACCCATTAAAAATTATATAAATGTTATACAAAAATAAACTAATCATGATAAATTTCTTTTAGATTTTTTATAAATGAAAATAAATTTGAATCAAGATGATTAGTTACATTTTTTAGTTTTTAAAACATTATCTGTATTCACAATTTTTTTTATTTTTTAAAATTAAAAAAAATCAGTTAAGTTTCATTTTTTATATGGTAAATGAGTAATTTATGGTTAGTGTTTTTACTAGAGTTATACGTAATATTTTCATCAAAAGGAGGCGTGAGCACGAGTCGGTTGAAGGATTCTCATCACGAGGATTGCCAAATTGGGAATGTTAACCCTGTGTGAATTTATTACTTTTTTAATTTCAGGTTAGTGGTTGTTATATTTGATCAAAACAAATATAATTTATTATATTTGAAATTCCAAATTAATTACTTAAAAAAAGGTATGCACCCAAAAATATTTCAACTAATCTAAAAACAAAATTAAATAATAAAATCTACCTTATTACTATTATATGTCAATATACTAGATATTGAAGTCAATTGACGACAATATTTATAACAACTATATTCCAAAAAAATATTGAACTATGAAAAAAATGACAAGTTGGATGTTAAAAGTTATTAATGAATGACTATTTGTTATGAATAGATATATTATATATTAAAATAAAAGTTTAAAAAAATGCTCAACCCATTTATTTTTAAATTTGTATACAATGAGATATTTTATGTTTTATTTGGGCTAGGTTTGATTTTACCTTTTGGCTAGACTAAATTTTCTCTATCATATCACTAGATCTGGCCTTATTAGGTCCATTTCTTATACAACAATTTCATCATCAACTGTGTAAAAAAAAATCATTAGATCCAAAACACCTTCGAAGACTTGAATCATAAAATCATAACTTGATAAATATAAGTTTTTCTTTAATCAGGTCTTTAATGTGTTTTAGATTGAATTTCTTTTCTTTTGATTTTTTAATTTATACCCGATTATTTTTGAGTTTAGTTAAGATGTTATCAAATATGTTACTGATCTCCAATTATTACTCTTATAACGAAAGAAGGTTTATCTCTTGTCTTACTAAATGGATATAATTTGATCCAAATAAATTGGGCTTTGTTAATATTATTGTTTCTACAAATAAAATTATCTTTTAAATTAGACAAGCTAAAATAAGAAACCCAAATCGCAGGGGTTTGGAGGAGATATTGAGGCATAAGTAAAAGTGACAGCAAGATTATATTGAGGCATGGATGTATATACAACAAGATATAATAGTTACATGTGTTAATATATTCAGATATTAAAATAACATTTAACGGTGCTCAATATTTTTTGTACTACTATATTCTTACGATTATTATATATATGTTTCTCGAAATAACTAATTTAGTATATATAAGAGTTATAATATAAAATAAATATAAGTCATAGTTCTCCATACAATATTGAAACACGGATCATATATTAACAACGTTCAACAATATATTAAATATCTAAAGTTCAGGTACACTAGGCAAAGAGTTGTTAGAAATAAATTCAAGCGTCCTTGAATGAATTAAAATTGGGTCACCATGCATGAAAACTCTTCTATTATAGTTTAAAATAAAAATATTAAGCTAATAACAAATGATATTCGAAGTTTAACGATATTTGATTCAATTCTATGTCTTTTATAAAAAAAAAGGTACGAGGTAAGATAACATTCATTTTAATTCGTTACATAAGTAGGGATCTGAAATGAATATAACAAGAACAGATAGTTGTGTTGGATAAGTAAATTATTCAGAGACCCATTAAAAATTATATAAATGTTATACAAAAATAAACTAATCATGATAAATTTCTTTTAGTTTTTTTATAAATGAAAATAAATTTGAATTAAGATGATTAGTTACATTTTTTAGTTTTTAAAACATTATCTGTATTCACAATTTTTTTTATTTTTTAAAATTAAAAAAAATCAGTTTAGTTTCATTTTTTATATGGTAAATGAGTAATTTATGGTTAGTGTTTTTACTAGAGTTATACGTAATATTTTCATCAAAAGGAGGCGTGAGCACGAGTCGGTTGAAGGATTCTCATCACGAGGATTGCCAAATTGGGAATGTTAACCCTGTGTGAATTTATTACTTTTTTAATTTCAGGTTAGTGGTTGTTATATTTGATCAAAACAAATATAATTTATTATATTTGAAATTCCAAATTAATTACTTAAAAAAAGGTATGCACCCAAAAATATTTCAACTAATCTAAAAACAAAATTAAATAATAAAATCTACCTTATTACTATTATATGTCAATATACTAGATATTGAAGTCAATTGACGACAATATTTATAACAACTATATTCCAAAAAAATATTGAACTATGAAAAAAATGACAAGTTGGATGTTAAAAGTTATTAATGAATGACTATTTGTTATGAATAGATATATTATATATTAAAATAAAAGTTTAAAAAAATGCTCAACCCATTTATTTTTAAATTTGTATACAATGAGATATTTTATGTTTTATTTGGGCTAGGTTTGATTTTACCTTTTGGCTAGACTAAATTTTCTCTATCATATCACTAGATCTGGCCTTATTAGGTCCATTTCTTATACAACAATTTCATCATCAACTGTGTAAAAAAAAATCATTAGATCCAAAACACCTTCGAAGACTTGAATCATAAAATCATAACTTGATAAATATAAGTTTTTCTTTAATCAGGTCTTTAATGTGTTTTAGATTGAATTTCTTTTCTTTTGATTTTTTAATTTATACCCGATTATTTTTGAGTTTAGTTAAGATGTTATCAAATATGTTACTGATCTCCAATTATTACTCTTATAACGAAAGAAGGTTTATCTCTTGTCTTACTAAATGGATATAATTTGATCCAAATAAATTGGGCTTTGTTAATATTATTGTTTCTACAAATAAAATTATCTTTTAAATTAGACAAGCTAAAATAAGAAACCCAAATCGCAGGGGTTTGGAGGAGATATTGAGGCATAAGTAAAAGTGACAGCAAGATTATATTGAGGCATGGATGTATATACAACAAGATATAATAGTTACATGTGTTAATATATTCAGATATTAAAATAACATTTAACGGTGCCCAATATTTTTTGTACTACTATATTCTTACGATTATTATATATATGTTTCTCGAAATAACTAATTTAGTATATATAAGAGTTATAATATAAAATAAATATAAGTCATAGTTCTCCATACAATATTGAAACACGGATCATATATTAACAACGTTCAACAATATATTAAATATCTAAAGTTCAGGTACACTAGGCAAAGAGTTGTTAGAAATAAATTCAAGCGTCCTTGAATGAATTAAAATTGGGTCACCATGCATGAAAACTCTTCTATTATAGTTTAAAATAAAAATATTAAGCTAATAACAAATGATATTCGAAGTTTAACGATATTTGATTCAATTCTATGTCTTTTATAAAAAAAAAGGTACGAGGTAAGATAACATTCATTTTAATTCGTTACATAAGTAGGGATCTGAAATGAATATAACAAGAACAGATAGTCGTGTTGGATAAGTAAATTATTCAGAGACCCATTAAAAATTATATAAATGTTATACAAAAATAAACTAATCATGATAAATTTCTTTTAGTTTTTTTATAAATGAAAATAAATTTGAATTAAGATGATTAGTTACATTTTTTAGTTTTTAAAACATTATCTGTATTCACTATTTTTTTATTTTTTAAAATTAAAAAAAATCAGTTTAGTTTCATTTTTTATACGGTAAATGAGTAATTTACGGTTAGTGTTTTTACTAGAGTTATACGTAATATTTTCATCAAAAGGAGGCGTGAGCACGAGTCGGTTGAAGGATTCTCATCACGAGGATTGCCAAATTGGGAATGTTAACCCTGTGTGAATTTATTACTTTTTTAATTTCAGGTTAGTGGTTGTTATATTTGATCAAAACAAATATAATTTATTATATTTGAAATTCCAAATTAATTACTTAAAAAAAGGTATGCACCCAAAAATATTTCAACTAATCTAAAAACAAAATTAAATAATAAAATCTACCTTATTACTATTATATGTCAATATACTAGATATTGAAGTCAATTGACGACAATATTTATAACAACTATATTCCAAAAAATATTGAACTATGAAAAAAATGACAAGTTGGATGTTAAAAGTTATTAATGAATGACTATTTGTTATGAATAGATATATTATATATTAAAATAAAAGTTTAAAAAAATGCTCAACCCATTTATTTTTAAATTTGTATACAATGAGATATTTTATGTTTTATTTGGGCTAGGTTTGATTTTACCTTTTGGCTAGACTAAATTTTCTCATCATATCACTAGATCTGGCCTTATTAGGTCCATTTCTTATACAACAATTTCATCATCAACTGTGTAAAAAAAATCATTAGATCCAAAACACCTTCGAAGACTTGAATCATAAAATCATAACTTGATAAATAATTTTTTCTTTAATCAGGTCTTTAATGTGTTTTAGATTGAATTTCTTTTCTTTTGATTTTTTAATTTATCCCCGATTATTTTTTAGTTTAGTTAAGATGTTATCAAATATGTTACTGATCTCCAATTATTACTCTTATAACGAAAGAAGGTTTATCTCTTGTCTTACTAAATGGATATAATTTGATCCAAATTTAATTGGGCTTTGTTAATATTATTGTTTCTACAAATAAAATTATCTTTTAAATTAGACAAGCTAAAATAAGAAACCCAAATCGCAGGGGTTTGGAGGAGATATTGAGGCATAAGTAAAAGTGACAGCAAGATTATATTGAGGCATGGATGTATATACAACAAGATATAATAGTTACATGTGTTAATATATTCAGATATTAAAATAACATTTAACGGTGCTCAATATTTTTTGTACTACTATATTCTTACGATTATTATATATATGTTTCTCGAAATAACTAATTTAGTATATATAAGAGTTATAATATAAAATAAATATAAGTCATAGTTCTCCATACAATATTGAAACACGGATCATATATTAACAACGTTCAACAATATATTAAATATCTAAAGTTCAGGTACACTAGGCAAAGAGTTGTTAGAAATAAATTCAAGCGTCCTTGAATGAATTAAAATTGGGTCACCATGCATGAAAACTCTTCTATTATAGTTTAAAATAAAAATATTAAGCTAATAACAAATGATATTCGAAGTTTAACGATATTTGATTCAATTCTATGTCTTTTATAAAAAAAAGGTACGAGGTAAGATAACATTCATTTTAATTCGTTACATAAGTAGGGATCTGAAATGAATATAACAAGAACAGATAGTCCTGTTGGATAAGTAAATTATTCAGAGACCCATTAAAAATTATATAAATGTTATACAAAAATAAACTAATCATGATAAATTTCTTTTAGTTTTTTTATAAATGAAAATAAATTTGAATTAAGATGATTAGTTACATTTTTTAGTTTTTAAAACATTATCTGTATTCACTATTTTTTTATTTTTTAAAATTAAAAAAAATCAGTTTAGTTTCATTTTTTATACGGTAAATGAGTAATTTACGGTTAGTGTTTTTACTAGAGTAATACGAAATATTTTCATCAAAAGGCGGTGTGAGCACGGGTCGGTTGAAGGATTCTCAAATGAGGATTGCCAAATTGGGAATGTTAACTCTATGTGAATTTATTATGTTTTTAATTTCGGGTTAGTGGTGGTTATATTTGATCAAAACAAAGATAATTTATTATGTTTGAAATTCCAAATTAATTACTTAAAAAAAGGTAAGCACCCCAAAATATTTCAAGTATTCTAGAAACAAAATTAAATAAGAAAATCTACCTTATTACTATTATATGTCAATATACTAGATATTGAAGTCAATTGACGACAATATTTATAACAAGTATATTCCCAAAAAAGATTGAACTATTAAAAAAATGACTATTTGTTATGACTAGATACATTATATATTAAAATAAAAGTTTAAAAAAATGTCCAACCCATTTATTTTAAAATTTGTATACAATGGTTTCTTTTATGATTTAGTTGGGCTAGGTTTGGGCTTACCTCTTGGCTAGCTAAATTTTATCTATCATATCACTAGATCTGGCATTATCAGGTCCATTGCCAACCAACGTAATAAAACCATGAAATTTGAAAACACTTACTCGTCTTCTAATTTCATAATCAGCCTCTACATTTTCTTATACTACAATTTCATCATCAACAGTGTAAAAGAAATCATTAGATCCAAGATACCTTCGAAGACTTGAATCTTAAAATCATAACTTGATAAATATTAGTTTTGCTTTAATCAGGTCTTTAATGGGTTTTAGATTAAATTTTTTTTCTTTTGCTTTTTTAATTTATCCTTAATTATTTTTTAGTTTAGTTAAGATGTAATCAAATATGTTACTGATCTCCAATTATTGCTCTTATAACGAAAGAAGGTTTATCTCTAGTTTTACTAGATGAATATAATTTGATCCAAATTGAATTGGGATTTGTTATATTAGTGTTTCCAGAAAAAAAATTATCTTTTAAATTAGACAAGCTAAAATAAGAAACCCAAGCCGCAGGGGTTTGGAGGAGATATTGAGGCATAAGTAAAAGTGACAATAATGTGTACGAGAATCATAGAATCAATACATTGTTGGAGGTAATCATTTTTCATATTAATCTAAATAAGATATATGTGTATTGTTGTAGCTATTGATATATACATTTTCCATATTTTATTTAAGAAATTAACTTTTGCGAATTATGTCTAAAGTGGTGAAACAAAATTATATATTTTCTTTTTACCTCTGAGATGACCGTATGACTCTTAATTATAATATTAGTAAAACTTAAATAGTATTTGATTTTATTTATTTTATTTTATTTTAGATGATTAAATTTTGTTAAAAATATAAAACAACATACCAGAAATATAATGAGATATCGTATATGCTCTTACAAAGTGAGATATATAAGCGATCATATGAAAACAAAAAACAATATTTGCAAGAAACTCTTGGTAGAATTTGCAAATCATTAAAATAAAGATCTTATATTAAACATTTAGGACAAAGTTTGAATTGAAAAAATAGAAATTAAAAAGTTTTTATCATCTACATATTTTGCGCATATATTAATAATTAATATTTTTAATAAGTTAACTATCACTTTGACATTATATAGACATATTATATAACCCAAAAAATATTAGACAATGATTTTGATAAATTTCATCATTTAATATACTTTAGTGTTTATTAGGAGAGGTCAATAAAAAAAATTAAATTTTTTTGTAATTAAACTAAAAAATTTAGTTAATTATATTGATTGTTACACCGTAAATGGATATATATACAACACCATATTTTAGTTACATGTGTTAATATATTTAGATATTAAAATAACTTTTAACGGTGCTCAATATTTTTTGTACTACTATATTCTTACGATTATTATATATATTTCTCTAAATAACTAATTAAGTATAAATAAGTGTTATAACATAATATAAATATAATTCATAGTAATCCATACATATCAGATGACAAAAGGCAGGTTGTTATTTAGTCCAAGATTTTCCTTTGTTGGTTCTTTTGTCTCTTTTCACAAGGTGAGTTATAACCTTTGTACAAAAAGCACTCAAATTTTTTCAGAATATGAATGGTAAAAAATTAAGGATGACATGATAAGGATAATGTAGAGGAGTCTAGAAAATTTGAAATGAACACTTATTATCGATCTATGATATAGAGATGGACCATAGATATACCAGTGATCATTTTAATCATTATTATGTTACAACAACATTATAACTCTATTAACCAAAACTTATGTAAGATGCTCACTAAGGAGAAATACCCTGGTTAGGTTCTTTTATGTAAGGATCTAGGATAATTAGGTATGATCGCATCTTCAGTTTAATATTAACTTTTCCATCATTATTGGTCACGGATATTGTGTCAGTTGACCTATCATATTTGCGATTATGATCATTTTTGTTATTTTTTAAGTTACATCATTCATAGAAACGAGGCAATTGTGGTGGGAAATTATAAATGATAAATACATACAAGATTTTTGTGGAATATCACTATAAGAGATCAATTATCGTAATCTATCACATTATATGTCTTTAGTTGACACAATATATCATACTATATATTTTTTAATCTACCACACTATATGACTTTATTTAACATGATCTATCACACTATATGTTTTCTACGTTCTATTCTTCGTTAACATCTATTTCCTAAAACACTAAAAATAGTCTTATTTTTGAAACTCCAAATGTTTTTACGTTATATTTCTTAGTCAACATTTATTTGATAAAGCACTTATTTTAGTAAATTATGACCTTTTTAACTGAAATAAAAAACTTATGACCTAAAAAAATTGGACTCTATAAGATTGGAGCCAAGTAAAATTATCAAGTAAAATTTTCTGGCAATTGTGCTTTCATTAGGAGAGTCATTTTAACACCAACAACATTATATATAGGTGAAAATGCTCTCAACCCCTTATAGGAATTATATTTATAACTATAAAATGATATGATTGAAGTTTTTACAAGTAAGAGTCACAATTGATCTTATATCCGAGTCCGATGAAACTTTTATCTTCCATAGGCACAAAAACTGAAGTTTTGTTTAAGTGGTTGACCAACAGTAAGTTGGCGGTGCAACGATTTTCTTAACCGGCTAGCCGGTCCGTCTAATCAAATTTTACCATTTAAACCCAAAATCACTCCGTCTCACACATGTTTAACCCTAAACTCAAGGATTAAGTAACTAAACTCATAAAAAACACACCCCATTTCTCATTTCTTTTAAAATTATGCACTAATAAACATAAATTACTCTACTTTACACTAAGAAATTAAAAGACATGAACGAAATTGACTAATTTACAATTGAAATGGTAGTTGTTTAACGTCTATAAGATCGACAAATTACCTCTTGCATTTATTCAGCTTCAAGGAGGTACATAACCTCCCAAGGATGTAGATATTCCATGCGATTAGTATCCTCGCCTACATGATATATATTCAACCGATTCTTATTCACCATGAAAGTGTGATGCTCGTTTGGATGCTCAATCTCTATTGCTCCATGAGGTGTGCACTTGGGCACAATATAGGGAGAATACCACTTTGATCTCAACTTACCCGGTTAATTGATGAACTTGGAGTTATACTTGAGGACCCTTTGTCAAATTTTAAATTTCTTATCACGAATGAGATTATTATGCCTCTCCTTCGTCTTTTATTTATAAAGTTTAGCATTCTCATACGCATGAAATTGAAACTCATCAAGTTCGTTTAGTTTCAACATACGATTATCACATGCTAAAGTAGGATTCACCTACTACAACATCTTTTTTCTTTGGTCTTTCCAAAATTTTCTCCTCTTCCACCTCTTCTCTTTCATGTTCACCTTCTTTCTCAACCACATCCTTCACAATTTTCTCCTTCACTGTTGTTTTTTTTCCTTCATAACTGGAAAAGGTGGTGGTTGTAATTGTTTTCCGCTTCTTAGTCTAACCCCGTTGCAATCCTCCCTATGGCTAGCAATTTCTGTATCAGTAGGAAGTTGTCCTTGACCTCAAACATTTACACTACTGACGATCTTTGATATTTGATTCTCCAAAGTTTTTAACGAAACGGAATATGAGTTGAAATTTTATTCAATTCTATTTTCCTTACCTGCTGAAGAGGTGATGATTTTAGTTAACTGAACTTCAATTTGGGTTGTCTTACTTCCGAAAACCTCTATGTATTGAGTCAAAGTGAGGGATAAATAAGATGTGGTGAGCGCACCCTCTTGAGAGCGAAAAGGAAGTGCTTTCTGAGCTAACGTATCTGAATAATCTTCATGCTCGGCTCTTTGATGAACTGCCTGATATTGATTTTGTGGTTTGAATTGATAATTGTTTCCTTGGTTCCTCGATTGATAAGTTCCTGGATTAGCAGCCCGTTGTGGATTCGAGTGTTGAAACCCCGGATGATTCTTATGCTGATTACCATTACCTTGACCATTCAAATAATTTTTACCTCGATTATTGATAAAACACACAAATTCTTGATTATTAGATCATTCTTCCCAATGTTATCATCTGCCCCAAAACTAGGACATATATATGGTTCTTGTATAACATAACCATAACTTGTTTCTTAGACACATATATCTGCTTTAACTTATTCTCAAGTGTGGCAATCTTAGCGTCCCAAGCTGTTTCTGCGTCTACATTAAAAGTACCTTTTTATGAAAATCAAACCGGTGATCTTGATGGTTGCCAACTCATCTCATTCTTCACAATTCGATCTATAATACCCAAAGTTTGATTGATGGGGACCATCATGAAACCACCCTGACACATAGTATTACTTTCTCTTTAAAGGCTTCATTTAAACTACGATAGAATATTCTAAGCTGTAAATCATTTGAGTACCCATGTAATGGGCATTTTCATAATAACGATTGGAAATAAGTCCAAGCAGCTCCTACAGCTTCTCCATGTTATTGACAAAAATCTGCTAATATAAGTTGGACATTAAGTCTGATACTTTGAGGGTAATACCTATAAAAAATGAAGTTTGAAGTTGATCCCATGATAATATTTCGTCGTGTTGTTGCTCGTCATACCATTCACTAGCTCCTCCTGTGAAGAAAAATGAGAACATCGAAAAGTACATTTGTTCTTGGGTTACTCTAGGAGTGACATATGCATCACATATTTGCATAAATTTGTACATGGATCGAATTGGATCTTCACGTGCCGCTCCACTGTACTGTCAAATACTGATAAACTGGTTGATCATACCCGTCTGAATATGATTCCTAGAATTGTGGGTGGACAGAGTCCTAATGGTGACAAACAGAGTAGTCTGTATTCGTTAGGTTGGATGAGATGTGGTGTGTCTACAAGTTGAATGCTAGTACAATTGTTCTTATGTGGTTGAACTCCAGGAGGGGCTTGAATTCAAACGTATTGATTTCCTCCTGGTGGTTCTTGCACAACTAGTGGCACTCTCGGGTTGCCATCTTCATCCAACTCTATTCCGGGATCTTGAAAATTATTAAGATTCACGGCTGCCATGTATCTTTCTCTCCCTTCCCTTTCTTCCTTTTCTCTCTTGTTTTTAGTACGGATTAACCTCTCAAGATTCGAGAGCATATACCGAACCTGTAAAACCTGAGAAAAACAAACAAAGAAAAAGCTTAAAACTGAAAAGTAAAATAACAATTAAATCACTTACGGATAACACTGTGGTCACACGCTACCGTCCCTTCAGCGGTTCTAAAAATTTGGTGTCTCCAAGTGTGTGATCAAATCACACCCCTAATAGGAGGGACACTAACCGCAATGTATGGTTTGTCCAAGTGATATTCTGATAAACGGCTTTCAATCTCAGGGACGGATGGATATGACTTATGGTGTTTATCAAATAAGTAGAGATAATTGTTAAGACGGAAAAATAAAATATAAAAGTGTTTGTTTGGTTTTGTTTTTGAAACTAAAGACGCAATAAAATAAAGTGATAAAATAATTAATAGAAAGGAAATAATGCAAGTAAATAAATTGGACGCAAGAATGAGAAGGGTACTTGAGTCTCGCAAGTGTTTCACCTAAATCTATTTAGTCAATGCTTTCGTTTAAGGGCTGAATCGGTATTTTCGTATTAGTCGGGATTCTAATATTTTTAAACCCCCGTCTGGGTGGACTCATGAGCTATCTTATGGTATTATGTACCTGTCAGGGCAATTATATGCTACCTTCGATGTTGAAGTCTTTTACCCAATTGGATGCGTGGTTAGTCAAGCCCATCAGGATCAATGACGATTACCACGCATCGATTACCAAGGTCCGTAATTAAACCCCTCGCCGGGATGATTACTTCGCTACTAAAGTGAATTGTCTAATTACTTAACCGTATTTCTAATTGATCAGATTAAAAATAGTAAATAAGCGTAAAATAATAGGCAATACAAAATACCAAATTCAGATTAAAGCATCCAATCCTAAATTCAAAAACATTAATTAAACATATTAGGGTTCAACCATAATTGCTATTCCCGAGTACAAATAGAATTAGCTCATACTAAAACAAGAAATTAAAAATAACTTAAAAGCATTAATTGTTTTCAATTACAGAAATAAAATAGATAACCTAATTAAGGGGTTGATTCGGTTGTTGGTTATAGAAAATGAATTCTCCAGCTCTAGTTTTCTCCTTCTCCTTTTTGCTCTGACTCTTTTTTTTTAAATAACGAAGTATGTAAAAAATGAGGTCTAAAGGCCTATTTCTAATGTAGAATTCGGATTGGTCTTTTTACTTAAGAGTAATAAATTAAATGAGTAAAAGCCCAAGTCCAAATGAGAAATCCCGTAACTGCTGTACAATTGTTACTAAAATGGTCGTAACTTTTGCGTCTCATATTCAAACCACCTGATTTTAGTCCTCAAATATTCCTAACTCATTGGCTAGACTTTATCTTTTGAATCTCCAGACCTGAATCAGTGTCGAAGTGGCTCAAAAACCGCAATTTGTAATAACTTTCCAAATTTTCGTCTCCTTTAGTCAACTCTTCGGGTGATCTCTTCTTGAATTCGACCTCTCCTCTTGATCTAAGAATTAAATTATCACTTCTCCTACTTGTCTTGGTGCTCCATAGCATCCATAGACCTAGGAACTTCACACTAAAAATAAACAAATTAATGCACAAAAACTCTAAAATGCAAGTAATATAATTCCAAGGGGAGAAAGTGCAATATAACAAAATGAACATAAAAGTCTATCAAATAAATCTATTTTTAACCTAAAATGATGTCTCCTAAGGGTATATATTTAGAAAAAATGGGAGACATCAGCTGCTTCATATGCAAAATGAAAAGAATTCTAAACAAATTAAAAGATACAAGGAAACAAAGAAAAAAATAAGATGATAAGCTGGATTGGGAATATACATGGTTAATTGGAAAGTTAAGCAGCATAAGATCATCATTATTAGGTTGAGATGAAGAAATATGAAAAGAGATTTTGAGATTAAAAGGGAAAAATGAACAATAGTTTTTTAAGAGCATTTTTAGTGAGAGAAGTTATGTTTTCTCCTCTAAGGTATGCTAAGCGTATCTAGGGTCTAAAATCCATGCCGGTTATTGGTGTGAAAGTTAAAGTATTCTTATGTATGAGTTCATGAATGAAAGATATGTAATTTTTTTTTTGTAATAGTTCCTATTTAGAAAAAAAAAACGTTTTAAAGTTAACAAGTTAATTTTGTACATGTAATTATTTTAATAAAAAAATTAATATTTTGATATATTACTTTTCGGTGAACCCGAGATAATTCGGGGTAAACTTGTGTATGGGTAACCCGAGAGTAGAACCCCACCTTTACCCTTGGTGAAATCGAGATCCGATTATTTTATCTTACTCTTACCTTGAAAGTATGTATCACTAAGATTATTCAACAAATGCGTCTTTTCACAAGACTATTGGGTTGTAACCGGTATAATTAAGGAAATTCTTTTAGTACGTTATCTTCCAGAAATAATTTCTCAGTCAAAGACGGAGTCACAAACCAGAATTCTAAATCTAATGAAATGATGCATATCTCATTTAACAGAGAAAACAAAGAAGCCGAAGTAGATGAAAAATAGTCTCCACTAGACATAATTTAGAATAACGAAAAAACCATATTGCAATATATCACATCGAGTAATCTGTTGCAGTAATTATTGTTGATGAAAACATAACATAACATGGCGAGTAAAGCTAAAATATAGTTGGTCAAATGATGCAATAGATGAAACAATTGGTTAGAGCATCGGGACAGTCGGTTGGGTGGAGAGATAAATTTATGGTTTCTCTCTTCTCTCTCTTCTCTCTCTTCCTCCCCGTCGACTTTATCTTTCATACTTCTAAATTCTTTAGATATATTTTGTAAAGCACACATCGATGTTGCTATTTAGCGATAAGAATTTGAAGAAACTTTTGACGGGTTGTAGTGGAGTATTGCTTTTACGAGGGGCTGACTGGTGGTGGAAGGAGGGGTGTTGGGAGATGATGAATTGGGAGTAGGCTTTTGGGTGGAGAAGAGGCGGCATACGGGGGCCACGAATTGGAGGCGTTAGGATTGCAAATGTACAACACCGTGTGCAAGTTGGGGAACAGTCTCTTAAGCTGAAGCATTTGGATCGGAAATTGTAAACGTCGAAGCAGACGAATGGTGGGGAGGGGCAAGTAGGTGGGTCAACTGGGCTTTTCTTCGTGGGCCTCGCCCAACTAGAGTGTTACGCTTTGGCGATAATTTCTGATTTCGTCTTGTAAGATCATGTTTATTAGCGCTTATTGATAGTAGTTTTATATCTCAAATTGGAAGATTTAAGATGTTTATGAGTTTACATAGAATACAGTTTCTTAGGCATTACCGCTATTGTCTCTAAAGTGTGGTAAGGCTGATATGGCAAACGCTTGATTATAGTAATAGTTGGTTTATATTTCAAATTGAAAGAGGTCAGATCATTCTTAGTTTGATTGGATTACAATATACTTTAAAATTTAAAAGAATTTGGAATTTAGGAGATTCATCTTTGGTGGCTGGAATTAGTTGAAGAAACACCCTCTTTGTTTTTGTTTCTCCGAGGTAACCCATATATTAGTATTTGATGGGAATTGCGGTGTTTTACACTGCTGCAGGTCACATAAGCTGAGTTAACCGTGATTAGGTAGCTCACGCCTGTCTGGTGTTAGAGTGTTTAGTGTTTTTCAACGTGAGAGTGGCTAAACTAGATGGTCTATCATGTTACTAGTTATATGACATTGAAGACATTTCGGTTCTACAGACTACTTCAAGGAGATCGTAGAGGTGTTTTGATTGAATAATATCAGAGCGCTTGAGCTAACGTACTTGATCCCTGAAAATGATGTGAAAATAAAACGTTGAATCAGTTTGAATTTAAACAAAAAAAAAATTGTAATAAAAATATTAGAAAGACCATGTTCAGGTGTGATAGAAATAAAAAAGATATAGAAATTAATATCAAAGTACAGGTCTGTATTTTCCAATCTAAATCAAAGATCCAAATTGTCTTTTAAAAGAGGTGGCCCAAAAAACTTTTATATCCGTTTCTGGTCCGGTTATTCTTCATCTTCTCCTCTTTAAACAAATTGAGTCGTACCATCATAACTGCTTACTGCTCTCTGTGCATTTCTATGGTGCCGCACCATCTCCCCAATTATAACAATTCCTCCATCAAAATATCCTATAATCCAACATTAATAATCAACTCCCCCAAGATATTCAACCTATATCAAATTCAAAACTTGACGCCCGAAATCCTTTACCATTCAAATACTGCATCAATTTGTCTTGGCAATCATTCTTACCGCGCCTTCCAATCCATATAACGAGGGCGATCTATAACCATAGGGCTGCCTTGGCAATAGATTACAACACCGGATCGGTATCAAAATCATCAAATTCCGGTAATATCTCTTTCATTCCTCTTCCCTTAACTTGTCAGATCCATTTCCTAATTGAGGGTTTAGTGCTTTCATTTATTCAACTAGAGAAAACCAAACGCTGAAACCCAATATATACTTATTAATCTTGCAATAGTATTATTTTTAGATCTAGGTATGTAATTGTAGGTATCTTTGTACTGTAATTCATAGATTTGGATCCTATCCCATATTGTGATAGATGTCCCATATCCAAGGCAAGTTAGTTACTCATATTATAATTCAGATCGATGGTTAACATTAGAACCTCACATCGATTCCAAACCATGATTTTGTTACTATGAACTTCAACTAAATCGTTCAACCACCCTCCATATTATAGTTTATATTCCCTCCCAAACATCAGTCCATAACATTATTCCTTCTATCATTTTCTACCCACAAGTGCCCAATCTTAACTAACAAGCGAAAAGTAACAAATCTGAAATAACAAGCCTAGGAAAATCCTAGGAATAGAGAGAACTCTAGGTCTCATTCCATTAATGAGTTGTTTATTTAATTTACAGGAAAAATGATTGTTGGTCATGCCATTTCAACAAAGTACACCATTCTAGGTTTTCCATGACTGCCCGAGAGAGAATAAAAGAATATTTAGTGCTTGAGATGCACTAAGAATGCGAGATGGATCTTAGTGGTATGCAAATTTTATATTATATTATATATATACATATTCTTTAAGCTGCTAAAGTATTTATTTGGTGGTTGAAACAGTTTTCTTGATGGGAGTGATGCTAAAGGATGTTGGCCATGGCATTTCAACAAAGGAGATGTAAGACTTACCCTTTCTAGGAAGGCCCAAGGTTGAAGGAAAAACCCAAATACACCTTGGGATAATTCAAGGAAGCTTAATAGGGCGTAGAAATAGAACTGGATGATAAAGATATGAATGAAAATGTATTTAGTTTCAAACTTTATGATTTGTTTTTTTTTTAAGAATTTTATATGTTGATTCTCATAATAAACATAAATTTCTTTTTATGATTGCTCAGTTTTCAAACATAAGCTTTTTTTTTATTAAATGATTCGTTAAAGATTGTGATTTAATATTAATAAAAAACATGGTGATACTTTTAATTTAATTGTTAGTGAATTAACTAGATGGGTCTATAAGTTATGACCTTACCAAACTTAAAAGCTTAAATGGGGTAGTTATTCATCTTGAAATACAATTTTTTCATTTATGTGTTTCTTTTTTCCATACATGTTGGATATAAAAAATCATAAGATTTTTTTTTACTAAATCTCTGTTTTTTCAAAACAATTTAAAAGACTCCAATCTTGTTTCACGAAAGTACTCTTTTTGTAGATATTACTCTGTTTCGCCTTGGACTATTTATAAATACGAGCTACCTTGAATCATGTGCATTTACATTGTCCTTAACTAAACCCACAATACTCGTAAATCTGTCTCAGTACTTAACCTAGAAAAAATTCACTACAGATTCCACCACTCACCACAGATTCCACCACACAAGACCTTGCAAATCCACATAAAACATATCATCTATATTACGAAACAACTCCTATTGCTGGCTAAAATAGATTTATGTCTATAACATTCATATAAATAAAGTTTAATCCTCACAACAACCTTTACCTAATTTACAAAACAATTTTTTAATGAAATTACCAATCTACGATCGATCTATTTACCCCTATGTATGAGCATACATCTGTACTAAATTGATGTCTTGCCTTTTATGGTAGATTAATTAATTCTAGAGACATCATTTGATAGTTTTTCAGTGCTTAAATGCGAGATTAATCCCTTTTATTTTATATATTTGTATTTAGTGGTGGTGTTGGGATAAAATAATATAATAAAAGATATAAAAACGATGCACGATTTACCCTAGATAAGCACGGTATTGTAAGTATTACAGGACGTATGCAAGTTTTAATGATAAGATAGTTCGTTCTCAGGAACTTAGTGTGTTATACGAATGAGCAAATAATTAAGAGTAGCAAGTAATTAATTAAAAAAACCGAAAATAAATATGAATAAATTGAGAGAATATTAATTAAACTAATGAAAATGAAAGACAATAAAATAAATATGAAGAATATGAGATGAGAGATATAGCTTAGGTTTTGCTAGTATGCACTAATCCTTCTAATTCTTTCTATCAAATTCTAGTTAATAAGGGAGATAATTAGCTCTTAGATACTTAGTCAGGATTCTAAAGTCCCATACCCTAGACCTTGAGAGCGACTAGGGGGCTACAACAAAACCACAAGGCAACCTAACCTTAGGGTTATCCTACACCACTAGCTTCCTAAGCAATTCAATTCCAAACATGGTGATAGTGATTAAAACAAACCCTAACGACTATCAAGTTAGAATCGGTGTTGTCAGGACCAATATCGGACACTAGACGTTATGTGGTGTTTCAATAATTATACACCCCTTCCGGGCGACCATCTAACTACTATTAAGAAAGCCTAAAGTTATCAGGTTTAGGACAGGCAATAATTCAAAATACATAAACAAATATATGGGTAAGTAGCTAATATCAGATTAAAACATATAATTCCAAAAAAACTTAGATAGAAAGAAAATAGAATTCATAGATTATACATAATGCAAAACTCAAGTTATGGGAAAATTAGTTCATACCTGAAGGAAATAAACTAAAAGATTGATTAAAATACTTCTTCTTGCTCTCTACAATAACTCTGATGGTAATAAACCTAAGTACTAATTAATGTGAGGCAAAGATGATTTACAAGTGATATAAGGGTATATTTATAGGTGTAGAGAATCCCTAATTCGTTTTCTTGGAATAGAAGACAAGTAATGGACTCCTAGCCCAACTCAAATTCGTAACCCTAAAATATAGGAAAGGTAACATTCAGCCACCTTTTATTTCGCTAATAACTGCTTCAATACTTATCCGTTTGACGCGTTCCAATAGTCAAAACTGATCTCCTCGGAAAGCTCTTTAACTTTTCTCTTGACCATTCTTCCAAATTCCTCACCTATTTTGAGATATAAGTCCATTTGTGGTCGTGGGTGCTGGAATTCATATTTATTTATCAACTTTATCTTTCCATATCTTAGCTTTTCCTTTTCTTTCCTCCAAATTCCATGTATATCTTCTTTCCTTTATCTCTTAGAATTGACTTGGTATCTAATTAATCTCCATTATATATCTTTAAAGTTTCACACTATATAAATAATTAAACCCAATATGCTTTATAATAATTCATTAAATTTAGACTAGAAATATGAAAGTGCAGTATATCATGAGAAAATCGAGTATTTAGACTTCTAAAACACTAAAAATGATGTCTCCGACTAATATTAAATCATCACAAATGGGGAGATATCAAGTGGTTTAATCTTGGATTATTAAATGTTTGAAACATTTTTTAGGTAATTTGTGTTTTAGGTGTGAAACTCCTCGGTAAATGGATGGTATTAGAGCTCAATATGAATTCAAGGCTTCTAAAATTGAATAATAAACCCAAATCAAGTCACAAAAGGAGCCAAGAATTCTGGTTAAACTCAATAAAAAGTCTCTAGAAAATACTTCTACAAACTTGCAAAAATAATAACAACAATTAGTAGTGAATTATCTCGTGATATTTACACATAAAATAGCTTTGGGAGTCTAGTGCACGTGGTAAATAGAGATTCCAAATCAGAGTTAAGACTCGAATGTAATGCCAGTTTTCTAAAAAGATTCAAAGATGTAAGAAAAGTCCACTATGACACTTTTGACTCTCTTAAGTTAGTCCAAATGAGTTAAAATGTTTTTCAGATCCTATATATACTTATTTTGGGACATGTCACTCATCATATTCAAGAGTTAGAAACATGGAGATTAAGGAGACAAGAAAATATAACAACTGATATTCGAAGTTTAACGATATTTGATTCAATTCTATGTATTTTATAAAAAAGGTACGAGGTAAGATAACATTCGTTTTAAATCGTTGCATAAATAGGGATCTGGAATGTATATAACAAAAAAAGATATTCATGCTGGACATGAAAATGATTCTAAATGTTATACTAAAATAAACTAATCATTAAAGTTTCTTTTAGATTTTTTTATAAATCAAAATAAATTTGAATTAAAATGATTAGTTGCATTTTTTAGTTTTTCAAACTTTATATGTATTCAATATTTTTTTATTCTTTAAAAAAAATCAATTTAGTTTCATTTTTATATGGTAAATGAGTAATTTATGGTTAGTGTTTTTACCATAGTTATACGAACTATTTTCATCAAAAGGCGGCGTGAGCACCAGTCGGTTGAAGGATTCTCAACACGAGGATTGCCAAATTGAGAATGTAAACCTTTGTGAATTTATTATGTTTTTAGTCTCGGGTTAGTGGTGGTTATATTTGATCAAAACAAATATAATTTATTATGTTTGAAATTCCAAATTAATTACTTAAAAAAGGTAAGCACCCAAAAATATTTCGAGTATTCTAGAAACAAAATTAAATAAGAAAATCTACCTTATTACTATTATATGTCAATATACTAGATGTTGAAGTCAATTGACGACAATATTTATAACAAGTATTTTCCAAAAAAATATTGAACTAAGAAAAAATGAAAAGATGGATGTCAAAAGCTACTAATAAATGAAGATTTGTTATGACTAGATACATTATATTTTAAAATAAAAGTTTAAAAAATGCTCAACCCATTTATTTTTAAATTTTTATACAATGGGTTTCTTTTATCTTTTAGTTGGGCTAGGTTTGGGCTTATCTTTTGGCTACGTTAACTTTTTCTCCATAATATCACTATATCTGGTCTTATCAGGTCCATTACCAACCAACATAAATTTGAAAACACGTACTAGTCTTTTCTAATTTCATACCCTGCCTCTACATTTTCTTATACAATAATTTTATCATCTCCTTATACAATAGTTTTATCATCAACTGTGTACAAGAAATCATTAGATCCAAAACACCTTCGAAGACTTGAATCTTAAAATCATAACTTGATAAATATAAGTTTTCCTTTTATCAGATCTTTAATGTGTTTTAGATTTAATTTATCCTTAATTATTTTTTAGTTTAGTTAAGATGTAATCAAATATGTTACTGATATCCAATTATTACTCTTATAACGAAAGAAGGTTTATCTCTTGTCTTACTAGATTTATATAATTTGTTCCAAATTGAATTGGGCTTTGTTATATTAGTGTTTCCAGAAATAAAATTATCTTTTAAATTAGATAAGCTAAATTAAGAAACCTAAATCACAGGGGTTTAAAGGAGATATTGAGGCATAAGTAAAAGTGACAATAATGTGTATGAGAATCATATAATCAGTATATTGTTGGAGGTAATCATTTTTCATATTAATCTAAATAAGATATATGTGTACTGTTGTAGCTATTGATATATACATTTTCCATATTTTATTTAAGAAATTAGCTTTCGGGAATTATGTCTAAATTGGTGAAACAAAATTATATATTTTCTTTTTACCTCTGAGATGACTTTATGACTGTTAACTATAATGTTAGTAAAACTTAAATAGTATTGTTTTATTTTATTTTAGATGATTAAATTTTGTTAAAAATATAAAACAACATACCTGAAATATAATGTGATACAATATATGCTCTTACAAAGTGAGATATATAAGCGATCATATGAAAACAAAAATAAATATATACAAAGAAACTCTTGGTAGAATTTGCAAATCATTAAAATAAAGATCTTATATTACACAATTAGGACAAAGTTGAAATTGAATAAATAGAAATTAAAAAGTTTTTATCAACTACATATTTTGCGCATAAATTAATAATTAATATTTTCAATACGTTGACTATCCCTTTGACATTATACAGACATATTATACAAACCAAAATATATTAGACAATGATTTTGATAAATTTCGTCATTTAATGTACTTGAGTGTTTTTTAGGAGAGGACAATAAAAAAAATTAAATTTTGTGTAATTAAACTAAAAAAATTTGGTTAATTATATTGAAATCATTACACCATCTATGGATATATATACAACATCATATTTTAGTTACATGTGTTAATATAATTAAAATAACATTTAACGGAGCTCAATATTTTTTGTGCACTATATTATGTGCACCACAGATTAATTTTATAACATCAGTGTCAAAATAGATTTTAAACCTTTTGTCTTGGTAAAAAAATCCCATTGCACTCATCGTTTCTTTGCATATGAATTCATATTCAGTACACACTCTATTAAATTTGATGCTAATTATATCGTTAACTTTCTGGTGTCAATCTTTGTTAATTCACTCGAAATGCATAATTCAACAAAGAATGATTAATTTACGGTTATTAAAATTTAGATCTCACAAATATATATTATTAAAATAGATTTACATTATATAACACATTCATAAAACTTTGGTTTTATAAATAGAAGATTATAGCCTCTATGATATTAAAAAAATATTATTATGTATATATAACTAGTGTTGGCATTTAAGGAATTAATAACCAAAATATAATGATTAAATACTAAAATTGGATGTAATATTCTTACATGGATATAAGTAAACATATACATGTAATACTTTTGATAATAGTTGTATATAAGAATAACGAAAGTTTGATCATGCGTACCTATTCCATATTCTAGTTGTTTTGTACTTTTCTTTACAAAAATCACATAGTTATATATACTAATAAAGTGATTAAGATAAATAAAATTATTGAGACATTAAACATTTATACTCAATCGATACTTTTGTATACTATAATGCTATTTTCTTGGTTTTCTTTAAAATATCTAGACCGTTACTTAAATAAAAGAATATCCATGATATAGTTCAAGAAACCTAACATTTTCAAAAAAATAATAATCATGGACTCCATATCAATTATTGAAAAAGATTATTAAAAATAAACTAGAAATCACTTAATTCCTACACAGATGATGTATTCATAAACTCTAAATAACTTTGAATGTAATATGAATTCTACATACCTTAATTGCGATATTACCAGCTCTTCTCTATGAGTTCTCTTTATCCTCCATGGTCTTCTGAAAATGGGTCAACTTAAAAAATAAGAAAAGGGACCAAGTTTATTTGTTATAGTCTTTTTTTGTGGTTGGGTAATGATAATAAAATAAAAAATGACATATGCCCTTTATTGCTGAAATAATTGTATGGTTTTTTATGGGTTGGGGGACAATAAACCAAAAGGTTTAGCCATTATAAAAACAATTTTATTGATCATATATACAATAGATGGAGTCATATTTGTTCTATACCTTTTATATGACTTATATGTGATTTTTGTTATCTCTATTTATAAGACTGAGATGGAATTAGTCTCATCTTCATTTTACGATTGAAATGGAATTTGTCTCATCGTGAATTTTAGATTTAGATGTAATTTATCTCATCTCAATTCTAAGACTGAGAAGAGATTTGTCTTATCTCTAATTTGAAAATTGAGATGGAATTTGTTTAAATTCTGTTCTAAGAATGAGATGAGATTTGACTCATCTCTGATCTTAATCCTGAATGGAATTTGTCATATTTTCATTCTAAGATTGAGATGACATTTATCCCCACTCTGATTTGTCCAATCTCCATTATGAAATTGATATGAGATTTGTACCTTCTACGAGGCCTAGAGTATTGAGTGCTTTTCTGTACAACACTTAGTTTCATTTTCAAGTTCATATGTATATATATATACACATAAGAATGAAAGTGTTATACAACTGACGTAAGAGAAATATAGAATCACTTATCTTGGAAAACCACGTAAGAGGCAAATGAATCTGTTTTAATCATACCGAAGTAAGGGATACCAATCACACAAATTTATTCAGTATTAATAATCTAAAATAGATAGTCAATACTTGATCAACCACGAGAAGTCCCACGTAGCCAAAAAAAGACATGACCACCAAGTAGAGGGTAATACGTATCTTCCGAGGATAGAGGAGTACTAAACTTATATATGCTGAAGAATAATGCTGCACATGAAACTTACATGTGAGGGTAGTGTCTTGCTACACATGAAGATTCATTTAAGCAAGGGCCCCAAACCAGAAGTGTCTTGCACATGAAACTCACCTTGACAAAAGTGAACACCCATGCCAGCCACATGCGTGCACCCATACTATTTTATAAATACCCAATCTACTACCGAATTGGGTGCATTCGATCATTCTTTTAAGTGGATGTGGTTACTATATAGTCTACAAACCTCTGTAACTCCGCAGGTCATAAGAATACCTTAGCATGAGTATCCGAGTGCCATCATGAGTGCACCTCGTTTTGGACCTAACATAGTGTCTAGTTTCTGGAAGTTGTGACTACGTAGCGGGTGCCTCGACAATGATAAGGAAGAGATTTGTAATGGTGATCTATTACGAGGTGCATATCTGAACTTTGTGATATAAGAGTCAGGTATATATTTGAGCCCAAAAAATGGGAAAGTCTATTATGATAAATGTGAAAACAAGAGAGAATATAGTAAATACTGCCTGAATTCGGGGAAAATATTATTAACAATGGTAAACTAGTGAAACAGTTGGGGTAAAGGGTAAGATATAGAGTATGTGACAATGATACCAAGACGTGGGATTAGACCCGTTATGAACTCCTAACGACAAAATAAAAGAAAATCAATGTTAAGAAAGTGAGATACAACCACTTTTATTACTTATATTTCCCAAAAGTTTTATCAGTAATAAATATTTTCAGATGATTACTTAATGAATAAGGATTGGTTAGAATTAATAAAAAAATTGAAAAAGATATTATAAAATTTGGGTTAGGCCAAAAACTGTTTGGCTATTAAGGTTCTTTTATTTACTCACATATGGGCTAATCTTAATTTCATTACCCTAAAATAATACTTAACCCAATAAATTATATAGTTTAATTGAATCAAACCCTAACCCAACTTCATTTAGATATATCATCACACTAATATATCTTCCAGCATCTAAGGACTATTCACAGATGGAAACCACAACCAATCATCATCTCAATATCATCTCTTAACCCTCTTTTTTATATTATGTTTCTTATGCAGAGCACATGGCCTTCCACATCTTAGATCTCCCAGAAAAGTGCACTTTTTAATTTCTTATCTATGTTCTCCTTACAAAACACTATTTTATTTCTTATATCAGATCGTTGGCCACGATATTTCAATTAAAATTTCAACGACAAAGGTATTTTTTCAATTCTTAATTTTTTGTTAATAACATAAATATTTTTTTTAGCAAAAACTCAGTTCTAATAAATATTATATATTTTTTCATTTCATGTTTATTTTTTACAATTTGAAAACTATTTAGAATTAGAAATAAGATTAAAATACGAAAGTGAGTTTTTTCATCAAGAAAAAATAGTGTCAAATATGTTTTAATAGAGCTTATGATTGTATTTTTGATGTTTGTGATTCCCATGGTTTCCAGGAGGTGGAGAGATCATCATGAAGAGAAAAATAGAAAAACCAACTAAGGTACCAATGAAGAGTCTGGAATATCTCATAATAGGTAAAAACATAAACTCCTCATATAGTGAGCATTTTGTGGTTGATATATAGAGTAACTATGAATACAATTTTGTGTGTAGATCCTACCGAAATTAGAGCTGATGAAATGATGGATAACGAGGTACTTTAAATGTGGTTTAAAGAGAAAATGAAAGAGAATATACTACAAGTAAGCAAGAAAACTATAAGTTGGTTAATACTTTCTCCTCTCTTTTTTCTTTTCATTAATAATACTTTTTAATATATTTCTCAAAGTAAGGAAATATTTAAGAAACAAGGAAGTGGTGGGGGCATATAAGTTTTGTGAAGAACATGGCACTGTGGGCAACATTTGAAAAAATGAATGTGTTTAAAAAGATGCCACTTAAGCCTCATTACATGCCTCTGATAATGTACAAAGAAATCGATCGTGAAGGCTTAGCTATTTGGAGTATGGTGACTTTTGTAGTTGAAATTTCTATAACACTTGAATTAACCAAGGAAAAAAAAGAAGTTGTTCAAGGAAAAAGAGAAACATAAATTCAAGTATAAAATAAGGGTGGATTGGTTAATATTTTTTCTAGTGTTAGAAGTTTCTAACATTATCTCAAAGTTTACCCGGGTCAAAACCCTCTCTAATATAAGAGTAACTATGAATACAATTTTGTGTGTAGATCCTACCGACTTAGAGCTAATGAAATGAGGGATAACGAACTACTTTAAATGTGGTTTAAAGAGAAAATGCAAGAGGATACTACTACAAGTAAGCAAGGAAGCAGTGGGGGCATAGAAGTTTTGTGAAGAACATGGCATTGTGGGCAAACTTTGATGAAATGAATGTGTTTATAAAGATGCCACATAAGCCTCATTACATTCCTCTGTTGAAGGACAAAGAAATCAATCGTGAAGGCTTAGCTATTTGGAGTATGGTGACTTTTATAGTTGAAATTTTTATAACACATGAATTAATCAAGGGAAAAAAAGAAGTGGTTCAAGGAAAAAGAGAAACATAAATTCAAGTATAACATAAGGGTGGATTGGTTAATAGTTGTTCTAGTGTTAGAAATTTCTAACATTATCTCAAAGCTAACCCGGGTTAAAGGCCTCTCCAATGTAATAAAAATAATATATATATATATATTATTAATCTCATTATATAGTTTTATCAATATCTCTGGTCTATAATTTATGTAATAACTAGTAGATACATAATAATTTTAGAGGCAATTCTCACTTAAACTATGAAAAAATATCAATTTCCCACTTAAATCAAACACTACTATAAATTATTATAAATAAAATTGTTACCCACGTACCGTTGTAACTATTAATTAATAACTATATTTAGTAATATATAATACAATTCACCAATATTTTCTATAATCAATTAAAAGTAACTATATTAATTTATTAAAAAAATAAAAGTAACTACAAAATATTTTATTCCAAGGAAGGTTTTGAGGAAATTTTTTTAAATTTTTTCTTTTCTAAAAAGGGGTATTGGACAAATTATTTTTATCCAACAGCTAGGAAATATTTTTTCTTAGATTTTTCCTTTTTAAAAGAGGGGTACTAGATCACGCAATTTTCATATTAGCAAGTTTTATTTCTTGTAGAAGGGGATAATTATTTTTTTGATTTGTTTCACTTAAGGAGACAATTTGTTTTTCAATGTTTTACATTTTCAGCGGCGAAGGGATAAATTTTATAATTTTTATTCAAGTATGAAGGAAGTTTTTTTTATATTTTTTTATTTTTCCAGCCAGGAACCCGTTGGAATAATTTTTTTTTATAATTTTTGTCTTTTTCAACGAGAAGCGAGGGACTTTATTTTAATTTTTAGATTATTTTTTCTTTTATGGTTGAGGGGGCTAGAACAAGTTTTATCTTTTCTTCATTTTTAGTAGGGGTCGGGGGTCCGAAAAATTAATTTTTTTATCTTTTTCAACAAAGGGATAGGGATGGGGAAGAGATTTATCTCATCTACATTATAAGATTGAGATGATATTTGTGTCATCTCTATTCAAAAATTGAGATGACATTTTCTTGTCACTCTTAATAAGATAGGATTTGTCCAATTAAAAATTTTGAGAATCTAGTAATAGGAAAATAAACTTTTTTTGATAATTATTAGTAATTTAATATGATATTTTTCGTCATTAATTTTTTAAATATGATACATAAATTTAGTATTTAATCCACAATAAATAAAAAATAAAAGTATCTTTGTAAATTGTGCATGTGATAAGATTTGACAACCAAAATTGAGATGGAATTTGTCACCTCTATGCTAAGTTTGAGATAAGATTTGTCTCATCTCTAATTTTGAAATTGAGAAAGTGTTTGTCCCATCTTCATTCTATGATTGACGTGTAATTTGTCTCATCTTCAAGTTTAGATTGAGATGGAATTTGTGTTATGTCCATTCTAAGATTGAGACATAATTTATGGTATATCTAATTTTAATACTGTGATGGAATATATTCCATGTTTATTCTGATACTGAGATGAGATTTGTCTCATCTTCAATCTTGATTCTGAGATAAAATTTGTCTAATTTCCATTATAAGATTTAGATTGGACTTGTCCACTCTCTTATTTGTCTTATTTCTATTATAAAATGCTATTTGATTTGTCCCTTCTCAAAATAGTAGAGGTTGGAGTGCTATTTTGTACAATAAATAGAGTATATATGGTGGGAAATACCCTTAACAGTTGAAGTCTTTGATTTATATGATTCAAAAGTATCTCAAAATTATGCATTATATTATATACACCAAGACTACTATTATAACATCAGTCTCAAAAGAGTTTTTAAACCTTCTGACTTGGTAAAGAAATCCTACTGCCAACTCATCGTTTCTTTGCATATGAATTTATATTTAGTACATACTCTATTGAATTTGATATATATATTATTGAATTTATACTCTATTAACTTTCTAGTGTCAATGATTGTTAATTCACTCGAAACTAATATGCATAATTCAACAAAGAATGATTAATTTACAGTTATTAAGATTTAGATCTCACAAATATATCTTATTAAAATAGATTTACATTATATAACACATTCATAAAACTTTGGTTTTTTTAAATAGAAGATTATAGCCTTTATGATATTAAAAATATATTATTATGTATATATAACTAGTTTTGGCATTTAAGGACATAATGACCAAACTTTAATGATTAAATACTAAAATATGATGTAATATTCTTACATGGATATAAGTAAACATATACAAGTAATACTTTTGATAATAGTTATATATAAGAATAACGAAAGTTGTTGATTATGCGTACCTATTCCATATTCTAGTCGTTTTGTACTTTTCTTTAAAAAAATCACATAGTTATATATATTAATAAAGTGATTAAGATAAAGAAAATTATTAAACATTAAACATTTATACTTAATCCCTACTTTTGTATACTATAATGCCTTTTCTTTGTTTTCTTAAAAAGATCTTGACCATTACTTAAATAAAAGAATATCCATGCTATAGTATAAACAAACTAACGTTTTCAAAAAAATAAATGATAGACTCCAAATCAATTATTCATAAAGTTTCTTAAAATAAACTTGAAATCACTTAATATCTACACAGAAGTTGTGATTAGAATTCTACATACCTTTGAATGTAATTAGAATTCTACATACCTTAATTGCGATATTATCAGCCCTTCCCTCTGAGTTCTCTTTATCCTCCATGGTCTTCTGAAAATGGGTCAACTTAAAAATAAGCTAAGTGACCAATGTTATTTGTTATATTTTTTTTTTGTGGTTGGGTAATGATAATAAAATTAAAAATAATAGATTCCCTTTATTGTTGAAATAATTGTATTGGTTTTTATGGTTTGGGGACAGTAAACCAAAAGGTTTAGCCACTAAAAAAATAATCTTATTGATCATATATACAATAGATGCAGTCATATTTGTTCCATCCCCATTATATGACTGGTATGTGATTTGTGTTATCTCTAATAATAAGATTAAGATGCTCATCTCCATTTTACGATTGAAATGGAATTCGTCTCATCTGAATTTTAGATTGAGATGTAATTTATCTCATCTTCATTCTAAGACTGAGAAGACATTTGTCTCATCTCTAATTTGAAAATGAGATGACATTTGTCCCCTCTCTAATTTGTCGAATCTCCATTATAAAATTGAGATGAGAAATGTACCTTTCCTAGAACTAGAGTATGGAGTGCTTTTCTGTAAAATACTTAGTTTTATTTGCAAGTTCATATGTATATATATATATACACACAATAATGAAAGTGTTATACAACTGACACCAAAGAAATATAGAATCACTTATCTTGGAAAACCACATAAGAGGCAATTGAATCTGTTTTGATCATACCCAAGTAAGGGATACCAATCACACAAATTCATAGAGTATTAATAAGCTGAAATAAATAGTCAATACTTGATCAACAACGAGAAGTCCCACGTAGCCAAAAAAAGACATGACCACCAAGTCGAGGGTAATATGTATCTGCCGATGTAGTGGAGTAGCAAACTTATATATGCTGAAGGAATAATGCTACATATGAAATTTACACGTGACGGTAGCATTTGCTACCCATTAAGATTCCTTTAGGAAGGCCCCAGAACGATCTAAGTTGTGCACTCACCTTGACCAAAGTGCACACCCATGCCAGTCACATGCGTGTACCCACAATATTTTATAAAGACCCTATCTACTACCGAATTAGGTACATTTTATCTTATTTTTAAAATTGAATACATGCGCTTTAGTATAAGCCAAACTAATGTTTTCACAAAAAAAAACATAGACTCTAAATCAATTATCGATAAAGATATTTAAAATAAACTATAAATCACTTAGTTCCTACACAAAAGAGGTATTCATAAACTCTTGATAACTTTGAATGTAATAATAATTTTACTTACATCAGTTGCGAAATTACCAGCTCTTCTCTCCGAGTTCTCTTTATCCTCCAATGTCTTTTGAAAATGGGTCAGCGTAAAAATAAGCAGAGTGACCAAGGTTATTTGTCATAGTCTTTTTCTTTTGGTTAGGTAAGGATAATAAAATTAACAATGACAGATGCCTATTAGTGCTGAAATAATTCTATGAGGTTTTATGGGTTGGGGATAGTAAAACAAAAGACTTATCCATAATCTTATTGATAACATATACAATAGACAAAATCATATTTGGAGATAAAGACAACTTGTTTTCTAAGTAAACCTTAGAGAAAAATCTAAGTTTAGGCCAAAGGTTTCTAAATTAACATTTTAAGGCTAGACATATTCAGAATTACCATTTTTAGGTTATTTAAACAACTCCGTGAGATATTTTATAGATTTGAAAATTAAATTAGGCATTTCAAATAAACTATATCATTATTTGACCAAATCAAAGATTTGTAACTCTATTTGAAATATCCAAGTTGTTTTTAAAATCTATGAAATATCGCACAGAATTAGTAAAGTGGCCTAAAAATGGTACTTTTGAATGTGTTTGGTCTAAAAAGGTACTATTGAATATGTTTAGTCTAAAATGGTACTTTTGAAACGTTTGGCCTAAAAATGAATTTTGCTCTTAACCTTCATAAGGTTTTTTCATGAGCTTGATATGTGCATTGTAAATCTATGGACTAAGGTTTAATATCCATAAAAATAGTTTATAATATTTTATCCTAAAATAATATTTATTTATGTACAAGAATATGTAGAAAAATAGACACAAAGAACTAAATAGAAGTAAAAAATATTCAGTTATCGATACCATCTTAAAAAAAATTCCAAACAAGTAACTATATGTAGAAGTGATATTGCTATTAGATACTATAATCCTCCTTTTTATATTATTTCAAAATCCTAAAAATATATATTAGTGATAGAATAAAAAAATTATATTGATCAACAATTTCACTAATATGATGGAAATTCCTTCTAATATGTTTGGATATTTGGTGAAACCTTGGCTCCTTTGCTTGAGTAATAGCTCCATCTTTATCATAAAATCAAGTAATTGAAAATTTAGTGGATGGAATCACGTTATGCTCCCTCACAAGATTTTTTATCCGATCAATTACCTTTGATAAATTGCATATCGCAACGTATTTTACTTACGTGGTGCAAAAGATATATATTGCTTGTTCGGAACTCTTTCAACTAACAATTACATAAATACATGTAAAATACATAGATGAAGACTTTCCATCATCTTTTCCACAATCAAAATACGAATAAGTATACCCTTATATACAACGGTATAACCTTCGATAAATTTACGAGTAAATCACATTTTTAGGTCATTACTTATCGTCTAAATTTTTTTTTAGGCCAAACGTTCTAGAATGCTAATTTTCAGGCCAAATGTATTAAAAATATCTATTTGACCACATCACAAACTATCTATTTGAAGTGTCTACATTACCCTTAAAATCTATGAAATATCTCACATAATTAGTGGAATGACCCTAAAAATGTGCATTTTTAATATGTTTAGCATATAAATGAATATTCTGATATATTTGGTCTGAAAATAGTTTCAGGCCATATATTATGGCCTAAAATTGGAATTTAATCAAAATTTAAATAACAACCTAATGTATTCTAAAGTACTATATGATTTGTTTTACAATAATCTAATGTCCAATGTTTGAATTAGAGTGACATATACCCAATATCTTTATAGCTTGCAAAATCTCAAGCCTTGCACATAACATGTAAATCATAAGACTACATATTGTCGAAGTTTAATGCAATATTTACATATGTTCTCCTTCTTCTATTTAAGAGTCTTGGGAGACATCTCTTTAGAAAGATCGATTCCATGCTTTATATTAAATAAATCTTTCCATATTTTTTTACTTTCGACTTTTTTAACACTTTACCGAAGAAGATTCTTTGAGAGAGACCAATTCTTTTGCTCTAACTCAGAATATAAGAATTCACAAAATATAAGTTGCATATCCCAAATATTTTGTGGAAGGAGGTATGCTTAACCAGATCTTACATATCATCATCACATATATCATCTCTAGTGATCAATTGTTGAACTCCCACTAATCTCATCTTAAGCGCAAGGTTCATCTTCATTTTTAATGAAACCTCACTTTGATACATCATTATTAAACTAAAGAGCAAATCCTATTTTAGGTAAAAGTGACAGCAAGATTATATTGAGGCATGGATGTATATACAACAAGATATAATAGTTACATGTGTTAATATATTCAGATATTAAAATAATATTTAACAGTGCTCAATATTTTTTGTACTACTATATTCTTACGATTATTATATATATGTTTCTCGAAATAACAAATTTAGTATATATAAGAGTTATAATATAAAATAAATATAAGTCATAGTTCTCCATACAATATTGAAACACGGATCATATATTAACAACGTTCAACAATATATTAAATATCTAAAGATCACGTACACTAGGCAAAGAGTTGTTAGAAATAAATTCAAGCGTCCTTGAATGAATTAAAATTGGGTCACAATGCATGAAAACTCTTCTATTATAGTTTAAAATAAAAATATTAGGCTAATAACAAATGATATTCGAAGTTTAACGATATTTGATTCAATTCTATGTCTTTTATAAAAAAAAGGTACGAGGTAAGATAACATTCATTTTAATTCGTTACATAAGTAGGAATCTGAAATGAATATAACAAGAACAGATAGTCCTGTTGGACAAGTAAATTATTCAGAGACCCATTAAAAATTATATAAATGTTATACAAAAATAAGCTAATCATGATAAATTTCTTTTAGTTTTTTTATAAATGAAAATAAATTTGAATTAAGATGATTAGTTACATTTTTTAGTTTTTAAAACATTATCTGTATTCACTATTTTTTTATTTTTCAAAATTAAAAAAAATCAGTTTAGTTTCATTTTTTATACGGTAAATGAGTAATTTACGGTTAGTGTTTTTACTAGAGTTATACGTAATATTTTCATCATCAAAAGGCGGCGTGAGCACGAGTCGGTTGATGGATTCTCAACACGAGGATTGCCAAATTGGGAATCTTAACCTAATGTGAATTTAATACTTTTTTTAATTTCGGGTTAGTGGTTGTTATATTTGATCAAAACAAAGATAATTTATTATGTTTGAAATTCCAAATTAATTACTTAAAAAAAGGTAAGCACCCAAAAATATTTCAATTAATCTAAAAACAAAATTAAATAATAAAATCTACCTTATTACTATTATATGTCAATATACTAGATGTTGAACTCAATTGACGACAATATTTATAACAAGTATATTCCAAAAAAATATTGAACTATGAAAAAAATGACAAGTTGGATGTTAAAAGTTATCAATGAATGACTATTTGTTATGAATAGATATATTGTATATTAAAATAAAAATTTAAAAAAATGCTCAACCCATTTATTTTTAAATTTGTATACAATGTGATATTTTATGTTTTAGTTGGGCTAGGTTTGGTTTTACCTTTTGGCTAGACTAAATTTTCTCTATCATATCACTAGATCTGGTCTTATCAGGTCCATTGCCAACCAACATAAATCTAGAAAGACGTCTTTTACTAATTTCATACTCTGTCTCTACATTTTCTTATACAACAATTTTATCATCAACTGTGTAAAAGAAATCATTAGATCCAAAACACCTTCGAAGACTTGAATCATAAAATCATAACTTGATAAATATAAGTTTTTCTTTAATCAGGTCTTTAATGTGTTTTAGATTGAATTTCTTTTCTTTTTATTTTTTAATTTATCCCCGCTTATTTTTGAGTTTAGTTAAGATGTAATCAAATATGTTACTGATCTTCAATTATTACTCTTATAACGAAAGAAGGTTTATCTCTTGTCTTACTAAATGGATATAATTTGATCCAAATTAAATTGGGCTTTGTTAATATTATTGTTTCTACAAATAAAATTATCTTTTAAATTAGACAAGCTAAAATAAGAAACCCAAATCGCAGGGGTTTGGAGGAGATATTGAGGCATAAGTAAAAGTGACAGCAAGATTATATTGAGGCATGGATGAATATACAACAAGATATAATAGTTACATGTGTTAATATATTCAGATATTAAAATAAGATTTAACTGTGCTCAATAATTTTTGTACTACTATATTCTTACGATTATTATATATATGTTTCTCGAAATAACAAATTTAGTATTTATAAGAGTTATAATATAAAATAAATATAAGTCATAGTTCTCCATACAATATTGAAACACGGATCATATATTAACAACGTTCAACAATATATTAAATATCTAAAGTTCATGTACACTAGGCAAAGAGTTGTTAGAAATAAATTCAAGCGTCCTTGAATGAATTAAAATTGGGTCACCATGCATGAAAACTCTCCTATTATAGTTTAAAATAAAAATATTAGGCTAATAACAAATGATATTCGAAGTTTAACAATATTTGATTCAATTCTATATCTTTTATAAAAAAAAGGTACGAGGTAAGATAACATTCATTTTAATTCGTTACATAACTAGGGATCTGAAATGAATATAACAAGAAAAGATATTCCTGTTGGACAAGTAAATTATTCAGAGACCCATTAAAAATTATATAAATGTTATACAAAAATAAACTAATCATGATAAATTACTTTTAGATTTTTTATAAATGAAAATAAATTTGAATCAAGATGATTAGTTACATTTTTTAGTTTTTAAAACATTATCTGTATTCACAATTTTTTTATTTTTTAAAATTAAAAAAAATCAGTTTACTTTCATTTTTTATATGGTAAATGAGTAATTTATGGTTAGTGTTTTTACTAGAGTTATACGTAATATTTTCATCAAAAGGAGGCGTGAGCACGAGTCGGTTGAAGGATTCTCATCACGAGGATTGCCAAATTGGGAATGTTAACCCTGTGTGAATTTATTACTTTTTTAATTTCAGGTTAGTGGTTGTTATATTTGATCAAAACAAATATAATTTATTATATTTGAAATTCCAAATTAATTACTTAAAAAAAGGTATGCACCCAAAAATATTTCAACTAATCTAAAAACAAAATTAAATAATAAAATCTACCTTATTACTATTATATGTCAATATACTAGATATTGAAGTCAATTGACGACAATATTTATAACAAGTATATTCCAAAAAAATATTGAACTATGAAAAAAATGACAAGTTTGATGTTAAAAGTTATTAATGAATGACTATTTATTATGAATAGATATATTATATATTAAAATAAAAGTTTAAAAAAATGCTCAACCCATTTATTTTTAAATTTGTATACAATGAGATATTTTATGTTTTATTTGGGCTAGGTTTTATTTTACCTTTTGGCTAGACTAAATTTTCTCTATCATATCACTAGATCTGGCCTTATTAGGTCCATTTCTTATACAACAATTTCATCATCAACTGTGTAAAAAAAAATCATTAGATCCAAAACACCTTCGAAGACTTGAATCATAAAATCATAACTTGATAAATACAAGTTTTTCTTTAATCAGGTCTTTAATGTGTTTTAGATTGAATTTCTTTTCTTTTGATTTTTTAATTTATCCCCGATTATTTTTGAGTTTAGTTAAGATGTAATCAAATATGTTACTGATCTTCAATTATTACTCTTATAACGAAAGAAGGTTTATCTCTTGTCTTACTAAATGGATATAATTTGTTCCAAATTAAATTGGGCTTTGTTAATATTATTGTTTCTACAAATAAAATTATCTTTTAAATTAGACAAGCTAAAATAAGAAACCCAAATCGCAGGGGTTTGGAGGAGATATTGAGGCATAAGTAAAAGTGACAGCAAGATTATATTGAGGCATGGATGTATATACAACAAGATATAATAGTTACATGTGTTAATATATTCAGATATTAAAATAACATTTAACGGTGCTCAATATTTTTTGTACTACTATATTCTTACGATTATTATATATATGTTTCTCGAAATAACTAATCTAGTATATATAAGAGTTATAATATAAAATAAATATAAGTCATAGTTCTCCATACAATATTGAAACACGGATCATATATTAACAACGTTCAACAATATATTAAATATCTAAAGTTCAGGTACACTAGGCAAAGAGTTGTTAGAAATAAATTCAAGCGTCCTTGAATGAATTAAAATTGGGTCACCATGCATGAAAACTCTTCTATTATAGTTTAAAATAAAAATATTAGGCTAATAACAAATGATATTCAAAGTTTAACAATATTTGATTCAATTCTATATCTTTTATAAAAAAAAGGTACGAGGTAAGATAACTTTCATTTTAATTCGTTACATAACTAGGGATCTGAAATGAATATAACAAGAAAAGATATTCCTGTTGGACAAGTAAATTATTTAGAGACCTATTAAAAATTATATAAATGTTATACAAAAATAAACTAATCATGATAAATTTCTTTTAGATTTTTTATAAATGAAAATAAATTTGAATTAAGATGATTAGTTACATTTTTTAGTTTTTAAAACATTATCTGTATTCACTATTTTTTTATTTTTTTTAAAATTAAAAAAAATCAGTTTAGTTTCATTTTTTATACGGTAAATGAGTAATTTACGGTTAGTGTTTTTACTAGAGATATACGTAATATTTTCATCAAAAGGCGGCGTGAGCACGAGTCGGTTAATGAATTCTCAACACAAGGATTGCCAAATTGGGAATGTTAACCTAATGTGAATTTAATACTTTTTTTAATTTCGGGTTAGTGGTTGTTATATTTGATCAAAACAAAGATAATTTATTATGTTTGAAATTCCAAATTAATTACTTAAAAAAAGGTAAGCACCCAAAAATATGTCAATTAATCTAAAAACAAAATTAAATAATAAAATCTACCTTATTACTATTATATGTCAATATACTAGATGTTGAACTCAATTGACGACAATATTTATAACAAGTATATTCCAAAAAAATATTGAACTATGAAAAAAATGACAAGTTGGATGTTAAAAGTTATCAATGAATGACTATTTGTTATGAATAGATATATTGTATATTAAAATAAAAGTTTAAAAAAATGCTCAACCCATTTATTTTTAAATTTGTATACAATTGGATATTTTATGTTTTAGTTGGG
Organism: Nemophila menziesii; assembly: GCA_029959085.1. Lineage (NCBI taxonomy): Eukaryota > Viridiplantae > Streptophyta > Magnoliopsida > Boraginales > Hydrophyllaceae > Nemophila > Nemophila menziesii. The sequence goes on along the minus strand of JARWIR010000011.1, from coordinate 36,090,818 downwards.
CTAGGTTTGGTTTTACCTTTTGGCTAGACTAAATTTTCTCTATCACATCACTAGATCTGGTCTCTTATCAGGTCCATTGCCAACCAACATAAATCTGGAAACACGTCTTTTCTAATTTCATACACTGTCTCTACATTTTCTTATACAACAATTTTATCATCAACTGTGTAAAAGAAATCATTAGATCCAAAACACCTTCGAAGACTTGAATCATAAAATCATAACTTGATAAATATAAGTTTTTCTTTAATCAGGTCTTTAATGTGTTTTAGATTGAATTTCTTTTCTTTTGATTTTTTAATTTATCCCCGCTTATTTTTGAGTTTAGTTAAGATGTAATCAAATATGTTACTGATCTCCAATTATTACTCTTATAACGAAAGAAGGTTTATCTCTTGTCTTACTAAATGGATATAATTTGATCCAAATTAAATTGGGCTTTGTTAATATTATTGTTTCTACAAATAAAATTATCTTTTAAATTAGACAAGCTAAAATAAGAAACCCAAATCGCAGGGGTTTGGAGGAGATATTGAGGCATAAGTAAAAGTGACAGCAAGATTATATTGAGGCATGGATGAATATACAACAAGATATAATAGTTACATGTGTTAATATATTCAGATATTAAAATAAGATTTAACGGTGCTCAATATTTTTTGTACTACTATATTCTTACGATTATTATATATATGTTTCTCGAAATAACAAATTTAGTATTTATAAGAGTTATAATATAAAATAAATATAAGTCATAGTTCTCCATACAATATTGAAACACGGATCATATATTAACAACCTTCAACAATATATTAAATATCTAAAGTTCAGGTACACTAGGCAAAGAGTTGTTAGAAATAAATTCAAGCGTCCTTGAATGAATTAAAATTGGGTCACCATGCATGAAAACTCTTCTATTATAGTTTAAAATAAAAATATTAGGCGAATAACAAATGATATTCGAAGTTTAACGATATTTGATTCAATTCTATATCTTTTATAAAAAAATGGTACGAGGTAAGATAACATTCATTTTAATTCGTTACATAACTAGGGATCTGAAATGAATATAACAAGAAAAGATATTCCTGTTGGACACGTAAATTATTCAGAGACCCATTAAAAATTATATAAATGTTATACAAAAATAAACTAATCATGATAAATTTCTTTTAGATTTTTTATAAATGAAAATAAATTTGAATCAAGATAAATTAGTTACATTTTTTAGTTTTTAAAACATTATCTGAATTCACAATTTTTTTATTTTTTAAAATTAAAAAAAATCAGTTTAGTTTCATTTTTTATATGGTAAATGAGTAATTTATGGTTAGTGTTTTTACTAGAGTTATACGTAATATTTTCATCAAAAGGAGGCGTGAGCACGAGTCGGTTGAAGGATTCTCATCACGAGGATTGCCAAATTGGGAATGTTAACCCTGTGTGAATTTATTACTTTTTTAATTTCAGGTTAGTGGTTGTTATATTTTATCAAAACAAATATAATTTATTATATTTGAAATTCCAAATTAATTACTTAAAAAAAGGTAAGCACCCAAAAATATTTCAACTAATCTAAAAACAAAATTAAATAATAAAATCTACCTTATTACTATTATATGTCAATATAATAGATATTGAAGTCAATTGACGACAATATGTATAACAAGTATATTCCAAAAAATATTGAACTATGAAAAAAATGACAAGTTGGATGTTAAAAGTTATTAATGAATGACTATTTGTTATGAATAGATATATTATATATTAAAATAAAAGTTTAAAAAAATGCTCAACCCATTTATTTTTAAATTTGTATACAATGAGATATTTTATGTTTAATTTGGGCTAGGTTTGATTTTACCTTTTGGCTAGATTAAATTTTCTCTATCATATCACTAGATCTGGCCTTATCAGGTCCATTGCCAACCAACATAAATCTAACGTCTTTTCTAATTTCATACTCTGTCTCTACATTTTCTTATACAACAATTTTATCATCAACTGTGTAAAAAAAATCATTAGATCCAAAACACCTTCGAAGACTTGAATCATAAAATCATAACTTGATAAATATAAGTTTTTCTTTAATCAGGTCTTTAATGTGTTTTAGATTGAATTTCTTTTCTTTTGATTTTTTAATTTATCCCTGATTATTTTTGAGTTTAGTTAAGATGTAATCAAATATGTTACTGATCTCCAATTATTACTCTTATAACGAAAGAAGGTTTATCTCTTGTTCTTACTAAATGGATATAATTTGATCCAAATTAAATTGGGCTTTGTTAATATTATTGTTTCTACAAATAAAATTATCTTTTAAATTAGACAAGCTAAAATAAGAAACCCAAATCGCAGGGGTTTGGAGGAGATATTGAGGCATAAGTAAAAGTGACAGCAAGATTATATTGAGGCATGGATGTATATACAACAAGATATAATAGTTACATGTGTTAATATATTCAGATATTAAAATAACATTTAACGGTGCTCAATATTTTTTGTACTACTATATTCTTACGATTATTATATATATGTTTCTCGAAATAACTAATTTAGTATATATAAGAGTTATAATATAAAATAAATATAAGTCATAGTTCTCCATACAATATTAAAACACGGATCATATATTAACAACGTTCAACAATATATTAAATATCTAAAGTTCAGGTACACTAGGCAAAGAGTTGTTAGAAATAAATTCAAGCGTCCCTGAATGAATTAAAATTGGGTCACCATGCATGAAAACTCTTCTATTATAGTTTAAAATCAAAATATTAGGCTAATAACAAATGATATTCGAAGTTTAACGATATTTGATTCAATTCTATGTCTTTTATAAAAAAAAGGTACGAGGTAAGATAACATTCATTTTAATTCGTTACATAAGTAGGGATCTGAAATGAATATAACAAGAACAGATAGTCCTGTTGGATAAGTAAATTATTCAGAGACCCATTAAAAATTATATAAATGTTATAAAAAAATAAACTAATCATGATAAATTTCTTTTAGATTTTTTATAAATGAAAATAAATTTGAATTAAGATGATTAGTTACATTTTTTAGATTTTAAAACATTATCTGTATTCACTATTTTTTTTTTTTTAAAATTAAAAAAAATCAGCTTAGTTTCATTTTTTATACGGTAAATGAGTAATTTACGGTTAGTATTTTTACTAGAGTTATACGTAATATTTTCTTCAAAAGGCGGCGTGAGCACGAGTCGGTTGATGGATTCTCAACACGAGGATTGCCAAATTGGGAATGTTAACCTAATGTGAATTTAATACTTTTTTTAATTTCGGGTTAGTGGTTGTTATATTTGATCAAAACAAAGATAATTTATTATGTTTGAAATTCCAAATTAATTACTTAAAAAAAGGTAAGCACCCAAAAATATTTCAATTAATCTAAAAACAAAATTAAATAATAAAATCTACCTTATTACTATTATATGTCAATATACTAGATGTTGAACTCAATTGACGACAATATTTATAACAAGTATATTCCAAAAAAATATTGAACTATGAAAAAAATGACAAGTTGGATGTTAAAAGTTATCAATGAATTACTATTTGTTATGAATAGATATATTGTATATTAAAATAAAAGTTTAAAAAAATGCTCAACCCATTTATTTTTAAATTTGTATACAATGGGATATTTTATGTTTTAGTTGGGCTATGTTTGGTTTTACCTTTTGGCTAGACTAAATTTTCTCTATCATATCACTAGATCTGGTCTCTTATCAGGTCCATTGCCAACCAACATAAATCTGGAAACACGTCTTTTCTAATTTCATACACTGTCTCTATATTTTCTTATACAACAATTTTATCATCAACTGTGTAAGAAATCATTAGATCCAAAACACCTTCGAAGACTTGAATCATAAAATCATAACTTGATAAATATAAGTTTTTCTTTAATCAGGTCTTTCATGTGTTTTAGATTGAATTTCTTTTCTTTTGATTTTTTAATGTATCCCCGCTTATTTTTTAGTTTAGTTAAGATGTAATCAAATATGTTACTGATCTCCAATTATTACTCTTATAACGAAAGAAGGTTTATCTCTTGTCTTACTAAATGGATATAATTTGATCCAAATTAAATTGGGCTTTGTTAATATTATTGTTTCTACAAATAAAATTATCTTTTAAATTAGACAAGCTAAAATAAGAAACCCAAATCGCAGGGGTTTGGAGGAGATATTGAGGCATAAGTAAAAGTGACAGCAAGATTATATTGAGGCATGGATGAATATACAACAAGATATAATAGTTACATGTGTTAATATATTCAGATATTAAAATAAGATTTAACGGTGCTCAATATTTTTTGTACTACTATATTCTTACGATTATTATATATATGTTTCTCGAAATAACAAATTTAGTATTTATAAGAGTTATAATATAAAATAAATATAAGTCATAGTTCTCCATACAATATTGAAACACGGATCATATATTAACAACGTTCAACAATATATTAAATATCTAAAGTTCAGGTACACTAGGCAAAGAGTTGTTAGAAATAAATTCAAGCGTCCTTGAATGAATTAAAATTGGGTCACCATGCATGAAAACTCTCCTATTATAGTTTAAAATAAAAATATTAGGCTAATAACAAATGATATTCGAAGTTTAACAATATTTGATTCAATTCTATATCTTTTATAAAAAAAAGGTACGAGGTAAGATAACATTCATTTTAATTCGTTACATAACTAGGGATCTGAAATGAATATAAAAGAAAAGATATTCCTGTTGGACAAGTAAATTATTCAGAGACCCATTAAAAATTATATAAATGTTATACAAAAATAAACTAATCATGATAAATTTCTTTTAGATTTTTTATAAATGAAAATAAATTTGAATCAAGATGATTAGTTACATTTTTTAGTTTTTAAAACATTATCTGTATTCACAATTTTTTTATTTTTTAAAATTAAAAAAAATCATTTTAGTTTCATTTTTTATATGGTAAATGAGTAATTTATGGTTAGTGTTTTTACTAGAGTTATACGTAATATTTTCATCAAAAGGAGGCGTGAGCACGAGTCGGTTGAAGGATTCTCATCACGAGGATTGCCAAATTGGGAATGTTAACCCTGTGTGAATTTATTACTTTTTTAATTTCAGGTTAATGTTTGTTATATTTTATCAAAACAAATATAATTTATTATATTTGAAATTTCGAATTAATTACTTAAAAAAAGGTAAGCACCCAAAAATATTTCAACTAATCTAAAAACAAAATTAAATAATAAAATCTACCTTATTACTATTATATGTCAATATAATAGATATTGAAGTCAATTGACGACAATATTTATAACAAGTATATTCCAAAAAATATTGAACTATGAAAAAAATGACAAGTTGGATGTTAAAAGTTATTAATGAATGACTTTTTGTTATGAATAGATATATTATATATTAAAATAAAAGTTTAAAAAAATGCTCAACCCATTTATTTTTAAATTTGTATACAATGAGATATTTTATGTTTTATTTGGGCTAGGTTTGATTTTACCTTTTGGCTAGACTAAATTTTCTCTATCATATCACTAGATCTGGCCTTATCAGGTCCATTGCCAACCAACATAAATCTAACGTCTTTTCTAATTTCATACTCTGTCTCTACATTTTCTTATACAACAATTTTATCATCAACTGTGTAAAAAAAATCATTAGATCCAAAACACCTTCGAAGACTTGAATCATAAAATCATAACTTGATAAATATAAGTTTTTCTTTAATCAGGTCTTTAATGTGTTTTAGATTGAATTTCTTTTCTTTTGATTTTTTAATTTATCCCTGATTATTTTTTAGTTTAGTTAAGATGTAATCAAATATGTTACTGATCTCCAATTATTACTCTTATAACGAAAGAAGGTTTATCTCTTGTTCTTACTAAATGGATATAATTTGATCCAAATTAAATTGGGCTTTGTTAATATTATTGTTTCTACAAATAAAATTATCTTTTAAATTAGACAAGCTAAAATAAGAAACCCAAATCCCAGGGGTTTGGAGGAGATATTGAGGCATAAGTAAAAGTGACAGCAAGATTATATTGAGGCATGGAGTATATACAACAAGATATAATAGTTACATGTGTTAATATATTAAGACATTAAAATAACATTTAACGGTGCTCAATATTTTTTGTACTACTATATTCTTACGATTATTATATATATGTTTCTCGAAATAACTAATTTAGTATATATAAGAGTTATAATATAAAATAAATATAAGTCATAGTTCTCCAAACAATATTAAAACACGGATCATATATTAACAACGTTCAACAATATATTAAATATCTAAAGTTCAGGTACACTAGGCAAAGAGTTGTTAGAAATAAATTCAAGCGTCCCTGAATGAATTAAAATTGGGTCACCATGCATGAAAACTCTTCTATTATAGTTTAAAATAAAAATATTAGGCTAATAACAAATGATATTCGAAGTTTAACGATATTTGATTCAATTCTATGTCTTTTATAAAAAAAAGGTACGAGGTAAGATAACATTCATTTTAATTCGTTACATAAGTAGGGATCTGAAATGAATATAACAAGAACAGATAGTCCTGTTGGATAAGTAAATTATTCAGAGACCCATTAAAAATTATATAAATGTTACAAAAAAATAAACTAATCATGATAAATTTCTTTTAGATTTTTTATAAATGAAAATAAATTTGAATTAAGATGATTAGTTACATTGTTTAGATTTTAAAACATTATCTGTATTCACTATTTTTTTATTTTTTAAAATTAAAAAAAATCAGCTTAGTTTCATTTTTTATACGGTAAATGAGTAATTTACGGTTAGTATTTTTACTAGAGTTATACGTAATATTTTCTTCAAAAGGCGGCGTGAGCACGAGTCGGTTGATGGATTCTCAACACGAGGATTGCCAAATTGGGAATGTTAACCTAATGTGAATTTAATACTTTTTTTAATTTCGGGTTAGTGGTTGTTATATTTGATCAAAACAAAGATAATTTATTATGTTTGAAATTCCAAATTAATTACTTAAAAAAAGGTAAGCACCCAAAAATATTTCAATTAATCTAGAAACAAAATTAAATAATAAAATCTACCTTATTACTATTATATGTCAATATACTAGATGTTGAACTCAATTGACAACAATATTTATAACAAGTATATTCCAAAAAAATATTGAACTATGAAAAAAATGACAAGTTGGATGTTAAAAGTTATCAATGAATGACTATTTGTTATGAATAGATATATTGTATATTAAAATAAAAGTTTAAAAAAATGCTCAACCCATTTATTTTTAAATTTGTATACAATGGGATATTTTATGTTTTAGTTGGGCTAGGTTTGGTTTTACCTTTTGGCTAGACTAAATTTTCTCTATCATATCACTAGATCTGGTCTTATCAGGTCCATTGCCAAATAACATAAATCTGGAAAAACGTCTTTTCTAATTTCATACTCTGTCTCTACATTTTCTTATACGACAATTTTATCATCAACTGTGTAAAAGAAATCAATAGATCCAAAACACCTTCGAAGACTTGAATTATAAAATCATAACTTGATAAATATAAGTTTTTCTTTAATCAGGTCTTTAATGTGTTTTAGATTGAATTTCTTTTCTTTTGATTTTTTAATTTATCCCCGCTTATTTTTGAGTTTAGTTAAGATGTAATCAAATATGTTACTGACCTCTAATTATTACTCTTATAACGAAAGAAGGTTTATCTCTTGTCTTACTAAATGGATATAATTTGATCCAAATTAAATTGGGCTTTGTTAATATTATTGTTTCTACAAATAAAATTATCTTTTAAATTAGACAAGCTAAAATAAGAAACCCAAATCGCAGGGGTTTGGAGGAGATATTGAGGCATAAGTAAAAGTGACAGCAAGATTATATTGAGGCATGGATGAATATACAACAAGATATAATAGTTACATGTGTTAATATATTCAGATATTAAAATAAGATTTAACGGTGCTCAATATTTTTTGTACTACTATATTCTTACGATTATTATATATATGTTTCTCGAAATTTACAAATTTAGTATTTTTAAGAGTTATAATATAAAATAAATATAAGTCATAGTTCTCCATACAATATTGAAACACGGATCATATATTAACAACGTTCGACAATATATTAAATATCTAAAGTTCAGGTACACTAGGCAAAGAGTTGTTAGAAATAAATTCAAGCGTCCTTGAATGAATTAAAATTGGGTCACCATGCATGAAGACTCTCCTACTATAGTTTAAAATAAAAATATTAGGCTAATAACAAATGATATTCAAAGTTTAACAATATTTGATTCAATTCTATATCTTTTATAAAAAAAAGGTACGAGGTAAGATAACTTTCATTTTAATTCGTTACATAACTAGGGATCTGAAATGAATATAACAAGAAAAGATATTCCTGTTGGACAAGTAAATTATTTAGAGACCCATTAAAAATTATATAAATGTTATACAAAAATAAACTAATCATGATAAATTTCTTTTAGATTTTTTATAAATGAAAATAAATTTGAATTAAGATGATTAGTTACATTTTTTAGTTTTTAAAACATTATCTGTATTCACTATTTTTTTATTTTTTAAAATTAAAAAAAATCAGTTTAGTTTCATTTTTTATACGGTAAATGAGTAATTTACGGTTAGTGTTTTTACTAGAGATATACGTAATATTTTCATCAAAAGGCGGCGTGAGCACGAGTCGGTTAATGGATTCTCAACACGAGGATTGCCAAATTGGGAATGTTAACCTAATGTGAATTTAATACTTCTTTTAATTTCAGGTTAGTGGTTGTTATATTTGATCAAAACAAAGATAATTTATTATGTTTGAAATTCCAAATTAATTACTTAAAAAAAGGTAAGCACCCAAAAATATTTTAATTAATCTAAAAACAAAATTAAATAATAAAATCTACCTTGTTACTATTATATGTCAATATACTAGATGTTGAACTCAATTGACGACAATATTTATAACAAGTATATTCCAAAAAAATATTGAACTATGAAAAAAATGACAAGTTGGATGTTAAAAGTTATCAATGAATGACTATTTGTTATGAATAGATATATTGTATATTAAAATAAAAGTTTAAAAAAATGCTCAACCCATTTATTTTTAAATTTGTATACAATGGGATATTTTATGTTTTAGTTGGGCTAGGTTTGGTTTTACCTTTTGACTAGACTAAATTTTCTCTATCATATCACTAGATCTGGTCTCTTATCAGGTCCATTGCCAAGCAACATAAATCTGGAAACACGTCTTTTCTAATTTCATACACTGTCTCTACATTTTCAAAGAAATTATTAGATCCAAAACACCTTCGAAGACTTGAATCATAAAATCATAACTTGATAAATATAAGTTTTTCTTTAATCAGGTCTTTCATGTGTTTTAGATTGAATTTCTTTTCTTTTGATTTTTTAATGTATCCCCGCTTATTTTTTAGTTTAGTTAAGATGTAATCAAATATGTTACTGATCTCCAATTATTACTCTTATAACGAAAGAAGGTTTATCTCTTGTCTTACTAAATGGATATAATTTGATCCAAATTAAATTGGGCTTTGTTAATATTATTGTTTCTACAAATAAAATTATCTTTTAAATTAGACAAGCTAAAATAAGAAACCCAAATCGCAGGGGTTTGGAGGAGATATTGAGGCATAAGTAAAAGTGACAGCAAGATTATATTGAGGCATGGATGAATATACAACAAGATATAATAGTTACATGTGTTAATATATTCAGATATTAAAATAAGATTTAACGGTGCTCAATATTTTTTGTACTACTATATTCTTACGATTATTATATATATGTTTCTCGAAATAACAAATTTAGTATTTATAAGAGTTATAATATAAAATAAATATAAGTCATAGTTCTCCATACAATATTGAAACACGGATCATATATTAACAACGTTCAACAATATATTAAATATCTAAAGTTCAGGTACACTAGGCAAAGAGTTGTTAGAAATAAATTCAAGCGTCCTTGAATGAATTAAAATTGGGTCACCATGCATGAAAACTCTCCTATTATAGTTTAAAATAAAAATATTAGGCTAATAACAAATGATATTCGAAGTTTAACAATATTTGATTCAATTCTATATCTTTTATAAAAAAAAGGTACGAGGTAAGATAACATTCATTTTAATTCGTTACATAACTAGGGATCTGAAATGAATATAAAAGAAAAGATATTCCTGTTGGACAAGTAAATTATTCAGAGACCCATTAAAAATTATATAAATGTTATACAAAAATAAACTAATCATGATAAATTTCTTTTAGATTTTTTATAAATGAAAATAAATTTGAATCAAGATGATTAGTTACATTTTTTAGTTTTTAAAACATTATCTGTATTCACAATTTTTTTATTTTTTAAAATTAAAAAAAATCATTTTAGTTTCATTTTTTATATGGTAAATGAGTAATTTATGGTTAGTGTTTTTACTAGAGTTATACGTAATATTTTCATCAAAAGGAGGCGTGAGCACGAGTCGGTTGAAGGATTCTCATCACGAGGATTGCCAAATTGGGAATGTTAACCCTGTGTGAATTTATTACTTTTTTAATTTCAGGTTAATGGTTGTTATATTTTATCAAAACAAATATAATTTATTATATTTGAAATTTCGAATTAATTACTTAAAAAAAGGTAAGCACCCAAAAATATTTCAACTAATCTAAAAACAAAATTAAATAATAAAATCTACCTTATTACTATTATATGTCAATATAATAGATATTGAAGTCAATTGACGACAATATTTATAACAAGTATATTCCAAAAAATATTGAACTATGAAAAAAATGACAAGTTGGATGTTAAAAGTTATTAATGAATGACTTTTTGTTATGAATAGATATATTATATATTAAAATAAAAGTTTAAAAAAATGCTCAACCCATTTATTTTTAAATTTGTATACAATGAGATATTTTATGTTTTATTTGGGCTAGGTTTGATTTTACCTTTTGGCTAGACTAAATTTTATCTATCATATCACTAGATCTGGCCTTATCAGGTCCATTGCCAACCAACATAAATCTAACGTCTTTTCTAATTTCATACTCTGTCTCTACATTTTCTTATACAACAATTTTATCATCAACTGTGTAAAAAAAATCATTAGATCCAAAACACCTTCGAAGACTTGAATCATAAAATCATAACTTGATAAATATAAGTTTTTCTTTAATCAGGTCTTTAATGTGTTTTAGATTGAATTTCTTTTCTTTTGATTTTTTAATTTATCCCTGATTATTTTTTAGTTTAGTTAAGATGTAATCAAATATGTTACTGATCTCCAATTATTACTCTTATAACGAAAGAAGGTTTATCTCTTGTTCTTACTAAATGGATATAATTTGATCCAAATTAAATTGGGCTTTGTTAATATTATTGTTTCTACAAATAAAATTATCTTTTAAATTAGACAAGCTAAAATAAGAAACCCAAATCCCAGGGGTTTGGAGGAGATATTGAGGCATAAGTAAAAGTGACAGCAAGATTATATTGAGGCATGGAGTATATACAACAAGATATAATAGTTACATGTGTTAATATATTCAGACATTAAAATAACATTTAACGGTGCTCAATATTTTTTGTACTACTATATTCTTACGATTATTATATATATGTTTCTCGAAATAACTAATTTAGTATATATAAGAGTTATAATATAAAATAAATATAAGTCATAGTTCTCCAAACAATATTAAAACACGGATCATATATTAACAACGTTCAACAATATATTAAATATCTAAAGTTCATGTACACTAGGCAAAGAGTTGTTAGAAATAAATTCAAGCGTCCCTGAATGAATTAAAATTGGGTCACCATGCATGAAAACTCTTCTATTATAGTTTAAAATAAAAATATTAGGCTAATAACAAATGATATTCGAAGTTTAACGATATTTGATTCAATTCTATGTCTTTAATAAAAAAAAGGTACGAGGTAAGATAACATTCATTTTAATTCGTTACATAAGTAGGGATCTGAAATGAATATAACAAGAACAGATAGTCCTGTTGGATAAGTAAATTATTCAGAGACCCATTAAAAATTATATAAATGTTACAAAAAAATAAACTAATCATGATAAATTTCTTTTAGATTTTTTATAAATGAAAATAAATTTGAATTAAGATGATTAGTTACATTGTTTAGATTTTAAAACATTATCTGTATTCACTATTTTTTTATTTTTTAAAATTAAAAAAAATCAGCTTAGTTTCATTTTTTATACGGTAAATGAGTAATTTACGGTTAGTATTTTTACTAGAGTTATACGTAATATTTTCTTCAAAAGGCGGCGTGAGCACGAGTCGGTTGATGGATTCTCAACACGAGGATTGCCAAATTGGGAATGTTAACCTAATGTGAATTTAATACTTTTTTTAATTTCGGGTTAGTGGTTGTTATATTTGATCAAAACAAAGATAATTTATTATGTTTGAAATTCCAAATTAATTACTTAAAAAAAGGTAAGCACCCAAAAATATTTCAATTAATCTAGAAACAAAATTAAATAATAAAATCTACCTTATTACTATTATATGTCAATATACTAGATGTTGAACTCAATTGACAACAATATTTATAACAAGTATATTCCAAAAAAATATTGAACTATGAAAAAAATGACAAGTTGGATGTTAAAAGTTATCAATGAATGACTATTTGTTATGAATAGATATATTGTATATTAAAATAAAAGTTTAAAAAAATGCTCAACCCATTTATTTTTAAATTTGTATACAATGGGATATTTTATGTTTTAGTTGGGCTAGGTTTGGTTTTACCTTTTGGCTAGACTAAATTTTCTCTATCATATCACTAGATCTGGTCTTATCAGGTCCATTGCCAAATAACATAAATCTGGAAAAACGTCTTTTCTAATTTCATACTCTGTCTCTACATTTTCTTATACGACAATTTTATCATCAACTGTGTAAAAGAAATCAATAGATCCAAAACACCTTCGAAGACTTGAATTATAAAATCATAACTTGATAAATATAAGTTTTTCTTTAATCAGGTCTTTAATGTGTTTTAGATTGAATTTCTTTTCTTTTGATTTTTTAATTTATCCCCGCTTATTTTTGAGTTTAGTTAAGATGTAATCAAATATGTTACTGACCTCTAATTATTACTCTTATAACGAAAGAAGGTTTATCTCTTGTCTTACTAAATGGATATAATTTGATCCAAATTAAATTGGGCTTTGTTAATATTATTGTTTCTACAAATAAAATTATCTTTTAAATTAGACAAGCTAAAATAAGAAACCCAAATCGCAGGGGTTTGGAGGAGATATTGAGGCATAAGTAAAAGTGACAGCAAGATTATATTGAGGCATGGATGAATATACAACAAGATATAATAGTTACATGTGTTAATATATTCAGATATTAAAATAAGATTTAACGGTGCTCAATATTTTTTGTACTACTATATTCTTACGATTATTATATATATGTTTCTCGAAATTTACAAATTTAGTATTTTTAAGAGTTATAATATAAAATAAATATAAGTCATAGTTCTCCATACAATATTGAAACACGGATCATATATTAACAACGTTCGACAATATATTAAATATCTAAAGTTCAGGTACACTAGGCAAAGAGTTGTTAGAAATAAATTCAAGCGTCCTTGAATGAATTAAAATTGGGTCACCATGCATGAAGACTCTCCTACTATAGTTTAAAATAAAAATATTAGGCTAATAACAAATGATATTCAAAGTTTAACAATATTTGATTCAATTCTATATCTTTTATAAAAAAAAGGTACGAGGTAAGATAACTTTCATTTTAATTCGTTACATAACTAGGGATCTGAAATGAATATAACAAGAAAAGATATTCCTGTTGGACAAGTAAATTATTTAGAGACCCATTAAAAATTATATAAATGTTATACAAAAATAAACTAATCATGATAAATTTCTTTTAGATTTTTTATAAATGAAAATAAATTTGAATTAAGATGATTAGTTACATTTTTTAGTTTTTAAAACATTATCTGTATTCACTATTTTTTTATTTTTTAAAATTAAAAAAAATCAGTTTAGTTTCATTTTTTATACGGTAAATGAGTAATTTACGGTTAGTGTTTTTACTAGAGATATACGTAATATTATCATCAAAAGGCGGCGTGAGCACGAGTCGGTTAATGGATTCTCAACACGAGGATTGCCAAATTGGGAATGTTAACCTAATGTGAATTTAATACTTCTTTTAATTTCAGGTTAGTGGTTGTTATATTTGATCAAAACAAAGATAATTTATTATGTTTGAAATTCCAAATTAATTACTTAAAAAAAGGTAAGCACCCAAAAATATTTTAATTAATCTAAAAACAAAATTAAATAATAAAATCTACCTTGTTACTATTATATGTCAATATACTAGATGTTGAACTCAATTGACGACAATATTTATAACAAGTATATTCCAAAAAAATATTGAACTATGAAAAAAATGACAAGTTGGATGTTAAAAGTTATCAATGAATGACTATTTGTTATGAATAGATATATTGTATATTAAAATAAAAGTTTAAAAAAATGCTCAACCCATTTATTTTTAAATTTGTATACAATGGGATATTTTATGTTTTAGTTGGGCTAGGTTTGGTTTTACCTTTTGACTAGACTAAATTTTCTCTATCATATCACTAGATCTGGTCTCTTATCAGGTCCATTGCCAAGCAACATAAATCTGGAAACACGTCTTTTCTAATTTCATACACTGTCTCTACATTTTCAAAGAAATTATTAGATCCAAAACACCTTCGAAGACTTGAATTATAAAATCATAACTTGATAAATATAAGTTTTTCTTTAATCAGGTCTTTAATGTGTTTTAGATTGAATTTCTTTTCTTTTGATTTTTTAATTTATCCCCGCTTATTTTTGAGTTTAGTTAAGATGTAATCAAATATGTTACTGACCTCTAATTATTACTCTTATAACGAAAGAAGGTTTATCTCTTGTCTTACTAAATGGATATAATTTGATCCAAATTAAATTGGGCTTTGTTAATATTATTGTTTCTACAAATAAAATTATCTTTTAAATTAGACAAGCTAAAATAAGAAACCCAAATCGCAGGGGTTTGGAGGAGATATTGAGGCATAAGTAAAAGTGACAGCAAGATTATATTGAGGCATGGATGAATATACAACAAGATATAATAGTTACATGTGTTAATATATTCAGATATTAAAATAAGATTTAACGGTGCTCAATATTTTTTGTACTACTATATTCTTACGATTATTATATATATGTTTCTCGAAATAACAAATTTAGTATTTATAAGAGTTATAATATAAAATAAATATAAGTCATAGTTCTCCATACAATATTGAAACACGGATCATATATTAACAACGTTCAACAATATATTAAATATCTAAAGTTCAGGTACACTAGGCAAAGAGTTGTTAGAAATAAATTCAAGCGTCCTTGAATGAATTAAAATTGGGTCACCATGCATGAAAACTCTCCTATTATAGTTTAAAATAAAAATATTAGGCTAATAACAAATGATATTCGAAGTTTAACAATATTTGATTCAATTCTATATCTTTTATAAAAAAAAGGTACGAGGTAAGATAACATTCATTTTAATTCGTTACATAACTAGGGATCTGAAATGAATATAAAAGAAAAGATATTCCTGTTGGACAAGTAAATTATTCAGAGACCCATTAAAAATTATATAAATGTTATACAAAAATAAACTAATCATGATAAATTTCTTTTAGATTTTTTATAAATGAAAATAAATTTGAATCAAGATGATTAGTTACATTTTTTAGTTTTTAAAACATTATCTGTATTCACAATTTTTTTATTTTTTAAAATTAAAAAAAATCATTTTAGTTTCATTTTTTATATGGTAAATGAGTAATTTATGGTTAGTGTTTTCACTAGAGTTATACGTAATATTTTCATCAAAAGGAGGCGTGAGCACGAGTCGGTTGAAGGATTCTCATCACGAGGATTGCCAAATTGGGAATGTTAACCCTGTGTGAATTTATTACTTTTTTAATTTCAGGTTAATGGTTGTTATATTTTATCAAAACAAATATAATTTATTATATTTGAAATTTCGAATTAATTACTTAAAAAAAGGTAAGCACCCAAAAATATTTCAACTAATCTAAAAACAAAATTAAATAATAAAATCTACCTTATTACTATTATATGTCAATATAATAGATATTGAAGTCAATTGACGACAATATTTATAACAAGTATATTCCAAAAAATATTGAACTATGAAAAAAATGACAAGTTGGATGTTAAAAGTTATTAATGAATGACTTTTTGTTATGAATAGATATATTATATATTAAAATAAAAGTTTAAAAAAATGCTCAACCCATTTATTTTTAAATTTGTATACAATGAGATATTTTATGTTTTATTTGGGCTAGGTTTGATTTTACCTTTTGGCTAGACTAAATTTTCTCTATCATATCACTAGATCTGGCCTTATCAGGTCCATTGCCAACCAACATAAATCTAACGTCTTTTCTAATTTCATACTCTGTCTCTACATTTTCTTATACAACAATTTTATCATCAACTGTGTAAAAGAAATCATTAGATCTAAAACACTTTCGAAGACTTGAATCATAAAATCATAACTTGATAAATATAAGTTTTTCTTTAATCAGGTCTTTAATGTGTTTTAGATTGAATTTCTTTTCTTTTGATTTTTTAATTTATCCCCGATTATTTTTGAGTTTAGTTAAGTTGTAATCAAATATGTTACTGATCTCCAATTATTACTCTTACAACGAAAGAAGGTTTATCTCTTGTCTTACTAAATGGATATAATTTGATTCAAATTAAATTGGGCTTTGTTAATATTATTGTTTCTACAAATAAAATTATCTTTTAAATTAGACAAGCTAAAATAAGAAACCCAAATCGCAGGGGTTTGGAGGAGATATTGAGGCATAAGTAAAAGTGACAGCAAGATTATATTGAGGCATGGATGTATATACAACAAGATATAATAGTTACATGTGTTAATATATTCAGATATTAAAATAACATTTAACGGTGCTCAATATTTTTTGTACTACTATATTCTTACGATTATTATATATATGTTTCTCGAAATAACTAATTTAGTATATATAAGAGTTATAATATAAAATAAATATAAGTCATAGTTCTCCATACAATATTGAAACACGGATCATATATTAACAACGTTCAACAATATATTAAATATCTAAAGTTCAGGTACACTAGGCAAAGAGTTGTTAGAAATAAATTTAAGCGTCCTTGAATGAATTAAAATTGGGTCACCATGCATGAAAACTCTTCTATTATAGTTTAAAATAAAAATATTAGGCTAATAACAAATGATATTCGAAGTTTAACGATATTTGATTCAATTCTATGTCTTTTATAAAAAAAAGGTACGAGGTAAGATAACATTCATTTTAATTCGTTACATAAGTAGGGATCTGAAATGAATATAACAAGAACAGATAGTCCTGTTGGACAAGTAAATTATTCAGAGACCCATTAAAAATTATATAAATGTTATACAAAAATAAACTAATCATGATAAATTTCTTTTAGATTTTTTATAAATGAAAATAAATTTGAATTAAGATTATTAGTTACATTTTTTAGTTTTTAAAACATTATCTGTATTCACTATTTTTTTATTTTTTAAATTTAAAAAAAATCAGTTTAATTTCATTTTTTATACGGTAAATGAGTAATTTACGGTTAGTGTTTTTACTAGAGTTATACGTAATATTTTCTTCAAAAGGCGGCGTGAGCACGAGACGGTTGATGGATTCTCAACACGAGGATTGTCAAATTAGGAATGTTAACCAAATGTGAATTTATTACTTTTTTTAATTTCGGGTTAGTGGTTGTTATATTTGATCAAAACAAAGATAATTTATTATGTTTGAAATTCCAAATTAATTACTTAAAAAAAGGTAAGCACCCAAAAATATTTCAATTAATCTAAAAACAAAATTAAATAATAAAATCTACCTTATTACTATTATATGTCAATATACTAGATGTTGAAGTCTATTGACAATAATATTTATAACAAGTATATTCCAAAAAAATATTGAACTATGAAAAAAATGACAAGTTGGATGTTAAAAGTTATTAATGAATGACTATTTGTTATGAATAGATATATTATATATTAAAATAAAAGTTTAAAAAAATGCTCAACCCATTTATTTTTAAATTTGTATACAATGAGATATTTTATGTTTTATTTGGGCTAGGTTTGGTTTTACCTTTTGGCTAGACTAAATTTTCTCTATCATATCACTAGATCTGGCCTTATCAGGTCCATTGCCAACCAACATAAATCTGAAAACACGTCTTTTCTAATTTCATACTCTGTCTCTACATTTTCTTATACAACAATTTTATCATCAACTGTGTAAAAGAAATCATTAGATCCAAAACACCTTCGAAGACTTGAATCATAAAATCATAACTTGATAAATATAAGTTTTTCTTTAATCGGGTCTTTAATGTGTTTTAGATTGAATTTCTTTTCTTTTTATTTTTTAATTTATCCCCGATTATTTTTGAGTTTAGTTAAGATGTAATCTAATATGTTACTCATCTCCAATTATTACTCTTATAACGAAAGAAGGTTTATCTCTTGTCTTACTAAATGGATTTAATTTGATCCAAATTAAATTGGGCTTTGTTAATATTATTGTTTCGACAAATACAATTATCTTTTAAATTAGACAAGCTAAAATAAGAAACCCAAATCGCAGGGGTTTGGAGGAGATATTGAGGCATAAGTAAAAGTGACAGCAAGATTATATTGAGGCATGGATGAATATACAACAAGATATAATAGTTACATGTGTTAATATATTCAGATATTAAAATAAGATTTAACGGTGCTCAATATTTTTTGTACTACTATATTCTTACGATTATTATATATATGTTTCTCGTAATAACAAATTTAGTATTTATAAGAGTTATAATATAAAATAAATATAAGTCATAGTTCTCCATACAATATTAAAACACGGATCATATATTAACAACGTTCAACAATATATTAAATATCTAAAGTTCAGGTTCACTAGGCAAAGAGTTGTTAGAAATAAATTCAAGCGTCCTTGAATGAATTAAAATTGGGTCACCATGCATAAAGACTCTCCTATTATAGTTTAAAATAAAAATATTAGGCTAATAACAAATGATATTCGAAGTTTAACAATATTTGATTCAATTCTATATCTTTTATAAAAAAAAGGTACGAGGTAAGATAACATTCATTTTAATTCGTTACATAACTAGGGATCTGAAATGAATATAACAAGAAAAGATATTCCTGTTGGACAAGTAAATTATTTAGAGACCCATTAAAAATTATATAAATGTTATACAAAAATAAACTAATCATGATAAATTTCTTTTAGATTTTTTATAAATGAAAATAAATTTGAATTAAAATGATTAGTTACATTTTTTAGTTTTTAAAACATTATCTGTATTCACTATTTTTTATTTTTTAAAATTAAAAAAAAATCAATTTAGTTTCATTTTTTATATGGTAAATGAGTAATTTATGGTTAGTGTTTTTACTAAAGTTATACGTAATATTTTCATAAAAAGGAGGCGTGAGCACGAGTCGGTTGAAGGATTCTCAACACGAGGATTGCCAAATTGGGAATGTTAACCCTATGTGAATTTATTAATTTTTTAATTTCGGGTGAGTGGTTGTTATATTTGATCAAAACAAATATAATTTATTATGTTTTAAATTCCAAATTAATTACTTAAAAAAAGGTAAGCACCCAAAAATATTTCAATTAATCTAAAAACAAAATTAAATAATAAAATCTACCTTATTACTATTATATGTCAATATACTAGATGTTGAAGTCTATTGACAATAATATTTATAACAAGTATATTCCAAAAAAATATTGAACTATGAAAAAAATGATAAGTTGGATGTTAAAAGTTATTAATGAATGACTATTTGTTATGAATAGATATATTATATATTAAAATAAAAGTTTAAAAAAATGCTCAACCCATTTATTTTCAAATTTGTATACAATGAGATATTTTATGTTTTATTTGGGCTAGGTTTGGGTTTACCTTTTGGCTAGACTAAATTTTCTCTATCATATCACTAGATCTGGCCTTATCAGGTCCATTGCCAACCAACATAAATCTGAAAACACGTCTTTTCTAATTTCATACTCTGTCTCTACATTTTCTTATACAATAATTTTATCATCAACTGTGTAAAAGAAATCATTAGATCTAAAACACCTTCGAAGACTTGAATCATAAAATCATAACTTGATAAATATAAGTTTTTCTTTAATCAGGTCTTTAATGTGTTTTAGATTGAATTTCTTTTCTTTTGATTTTTTAATTTATCCCCGATTATTTTTGAGTTTAGTTAAGTTGTAAACAAATATGTTACTGATCTCCAATTATTACTCTTATAACGAAAGAAGGTTTATCTCTTGTCTTACTAAATGGATATAATTTGATCCAAATTAAATTGGGCTTTGTTAATATTATTGTTCCTACAAATAAAATTATCTTTTAAATTAGACAAGCTAAAATAAGAAACCCAAATCGCAGGGGTTTGGAGGAGATATAGAGGCATAAGTAAAAGTGACAGCAAGATTATATTGAGGCATGGATGTATATACAACAAGATATAATAGTTACATGTGTTAATATATTCAGATATTAAAATAAGATTTAACGGTGCTCAATATTTTTTGTACTACTATATTCTTACGATTATTATATATATGTTTCTCGAAATAACTAATTTAGTATATATAAGAGTTATAATATAAAATAAATATAAGTCATAGTTCTCCATACAATATTGAAACACGGATCATATATTAACAACGTTCAACAATATATTAAATATCTAAAGTTCAGGTACACTAGGCAAAGAGTTGTTAGAAATAAATTCAAGCGTCCTTGAATGAATTAAAATTGGGTCACCATGCATGAAAACTCTTCTATTATAGTTTAAAATAAAAATATTAGGCTAATAACAAATGATATTCGAAGTTTAACGATATTTGATTCAATTCTATGTCTTTTATAAAAAAAAGGTACGAGATAAGATAACATTCATTTTAATTCGTTAAATAAGTAGGGATCTAAAATGAATATAACAAGAACAGATAGTCCTGTTGGACAAGTAAATTATTCAGAGACCCATTAAAAATTATATAAATGTTATACAAAAATAAACTAATCATGATAAATTTCTTTTAGATTTTTTATAAATGAAAATAAATTTGAATTAAGATGATTAGTTACATTTTTTAGTTTTTAAAACATTATCTGTATTCACTATTTTTTATTTTTTAAAATTAAAAAAAATCAGTTTAGTTTCATTTATTATACGGTAAATGAGTAATTTACGGTTAGTGTTTTTACTAGAGTTATACGTAATATTTTCTTCAAAAGGCGGCGTGAGCACGAGACGGTTGATGGATTCTCAACACGAGGATTGCCAAATTGGGAATGTTAACCAAATATGAATTTATTACTTTTTTTAATTTCGGGTTAGTGGTTGTTATATTTGATCAAAACAAAGATAATTTATTATGTTTGAAATTCCAAATTAATTACTTAAAAAAAGGTAAGCACCCAAAAATATTTCAATTAATCTAAAAACAAAATTAAATAATAAAATCTACCTTATTACTATTATATGTCAATATACTAGATGTTGAAGTCTATTAACAATAATATTTATAACAAGTATATTCCAAAAAAATATTGAACTATGAAAAAAATGACAAGTTGGATGTTAAAAGTTATAAATGAATGACTATTTGTTATGAATAGATATATTATATATTAAAATAAAAGTTTAAAAAATGCTCAACCCATTTATTTTTAAATTTGTATACAATGAGATATTTTATGTTTTATTTGGGCTAGGTTTGGTTTTACCTTTTGGCTAGACTAAATTTTCTCTATCATATCACTAGATCTGGCCTTATCAGGTCCATTGCCAACCAACATAAATCTGAAAACACGTCTTTTCTAATTTCATACTCTGTCTCTACATTTTCTTATACAACAATTTTATCATCAACTGTGTAAAAGAAATCATTAGATCCAAAACACCTTCGAAGACTTGAATCATAAAATCATTACTTGATAAATATAAGTTTTTCTTTAATCGGGTCTTTAATGTGTTTTAGATTGAATTTCTTTTCTTTTGATTTTTTAATTTATCCCCGATTATTTTTGAGTTTAGTTAAGATGTAATCAAATATGTTACTGATCTCCAATTATTACTCTTATAACGAAAGAAGGTTTATCTCTTGTCTTACTAAATGGATATAATTTGATCCAAATTAAATTGGGCTTTGTTAATATTATTGTTTCTACAAATACAATTATCTTTTAAATTAGACAAGCTAAAATAAAAAACCCAAATCGCAGGAGTTTGGAGGAGATATTGAGGCATAAGTAAAAGTGACAGCAAGATTATATTGAGGCATGGATGAATATACAACAAGATATAATAGTTACATGTGTTAATATATTCAGATATTAAAATAAGATTTAACTATGCTCAATATTTTTTGTACTACTATATTCTTACGATTATTATATATATGTTTCTCGTAATAACAAATTTAGTATTTATAAGAGCTATAATATAAAATAAATATAAGTCATAGTTCTCCATACAATATTGAAACACGGATCATATATTAACAACGTTCAACAATATATTAAATATCTAAAGTTCAGGTTCACTAGGCAAAGAGTTGTTAGAAATAAATTCAAGCGTCCTTGAATGAATTAAAATCTGGTCACCATGCATGAAGACTCTCCTATTATAGTTTAAAATAAAAATATTAGGCTAATAACAAATGATATTCGAAGTTTAACAATATTTGATTCAATTCTATATCTTTTATAAAAAAAAGGTACGAGGTAAGATAACATTCATTTTAATTCGTTACATAACTAGGGATCTGAAATGAATATAACAAGAAAAGATATTCCTGTTGGACAAGTAAATTATTTAGAGACCCATTAAAAATTATATAAATGTTATACAAAAATAAACTAATCATGATAAATTTCTTTTAGATCTTTTATAAATGAAAATAAATTTGAATTAAAATGATTAGTTACATTTTTTAGTTTTTAAAACATTATCTGTATTCACTATTTTTTATTTTTTAAAATTAAAAAAAATCAATTTAGTTTCATTTTTTATATGGTAAATGAGTAATTTATGGTTAGTGTTTTTACTAGAGTTATACGTAATATTTTCATCAAAAGGAGGCGTGAGCACGAGTCGGTTGAAGGATTCTCAACACGAGGATTGCCAAATTGGGAATGTTAACCCTATGTGAATTTATTAATTTTTTAATTTCGGGTTAGTGGTTGTTATATTTGATCAAAACAAATATAATTTATTATGTTTTAAATTCCAAATTAATTACTTAAAAAAAAAGGTAAGCACCCAAAAATATTTCAATTAATCTAAAAACAAAATTAAATAATAAAATCTACCTTATTACTATTATATGTCAATATACTAGATGTTGAAGTCTATTGACAATAATATTTATAACAAGTATATTCCAAAAAAAATATTGAACTATGAAAAAAATGACAAGTTGGATGTTAAAAGTTATTAATGAATGACTATTTGTTATGAATAGATATATTATATATTAAAATAAAAGTTTAAAAAAATGCTCAACCCATTTATTTTCAAATTTGTATACAATGAGATATTTTATGTTTTATTTGGGCTAGGTTTGGGTTTACCTTTTGGCTAGACTAAATTTTCTCTATCATATCACTAGATCTGGCCTTATCAGGTCCATTGCCAACCAACATAAATCTGAAAACACCTCTTTTCTAATTTCATACTCTGTCTCTACATTTTCTTATACAATAATTTTATCATCAACTGTGTAAAAGAAATCATTAGATCTAAAACACCTTCGAAGACTTGAATCATAAAATCATAACTTGATAAATATAAGTTTTTCTTTAATCAGGTCTTTAATGTGTTTTAGATTGAATTTCTTTTCTTTTGATTTTTTAATTTATCCCCGATTATTTTTGAGTTTAGTTAAGTTGTAATCAAATATGTTACTGATCTCCAATTATTACTCTTATAACGAAAGAAGGTTTATCTCTTGTCTTACTAAATAGATATAATTTGATCCAAATTAAATTCGGCTTTGTTAATATTATTGTTTCTACAAATAAAATTATCTTTTAAATTAGACAAGCTAAAATAAGAAACCCAAATCGCAGGGGTTTGGAGGAGATATTGAGGCATAAGTAAAAGTGACAGCAAGATTATATTGAGGCATGGATGTATATACAACAAGATATAATAGTTACATGTGTTAATATATTCAGATATTAAAATAAGATTTAACGGTGCTCAATATTTTTTGTACTACTATATTCTTACGATTATTATATATATGTTTCTCGAAATAACTAATTTAGTATATATAAGAGTTATAATATAAAATAAATATAAGTCATAGTTCTCCATACAATATTGAAACACGGATCATATATTAACAACGTTCAACAATATATTAAATATCTAAAGTTCAGGTACACTAGGCAAAGAGTTGTTAGAAATAAATTCAAGCGTCCTTGAATGAATTAAAATTGGGTCACCATGCATGAAAACTCTTCTATTATAGTTTAAAATAAAAATATTAGGCTAATAACAAATGATATTCGAAGTTTAACGATATTTGATTCAATTCTATGTCTTTTATAAAAAAAAGGTACGAGGTAAGATAACATTCATTTTAATTCGTTACATAAGTAGGGATCTAAAATGAATATAACAAGAACAGATAGTCCTGTTGGACAAGTAAATTATTCAGAGACCCATTAAAAATTATATAAATGTTATACAAAAATAAACTAATCATGATAAATTTCTTTTATATTTTTTATAAATGAAAATAAATTTGAATTAAGATGATAAGTTACATTTTTTAGTTTTTAAAACATTATCTGTATTCACTATTTTTTTATTTTTTAAAATTAAAAAAAATCAGTTTAGTTTCATTTATTATACGGTAAATGAGTAATTTACGGTTAGTGTTTTTACTAGAGTTATACGTAATATTTTCTTCAAAAGGCGGCGTGAACACGAGACGGTTGATGGATTCTCAACACGAGGATTGCCAAATTGGGAATGTTAACCAAATATGAATTTATTACTTTTTTTAATTTCGGGTTAGTGGTTGTTATATTTGATCAAAACAAAGATAATTTATTATGTTTGAAATTCCAAATTAATTACTTAAAAAAAAGGTAAGCACCCAAAAATATTTCAATTAATCTAAAAACAAAATTAAATAATAAAATCTACCTTATTACTATTATATGTCAATATACTAGATGTTGAAGTCTATTGACAATAATATTTATAACAAGTATATTCCAAAAAAATATTGAACTATGAAAAAAATGACAAGTTCGATGTTAAAAGTTATAAATGAATGACTATTTGTTATGAATAGATATATTATATATTAAAATAAAAGTTTAAAAAATGCTCAACCCATTTATTTTTAAATTTGTATACAATGAGATATTTTATGTTTTATTTGGGCTAGGTTTGGTTTTACCTTTTGGCTAGACTAAATTTTCTCTATCATATCACTAGATCTGGCCTTATCAGGTCCATTGCCAACCAACATAAATCTGAAAACACGTCTTTTCTAATTTCATACTCTGTCTCTACATTTTCTTATACAACAATTTTATCATCAACTGTGTAAAAGAAATCATTAGATCCAAAACACCTTCGAAGACTTGAATCATAAAATCATTACTTGATAAATATAAGTTTTTCTTTAATCGGGTCTTTAATGTGTTTTAGATTGAATTTCTTTTCTTTTGATTTTTTAATTTATCCCCGATTATTTTTGAGTTTAGTTAAGTTGTAATCAAATATGTTACTGATCTCCAATTATTACTCTTATAACGAAAGAAGTTTTATCTCTTGTCTTACTAAATGGATATAATTTGATCCAAATTAAATTGGGCTTTGTTAATATTATTGTTTCTACAAATAAAATTATCTTTTAAATTAGACAAGCTAAAATAAGAAACCCAAATCGCAGGGGTTTGGAGGAGATATTGAGGCATAAGTAAAAGTGACAGCAAGATTATATTGAGGCATGGATGTATATACAACAAGATATAATAGTTACATGTGTTAATATATTCAGATATTAAAATAAGATTTAACGGTGCTCAATATTTTTTGTACTACTATATTCTTACGATTATTATATATATGTTTCTCGAAATAACTAATTTAGTATATATAAGAGTTATAATATAAAATAAATATAAGTCATAGTTCTCCATACAATATTGAAACACGGATCATATATTAACAACGTTCAACAATATATTAAATATCTAAAGTTCAGGTACACTAGGCAAAGAGTTGTTAGAAATAAATTCAAGCGTCCTTGAATGAATTAAAATTGGGTCACCATGCATGAAAACTCTTCTATTATAGTTTAAAATAAAAATATTAGGCTAATAACAAATGATATTCGAAGTTTAACGATATTTGATTCAATTCTATGTCTTTTATAAAAAAAAGGTACGAGGTAAGATAACATTCATTTTAATTCGTTACATAAGTAGGGATCTAAAATGAATATAACAAGAACAGATAGTCCTGTTGGACAAGTAAATTATTCAGAGACCCATTAAAAATTATATAAATGTTATACAAAAATAAACTAATCATGATAAATTTCTTTTAGATTTTTTATAAATGAAAATAAATTTGAATTAAGATGATAAGTTACATTTTTTAGTTTTTAAAACATTATCTGTATTCACTATTTTTTTATTTTTTAAAATTAAAAAAAATCAGTTTAGTTTCATTTATTATACGGTAAATGAGTAATTTACGGTTAGTGTTTTTACTAGAGTTATACGTAATATTTTCTTCAAAAGGCGGCGTGAGCACGAGACGGTTGATGGATTCTCAACACGAGGATTGCCAAATTGGGAATGTTAACCAAATATGAATTTATTACTTTTTTTAATTTCGGGTTAGTGGTTGTTATATTTGATCAAAACAAAGATAATTTATTATGTTTGAAATTCCAAATTAATTACTTAAAAAAAGGTAAGCACCCAAAAATATTTCAATTAATCTAAAAACAAAATTAAATAATTAAATCTACCTTATTACTATTATATGTCAATATACTAGATGTTGAAGTCTATTGACAATAATATTTATAACAAGTATATTCCAAAAAAATATTGAACTATGAAAAAAATGACAAGTTGGATGTTAAAAGTTATAAATGAATGACTATTTGTTATGAATAGATATATTATATATTAAAATAAAAGTTTAAAAAATGCTCAACCCATTTATTTTTAAATTTGTATACAATGAGATATTTTATGTTTTATTTGGGCTAGGTTTGGTTTTACCTTTTGGCTAGACTAAATTTTCTCTATCATATCACTAGATCTGGCCTTATCAGGTCCATTGCCAACCAACATAAATCTGAAAACACGTCTTTTCTAATTTCATACTCTGTCTCTACATTTTCTTGTACAACAATTTTATCATCAACTGTGTAAAAGAAATCATTAGATCCAAAACACCTTCGAAGACTTGAATCATAAAATCATTACTTGATAAATATAAGTTTTTCTTTAATCGGGTCTTTAATGTGTTTTAGATTGAATTTCTTTTCTTTTGATTTTTTAATTTATCCCCGATTATTTTTGAGTTTAGTTAAGATGTAATCAAATATGTTACTGATCTCCAATTATTACTCTTATAACGAAAGAAGGTTTATCTCTTGTCTTACTAAATGGATATAATTTGATCCAAATTAAATTGGGCTTTGTTAATATTATTGTTTCTACAAATACAATTATCTTTTAAATTAGACAAGCTAAAATAAAAAACCCAAATCGCAGGAGTTTGGAGGAGATATTGAGGCATAAGTAAAAGTGACAACAAGATTATATTGAGGCATGGATGAATATACAACAAGATATAATAGTTACATGTGTTAATATATTCAGATATTAAAATAAGATTTAACGATGCTCAATATTTTTTGTACTACTATATTCTTACGATTATTATATATATGTTTCTCGTAATAACAAATTTAGTATTTATAAGAGTTATAATATGAAATAAATATAAGTCATAGTTCTCCATACAATATTGAA
Organism: Nemophila menziesii; assembly: GCA_029959085.1. Classification (NCBI taxonomy): domain Eukaryota; kingdom Viridiplantae; phylum Streptophyta; class Magnoliopsida; order Boraginales; family Hydrophyllaceae; genus Nemophila; species Nemophila menziesii. The sequence continues at coordinate 36,062,423 of JARWIR010000011.1, read as the reverse complement.
ACACGGATCATATATTAACAACGTTCAACAATATATTAAATATCTAAAGTTCAGGTTCACTAGGCAAAGAGTTGTTAGAAATAAATTCAAGCGTCCTTGAATGAATTAAAATTGGGTCACCATGCATGAAGACTCTCCTATTATAGTTTAAAATAAAAATATTAGGCTAATAACAAATGATATTCGAAGTTTAACAATATTTGATTCAATTCTATATCTTTTATAAAAAAAAGGTACGAGGTAAGATAACATTCATTTTAATTCGTTACATAACTAGGGATCTGAAATGAATATAACAAGAAAAGATATTCCTGTTGGACAAGTAAATTATTTAGAGACCCATTAAAAATTATATAAATGTTATACAAAAATAAACTAATCATGATAAATTTCTTTTAGATTTTTTATAAATAAAAATAAATTTGAATTAAAATGATTAGTTACATTTTTTAGTTTTTAAAACATTATCTGTATTCACTATTTTTTATTTTTTAAAATTAAAAAAAATCAATTTAGTTTCATTTTTTATATGGTAAATGAGTAATTTATGGTTAGTGTTTTTACTAGAGTTATACGTAATATTTTCATCAAAAGGAGGCGTGAGCACGAGTCGGTTGAAGGATTCTCAACACGAGGATTGCCAAATTGGGAATGTTAACCCTATGTGAATTTATTAATTTTTTAATTTCGGGTTAGTGGTTGTTATATTTGATCAAAACAAATATAATTTATTATGTTTTAAATTCCAAATTAATTACTTAAAAAAAAGGTAAGCACCCAAAAATATTTCAATTAATCTAAAAACAAAATTAAATAATAAAATCTACCTTATTACTATTATATGTCAATATACTAGATGTTGAAGTCTATTGACAATAATATTTATAACAAGTATATTCCAAAAAAAATATTGAACTATGAAAAAAATGACAAGTTGGATGATAAAAGTTATTAATGAATGACTATTTGTTATGAATAGATATATTATATATTAAAATAAAAGTTTAAAAAAATGCTCAACCCATTTTTTTTTAAATTTGTATACAATGAGATATTTTATGTTTTATTTGGGCTAGGTTTGGTTTTACCTTTTGGCTAGACTAAATTTTCTCTATCATATCACTAGATCTGGCCTTATCAGGTCCATTGCCAACCAACATAAATCTGAAAACACGTCTATTCTAATTTCATACTCTGTCTCTATATTTTCTTATACAACAATTTTATCATCAACTGTGTAAAAGAAATCATTAGATCCAAAACACCTTCGAAGACTTGAATCATAAAATCATAACTTGATAAATATAAGTTTTTCTTTAATCAGGTCTTTAATGTGTTTTAGATTGAATTTCTTTTCTTTTGATTTTTTAATTTATCCCCGATTATTTTTGAGTTTAGTTAAGATGTAATCAAATATGTTACTAATCTCCAATTATTACTCTTATAACGAAAGAAGGTTTATCTCTTGTCTTACTAAATGGATATAATTTGATCCAAATTAAATTGGGCTTTGTTAATATTATTTTTTCTACAAATAAAATTATCTTTTAAATTAGACAAGCTAATATAAGAAACCCAAATCGCAGGGGTTTGGAGGAGATATTGAGGCATAAGTAAAAGTGACAGCAAGATTATATTGAGGCATGGATGAATATACAACAAGATATAATAGTTACATGTGTTAATATATTCAGATATTAAAATAAGATTTAACGGTGCTCAATATTTTTTGTACTACTATATTCTTACAATTATTATATATATGTTTCTCGAAATAACAAATTTAGTATTTATAAGAGTTATAATATAAAATAAATATAAGTCATAGTTCTCCATACAATATTGAAACACGGATCATATATTAACAACGTTCAACAATATATTAAATATCTAAAGTTCAGGTTCACTAGGCAAAGAGTTGTTAGAAATAAATTCAAGCGTCCTTGAATGAATTAAAATTGGGTCACCATGCATGAAGACTCTCCTATTATAGTTTAAAATAAAAATATTAGGCTAATAACAAATGATATTCGAAGTTTAACAATATTTGATTCAATTCTATATCTTTTATAAAAAAAAGGTACGAGGTAAGATAACATTCATTTTAATTCGTTACATAACTAGGGATCTGAAATGAATATAACCAGAAAAGATATTCCTGTTGGACAAGTAAATTATTTAGAGACCCATTAAAAATTATATAAATGTTATACAAAAATAAACTAATCATGATAAATTTCTTTTAGATTTTTTATAAATGAAAATAAATTTGAATTAAAATGATTAGTTACATTTTTTAGTTTTTAAAACATTATCTGTATTCAATATTTTTTTATTTTTTAAAACTAAAAAAAATCAGTTTAGTATCATTTTTTATATGGTAAATGAATAATTTATGGTTAGTGTTTTTACTAGAGTTATACGTAATATTTTCATCAAAAGGCGGCGTGAGCACGAGTCGGTTGAAGGATTCTCAAAACGAGGATTGCCAAATTGGGAATGCTAACCCTCTGTGAATTTATTACTTTTTTAATTTCGGGTTAGTGGTTGTTATATTTGATCAAAACAAAGATATTTATTATGTTTGAAATTCCAAATTAATTACTTAAAAAAAGGTAAGCACCCAAAAATATTTCAACTAATCTAAAAACAAAATTAAATAATAAAATCTACCTTATTACTATTATATGTCAATATACTAGATGTTGAAGCAATATTTATAACAAGTATATTCTAAAAAAATATTGAACTATGAAAAAAATGACAAGTTGGATGTTAAAAGTTATTAATGAATGACTATTTGTTATGAATAGATATATTAAATATTAAAATAAAAGTTTAAAAAAATGCTCAACCCATTTATTTTTAAATTTGTATACAATAGGATATTTTATGTTTTAGTTGGGCTAGGTTTGGCTTTACCTTTTGGCTAGACAAAATTTTCTCTATCATATCACTAGATCTGGCCTTATCAGGTCCATTGCCAACCAACATAAATCTGAAAACACGTCTTTTCTAATTTCATACTCTGTCTCTACATTTTCTTATACAACAATTTTATCATCAACTGTGTAAAATAAATTATTAGATCCAAAACACCTTCGAAGACTTGAATCATAAAATCATAACTTGATAAATATAAGTTTTTCTTTAATCAGGTCTTTTATAAGTTTTAGATCTAATTTCTTTTTTTTGTTTTTTTAAATTATCCTAGATTATTTTTGAGTTTAATTAAGATGTAATCAAATATATTACTGATCTCCAATTATTACTCTAATAACGAAAGAAGGTTTATATATTGTCTTACTAAATGGATATAATTTGATCCAAATTAAATTAGGCTTTGTTATATTATTGTTTCTACAAATAAAATTATCTTTTAAATTAGACAATCTAAAATAAGAAACCCAAATCGCAGGGGTTTGGAGGAGATATTGAGGCATAAGTAAAAGTCACAGCAAGATTATATTGAGGCATGGATGTATATACAACAAGATATAATAGTTACATGTGTTAATATATTCGGATATTAAAATAACATTCACCGGTGCTCAATATTTTTTGTACTACTATATTCTTACGATTATTATATATATGTTACTCGAAATAACTAATTTAGTATTTATAAGAGTTATAATATAAAATAAATATAAGTCATAGTTCTCCATACAATATTGAAACACGGATCATATATTAACAACGTTCAACAATATATTAAATATCTAAAGTTCAGGTTCACTAGGCAAAGAGTTGTTAGAAATAAATTCAAGCGTCCTTGAATGAATTAAAATTGGGTCACCATGCATGAAAACTCTCCTATTATAGTTTAAAATAAAAATATTAGGCTAATAACAAATATATATTCGAAGTTTAACGATATTTGATTTAATTCTATGTCTTTTATAAAAAAAAAAGGTAAGAGGTAAGATAAAATTCATTTTAATTCGGTACATACGTAGGGATCTGAAATGAATATAACAAGAAAAGATATTCCTGTTGGACAAGTAAATTATTCAGAGACCCATTAAAAATTATATAAATGTTATACAAAAATAAACTAATCATGATAAATTTCTATTAGATTTTTTATAAATGAAAATAAATTTGAAATAAGATGATTAGTTACATTTTTTAGTTTTTAAAACATTATCTGTATTCACAATATTTTTTTTTTAAATTAAAAAAAAATCAGTTTAGTTTCATTTTTTATATGGTAAATGAGTAATTTATGGTTAGTGTTTTTACTAGAGTTATACGTAATATTTTCATCAAAAGGCGGCGTGAGCACGAGTCGGTTGAAGGATTCTCAACATGAAGATTGCCAAATTGGGAATGCTAACCCTATGTGAGTTTGTTACTTTTTAAATTTTGGGTTAGTGGTTGTTATATTTGATCAAAACAAAGATAATTTTATGTTTGAAATTCCAAATTAATTACTTAAAAAAAGGTAAGCACCCAAAAATATTTCAATTAATCTAAAAACAAAATTAAATAATAAAATCTACCTTATTACTATTATATGTCAATATATTAGATATTGAAGTCAATTGACAACAATATTTATAACAAGTATATTCCAAAAAAAATATTGAATTATGACAAAAATGACAGGTTGGATGTCAAAAGTTATTAATGAATGACTATTTGTTATGAATAGATATATTATATATTAGAATAAAAGTTTAAAAAAATTCTCAACCCATTTATTTTTAAATTTGTATACAATGGGATATTTTATGTTTTAGTTGGGCTAGGTTTGGTTTTACCTTTTGGCTAGACTAAATTTTCTCTATCATATCACTAGATATGATAGAGAAAATTTATCAGGTCCATTGCCAACCAACATAAATCTGAAAACACGCCTTTTCTAATTTCATACTATGCGTCTACATTTTCTTATACAACAATTTTATCATCAACTGTGTACAAGAAATCATTAGATCCAAAACACCTTTGAACACTTGAATCATAAAATCATAACTTGATTAATATAAGTTTTGCTTTTATCAGGTCTTTAATGTAATTTCGATTTAATTTTTTTTCTTTTGATTTTTTAATTTATCCTCAATTATTTTTGAGTTTAGTTAAGATGTAATCAAATATGTTACTGATCTCCAATTATTACTCTTATAACGAAAGAAGGTTTATCTCTTGTCTTACTAAATGGATATAATTTGATCCAAATTAAATTGGGCTGTGTTATATTAGTGTTTCCAGAAATAAAATTATCTTTTAAATTAGATAAGCGAAAATAAGAAACCCAAATCGCAGGGGTTTGGAGGAGATATTGAAGGTTAAGTAAAAGTGACAACAAGATTATATTGAGGCATGGATGTATATACAACAAGATATTTTAGTTACATGTGTTAATATATTCAGATATTAAAATAACATTTAACGGTGCTTAATATTATTTGTACTACTATATTCTTACGATTATTATATATATGTTTCTCTAATTAACTAATTTAGTATATATAAGGGTTATAATATAAAATAAATATAAGTCATAGTTCTCCATACAATATTGAAACACGGATCATAGATTAACAACGTTCAACAATATATTAAATATCTAAAGTTCAGGTTCACTAGGCAAAGAGTTGTTAGAAATAAATTCAAGCGTCCTTGAATGGATTAAAATTGGGTCACCATTCATGAAAACTCTCCTATTATAGTTTAAAATAAAATTATTAGGCTAATAACAAATATATATTCGAAGTTTAACGATATTTGATTCAATTCTATGTCTTTTATATAAAAAAAGGTACGAGGTAAGATAACATTCATTTTAAATCGTTACATAACTAGGGATCTGAAATGAATATACCAAGAAAAGATATTCATGTTGGACGAGTAAATTATTCTAAGACCCATTTAAAATTATATAAATGTTATACAAAAATAAACTAATCATGATAAATTTCTTTTAGATTTTTTATAAATCAAAATAAATTTGAATTAAAATGATTAGTTACATTTTTTAGTTTTTTAAATATTATCTGTATTCACTATTTTTTTATTTTTTAAAATTAAAAAAAAATCAATTTAGTTTCATTTTTTATATGGTAAATGAGTAATTTATGGTTAGTGTTTTTACTAGAGTTATACGTAATATTTTCATGAAAAGGCGGTGTGAGCACGGGTCGGTTGAAGGATTCTCAACACGAGGATTGTCAAATTGGGAATGTTAACCCTATGTGAATTTATTATTTTTTTAATTTCGGGTTAGTGGTTGTTATATTTGATCAAAACAAAGATAATTTATTATGTTTGAAATTCCAAATTAATTACTTACAAAAAGGTAAGCACCCCAAAATATTTCAAGTAATCTAGAAACAAAATTAAATAATAAAATCTACCTTATTACTATTATATGTCAATATACTAGATGATGAAGTCAATTGAAGACAATATTTGTAACAAGTATATTCCAAAAAAATATTGAACTATGAAAAAAATGACAACTTGGATGTAAAACATTACAAATAAATGACGATTTGTTATGAATAGATATATTATATATTAAAATAAAAGTTTAAAAAAATGCTCAACCCATTTATTTTTAAATTTGTATACAATGGGATTTTTTATGTTTTAGTTGGGCTAGGTTTGGGCTTACCTTTTGGCTAGACTAAAGTTTTTCCATCATATCACTAGATCTGGCCTTATCAGGTCCATTGCCAACCAACATAAATCTGAAAACACGTACTCGTCTTTTCTAATTTTATACTCTGCCTCTACATTTTCTTATACAACAATTTTATCACAACTGTGTAAATGAAATCATTAGATCCAAAACATCTTCGAACACTTGAATCTTAAAATCATAACTTGATAAATATAAGTTTTGCTTTAATCAGGTCTTTAATGTGTTTTAGATTTAATTTAATTTCTTTTGATTTTTTAATTTATCCTCGATTATTTTTGAGTTTAGTTAAGATGTAATAAAACATGTTACTGATCTCCAATTATTACACTTATAACGAAAGAAGGTTTATCTCTTGTCTTACTAAATGGATATAATTTGATCCAAATTAAATTGGGCTTTGTTATATTAGTATTTCCAGAAAGAAAATTATCTTTTAAATTAGACAAGCTAAAATAAGAAACCCAAATCGCAAGGGTTTGGAGGAGATATTGAGGCATAAGTAAAAGTGACAACAAGATTGTATTGAGGCATGGATGTTTATACAACAATATATTTTAGTTACATGTGTTAATATATTCAGATTTTAAAATAACATTTAACGGTGCTCAATATTTTTTGTACTACTATATTCTTACGATTATTATATATATGTTTCTCGAAATAACTAATTTAGTATATATAAGAGTTATAATATAAAATAAATATAAATCATAGTTCTCCAAACAATATTGAAACATGGATCATATATTAGCAACGTTCAACAATATATTAAATATCTAAAGTTCAGGTTCACTAGGCAAAGAGTTGTTAGAAATAAATTCAAGCGTCCTTAAATGAATTAAAATTGGGTCACCATGCATGAAAACTCTCCTATTATAAATAAAAATAAAAATGTTAGGCTAATAACAACTGATATTTGAAGTTTAACGATATTTGATTCAATTATATGTCTTTTATAAAAAAATGTACGAGGTAAGATAACATTCGTTTTAAATCGTTACATAAGTAGGGATCTGGAATGAATATAACAAGAAATGATATTCATGTTGGACAAGTAAATGATTCTGAGACCCATTTAAAATGACATAAATGTTATACAAAAATAAACTAATTATGATAAGTTTTTTTTAGATTTTTTATAAAGCAAAATAAATTTGAATTAAAATGATTAGTTACATTTTTTAGTTTATAAAACTTTATCTGTATTCACTATTTTCGTATTCTTTAAAATTAAAAAAAAAATCTGGTTAGTTTCATTTTTTATATGGTAAGTGAGTAATTCATGGTTAGTGTTTTTACTAGAGTTATACAAACTATTTTCATCGAAAGGCGGTGTGAGCACGGGTCGGTTGAATGATTCTCAACACGAGGATTGCAAAATTGGGAATGTTAACCCTATGTGAATTTATTATATTTTAAATCTCGGGTTAGTGGTGGTTATATTTGATAAAAAACGATAATATATTATGTTTGAAATTCCAAATTAATTACTTAAAAAAAGGTAAGCACCCTAAAATATTTCAAGTAAACTAGAAACAAAATTAAATAAGAAAATCTACCTTATTATTATTATATATCAATATACTAGATGTAGAAGTCAATTGTCCAAAAAAATATTGAACTATGAAAAAATGACAAGATGGATGTCAAAAGTTACTAATAAATGAAGATTTGTTATGAATAGATATATTATATATTAACATAAAAGTTTTAAAAAAATACTCAACCCCATTTACTTTTAAATTTGTATACAATAGGTTTCTTTTATGTTTTAGTTGGGCTAGGTTTGGGCTTACCTATTGGCTAGGCTAAATTTTCTCTATCATATCACTAGATCTGGCCTTATCAGGTCCATTTCAAACGAACATAAATTTGAAAACACGTACTAGTCTTTTCTAATTTCATACTATGCCTCTACATTTTCTTATACAACAATTTTATCATCAACTGTGTACAAGAAATCATTAGATCCAAAACACCTTTGAACACTTGAATCTTAAAATCATAACTTGATTAATATAAGTTTTGCTTTTATCAGGTCTTTAATGTAATTTCGATTTAATTTTTTTTCTTTTGATTTTTTAATTTATCCTCAATTATTTTTGAGTTTAGTTAAGATGTAATCAAATATGTTACTGATCTAAAAATTATTACTCTTATAACGAAAGAAGGTTTATCTCTTGTCTTACTTGATGTATATAATTTGATCCAAATTGAATTGGGCTTTGTTATATTAGTGTTTCCAGAAATAAAATTATCTTTTTAATTAGACAAGCTAAAATAAGAAACCCAAATTGCAGGGGTTTAAAGGAGATATTGAGGCATAAGTAAAAGTGACAATAATGTGTTCGAGAATCATATAATCAGTACATTGTTGGAGGTAATCATTTTTCATATTAATCTAAATAAGATATATGTGTATTGTTGTAGCTATTTATATATACATTTTCCATATTTTATTTAAGAAATTAACTTTCAGGAATTATGTCTAAAGTGGTGAAAAAAAAATATATTTTCTTTTTACCTTTGAGATGACCTTATGACTCTTAACTATAATGTTAGTAATACTTATATAGTATTATTTTATTTAATTAATTTAATTAATTTAATTTATTTTATTTTATTTTAGATGATTAAATTTTGTTAAAAATATAAAACAATATACCTGAAATATAATGTGATACAATATATGCTCTTACAAAGTGAGATATATAAGCGATTATATGGAAACAAAAAACAAAATATACAAAGAAACTCTTGGTAGAATTTGCAAATCATTAAAATAAAGATCTTATATTACACAATTAGGACAAAGTTGAAATTGAAGAAATAGAAATTAAAAAGTTTTTATCAACTACATATTTTGAGCATAAATTTATAATTAATATTTTTAATACGTTGACTATCCCTCTGACACTATACAGACATATTATACAACTCAAAATATATTAGACAATGATTTTGATAAATTTCCACATTTAATGTACTTGAGTGTTTTTTATGAGAGGACAATAAAACAAAAAATTAAATTTTATGTAATTAAACTAAAAAAATTTGGTTAATTATATTGAAATCATTACACCAACTATGGATATATATACAACACCATATTTTAGTTACATTTGTTAACATATTCAGATATTAAAATAACATTTAACGGAGCTCAATATTTTTTGTACTACTATATTCTTACGATAATTATATATTTCTCGAAATAACTAATTTAGTATAAATAATAGTTAAAATATAAAATAAATATAAGTCATAGTTCTCCATAAAATATTGAAACACGGATCATATATTAACAACGTTCAACAATATATTAAATATCTAAAGTTCAGGTTCACTAGGCAAAGAGTTGTTAGAAATAAATTCAAGCGTCCTTGAATGAATTAAAATTGAGTCACCATGCATGAAAATTCTAGTAATATAGTTTAAAATAAAAATATTAGTCTAATAAAAACTGATATTCGAAGTTTAACAATATTTGATTCAATTCTATGTCTTTTATAAAAAAAAGGTACGAGGTAAGATAACATTCGTTTTAAATCGTTACATAAGTAGGGATCTGGAATGAATATAACAAGAAAATATATTCATGTTGGACAAGTAAATGATTCTAAGACCCATTTAAAATTACATTAATGTTATACAAAAATAAACCTATTATGATAAGTTTTTTTTTAGATTTTTTATAAAGCAAAATAAATTTGAATTATAATGATTAGTTACATTTTTTAGTTTTTAAAACTTTATATGTATCCACTAATTTTTTATTCTTTAAAATTAAAAAAAATCATGTTAGTTTATATGGTAAATGAGTAATATATGGTTAGTGTTTTTACTAGAGTTATACGAACTATATTCATCAAAAGGCAGTGTGAGCACGGGTTAGTTGAAGGATTCTCAACACGAGGATTGCCAAATTGGAAATGTTAAACCTATATTAATTTATTATTTTTTTAATCTCGGGTTAGTTGTGGTTATATTTGATCAAAACAAATATAATATATTATGTTTGAAATTCCAAATTAATTACTTAAAAAAAGGTAAGCACCCCAAAATATTTCAAGCAATCTAGAAACAAAATTAAATAAGCAAATTTACCTTTTTATTATTATATGTCAATATACTAGATGTTGAAGTCAATTGATGACAATATATTCCAAAAAAATATTGAATTATGAAAAAATGACAAGATGGATGTTAAAAGTTACTAATAAATGACGATTTGTTATGAATAGATATATTATATATTAAAATAAAAGTTTAAAAAAAATGTTCAACCCATTTATTTTTAAATTTGTATACAATGGGTTTCTTTTATGTTTTAGTTGGGCTAGGTTTTGACTAACCTTTTGGCTAGGCTAAATTTTCTCTATCATATTACTAGATCTGGCCTTATCAGGTCCATTTCCAACCAACATAAATTTGAAAACACGTACTAGTCTTTTCTAATTTCATACTCTACCTCTACATTTTCTTATACAACAATTTTATCATCTTCTTATACAAAATTTTTATCATCAACTATGTACAAGAAATCATTAGATCCAAAACACCTTCGAAGACTTGAATCTTAAAATCATAACTTGATAAATATAAGTTTTCCTTTTATCAGATCTTTAATGTGTTTTAGATTTAATTTTTTCTTTTGATTTTTTAATTTATCCTTAATTATTTTTTAGTTTAGTTAAGATGTAATCAAATATGTTATTGATCTCCAATTATTACTCTTATAATGAAAGAAGGTTTATCTCTTGTCTTACTAGATGTATATAATTTGTTCCAAATTGAATTGGGCTTTGTTATATTAGTGTTTCCAGAAATAAAATTATCTTTTAAATTAGATAAGCTAAAATAAGAAACCTAAATCGCAGGGGTTTAAAGGAGATATTGAGGCATAAGTAAAAGTGACAATAATGTGTATGCGAATCATATAATCAGTATATTGTTGGAGGTAATCATTTTTCATATTAATCTAAATAAGATATATGTGTATTGTTGTAGCTATTGATATATACATTTTTCATATTTTATTTATGAAATTAGCTTTCGGGAATTATATCTAAAGTGGTGAAACAAAATTATATATTTTCTTTTTACCTCTGAGATGACCTTATGACTGTTAACTATAATGTTAGTAAAATTTAAATAGTATTATTTTATTTTATTTTAGATGATTAAATTTTGTTAAAAATATAAAACAACATACCTGAAATATAATGTGATACAATATATGCTCTTACAAAGTGAGATATATAAGCGATCATATGAAAACAAAAAAAAATATATACAAAGAAACTCTTGGTAGAATTTGCAAATCATTAAAATAAAGATCTTATATTACACAATTAGGACAAAGTTGAAATTGAATAAATAGAAATTAATTTTTTTTTTATCAACTACATATTTTGCGCATAAATTAATAATTAATATTTTCAATACGTTGACTATCCCTTTGACATTATACAGACATATTATACAACCCAAAATATATTAGACAATGATTTTGATAAATTTCGTCATTTAATGTACTTGAGTGTTTTTAGGAGAGGACAATAAATAAAATTAAATTTTGTGTAATTCAACTAAAAAAATTTGGTTAATTATATTGAAATCATTACACCATCTATGGATATATATACAACATCATATTTTAGTTACATGTGTTAATATATTCAGATATTAAAATAACATTTAACGGAGCTCAATATTTTTTGTACTACTATATTCTTACGATTATTATTTATATGTTTCTCGAAATAACTAATTTAGTATAAATAATAGTTATAGTATAAAATAAATATAAGTCATTGTTCTCCATACAATATTGAAACACGGATCATATATTAACAACGTTCAACAATATATTAAATATCTAAAGATCACGTACACTAGGCAAAGAGTTGTTAGAAATAAATTCAAGCGTCCTTGAATGAATTAAAATTGGGTCACCATGCATGAAAACTCTTCTATTATAGTTTAAAATAAAAATATTAGGCTAATAACAAATGATATTCGAAGTTTAACGATATTTGATTCAATTCTATGTCTTTTATAAAAAAAAGGTACGAGGTAAGATAACATTCATTTTAATTCGTTACATAAGTAGGGATCTGAAATGAATATAACAAGAACAGATAGTCCTGTTGGACAAGTAAATTATTCAGAGACCCATTAAAAATTATATAAATGTTATACAAAAATAAACTAATCATGATAAATTTCTTTTAGTTTTTTTATAAATGAAAATAAATTTGAATTAAGATGATTAGTTACATTTTTTAGTTTTTAAAACATTATCTGTATTCACTATTTTTTTATTTTTTAAAATTAAAAAAATTCAGTTTAGTTTCATTTTTTATACGGTAAATGAGTAATTTACGGTTAGTGTTTTTACTAGAGTTATACGTAATATTTTCATCATCAAAAGGCGGCGTGAGCACGAGTCGGTTGATGGATTCTCAACACGAGGATTGCCAAATTGGGAATCTTAACCTAATGTGAATTTAATACTTTTTTTAATTTCGGGTTAGTGGTTGTTATATTTGATCAAAACAAAGATAATTTATTATGTTTGAAATTCCAAATTAATTACTTAAAAAAAGGTAAGCACCCAAAAATATTTCAATTAATCTAAAAACAAAATTAAATAATAAAATCTACCTTATTACTATTATATGTCAATATACTAGATGTTGAACTCAATTGACGACAATATTTATAACAAGTATATTCCAAAAAAATATTGAACTATGAAAAAAATGACAAGTTGGATGTTAAAAGTTATCAATGAATGACTATTTGTTATGAATAGATATATTGTATATTAAAATAAAAATTTAAAAAAATGCTCAACCCATTTATTTTTAAATTTGTATACAATGTGATATTTTATGTTTTAGTTGGGCTAGGTTTGGTTTTACCTTTTGGCTAGACTAAATTTTCTCTATCATATCACTAGATCTGGTCTTATCAGGTCCATTGCCAACCAACATAAATCTAGAAAGACGTCTTTTACTAATTTCATACTCTGTCTCTACATTTTCTTATACAACAATTTTATCATCAACTGTGTAAAAGAAATCATTAGATCCAAAACACCTTCGAAGACTTGAATCATAAAATCATAACTTGATAAATATAAGTTTTTCTTTAATCAGGTCTTTAATGTGTTTTAGATTGAATTTCTTTTCTTTTTATTTTTTAATTTATCCCCGCTTATTTTTGAGTTTAGTTAAGATGTAATCAAATATGTTACTGATCTCCAATTATTACTCTTATAACGAAAGAAGGTTTATCTCTTGTCTTACTAAATGGATATAATTTGATCCAAATTAAATTGGGCTTTGTTAATATTATTGTTTCTACAAATAAAATTATCTTTTAAATTAGACAAGCTAAAATAAGAAACCCAAATCGCAGGGGTTTGGAGGAGATATTGAGGCATAAGTAAAAGTGACAGCAAGATTATATTGAGGCATGGATGAATATACAACAAGATATAATAGTTACATGTGTTAATATATTCAGATATTAAAATAAGATTTAACGGTGCTCAATAATTTTTGTACTACTATATTCTTACGATTATTATATATATGTTTCTCGAAATAACAAATTTAGTATTTATAAGAGTTATAATATAAAATAAATATAAGTCATAGTTCTCCATACAATATTGAAACACGGATCATATATTAACAACGTTCAACAATATATTAAATATCTAAAGTTCAGGTACACTAGGCAAAGAGTTGTTAGAAATAAATTCAAGCGTCCTTGAATGAATTAAAATTGGGTCACCATGCATGAAAACTCTCCTATTATAGTTTAAAATAAAAATATTAGGCTAATAACAAATGATATTCGAAGTTTAACAATATTTGATTCAATTCTATATCTTTTATAAAAAAAAGGTACGAGGTAAGATAACATTCATTTTAATTCGTTACATAACTAGGGATCTGAAATGAATATAACAAGAAAAGATATTCCTGTAGGACAAGTAAATTATTCAGAGACCCATTAAAAATTATATAAATGTTATACAAAAATAAACTAATCATGATAAATTTCTTTTAGATTTTTTATAAATGAAAATAAATTTGAATCAAGATGATTAGTTACATTTTTTAGTTTTTAAAACATTATCTGTATTCACAATTTTTTTATTTTTTAAAATTAAAAAAAATCAGTTTAGTTTCATTTTTTATATGGTAAATGAGTAATTTATGGTTAGTGTTTTTACTAGAGTTATACGTAATATTTTCATCAAAAGGAGGCGTGAGCACGAGTCGGTTGAAGGATTCTCATCACGAGGATTGCCAAATTGGGAATGTTAACCCTGTGTGAATTTATTACTTTTTTAATTTCAGGTTAGTGGTTGTTATATTTGATCAAAACAAATATAATTTATTATATTTGAAATTCCAAATTAATTACTTAAAAAAAGGTATGCACCCAAAAATATTTCAACTAATCTAAAAACAAAATTAAATAATAAAATCTACCTTATTACTATTATATGTCAATATACTAGATATTGAAGTCAATTGACGACAATATTTATAACAACTATATTCCAAAAAAATATTGAACTATGAAAAAAATGACAAGTTGGATGTTAAAAGTTATTAATGAATGACTATTTGTTATGAATAGATATATTATATATTAAAATAAAAGTTTAAAAAAATGCTCAACCCATTTATTTTTAAATTTGTATACAATGAGATATTTTATGTTTTATTTGGGCTAGGTTTGATTTTACCTTTTGGCTAGACTAAATTTTCTCTATCATATCACTAGATCTGGCCTTATTAGGTCCATTTCTTATACAACAATTTCATCATCAACTGTGTAAAAAAAAATCATTAGATCCAAAACACCTTCGAAGACTTGAATCATAAAATCATAACTTGATAAATATAAGTTTTTCTTTAATCAGGTCTTTAATGTGTTTTAGATTGAATTTCTTTTCTTTTGATTTTTTAATTTATCCCCGATTATTTTTGAGTTTAGTTAAGATGTTATCAAATATGTTACTGATCTCCAATTATTACTCTTATAACGAAAGAAGGTTTATCTCTTGTCTTACTAAATGGATATAATTTGATCCAAATAAATTGGGCTTTGTTAATATTATTGTTTCTACAAATAAAATTATCTTTTAAATTAGACAAGCTAAAATAAAAAACCCAAATCGCAGGGGTTTGGAGGAGATATTGAGGCATAAGTAAAAGTGACAGCAAGATTATATTGAGGCATGGATGTATATACAACAAGATATAATAGTTACATGTGTTAATATATTCAGATATTAAAATAACATTTAACGGTGCTCAATATTTTTTGTACTACTATATTCTTACGATTATTATATATATGTTTCTCGAAATAACTAATTTAGTATATATAAGAGTTATAATATAAAATAAATATAAGTCATAGTTCTCCATACAATATTGAAACACGGATCATATATTAACAACGTTCAACAATATATTAAATATCTAAAGTTCAGGTACACTAGGCAAAGAGTTGTTAGAAATAAATTCAAGCGTCCTTGAATGAATTAAAATTGGGTCACCATGCATGAAAACTCTTCTATTATAGTTTAAAATAAAAATATTAAGCTAATAACAAATGATATTCGAAGTTTAACGATATTTGATTCAATTCTATGTCTTTTATAAAAAAAAGGTACGAGGTAAGATAACATTCATTATAATTCGTTACATAAGTAGGGATCTGAAATGAATATAACAAGAACAGATAGTCGTGTTGGATAAGTAAATTATTCAGAGACCCATTAAAAATTATATAAATGTTATACAAAAATAAACTAATCATGATAAATTTCTTTTAGTTTTTTTATAAATGAAAATAAATTTGAATTAAGATGATTAGTTACATTTTTTAGTTTTTAAAACATTATCTGTATTCACTATTTTTTTATTTTTTAAAATTAAAAAAAATCAGTTTAGTTTCATTTTTTATACGGTAAATGAGTAATTTACGGTTAGTGTTTTTACTAGAGTTATACGTAATATTTTCATCAAAAGGAGGCGTGAGCACGAGTCGGTTGAAGGATTCTCATCACGAGGATTGCCAAATTGGGAATGTTAACCCTGTGTGAATTTATTACTTTTTTAATTTCAGGTTAGTGGTTGTTATATTTGATCAAAACAAATATAATTTATTATATTTGAAATTCCAAATTAATTACTTAAAAAAAGGTATGCACCCAAAAATATTTCAACTAATCTAAAAACAAAATTAAATAATAAAATCTACCTTATTACTATTATATGTCAATATACTAGATATTGAAGTCAATTGACGACAATATTTATAACAACTATATTCCAAAAAATATTGAACTATGAAAAAAATGACAAGTTGGATGTTAAAAGTTATTAATGAATGACTATTTGTTATGAATAGATATATTATATATTAAAATAAAAGTTTAAAAAAATGCTCAACCCATTTATTTTTAAATTTGTATACAATGAGATATTTTATGTTTTATTTGGGCTAGGTTTGATTTTACCTTTTGGCTAGACTAAATTTTCTCATCATATCACTAGATCTGGCCTTATTAGGTCCATTTCTTATACAACAATTTCATCATCAACTGTGTAAAAAAAATCATTAGATCCAAAACACCTTCGAAGACTTGAATCATAAAATCATAACTTGATAAATAATTTTTTCTTTAATCAGGTCTTTAATGTGTTTTAGATTGAATTTCTTTTCTTTTGATTTTTTAATTTATCCCCGATTATTTTTGAGTTTAGTTAAGATGTTATCAAATATGTTACTGATCTCCAATTATTACTCTTATAACGAAAGAAGGTTTATCTCTTGTCTTACTAAATGGATATAATTTGATCCAAATTAAATTGGGCTTTGTTAATATTATTGTTTCTACAAATAAAATTATCTTTTAAATTAGACAAGCTAAAATAAGAAACCCAAATCGCAGGGGTTTGGAGGAGATATTGAGGCATAAGTAAAAGTGACAGCAAGATTATATTGAGGCATGGATGTATATACAACAAGATATAATAGTTACATGTGTTAATATATTCAGATATTAAAATAACATTTAACGGTGCTCAATATTTTTTGTACTACTATAGTCTTACGATTATTATATATATGTTTCTCGAAATAACTAATTTAGTATATATAAGAGTTATAATATAAAATAAATATAAGTCATAGTTCTCCATACAATATTGAAACACGGATCATATATTAACAACGTTCAACAATATATTAAATATCTAAAGTTCAGGTACACTAGGCAAAGAGTTGTTAGAAATAAATTCAAGCGTCCTTGAATGAATTAAAATTCGGTCACCATGCATGAAAACTCTTCTATTATAGTTTAAAATAAAAATATTAAGCTAATAACAAATGATATTCGAAGTTTAACGATATTTGATTCAATTCTATGTCTTTTATAAAAAAAAGGTACGAGGTAAGATAACATTCATTTTAATTCGTTACATAAGTAGGGATCTGAAATGAATATAACAAGAACAGATAGTCCTGTTGGATAAGTAAATTATTCAGAGACCCATTAAAAATTATATAAATGTTATACAAAAATAAACTAATCATGATAAATTTCTTTTAGTTTTTTTATAAATGAAAATAAATTTGAATTAAGATGATTAGTTACATTTTTTAGTTTTTAAAACATTATCTGTATTCACTATTTTTTTATTTTTTAAAATTAAAAAAAATCAGTTTAGTTTCATTTTTTATACGGTAAATGAGTAATTTACGGTTAGTGTTTTTACTAGAGTAATACGAAATATTTCATCAAAAGGCGGTGTGAGCACGGGTCGGTTGAAGGATTCTCAAATGAGGATTGCCAAATTGGGAATGTTAACTCTATGTGAATTTATTATGTTTTTAATTTCGGGTTAGTGGTGGTTATATTTGATCAAAACAAAGATAATTTATTATGTTTGAAATTCCAAATTAATTACTTAAAAAAAGGTAAGCACCCCAAAATATTTCAAGTATTCTAGAAACAAAATTAAATAAGAAAATCTACCTTATTACTATTATATGTCAATATACTAGATATTGAAGTCAATTGACGACAATATTTATAACAAGTATATTCCCAAAAAAGATTGAACTATTAAAAAAATGACTATTTGTTATGACTAGATACATTATATATTAAAATAAAAGTTTAAAAAAATGCCCAACCCATTTATTTTAAAATTTGTATACAATGGTTTCTTTTATGATTTAGTTGGGCTAGGTTTGGGCTTACCTCTTGGCTAGCTAAATTTTATCTATCATATCACTAGATCTGGCATTATCAGGTCCATTGCCAACCAACGTAATAAAACCATGAAATTTGAAAACACTTACTCGTCTTTTCTAATTTCATAATCAGCCTCTACATTTTCTTATACTACAATTTCATCATCAACAGTGTAAAAGAAATCATTAGATCCAAGATACCTTCGAAGACTTGAATCTTAAAATCATAACTTGATAAATATTAGTTTTGCTTTAATCAGGTCTTTAATGGGTTTTAGATTAAATTTTTTTTCTTTTGCTTTTTTAATTTATCCTTAATTATTTTTTAGTTTAGTTAAGATGTAATCAAATATGTTACTGATCTCCAATTATTGCTCTTATATCGAAAGAAGGTTTATCTCTAGTTTTACTAGATGAATATAATTTGATCCAAATTGAATTGGGATTTGTTATATTAGTGTTTCCAGAAAAAAAAATTATCTTTTAAATTAGACAAGCTAAAATAAGAAACCCAAGCCGCAGGGGTTTGGAGGAGATATTGAGGCATAAGTAAAAGTGACAATAATGTGTACGAGAATCATAGAATCAATACATTGTTGGAGGTAATCATTTTTCATATTAATCTAAATAAGATATATGTGTATTGTTGTAGCTATTGATATATACATTTTCCATATTTTATTTAAGAAATTAACTTTTGCGAATTATGTCTAAAGTGGTGAAACAAAATTATATATTTTCTTTTTACCTCTGAGATGACCGTATGACTCTTAATTATAATATTAGTAAAACTTAAATAGTATTTGATTTTATTTATTTTATTTTATTTTAGATGATTAAATTTTGTTAAAAATATAAAACAACATACCAGAAATATAATGAGATATCGTATATGCTCTTACAAAGTGAGATATATAAGCGATCATATGAAAACAAAAAACAATATTTGCAAGAAACTCTTGGTAGAATTTGCAAATCATTAAAATAAAGATCTTATATTAAACATTTAGGACAAAGTTTGAATTGAAAAAATAGAAATTAAAAAGTTTTTATCATCTACATATTTTGCGCATATATTAATAATTAATATTTTTAATAAGTTAACTATCACTTTGACATTATATAGACATATTATATAACCCAAAAAATATTAGACAATGATTTTGATAAATTTCATCATTTAATGTACTTTAGTGTTTATTAGGAGAGGTCAATAAAAAAAATTAAATTTTTTTGTAATTAAACTAAAAATTTTAGTTAATTATATTGATTGTTACACCGTAAATGGATATATATACAACACCATATTTTAGTTACATGTGTTAATATATTTAGATATTAAAATAACTTTTAACGGTGCTCAATATTTTTTGTACTACTATATTCTTACGATTATTATATATATTTCTCTAAATAACTAATTAAGTATAAATAAGTGTTATAACATAATATAAATATAATTCATAGTAATCCATACATATCAGATGACAAAAGGCAGGTTGTTATTTAGTCCAAGATTTTCCTTTGTTGGTTCTTTTGTCTCTTTTCACAAGGTGAGTTATAACCTTTGTACAAAAAGCACTCAAATTTTTTCAGAATATGAATGGTAAAAAATTAAGGATGACATGATAAGGATAATGTAGAGGAGTCTAGAAAATTTGAAATGAACACTTATTATCGATCTATGATATAGAGATGGACCATAGATATACCAGTGATCATTTTAATCATTATTATGTTACAACAACATTATAACTCTATTAACCAAAACTTATGTAAGATGCTCACTAAGGAGAAATACCCTGGTTAGGTTCTTTTATGTAAGGATCTAGGATAATTAGGTATGATCGCATCTTCAGTTTAATATTAACTTTTCCATCATTATTGGTCACGGATATTGTGTCAGTTGACCTATCATATTTGCGATTATGATCATTTTTGTTATTTTTTAAGTTACATCATTCATAGAAACGAGGCAATTGTGGTGGGAAATTATAAATGATAAATACATACAAGATTTTTGTGGAATATCACTATAAGAGATCAATTATCGTAATCTATCACATTATATGTCTTTAGTTGACACAATATATCATACTATATATTTTTTAATCTACCACACTATATGACTTTATTTAACATGATCTATCACACTATATGTTTTCTACGTTCTATTCTTCGTTAACATCTATTTCCTAAAACACTAAAAATAGTCTTATTTTTGAAACTCCAAATGTTTTTACGTTATATTTCTTAGTCAACATTTATTTGATAAAGCACTTATTTTAGTAAATTATGACCTTTTTAACTGAAATAAAAAACTTATGACCTAAAAAAATTGGACTCTATAAGATTGGAGCCAAGTAAAATTATCAAGTAAAATTTTCTGGCAATTGTGCTTTCATTAGGAGAGTCATTTTAACACCAACAACATTATATATAGGTGAAAATGCTCTCAACCCCTTATAGGAATTATATTTATAACTATAAAATGATATGATTGAAGTTTTTACAAGTAAGAGTCACAATTGATCTTATATCCGAGTCCGATGAAACTTTTATCTTCCATAGGCACAAAAACTGAAGTTTTGTTTAAGTGGTTGACCAACAGTAAGTTGGCGGTGCAACGATTTTCTTAACCGGCTAGCCGGTCCGTCTAATCAAATTTTACCATTTAAACCCAAAATCACTCCGTCTCACACATGTTTAACCCTAAACTCAAGGATTAAGTAACTAAACTCATAAAAAACACACCCCATTTCTCATTTCTTTTAAAATTATGCACTAATAAACATAAATTACTCTACTTTACACTAAGAAATTAAAAGACATGAACGAAATTGACTAATTTACAATTGAAATGGTAGTTGTTTAACGTCTATAAGATCGACAAATTACCTCTTGCATTTATTCAGCTTCAAGGAGGTACATAACCTCCCAAGGATGTAGATATTCCATGCGATTAGTATCCTCGCCTCCATGATATATATTCAACCGATTCTTATTCACCATGAAAGTGTGATGCTCGTTTGGATGCTCAATCTCTATTGCTCCATGAGGTGTGCACTTGGGCACAATATAGGGAGAATACCACTTTGATCTCAACTTACCCGGTTAATTGATGAACTTGGAGTTATACTTGAGGACCCTTTGTCAAATTTTAAATTTCTTATCACGAATGAGATTATTATGCCTCTCCTTCGTCTTTTATTTATAAAGTTTAGCATTCTCATACGCATGAAATTGAAACTCATCAAGTTCGTTTAGTTTCAACATACGATTATCACATGCTAAAGTAGGATTCACCTACTACAACATCTTTTTTCTTTGGTCTTTCCAAAATTTTCTCCTCTTCCACCTCTTCTCTTTCATGTTCACCTTCTTTCTCAACCACATCCTTCACAATTTTCTCCTTCACTGTTGTTTTTTTTCCTTCATAACTGGAAAAGGTGGTGGTTGTAATTGTTTTCCGCTTCTTAGTCTAACCCCGTTGCAATCCTCCCTATGGCTAGCAATTTCTGTATCAGTAGGAAGTTGTCCTTGACCTCAAACATTTACACTACTGACGATCTTTGATATTTGATTCTCCAAAGTTTTTAACGAAACGGAATATGAGTTGAAATTTTATTCAATTCTATTTTCCTTACCTGCTGAAGAGGTGATGATTTTAGTTAACTGAACTTCAATTTGGGTTGTCTTACTTCCGAAAACCTCTATGTATTGAGTCAAAGTGAGGGATAAATAAGATGTGGTGAGCGCACCCTCTTGAGAGCGAAAAGGAAGTGCTTTCTGGGCTAACGTATCTGAATAATCTTCATGCTCGGCTCTTTGATGAACTGCCTGATATTGATTTTGTGGTTTGAATTGATAATTGTTTCCTTGGTTCCTCGATTGATAAGTTCCTGGATTAGCAGCCCGTTGTGGATTCGAGTGTTGAAACCCCGGATGATTCTTATGCTGATTACCATTACCTTGACCATTCAAATAATTTTTACCTCGATTATTGACAAAACACACAAATTCTTGAGTATTAGATCATTCTTCCCAATGTTATCATCTGCCCCAAAACTAGGACATATATATGGTTCTTGTATAACATAACCATAACTTGTTTCTTAGACACATATATCTGCTTTAACTTATTCTCAAGTGTGGCAATCTTAGCGTCCCAAGCTGTTTCTGCGTCTACATTAAAAGTACCTTTTTATGAAAATCAAACCGGTGATCTTGATGGTTGCCAACTCATCTCATTCTTCACAATTCGATCTATAATACCCAAAGTTTGATTGATGGGGACCATCATGAAACCATCCTGACACATAGTATTACTTTCTCTTTAAAGGCTTCATCTAAACTACGATAGAATATTCTAAGCTGTAAATCATTTGAGTACCCATGTAATGGGCATTTTCATAATAACGATTGGAAATAAGTCCAAGCAGCTCCTACAGCTTCTCCATGTTATTGACAAAAATCTGCTAATATAAGTTGGACATTAAGTCTGATACTTTGAGGGTAATACCTATAAAAAATGAAGTTTGAAGTTGATCCCATGATAATATTTCGTCGTGTTGTTGCTCGTCATACCATTCACTAGCTCCTCCTGTGAAGAAAAATGAGAACATCGAAAAGTACATTTGTTCTTGGGTTACTCTAGGAGTGACATATGCATCACATATTTGCATAAATTTGTACATGGATCGAATTGGATCTTCACGTGCCGCTCCACTGTACTGTCAAATACTGATAAACTGGTTGATCATACCCGTCTGAATATGATTCCTAGAATTGTGGGTGGACAGAGTCCTAATGGTGACAAACAGAGTAGTCTGTATTCGTTAGGTTGGATGAGATGTGGTGTGTCTACAAGTTGAATGCTAGTACAATTGTTCTTATGTGGTTGAACTCCAGGAGGGGCTTGAATTCAAACGTATTGATTTCCTCCTGGTGGTTCTTGCACAACTAGTGGCACTCTCGGGTTGCCATCTTCATCCAACTCTATTCCGGGATCTTGAAAATTATTAAGATTCACAGGCTGCCATGTATCTTTCTCTCCCTTCCCTTTCTTCCTTTTCTCTCTTGTTTTTAGTACGGATTAACCTCTCAAGATTCGAGAGCATATACCGAACCTGTAAAACCTGAGAAAAACAAACAAAGAAAAAGCTTAAAACTGAAAAGTAAAATAACAATTAAATCACTTACGGATAACACTGTGGTCACACGCTACCGTCCCTTCAGCGGTTCTAAAAATTTGGTGTCTCCAAGTGTGTGATCAAATCACACCCCTAATAGGAGGGACACTAACCGCAATGTATGGTTTGTCCAAGTGATATTCTGATAAACGGCTTTCAATCTCAGGGACGGATGGATATGACTTATGGTGTTTATCAAATAAGTAGAGATAATTGTTAAGACGGAAAAATAAAATATAAAAGTGTTTGTTTGGTTTTGTTTTTGAAACTAAAGACGCAATAAAATAAAGTGATAAAATAATTAATAGAAAGGAAATAATGCAAGTAAATAAATTGGACGCAAGAATGAGAAGGGTACTTGAGTCTCGCAAGTGTTTCACCTAAATCTATTTAGTCAATGCTTTCGTTTAAGGGCTGAATCGGTATTTTCGTATTAGTCGGGATTCTAATATTTTTAAACCCCCGTCTGGGTGGACTCATGAGCTATCTTATGGTATTATGTACCTGTCAGGGCAATTATATGCTACCTTCGATGTTGAAGTCTTTTACCCAATTGGATGCGTGGTTAGTCAAGCCCATCAGGATCAATGACGATTACCACGCATCGATTACCAAGGTCCGTAATTAAACCCCTCGCCGGGATGATTACTTCGCTACTAAAGTGAATTGTCTAATTACTTAACCGTATTTCTAATTGATCAGATTAAAAATAGTAAATAAGCGTAAAATAATAGGCAATACAAAATACCAAATTCAGATTAAAGCATCCAATCCTAAATTCAAAAACATTAATTAAACATATTAGGGTTCAACCATAATTGCTATTACCGAGTACAAATAGAATTAGCTCATACTAAAACAAGAAATTAAAAATAACTTAAAAGCATTAATTGTTTTCAATTACAGAAATAAAATAGATAACCTAATTAAGGGGTTGATTCGGTTGTTGGTTATAGAAAATGAATTCTCCAGCTCTAGTTTTCTCCTTCTCCTTTTTGCTCTGACTCTTTTTTTTTAAATAACGAAGTATGTAAAAAATGAGGTCTAAAGGCCTATTTCTAATGTAGAATTCGGATTGGTCTTTTTACTTAAGAGTAATAAATTAAATGAGTAAAAGCCCAAGTCCAAATGAGAAATCCCGTAACTGCTGTACAATTGTTACTAAAATGGTCGTAACTTTTGCGTCTCATATTCAAACCACCTGATTTTAGTCCTCAAATATTCCTAACTCATTGGCTAGACTTTATCTTTTGAATCTCCAGACCTGAATCAGTGTCGAAGTGGCTCAAAAACCGCAATTTGTAATAACTTTCCAAATTTTCGTCTCCTTTAGTCAACTCTTCGGGTGATCTCTTCTTGAATTTGACCTCTCCTCTTGATCTAAGAATTAAATTATCACTTCTCCTACTTGTCTTGGTGCTCCATAGCATCCATAGACCTAGGAACTTCACACTAAAAACAAACAAATTAATGCACAAAAACTCTAAAATGCAAGTAATATAATTCCAAGGGGAGAAAGTGCAATATAACAAAATGAACATAAAAGTCTATCAAATAAATCTATTTTTAACCTAAAATGATGTCTCCTAAGGGTATATATTTAGAAAAAATGGGAGACATCAGCTGCTTCATATGCAAAATGAAAAGAATTCTAAACAAATTAAAAGATACAAGGAAACAAAGCAAAAATAAGATGATAAGCTGGATTGGGAATATACATGGTTAATTGGAAAGTTAAGCAGCATAAGATCATCATTATTAGGTTGAGATGAAGAAATATGAAAAGAGATTTTGAGATTAAAAGGGAAAAATGAACAATAGTTTTTTAAGAGCATTTTTAGTGAGAGAAGTTATGTTTTCTCCTCTAAGGTATGCTAAGCGTATCTAGGGTCTAAAATCCATGCCGGTTATTGGTGTGAAAGTTAAAGTATTCTTATGTATGAGTTCATGAATGAAAGATATGTAATTTTTTTTTTGTAATAGTTCCTATTTAGAAAAAAAAAACGTTTTAAAGTTAACAAGTTAATTTTGTACATGTAATTATTTTAATAAAAAAATTAATATTTTGATATATTACTTTTCGGTGAACCCGAGATAATTCGGGGTAAACTTGTGTATGGGTAACCCGAGAGTAGAACCCCACCTTTACCCTTGGTGAAATCGAGATCCGATTATTTTATCTTACTCTTACCTTGAAAGTATGTATCACTAAGATTATTCAACAAATGCGTCTTTTCACAAGACTATTGGGTTGTAACCGGTATAATTAAGGAAATTCTTTTAGTACGTTATCTTCCAGAAATAATTTCTCAGTCAAAGACGGAGTCACAAACCAGAATTCTAAATCTAATGAAATGATGCATATCTCATTTAACAGAGAAAACAAAGAAGCCGAAGTAGATGAAAAATAGTCTCCACTAGACATAATTTAGAATAACGAAAAAACCATATTGCAATATATCACATCGAGTAATCTGTTGCAGTAATTATTGTTGATGAAAACATAACATAACATGGCGAGTAAAGCTAAAATATAGTTGGTCAAATGATGCAATAGATGAAACAATTGGTTAGAGCATCGGGACAGTCGGTTGGGTGGAGAGATAAATTTATGGTTTCTCTCTTCTCTCTCTTCTCTCTCTTCCTCCCCGTCGACTTTCTCTTTCATACTTCTAAATTCTTTAGATATATTTTGTAAAGCACACATCGATGTTGCTATTTAGCGATAAGAATTTGAAGAAACTGTTGACGGGTTGTAGTGGAGTATTGCTTTTACGAGGGGCTGACTGGTGGTGGAAGGAGGGGTGTTGGGAGATGATGAATTGGGAGTAGGCTTTTGGGTGGAGAAGAGGCGGCATACGGGGGCCACGAATTGGAGGCGTTAGGATTGCAAATGTACAACACCGTGTGCAAGTTGGGGAACAGTCTCTTAAGCTGAAGCATTTGGATCGGAAATTGTAAACGTCGAAGCAGACGAATGGTGGGGAGGGGCAAGTAGGTGGGTCAACTGGGCTTTTCTTCGTGGGCCTCGCCCAACTAGAGTGTTACGCTTTGGCGATAATTTCTGATTTCGTCTTGTAAGATCATGTTTATTAGCGCTTATTGATAGTAGTTTTATATCTCAAATTGGAAGATTTAAGATGTTTATGAGTTTACATAGAATACAGTTTCTTAGGCATTACCGCTATTGTCTCTAAAGTGTGGTAAGGCTGATATGGCAAACGCTTGATTATAGTAATAGTTGGTTTATATTTCAAATTGAAAGAGGTCAGATCATTCTTAGTTTGATTGGATTACAATATACTTTAAAATTTAAAAGAATTTGGAATTTAGGAGATTCATCTTTGGTGGCTGGAATTAGTTGAAGAAACACCCTCTTTGTTTTTGTTTCTCCGAGGTAACCCATATATTAGTATTTGATGGGAATTGCGGTGTTTTACACTGCTGCAGGTCACATAAGCTGAGTTAACCGTGATTAGGTAGCTCACGCCTGTCTGGTGTTAGAGTGTTTAGTGTTTTTCAACGTGAGAGTGGCTAAACTAGATGGTCTATCATGTTACTAGTTATATGACATTGAAGACATTTCGGTTCTACAGACTACTTCAAGGAGATCGTAGAGGTGTTTTGATTGAATAATATCAGAGCGCTTGAGCTAACGTACTTGATCCCTGAAAATGATGTGAAAATAAAACGTTGAATCAGTTTGAATTTAAACAAAAAAAAAATTGTAATAAAAATATTAGAAAGACCATGTTCAGGTGTGATAGAAATAAAAAAGATATAGAAATTAATATCAAAGTACAGGTCTGTATTTTCCAATCTAAATCAAAGATCCAAATTGTCTTTTAAAAGAGGTGGCCCAAAAAACTTTTATATCCGTTTCTGGTCCGGTTATTCTTCATCTTCTCCTCTTTAAACAAATTGAGTCGTACCATCATAACTGCTTACTGCTCTCTGTGCATTTCTATGGTGCCGCACCATCTCCCCAATTATAACAATTCCTCCATCAAAATATCCTATAATCCAACATTAATAATCAACTCCCCCAAGATATTCAACCTATATCCAATTCAAAACTTGACGCCCGAAATCCTTTACCATTCAAATACTGCATCAATTTGTCTTGGCAATCATTCTTACCGCGCCTTCCAATCCATATAACAAGGGCGATCTATAACCATAGGGCTGCCTTGGCAATAGATTACAACACCGGATCGGTATCAAAATCATCAAATTCCGGTAATATCTCTTTCATTCCTCTTCCCTTAACTTGTCAGATCCATTTCCTAATTGAGGGTTTAGTGCTTTCATTTATTCAACTAGAGAAAACCAAACGCTGAAACCCAATATATACTTATTAATCTTGCAATAGTATTATTTTTAGATCTAGGTATGTAATTGTAGGTATCTTTGTACTGTAATTCATAGATTTGGATCCTATCCCATATTGTGATAGATGTCCCATATCCAAGGCAAGTTAGTTACTCATATTATAATTCAGATCGATGGTTAACATTAGAACCTCACATCGATTCCAAACCATGATTTTGTTACTATGAACTTCAACTAAATCGTTCAACCACCCTCCATATTATAGTTTATATTCCCTCCCAAACATCAGTCCATAACATTATTCCTTCTATCATTTTCTACCCACAAGTGCCCAATCTTAACTAACAAGCGAAAAGTAACAAATCTGAAATAACAAGCCTAGGAAAATCCTAGGAATAGAGAGAACTCTAGGTCTCATTCCATTAATGAGTTGTTTATTTAATTTACAGGAAAAATGATTGTTGGTCATGCCATTTCAACAAAGTACACCATTCTAGGTTTTCCATGACTGCCCGAGAGAGAATAAAAGACTATTTAGTGCTTGAGATGCACTAAGAATGCGAGATGGATCTTAGTGGTATGCAAATTTTATATTATATTATATATATACATATTCTTTAAGCTGCTAAAGTATTTATTTGGTGGTTGAAACAGTTTTCTTGATGGGAGTGATGCTAAAGGATGTTGGCCATGGCATTTCAACAAAGGAGATGTAAGACTTACCCTTTCTAGGAAGGCCCAAGGTTGAAGGAAAAACCCAAATACACCTTGGGATAATTCAAGGAAGCTTAATAGGGCGTAGAAATAGAACTTGATGATAAAGATATGAATGAAAATGTATTTAGTTTCAAACTTTATGATTTGTTTTTTTTTTAAGAATTTTATATGTTGATTCTCATAATAAACATAAATTTCTTTTTATGATTGCTCAGTTTTCAAACATAAGCTTTTTTTTTATTAAATGATTCGTTAAAGATTGTGATTTAATATTAATAAAAAACATGGTGATACTTTTAATTTAATTGTTAGTGAATTAACTAGATGGGTCTATAAGTTATGACCTTACCAAACTTAAAAGCTTAAATGGGGTAGTTATTCATCTTGAAATACAATTTTTTCATTTATGTGTTTCTTTTTTCCATACATGTTGGATATAAAAAATCATAAGATTTTTTTTTACTAAATCTCTGTTTTTTCAAAACAATTTAAAAGACTCCAATCTTGTTTCACGAAAGTACTCTTTTTGTAGATATTACTCTGTTTCGCCTTGGACTATTTATAAATACGAGCTACCTTGAATCATGTGCATTTACATTGTCCTTAACTAAACCCACAATACTCGTAAATCTGTCTCAGTACTTAACCTAGAAAAAATTCACTACAGATTCCACCACTCACCACAGATTCCACCACACAAGACCTTGCAAATCCACATAAAACATATCATCTATATTACGAAACAACTCCTATTGCTGGCTAAAATAGATTTATGTCTATAACATTCATATAAATAAAGTTTAATCCTCACAACAACCTTTACCTAATTTACAAAACAATTTTTTAATGAAATTACCAATCTACGATCGATCTATTTACCCCTATGTATGAGCA
Source organism: Nemophila menziesii (assembly GCA_029959085.1). Lineage (NCBI taxonomy): Eukaryota > Viridiplantae > Streptophyta > Magnoliopsida > Boraginales > Hydrophyllaceae > Nemophila > Nemophila menziesii. The sequence goes on along the minus strand of JARWIR010000011.1, from coordinate 36,032,333 downwards.
TACATCTGTACTAAATTGATGTCTTGCCTTTTATGGTAGATTAATTAATTCTAGAGACATCATTTGATAGTTTTTCAGTGCTTAAATGCGAGATTAATCCCTTTTATTTTATATATTTGTATTTAGTGGTGGTGTTGGGATAAAATAATATAATAAAAGATATAAAAACGATGCACGATTTACCCTAGATAAGCACGGTATTGTAAGTATTACAGGACGTATGCAAGTTTTAATGATAAGATAGTTCGTTCTCAGGAACTTAGTGTGTTATACGAATGAGCAAATAATTAAGAGTAGCAAGTAATTAATTAAAAAAACCGAAAATAAATATGAATAAATTGAGAGAATATTAATTAAACTAATGAAAATGAAAGACAATAAAATAAATATGAAGAATATGAGATGAGAGATATAGCTTAGGTTTTGCTAGTATGCACTAATCCTTCTAATTCTTTCTATCAAATTCTAGTTAATAAGGGAGATAATTAGCTCTTAGATACTTAGTCAGGATTCTAAAGTCCCATACCCTAGACCTTGAGAGCGACTAGGGGGCTACAACAAAACCACAAGGCAACCTAACCTTAGGGTTATCCTACACCACTAGGTTCCTAAGCAATTCAATTCCAAACATGGTGATAGTGATTAAAACAAACCCTAACGACTATCAAGTTAGAATCGGTGTTGTCAGGACCAATATCGGACACCAGACGTTATGTGGTGTTTCAATAATTATACACCCCTTCCGGGCGACCATCTAACTACTATTAAGAAAGCCTAAAGTTATCAGGTTTAGGACAGGCAATAATTCAAAATACATAAACAAATATATGGGTAAGTAGCTAATATCAGATTAAAACATATAATTCCAAAAAAACTTAGATAGAAAGAAAATAGAATTCATAGATTATACATAATGCAAAACTCAAGTTATGGGAAAATTAGTTCATACCTGAAGGAAATAAACTAAAAGATTGATTAAAATACTTCTTCTTGCTCTCTACAATAACTCTGATGGTAATAAACCTAAGTACTAATTAATGTGAGGCAAAGATGATTTACAAGTGATATAAGGGTATATTTATAGGTGTAGAGAATCCCTAATTCGTTTTCTTGGAATAGAAGACAAGTAATGGACTCCTAGCCCAACTCAAATTCGTAACCCTAAAATATAGGAAAGGTAACATTCAGCCACCTTTTATTTCGCTAATAACTGCTTCAATACTTATCCGTTTGACGCGTTCCAATAGTCAAAACTGATCTCCTCGGAAAGCTCTTTAACTTTTCTCTTGACCATTCTTCCAAATTCCTCACCTATTTTGAGATATAAGTCCATTTGTGGTCGTGGGTGCTGGAATTCATATTTATTTATCAACTTTATCTTTCCATATCTTAGCTTTTCCTTTTCTTTCCTCCAAATTCCATGTATATCTTATTTCCTTTATCTCTTAGAATTGACTTGGTATCTAATTAATCTCCATTATATATCTTTAAAGTTTCACACTATATAAATAATTAAACCCAATATGCTTTATAATAATTCATTAAATTTAGACTAGAAATATGAAAGTGCAGTATATCATGAGAAAATCGAGTATTTAGACTTCTAAAACACTAAAAATGATGTCTCCGACTAATATTAAATCATCACAAATGGGGAGATATCAAGTGGTTTAATCTTGGATTATTAAATGTTTGAAACATTTTTTAGGTAATTTGTGTTTTAGGTGTGAAACTCCTCGGTAAATGGATGGTATTAGAGCTCAATATGAATTCAAGGCTTCTAAAATTGAATAATAAACCCAAATCAAGTCACAAAAGGAGCCAAGAATTCTGGTTAAACTCAATAAAAAGTCTCTAGAAAATACTTCTACAAACTTGCAAAAATAATAACAACAATTAGTAGTGAATTATCTCGTGATATTTACACATAAAATAGCTTTGGGAGTCTAGTGCACGTGGTAAATAGAGATTCCAAATCAGAGTTAAGACTCGAATGTAATGCCAGTTTTCTAAATAGATTCAAAGATGTAAGAAAAGTCCACTATGACACTTTTGACTCTCTTAAGTTAGTCCAAATGAGTTAAAATGTTTTTCAGATCCTATATATACTTATTTTGGGACATGTCACTCATCATATTCAAGAGTTAGAAACATGGAGATTAAGGAGACAAGAAAATATAACAACTGATATTCGAAGTTTAACGATATTTGATTCAATTCTATGTATTTTATAAAAAAGGTACGAGGTAAGATAACATTCGTTTTAAATCGTTGCATAAATAGGGATCTGGAATGTATATAACAAAAAAAGATATTCATGCTGGACATGAAAATGATTCTAAATGTTATACTAAAATAAACTAATCATTAAAGTTTCTTTTAGATTTTTTTATAAATCAAAATAAATTTGAATTAAAATGATTAGTTGCATTTTTTAGTTTTTCAAACTTTATATGTATTCAATATTTTTTTATTCTTTAAAAAAAATCAATTTAGTTTCATTTTTATATGGTAAATGAGTAATTTATGGTTAGTGTTTTTACCATAGTTATACGAACTATTTTCATCAAAAGGCGGCGTGAGCACGGGTCGGTTGAAGGATTCTCAACACGAGGATTGCCAAATTGAGAATGTAAACCTTTGTGAATTTATTATGTTTTTAGTCTCGGGTTAGTGGTGGTTATATTTGATCAAAACAAATATAATTTATTATGTTTGAAATTCCAAATTAATTACTTAAAAAAGGTAAGCACCCAAAAATATTTCGAGTATTCTAGAAACAAAATTAAATAAGAAAATCTACCTTATTACTATTATATGTCAATATACTAGATGTTGAAGTCAATTGACGACAATATTTATAACAAGTATTTTCCAAAAAAATATTGAACTAAGAAAAAATGAAAAGATGGATGTCAAAAGCTACTAATAAATGAAGATTTGTTATGACTAGATACATTATATTTTAAAATAAAAGTTTAAAAAATGCTCAACCCATTTATTTTTAAATTTTTATACAATGGGTTTCTTTTATCTTTTAGTTGGGCTAGGTTTGGGCTTATCTTTTGGCTACGTTAACTTTTTCTCCATCATATCACTATATCTGGTCTTATCAGGTCCATTACCAACCAACATAAATTTGAAAACACGTACTAGTCTTTTCTAATTTCATACCCTGCCTCTACATTTTCTTATACAATAATTTTATCATCTCCTTATACAATAGTTTTATCATCAACTGTGTACAAGAAATCATTAGATCCAAAACACCTTCGAAGACTTGAATCTTAAAATCATAACTTGATAAATATAAGTTTTCCTTTTATCAGATCTTTAATGTGTTTTAGATTTAATTTATCCTTAATTATTTTTTAGTTTAGTTAAGATGTAATCAAATATGTTACTGATCTACAATTATTACTCTTATAACGAAAGAAGGTTTATCTCTTGTCTTACTAGATTTATATAATTTGTTCCAAATTGAATTGGGCTTTGTTATATTAGTGTTTCCAGAAATAAAATTATCTTTTAAATTAGATAAGCTAAATTAAGAAACCTAAATCACAGGGGTTTAAAGGAGATATTGAGGCATAAGTAAAAGTAACAATAATGTGTATGAGAATCATATAATCAGTATATTGTTGGAGGTAATCATTTTTCATATTAATCTAAATAAGATATATGTGTACTGTTGTAGCTATTGATATATACATTTTCCATATTTTATTTAAGAAATTAGCTTTCGGGAATTATGTCTAAATTGGTGAAACAAAATTATATATTTTCTTTTTACCTCTGAGATGACTTTATGACTGTTAACTATAATGTTAGTAAAACTTAAATAGTATTATTTTATTTTATTTTAGATGATTAAATTTTGTTAAAAATATAAAACAACATACCTGAAATATAATGTGATACAATATATGCTCTTACAAAGTGAGATATATAAGCGATCATATGAAAACAAAAATAAATATATACAAAGAAACTCTTGGTAGAATTTGCAAATCATTAAAATAAAGATCTTATATTACACAATTAGGACAAAGTTGAAATTGAATAAATAGAAATTAAAAAGTTTTTATCAACTACATATTTTGCGCATAAATTAATAATTAATATTTTCAATACGTTGACTATCCCTTTGACATTATACAGACATATTATACAAACCAAAATATATTAGACAATGATTTTGATAAATTTCGTCATTTAATGTACTTGAGTGTTTTTTAGGAGAGGACAATAAAAAAAATTAAATTTTGTGTAATTAAACTAAAAAAATTTGGTTAATTATATTGAAATCATTACACCATCTATGGATATATATACAACATCATATTTTAGTTACATGTGTTAATATAATTAAAATAACATTTAACGGAGCTCAATAGTTTTTGTGCACTATATTATGTGCACCACAGATTAATTTTATAACATCAGTGTCAAAATAGATTTTAAACCTTTTGTCTTGGTAAAAAAATCCCATTGCACTCATCGTTTCTTTGCATATGAATTCATATTCAGTACACACTCTATTAAATTTGATGCTAATTATATCGTTAACTTTCTGGTGTCAATCTTTGTTAATTCACTCGAAATGCATAATTCAACAAAGAATGATTAATTTACGGTTATTAAAATTTAGATCTCACAAATATATATTATTAAAATAGATTTACATTATATAACACATTCATAAAACTTTGGTTTTATAAATAGAAGATTATAGCCTCTATGATATTAAAAAAATATTATTATGTATATATAACTAGTGTTGGCATTTAAGGAATTAATAACCAAAATATAATGATTAAATACTAAAATTGGATGTAATATTCTTACATGGATATAAGTAAACATATACATGTAATACTTTTGATAATAGTTGTATATAAGAATAACGAAAGTTTGATCATGCGTACCTATTCCATATTCTAGTTGTTTTGTACTTTTCTTTACAAAAATCACATAGTTATATATACTAATAAAGTGATTAAGATAAATAAAATTATTGAGACATTAAACATTTATACTCAATCGATACTTTTGTATACTATAATGCTATTTTCTTTGTTTTCTTTAAAATATCTTGACCGTTACTTAAATAAAAGAATATCCATGATATAGTTCAAGAAACCTAACATTTTCAAAAAAATAATAATCATGGACTCCATATCAATTATTGAAAAAGATTATTAAAAATAAACTAGAAATCACTTAATTCCTACACAGATGATGTATTCATAAACTCTAAATAACTTTGAATGTAATATGAATTCTACATACCTTAATTGCGATATTACCAGCTCTTCTCTATGAGTTCTCTTTATCCTCCATGGTCTTCTGAAAATGGGTCAACTTAAAAAATAAGAAAAGGGACCAAGTTTATTTGTTATAGTCTTTTTTTGTGGTTGGGTAATGATAATAAAATAAAAAATGACATATGCCCTTTATTGCTGAAATAATTGTATGGTTTTTTATGGGTTGGGGGACAATAAACCAAAAGGTTTAGCCATTATAAAAACAATTTTATTGATCATATATACAATAGATGGAGTCATATTTGTTCTATACCTTTTATATGACTTATATGTGATTTTTGTTATCTCTATTTATAAGACTGAGATGGAATTAGTCTCATCTTCATTTTACGATTGAAATGGAATTTGTCTCATCGTGAATTTTAGATTTAGATGTAATTTATCTCATCTCAATTCTAAGACTGAGAAGAGATTTGTCTTATCTCTAATTTGAAAATTGAGATGGAATTTGTTTAAATTCTGTTCTAAGAATGAGATGAGATTTGACTCATCTCTGATCTTAATCCTGAATGGAATTTGTCATATTTTCATTCTAAGATTGAGATGACATTTATCCCCACTCTGATTTGTCCAATCTCCATTATGAAATTGATATGAGATTTGTACCTTCTACGAGGCCTAGAGTATTGAGTGCTTTTCTGTACAACACTTAGTTTCATTTTCAAGTTCATATGTATATATATATACACATAAGAATGAAAGTGTTATACAACTGACGTAAGAGAAATATAGAATCACTTATCTTGGAAAACCACGTAAGAGGCAAATGAATCTGTTTTAATCATACCGAAGTAAGGGATACCAATCACACAAATTTATTCAGTATTAATAATCTAAAATAGATAGTCAATACTTGATCAACCACGAGAAGTCCCACGTAGCCAAAAAAAGACATGACCACCAAGTAGAGGGTAATACGTATCTTCCGAGGATAGAGGAGTACTAAACTTATATATGCTGAAGAATAATGCTGCACATGAAACTTACATGTGAGGGTAGTGTCTTGCTACACATGAAGATTCATTTAAGCAAGGGCCCCAAACCAGAAGTGTCTTGCACATGAAACTCACCTTGACAAAAGTGAACACCCATGCCAGCCACATGCGTGCACCCATACTATTTTATAAATACCCAATCTACTACCGAATTGGGTGCATTCGATCATTCTTTTAAGTGGATGTGGTTACTATATAGTCTACAAACCTCTGTAACTCCGCAGGTCATAAGAATACCTTAGCATGAGTATCCGAGTGCCATCATGAGTGCACCTCGTTTTGGACCTAACATAGTGTCTAGTTTCTGGAAGTTGTGTCTACGTAGCGGGTGCCTCGACAATGATAAGGAAGAGATTTGTAATGGTGATCTATTACGAGGTGCATATCTGAACTTTGTGATATAAGAGTCAGGTATATATTTGAGCCCAAAAAATGGGAAAGTCTATTATGATAAATGTGAAAACAAGAGAGAATATAGTAAATACTGCCTGAATTCGGGGAAAATATTATTAACAATGGTAAACTAGTGAAACAGTTGGGGTAAAGGGTAAGATATAGAGTATGTGACAATGATACCAAGACGTGGGATTAGACCCGTTATGAACTCCTAACGACAAAATAAAAGAAAATCAATGTTAAGAAAGTGAGATAAAACCACTTTTATTACTTATATTTCCCAAAAGTTTTATCAGTAATAAATATTTTCAGATGATTACTTAATGAATAAGGATTGGTTAGAATTAATAAAAAAATTGAAAAAGATATTATAAAATTTGGGTTAGGCCAAAAACTGTTTGGCTATTAAGGTTCTTTTATTTACTCACATATGGGCTAATCTTAATTTCATTACCCTAAAATAATACTTAACCCAATAAATTATATAGTTTAATTGAATCAAACCCTAACCCAACTTCATTTAGATATATCATCACACTAATATATCTTCCAGCATCTAAGGACTATTCACAGATGGAAACCACAACCAATCATCATCTCAATATCATCTCTTAACCCTCTTTTTTATATTATGTTTCTTATGCAGAGCACATGGCCTTCCACATCTTAGATCTCCCAGAAAAGTGCACTTTTTAATTTCTTATCTATGTTCTCCTTACAAAACACTATTTTATTTCTTATATCAGATCGTTGGCCACGATATTTCAATTAAAATTTCAACGACAAAGGTATTTTTTCAATTCTTAATTTTTTGTTAATAACATAAATATTTTTTTTAGCAAAAACTCAGTTCTAATAAATATTATATATTTTTTCATTTCATGTTTATTTTTTACAATTTGAAAACTATTTAGAATTAGAAATAAGATTAAAATACGAAAGTGAGTTTTTTCATCAAGAAAAAATAGTGTCAAATATGTTTTAATAGAGCTTATGATTGTATTTTTGATGTTTGTGATTCCCATGGTTTCCAGGAGGTGGAGAGATCATCATGAAGAGAAAAATAGAAAAACCAACTAAGGTACCAATGAAGAGTCTGGAATATCTCATAATAGGTAAAAACATAAACTCCTCATATAGTGAGCATTTTGTGGTTGATATATAGAGTAACTATGAATACAATTTTGTGTGTAGATCCTACCGAAATTAGAGCTGATGAAATGATGGATAACGAGGTACTTTAAATGTGGTTTAAAGAGAAAATGAAAGAGAATATACTACAAGTAAGCAAGAAAACTATAAGTTGGTTAATACTTTCTCCTCTCTTTTTTCTTTTCATTAATAATACTTTTTAATATATTTCTCAAAGTAAGGAAATATTTAAGAAACAAGGAAGTGGTGGGGGCATATAAGTTTTGTGAAGAACATGGCACTGTGGGCAACATTTGAAAAAATGAATGTGTTTAAAAAGATGCCACTTAAGCCTCATTACATGCCTCTGATAATGTACAAAGAAATCGATCGTGAAGGCTTAGCTATTTGGAGTATGGTGACTTTTGTAGTTGAAATTTCTATAACACTTGAATTAACCAAGGAAAAAAAAGAAGTTGTTCAAGGAAAAAGAGAAACATAAATTCAAGTATAAAATAAGGGTGGATTGGTTAATATTTTTTCTAGTGTTAGAAGTTTCTAACATTATCTCAAAGTTTACCCGGGTCAAAACCCTCTCTAATATAAGAGTAACTATGAATACAATTTTGTGTGTAGATCCTACCGACTTAGAGCTAATGAAATGAGGGATAACGAACTACTTTAAATGTGGTTTAAAGAGAAAATGCAAGAGGATACTACTACAAGTAAGCAAGGAAGCAGTGGGGGCATAGAAGTTTTGTGAAGAACATGGCATTGTGGGCAAACTTTGATGAAATGAATGTGTTTATAAAGATGCCACATAAGCCTCATTACATTCCTCTGTTGAAGGACAAAGAAATCAATCGTGAAGGCTTAGCTATTTGGAGTATGGTGACTTTTATAGTTGAAATTTTTATAACACATGAATTAATCAAGGGAAAAAAAGAAGTGGTTCAAGGAAAAAGAGAAACATAAATTCAAGTATAACATAAGGGTGGATTGGTTAATAGTTGTTCTAGTGTTAGAAATTTCTAACATTATCTCAAAGCTAACCCGGGTTAAAGGCCTCTCCAATGTAATAAAAATAATATATATATATATATATTATTAATCTCATTATATAGTTTTATCAATATCTCTGGTCTATAATTTATGTAATAACTAGTAGATACATAATAATTTTAGAGGCAATTCTCACTTAAACTATGAAAAAATATCAATTTCCCACTTAAATCAAACACTACTATAAATTATTATAAATAAAATTGTTACCCACGTACCGTTGTAACTATTAATTAATAACTATATTTAGTAATATATAATACAATTCACCAATATTTTCTATAATCAATTAAAAGTAACTATATTAATTTATTAAAAAAATAAAAGTAACTACAAAATATTTTATTCCAAGGAAGGTTTTGAGGAAATTTTTTTAAATTTTTTCTTTTCTAAAAAGGGGTATTGGACAAATTATTTTTATCCAACAGCTAGGAAATATTTTTTCTTAGATTTTTCCTTTTTAAAAGAGGGGTACTAGATCACGCAATTTTCATATTAGCAAGTTTTATTTCTTGTAGAAGGGGATAATTATTTTTTTGATTTGTTTCACTTAAGGAGACAAATTGTTTTTCAATGTTTTACATTTTCAGCGGCAAAGGGATAAATTTTATAATTTTTATTCAAGTATGAAGGAAGTTTTTTTTATATTTTTTTTATCTTTTCCAGCCAGGAACCCGTTGGAATAATTTTTTTTTATAATTTTTGTCTTTTTCAACGAGAAGCGAGGGACTTTATTTTAATTTTTAGATTATTTTTTCTTTTATGGTTGAGGGGGTTAGAACAAGTTTTATCTTTTCTTCATTTTTAGTAGGGGTCGGGGGTCCGAAAAATTAATTTTTTTATCTTTTTCAACAAAGGGATAGGGATGGGGAAGAGATTTATCTCATCTACATTATAAGATTGAGATGATATTTGTGTCATCTCTATTCAAAAATTGAGATGACATTTTCTTGTCACTCTTAATAAGATAGGATTTGTCCAATTAAAATTTTTGAGAATCTAGTAATAGGAAAATAAACTTTTTTTGATAATTATTAGTAATTTAATATGATATTTTTCGTCATTAATTTTTTAAATATGATACATAAATTTAGTATTTAATCCACAATAAATAAAAAATAAAAGTATCTTTGTAAATTGTGCATGTGATAAGATTTGACAACCAAAATTGAGATGGAATTTGTCACCTCTATGCTAAGTTTGAGATAAGATTTGTCTCATCTCTAATTTTGAAATTGAGAAAGTGTTTGTCCCATCTTCATTCTATGATTGACGTGTAATTTGTCTCATCTTCAAGTTTAGATTGAGATGGAATTTGTGTTATGTCCATTCTAAGATTGAGACATAATTTATGGTATATCTAATTTTAATACTGTGATGGAATATATTCCATGTTTATTCTGATACTGAGATGAGATTTGTCTCATCTTCAATCTTGATTCTGAGATAAAATTTGTCTAATTTCCATTATAAGATTTAGATTGGACTTGTCCACTCTCTTATTTGTCTTATTTCTATTATAAAATGCTATTTGATTTGTCCCTTCTCAAAATACTAGAGGTTGGAGTGCTATTTTGTACAATAAATAGAGTATATATGGTGGGAAATACCCTTAACAGTTGAAGTCTTTGATTTATATGATTCAAAAGTATCTCAAAATTATGCATTATATTATATACACCAAGACTACTATTATAACATCAGTCTCAAAAGAGTTTTTAAACCTTCTGACTTGGTAAAGAAATCCTACTGCCAACTCATCGTTTCTTTGCATATGAATTTATATTTAGTACATACTCTATTGAATTTGATATATATATTATTGAATTTATACTCTATTAACTTTCTAGTGTCAATGATTGTTAATTCACTCGAAACTAATATGCATAATTCAACAAAGAATGATTAATTTACAGTTATTAAGATTTAGATCTCACAAATATATCTTATTAAAATAGATTTACATTATATAACACATTCATAAAACTTTGGTTTTTTTAAATAGAAGATTATAGCCTTTATGATATTAAAAATATATTATTATGTATATATAACTAGTTTTGGCATTTAAGGACATAATGACCAAACTTTAATGATTAAATACTAAAATATGATGTAATATTCTTACATGGATATAAGTAAACATATACAAGTAATACTTTTGATAATAGTTATATATAAGAATAACGAAAGTTGTTGATTATGCGTACCTATTCCATATTCTAGTCGTTTTGTACTTTTCTTTAAAAAAATCACATAGTTATATATATTAATAAAGTGATTAAGATAAAGAAAATTATTAAACATTAAACATTTATACTTAATCCCTACTTTTGTATACTATAATGCCTTTTCTTTGTTTTCTTAAAAAGATCTTGACCATTACTTAAATAAAAGAATATCCATGCTATAGTATAAGCAAACTAACGTTTTCAAAAAAATAAATGATAGACTCCAAATCAATTATTCATAAAGTTTCTTAAAATAAACTTGAAATCACTTAATATCTACACAGAAGTTGTGATTAGAATTCTACATACCTTTGAATGTAATTAGAATTCTACATACCTTAATTGCGATATTATCAGCCCTTCCCTCTGAGTTCTCTTTATCCTCCATGGTCTTCTGAAAATGGGTCAACTTAAAAATAAGCTAAGTGACCAATGTTATTTGTTATATTTTTTTTTTGTGGTTGGGTAACGATAATAAAATTAAAAATAATAGATTCCCTTTATTGTTGAAATAATTGTATTGGTTTTTATGGTTTGGGGACAGTAAACCAAAAGGTTTAGCCACTAAAAAAATAATCTTATTGATCATATATACAATAGATGCAGTCATATTTGTTCCATCCCCATTATATGACTGGTATGTGATTTGTGTTATCTCTAATAATAAGATTAAGATGCTCATCTCCATTTTACGATTGAAATGGAATTCGTCTCATCTGAATTTTAGATTGAGATGTAATTTATCTCATCTTCATTCTAAGACTGAGAAGACATTTGTCTCATCTCTAATTTGAAAATGAGATGACATTTGTCCCCTCTCTAATTTGTCCAATCTCCATTATAAAATTGAGATGAGAAATGTACCTTTCCTAGAACTAGAGTATGGAGTGCTTTTCTGTAAAATACTTAGTTTTATTTGCAAGTTCATATGTATATATATATATACACACAATAATGAAAGTGTTATACAACTGACACCAAAGAAATATAGAATCACTTATCTTGGAAAACCACATAAGAGGCAATTGAATCTGTTTTGATCATACCCAAGTAAGGGATACCAATCACACAAATTCATAGAGTATTAATAAGCTGAAATAAATAGTCAATACTTGATCAACAACGAGAAGTCCCACGTAGCCAAAAAAAGACATGACCACCAAGTCGAGGGTAATATGTATCTGCCGATGTAGTGGAGTAGCAAACTTATATATGCTGAAGGAATAATGCTACATATGAAATTTACACGTGACGGTAGCATTTGCTACCCATTAAGATTCCTTTAGGAAGGCCCCAGAACGATCTAAGTTGTGCACTCACCTTGACCAAAGTGCACACCCATGCCAGTCACATGCGTGTACCCACAATATTTTATAAAGACCCTATCTACTACCGAATTAGGTACATTTTATCTTATTTTTAAAATTGAATACATGCGCTTTAGTATAAGCCAAACTAATGTTTTCACAAAAAAAAACATAGACTCTAAATCAATTATCGATAAAGATATTTAAAATAAACTATAAATCACTTAGTTCCTACACAAAAGAGGTATTCATAAACTCTAGATAACTTTGAATGTAATAATAATTTTACTTACATCAGTTGCGAAATTACCAGCTCTTCTCTCCGAGTTCTCTTTATCCTCCAATGTCTTTTGAAAATGGGTCAGCGTAAAAATAAGCAGAGTGACCAAGGTTATTTGTCATAGTCTTTTTCTTTTGGTTAGGTAAGGATAATAAAATTAACAATGACAGATGCCTATTAGTGCTGAAATAATTCTATGAGGTTTTATGGGTTGGGGATAGTAAAACAAAAGACTTATCCATAATCTTATTGATAACATATACAATAGACAAAATCATATTTGGAGATAAAGACAACTTGTTTTCTAAGTAAACCTTAGAGAAAAATCTAAGTTTAGGCCAAAGGTTTCTAAATTAACATTTTAAGGCTAGACATATTCAGAATTACCATTTTTAGGTTATTTAAACAACTCCGTGAGATATTTTATAGATTTGAAAATTAAATTAGGCATTTCAAATAAACTATATCATTATTTGACCAAATCAAAGATTTGTAACTCTATTTGAAATATCCAAGTTGTTTTTAAAATCTATGAAATATCGCACAGAATTAGTAAAGTGGCCTAAAAATGGTACTTTTGAATGTGTTTGGTCTAAAAAGGTACTATTGAATATGTTTAGTCTAAAATGGTACTTTTGAAACGTTTGGCCTAAAAATGAATTTTGCTCTTAACCTTCATAAGGTTTTTTCATGAGCTTGATATGTGCATTGTAAATCTATGGACTAAGGTTTAATATCCATAAAAATAGTTTATAATATTTTATCCTAAAATAATATTTATTTATGTACAAGAATATGTAGAAAAATAGACACAAAGAACTAAATAGAAGTAAAAAATATTCAGTTATCGATACCATCTTAAAAAAAATTCCAAACAAGTAACTATATGTAGAAGTGATATTGCTATTAGATACTATAATCCTCCTTTTTATATTATTTCAAAATCCTAAAAATATATATTAGTGATAGAATAAAAAAATTATATTGATCAACAATTTCACTAATATGATGGAAATTCCTTCTAATATGTTTGGATATTTGGTGAAACCTTGGCTCCTTTGCTTGAGTAATAGCTCCATCTTTATCACAAAATCAAGTAATTGAAAATTTAGTGGATGGAATCACGTTATGCTCCCTCACAAGATTTTTTATCCGATCAATTACCTTTGATAAATTGCATATCGCAACGTATTTTACTTACGTGGTGCAAAAGATATATATTGCTTGTTCGGAACTCTTTCAACTAACAATTACATAAATACATGTAAAATACATAGATGAAGACTTTCCATCATCTTTTCCACAATCAAAATACGAATAAGTATACCCTTATATACAACGGTATAACCTTCGATAAATTTACGAGTAAATCACATTTTTAGGTCATTACTTATCGTCTAAATTTTTTTTTAGGCCAAACGTTCTAGAATGCTAATTTTCAGGCCAAATGTATTAAAAATATCTATTTGACCACATCACAAACTATCTATTTGAAGTGTCTACATTACCCTTAAAATCTATGAAATATCTCACATAATTAGTGGAATGACCCTAAAAATGTGCATTTTTAATATGTTTAGCATATAAATGAATATTCTGATATATTTGGTCTGAAAATAGTTTCAGGCCATATATTATGGCCTAAAATTGGAATTTAATCAAAATTTAAATAACAACCTAATGTATTCTAAAGTACTATATGATTTGTTTTACAATAATCTAATGTCCAATGTTTGAATTAGAGTGACATATACCCAATATCTTTATAGCTTGCAAAATCTCAAGCCTTGCACATAACATGTAAATCATAAGACTACATATTGTCGAAGTTTAATGCAATATTTACATATGTTCTCCTTCTTCTATTTAAGAGTCTTGGGAGACATCTCTTTAGAAAGATCGATTCCATGCTTTATATTAAATAAATCTTTCCATATTTTTTTACTTTCGACTTTTTTAACACTTTACCGAAGAAGATTCTTTGAGAGAGACCAATTCTTTTGCTCTAACTCAGAATATAAGAATTCACAAAATATAAGTTGCATATCCCAAATATTTTGTGGAAGGAGGTATGCTTAACCAGATCTTACATATCATCATCACATATATCATCTCTAGTGATCAATTGTTGAACTCCCACTAATCTCATCTTAAGCGCAAGGTTCATCTTCATTTTTAATGAAACCTCACTTTGATACTTCATTATTAAACTAAAGAGCAAATCCCATTTTAGGTAAAAGTGACAGCAAGATTATATTGAGGCATGGATGTATATACAACAAGATATAATAGTTACATGTGTTAATATATTCAGATATTAAAATAATATTTAACAGTGCTCAATATTTTTTGTACTACTATATTCTTACGATTATTATATATATGTTTCTCGAAATAACAAATTTAGTATATATAAGAGTTATAATATAAAATAAATATAAGTCATAGTTCTCCATACAATATTGAAACACAGATCATATATTAACAACGTTCAACAATATATTAAATATCTAAAGATCACGTACACTAGGCAAAGAGTTGTTAGAAATAAATTCAAGCGTCCTTGAATGAATTAAAATTGGGTCACAATGCATGAAAACTCTTCTATTATAGTTTAAAATAAAAATATTAGGCTAATAACAAATGATATTCGAAGTTTAACGATATTTGATTCAATTCTATGTCTTTTATAAAAAAAGGTACGAGGTAAGATAACATTCATTTTAATTCGTTACATAAGTAGGGATCTGAAATGAATATAACAAGAACAGATAGTCCTGTTGGACAAGTAAATTATTCAGAGACCCATTAAAAATTATATAAATGTTATACAAAAATAAGCTAATCATGATAAATTTCTTTTAGTTTTTTTATAAATGAAAATAAATTTGAATTAAGATGATTAGTTACATTTTTTAGTTTTTAAAACATTATCTGTATTCACTATTTTTTTATTTTTCAAAATTAAAAAAAATCAGTTTAGTTTCATTTTTTATACGGTAAATGAGTAATTTACGGTTAGTGTTTTTACTAGAGTTATACGTAATATTTTCATCATCAAAAGGCGGCGTGAGCACGAGTCGGTTGATGGATTCTCAGCACGAGGATTGCCAAATTGGGAATCTTAACCTAATGTGAATTTAATACTTTTTTTAATTTCGGGTTAGTGGTTGTTATATTTGATCAAAACAAAGATAATTTATTATGTTTGAAATTCCAAATTAATTACTTAAAAAAAGGTAAGCACCCAAAAATATTTCAATTAATCTAAAAACAAAATTAAATAATAAAATCTACCTTATTACTATTATATGTCAATATACTAGATGTTGAACTCAATTGACGACAATATTTATAACAAGTATATTCCAAAAAAATATTGAACTATGAAAAAAATGACAAGTTGGATGTTAAAAGTTATCAATGAATGACTATTTGTTATGAATAGATATATTGTATATTAAAATAAAAATTTAAAAAAATGCTCAACCCATTTATTTTTAAATTTGTATACAATGTGATATTTTATGTTTTAGTTGGGCTAGGTTTGGTTTTACCTTTTGGCTAGACTAAATTTTCTCTATCATATCACTAGATCTGGTCTTATCAGGTCCATTGCCAACCAACATAAATCTAGAAAGACGTCTTTTACTAATTTCATACTCTGTCTCTACATTTTCTTATACAACAATTTTATCATCAACTGTGTAAAAGAAATCATTAGATCCAAAACACCTTCGAAGACTTGAATCATAAAATCATAACTTGATAAATATAAGTTTTTCTTTAATCAGGTCTTTAATGTGTTTTAGATTGAATTTCTTTTCTTTTTATTTTTTAATTTATCCCCGCTTATTTTTGAGTTTAGTTAAGATGTAATCAAATATGTTACTGATCTCCAATTATTACTCTTATAACGAAAGAAGGTTTATCTCTTGTCTTACTAAATGGATATAATTTGATCCAAATTAAATTGGGCTTTGTTAATATTATTGTTTCTACAAATAAAATTATCTTTTAAATTAGACAAGCTAAAATAAGAAACCCAAATCGCAGGGGTTTGGAGGAGATATTGAGGCATAAGTAAAAGTGACAGCAAGATTATATTGAGGCATGGATGAATATACAACAAGATATAATAGTTACATGTGTTAATATATTCAGATATTAAAATAAGATTTAACTGTGCTCAATAATTTTTGTACTACTATATTCTTACGATTATTATATATATGTTTCTCGAAATAACAAATTTAGTATTTATAAGAGTTATAATATAAAATAAATATAAGTCATAGTTCTCCATACAATATTGAAACACGGATCATATATTAACAACGTTCAACAATATATTAAATATCTAAAATTCAGGTACACTAGGCAAAGAGTTGTTAGAAATAAATTCAAGCGTCCTTGAATGAATTAAAATTGGGTCACCATGCATGAAAACTCTCCTATTATAGTTTAAAATAAAAATATTAGGCTAATAACAAATGATATTCGAAGTTTAACAATATTTGATTCAATTCTATATCTTTTATAAAAAAAAAGGTACGAGGTAAGATAACATTCATTTTAATTCGTTACATAACTAGGGATCTGAAATGAATATAACAAGAAAAGATATTCCTGTTGGACAAGTAAATTATTCAGAGACCCATTAAAAATTATATAAATGTTATTCAAAAATAAACTAATCATGATAAATTTCTTTTAGATTTTTTATAAATGAAAATAAATTTGAATCAAGATGATTAGTTACATTTTTTAGTTTTTAAAACATTATCTGTATTCACAATTTTTTTATTTTTTAAAATTAAAAAAAATCAGTTTAGTTTCATTTTTTATATGGTAAATGAGTAATTTATGGTTAGTGTTTTTACTAGAGTTATACGTAATATTTTCATCAAAAGGAGGCGTGAGCACGAGTCGGTTGAAGGATTCTCATCACGAGGATTGCCAAATTAAGAATGTTAACCCTGTGTGAATTTATTACTTTTTTAATTTCAGGTTAGTGGTTATTATATTTTATCAAAACAAATATAATTTATTATATTTGAAATTCCAAATTAATTACTTAAAAAAAGGTAAGCACCCAAAAATATTTCAATTAATCTAAAAACAAAATTAAATAATAAAATCTACCTTATTACTATTATATGTCAATATACTAGATGTTGAACTCAATTGACAACAAAATTTATAACAAGTATATTCCAAAAAAATATTGAACTATGAAAAAATTGACAAGTTGGCTGTTAAAAGTTATCAATGAATGACTATTTGTTATGAATAGATATATTTTATATTAAAATAAAAGTTTAAAAAAATGCTCAACCCATTTATTTTTAAATTTGTATACAATGGGATACTTTATGTTTTAGTTGGGCTAGGTTTGGTTTTACCTTTTGGCTAGACTAAATTTTCTCTATCATATCACTAGATCTGGTCTTATCAGGTCCATTGCCAACCAACATAAATCTGGAAACACGTCTTTTACTAATTTCATACTCTGTCTCTACATTTTCTTATACAACAATTTTATCATCAACTGTGTAAAAGAAATCATTAGATCCAAAACACCTTCGAAGACTTGAATCATAAAATCATAACTTGATAAATATAAGTTTTTCTTTAATCAGGTCTTTAATGTGTTTTAGATTGAATTTCTTTTCTTTTGATTTTTTAATTTATCCCCGCTTATTTTTGAGTTTAGTTAAGATGTAATCAAATATGTTACTGATCTCCAATTATTACTCTTATAACGAAAGAAGGTTTATCTCTTGTCTTACTAAATGGATATAATTTGATCCAAATTAAATTGGGCTTTGTTAATATTATTGTTTCTACAAATAAAATTATCTTTTAAATTAGACAAGCTAAAATAAGAAACCCAAATCGCAGGGGTTTGGAGGAGATATTGAGGCATAAGTAAAAGTGACAGCAAGATTATATTGAGGCATGGATGAATATACAACAAGATATAATAGTTACATGTGTTAATATATTCAGATATTAAAATAAGATTTAACGGTGCTCAATATTTTTTGTACTACTATATTCTTACGATTATTATATATATGTTTCTCGAAATAACAAATTTAGTATTTATAAGAGTTATAATATAAAATAAATATAAGTCATAGTTCTCCATACAATATTGAAACACGGATCATATATTAACAACGTTCAACAATATATTAAATATCTAAAATTCAGGTTCACTAGGCAAAGAGTTGTTAGAAATAAATTCAAGCGTCCTTGAATGAATTAAAATTGGGTCACCATGCATGAAAACTCTCCTATTATAGTTTAAAATAAAAATATTAGGCTAATAACAAATGATATTCGAAGTTTAACAATATTTGATTCAATTCTATATCTTTTATAAAAAAAAAGGTACGAGGTAAGATAACATTCATTTTAATTCGTTACATAACTAGGGATCTGAAATGAATATAACAAGAAAAGATATTCCTGTTGGACAAGTAAATTATTCAGAGACCCATTAAAAATTATATAAATGTTATTCAAAAATAAACTAATCATGATAAATTTCTTTTAGATTTTTTATAAATGAAAATAAATTTGAATCAAGATGATTAGTTACATTTTTTAGTTTTTAAAACATTATCTGTATTCACAATGTTTTTATTTTTTAAAATTAAAAAAAATCAGTTTAGTTTCATTTTTTATATGGTAAATGAGTAATTTATGGTTAGTGTTTTTACTAGAGTTATACGTAATATTTTCATCAAAAGGAGGCGTGAGCACGAGTCGGTTGAAGGATTCTCATCACGAGGATTGCCAAATTAAGAATGTTAACCCTGTGTGAATTTATTACTTTTTTAATTTCAGGTTAGTGGTTATTATATTTTATCAAAACAAATATAATTTATTATATTTGAAATTCCAAATTAATTACTTAAAAAAAGGTAAGCACCCAAAAATATTTCAATTAATCTAAAAACAAAATTAAATAATAAAATCTACCTTATTACTATTATATGTCAATATACTAGATGTTGAACTCAATTGACAACAAAATTTATAACAAGTATATTCCAAAAAAATATTGAACTATGAAAAAATTGACAAGTTGGCTGTTAAAAGTTATCAATGAATGACTATTTGTTATGAATAGATATATTTTATATTAAAATAAAAGTTTAAAAAAATGCTCAACCCATTTATTTTTAAATTTGTATACAATGGGATACTTTATGTTTTAGTTGGGCTAGGTTTGGTTTTACCTTTTGGCTAGACTAAATTTTCTCTATCATATCACTAGATCTGGTCTTATCAGGTCCATTGCCAACCAACATAAATCTGGAAACACGTCTTTTACTAATTTCATACTCTGTCTCTACATTTTCTTATACAACAATTTTATCATCAACTGTGTAAAAGAAATCATTAGATCCAAAACACCTTCGAAGACTTGAATCATAAAATCATAACTTGATAAATATAAGTTTTTCTTTAATCAGGTCTTTAATGTGTTTTAGATTGAATTTCTTTTCTTTTGATTTTTTAATTTATCCCCGCTTATTTTTGAGTTTAGTTAAGATGTAATCAAATATGTTACTGATCTCCAATTATTACTCTTATAACGAAAGAAGGTTTATCTCTTGTCTTACTAAATGGATATAATTTGATCCAAATTAAATTGGGCTTTGTTAATATTATTGTTTCTACAAATAAAATTATCTTTTAAATTAGACAAGCTAAAATAAGAAACCCAAATCGCAGGGGTTTGGAGGAGATATTGAGGCATAAGTAAAAGTGACAGCAAGATTATATTGAGGCATGGATGAATATACAACAAGATATAATAGTTACATGTGGTAATATATTCAGATATTAAAATAAGATTTAACGGTGCTCAATATTTTTTGTACTACTATATTCTTACGATTATTATATATATGTTTCTCGAAATAACAAATTTAGTATTTATAAGAGTTATAATATAAAATAAATATAAGTCATAGTTCTCCATACAATATTGAAACACGGATCATATATTAACAACGTTCAACAATATATTAAATATCTAAAGTTCAGGTACACTAGGCAAAGAGTTGTTAGAAATAAATTCAAGCGTCCTTGAATGAATTAAAATTGGGTCACCATGCATGAAAACTCTCCTATTATAGTTTAAAATAAAAATATTAGGCTAATAACAAATGATATTCGAAGTTTAACAATATTTGATTCAATTCTATATCTTTTATAAAAAAAAAGGTACGAGGTAAGATAACATTCATTTTAATTCGTTACATAACTAGGGATCTGAAATGAATATAACAAGAAAAGATATTCCTGTTGGACAAGTAAATTATTCAGAGACCCATTAAAAATTATATAAATGTTATTCAAAAATAAACTAATCATGATAAATTTCTTTTAGATTTTTTATAAATGAAAATAAATTTGAATCAAGATGATTAGTTACATTTTTTAGTTTTTAAAACATTATCTGTATTCACAATTTTTTTATTTTTTAAAATTAAAAAAAATCAGTTTAGTTTCATTTTTTATATGGTAAATGAGTAATTTATGGTTAGTGTTTTTACTAGAGTTATACGTAATATTTTCATCAAAAGGAGGCGTGAGCACGAGTCGGTTGAAGGATTCTCATCACGAGGATTGCCAAATTAAGAATGTTAACCCTGTGTGAATTTATTACTTTTTTAATTTCAGGTTAGTGGTTATTATATTTTATCAAAACAAATATAATTTATTATATTTGAAATTCCAAATTAATTACTTAAAAAAAGGTAAGCACCCAAAAATATTTCAACTAATCTAAAAACAAAATTAAATAATAAAATCTACCTTATTACTATTATATGTCAATATAATAGATATTGAAGTCAATTGACGACAATATTTATAACAAGTATATTCCAAAAAATATTGAACTATGAAAAAAATGACAAGTTGGATGTTAAAAGTTATTAATGAATGACTATTTGTTATGAATAGATATATTATATATTAAAATAAAAGTTTAAAAAAATGCTCAACCCATTTATTTTTAAATTTGTATACAATGAGATATTTTATGTTTTATTTGGGCTAGGTTTGATTTTACCTTTTGGCTAGACTAAATTTTCTCTATCATATCACTAGATCTGGCCTTATCAGGTCCATTGCCAACCAACATAAATCTAACGTCTTTTCTAATTTCATACTCTGTCTCTACATTTTCTTATACAACAATTTTATCATCAACTGTGTAAAAGAAATCATTAGATCCAAAACACCTTCGAAGACTTGAATCATAAAATCATAACTTGATAAATATAAGTTTTTCTTTAATCAGGTCTTTAATGTGTTTTAGATTGAATTTCTTTTCTTTTGATTTTTTAATTTATCCCCGCTTATTTTTGAGTTTAGTTAATATGTAATCAAATATGTTACTGATCTCCAATTATTACTCTTATAACGAAAGAAGGTTTATCTCTTGTCTTACTAAATGGATATAATTTGATCCAAATTAAATTGGGCTTTGTTAATATTATTGTTTCTACAAATAAAATTATCTTTTAAATTAGACAAGCTAAAATAAGAAACCCAAATCGCAGGGGTTTGGAGGAGATATTGAGGCATAAGTAAAAGTGACAGCAAGATTATATTGAGGCATGGATGAATATACAACAAGATATAATAGTTACATGTGTTAATATATTCAGATATTAAAATAAGATTTAACGGTGCTCAATATTTTTTGTACTACTATATTTTTACGATTATTATATATATGTTTCTCGTAATAACAAATTTAGTATTTATAAGAGTTATAATATAAAATAAATATAAGTCATAGTTCTCCATACAATATTGAAACACGGATCATATATTAACAACGTTCAACAATATATTAAATATCTAAAGTTCAGGTTCACTAGGCAAAGAGTTGTTAGAAATAAATTAAAGCGTCCTTGAATGAATTAAAATTGGGTCACCATGCATGAAGACTCTCCTATTATAGTTTAAAATAAAAATATTAGGCTAATAACAAATGATATTCAAAGTTTAACAATATTTGATTCAATTCTATATCTTTTATAAAAAAAAGGTACGAGGTAAGATAACTTTCATTTTAATTCGTTACATAACTAGGGATCTGAAATGAATATAACAAGAAAAGATATTCCTGTTGGACAAGTAAATTATTTAGAGACCTATTAAAAATTATATAAATGTTATACAAAAATAAACTAATCATGATAAATTTCTTTTAGATTTTTTATAAATGAAAATAAATTTGAATTAAGATGATTAGTTACATTTTTTAGTTTTTAAAACATTATCTGTATTCACTATTTTTTTATTTTTTAAAATTAAAAAAAATCAGTTTAGTTTCATTTTTTATACGGTAAATGAGTAATTTACGGTTAGTGTTTTTACTAGAGATATACGTAATATTTTCATCAAAAGGCGGCGTGAGCACGAGTCGGTTAATGGATTCTCAACACGAGGATTGCCAAATTGGGAATGTTAACCTAATGTGAATTTAATACTTTTTTTAATTTCGGGTTAGTGGTTGTTATATTTGATCAAAACAAAGATAATTTATTATGTTTGAAATTCCAAATTAATTACTTAAAAAAAGGTAAGCACCCAAAAATATTTCAATTAATCTAAAAACAAAATTAAATAATAAAATCTACCTTATTACTATTATATGTCAATATACTAGATGTTAAACTCAATTGACGACAATATTTATAACAAGTATATTCCAAAAAAATATTGAACTATGAAAAAAATGACAAGTTGGATGTTAAAAGTTATCAATGAATGACTATTTGTTATGAATAGATATATTGTATATTAAAATAAAAGTTTAAAAAAATGCTCAACCCATTTATTTTTAAATTTGTATACAATGGGATATTTTATGTTTTAGTTGGGCTAGGTTTGGTTTTACCTTTTGGCTAGACTAAATTTTCTCTATCATATCACTAGATCTGGTCTCTTATCAGGTCCATTGCCAACCAACATAAATCTGGAAACACGTCTTTTCTAATTTCATACACTGTCTCTACATTTTCTTATACAACAATTTTATCATCAACTGTGTAAAAGAAATCATTAGATCCAAAACACCTTCGAAGACTTGAATCATAAAATCATAACTTGATAAATATAAGTTTTTCTTTAATCAGGTCTTTAATGTGTTTTAGATTGAATTTCTTTTCTTTTGATTTTTTAATTTATCCCCGCTTATTTTTGAGTTTAGTTAAGATGTAATCAAATATGTTACTGATCTCCAATTATTACTCTTATAACGAAAGAAGGTTTATCTCTTGTCTTACTAAATGGATATAATTTGATCCAAATTAAATTGGGCTTTGTTAATATTATTGTTTATACAAATAAAATTATCTTTTAAATTAGACAAGCTAAAATAAGAAACCCAAATCGCAGGGGTTTGGAGGAGATATTGAGGCATAAGTAAAAGTGACAGCAAGATTATATTGAGGCATGGATGAATATACAACAAGATATAATAGTTACATGTGTTAATATATTCAGATATTAAAATAAGATTTAACGGTGCTCAATATTTTTTGTACTACTATATTCTTACGATTATTATATATATGTTTCTCGTAATAACAAATTTAGTATTTATAAGAGTTATAATATAAAATAAATATAAGTCATAGTTCTCCATACAATATTGAAACACGGATCATATATTAACAACGTTCAACAATATATTAAATATCTAAAGTTCAGGTTCACTAGGCAAAGAGTTGTTAGAAATAAATTAAAGCGTCCTTGAATGAATTAAAATTGGGTCACCATGCATGAAGACTCTCCTATTATAGTTTAAAATAAAAATATTAGGCTAATAACAAATGATATTCAAAGTTTAACAATATTTGATTCAATTCTATATCTTTTATAAAAAAAAGGTACGAGGTAAGATAACTTTCATTTTAATTCGTTACATAACTAGGGATCTGAAATGAATATAACAAGAAAAGATATTCCTGTTGGACAAGTAAATTATTTAGAGACCTATTAAAAATTATATAAATGTTATACAAAAATAAACTAATCATGATAAATTTCTTTTAGATTTTTTATAAATGAAAATAAATTTGAATTAAGATGATTAGTTACATTTTTTAGTTTTTAAAACATTATCTGTATTCACTATTTTTTTATTTTTTAAAATTAAAAAAAATCAGTTTAGTTTCATTTTTTATACGGTAAATGAGTAATTTACGGTTAGTGTTTTTACTAGAGATATACGTAATATTTTCATCAAAAGGCGGCGTGAGCACGAGTCGGTTAATGGATTCTCAACACGAGGATTGCCAAATTGGGAATGTTAACCTAATGTGAATTTAATACTTTTTTTAATTTCGGGTTAGTGGTTGTTATATTTGATCAAAACAAAGATAATTTATTATGTTTGAAATTCCAAATTAATTACTTAAAAAAAGGTAAGCACCCAAAAATATTTCAATTAATCTAAAAACAAAATTAAATAATAAAATCTACCTTATTACTATTATATGTCAATATACTAGATGTTGAACTCAATTGACGACAATATTTATAACAAGTATATTCCAAAAAAATATTGAACTATGAAAAAAATGACAAGTTGGATGTTAAAAGTTATCAATGAATGACTATTTGTTATGAATAGATATATTGTATATTAAAATAAAAGTTTAAAAAAATGCTCAACCCATTTATTTTTAAATTTGTATACAATGGGATATTTTATGTTTTAGTTGGGCTAGGTTTGGTTTTACCTTTTGGCTAGACTAAATTTTCTCTATCATATCACTAGATCTGGTCTCTTATCAGGTCCATTGCCAACCAACATAAATCTGGAAACACGTCTTTTCTAATTTCATACACTGTCTCTACATTTTCTTATACAACAATTTTATCATCAACTGTGTAAAAGAAATCATTAGATCCAAAACACCTTCGAAGACTTGAATCATAAAATCATAACTTGATAAATATAAGTTTTTCTTTAATCAGTTCTTTAATGTGTTTTAGATTGAATTTATTTTCTTTTGATTTTTTAATTTATCCCCGCTTATTTTTGAGTTTAGTTAAGATGTAATCAAATATGTTACTGATCTCCAATTATTACTCTTATAACGAAAGAAGGTTTATCTCTTGTCTTACTAAATGGATATAATTTGATCCAAATTAAATTGGGCTTTGTTAATATTATTGTTTATACAAATAAAATTATCTTTTAAATTAGACAAGCTAAAATAAGAAACCCAAATCGCAGGGGTTTGGAGGAGATATTGAGCCATAAGTAAAAGTGACAGCAAGATTATATTGAGGCATGGATGAATATACAACAAGATATAATAGTTACATGTGTTAATATATTCAGATATTAAAATAAGATTTAACGGTGCTCAATATTTTTTGTACTACTATATTCTTACGATTATTATATATATGTTTCTCGAAATATCAAATTTAGTATTTATAAGAGTTATAATATAAAATAAATATAAGTCATAGTTCTCCATACAATATTGAAACACGGATCATATATTAACAACGTTCAACAATATATTAAATATCTAAAGTTCAGGTTCACTAGGCAAAGAGTTGTTAGAAATAAATTCAAGCGTCCTTGAATGAATTAAAATTGGGTCACCATGCATGAAGACTCTCCTATTATAGTTTAAAATAAAAATATTAGGCTAATAACAAATGATATTCAAAGTTTAACAATATTTGATTCAATTCTATATCTTTTAAAAAAAAAAGGTACGAGGTAAGATAACTTTCATTTTAATTCGTTACATAACTAGGGATCTGAAATGAATATAACAAGAAAAGATATTCCTGTTGGACAAGTAAATTATTTAGAGACCTATTAAAAATTATATAAATGTTATACAAAAATAAACTAATCATGATAAATTTCTTTTAGATTTTTTATAAATGAAAATAAATTTGAATTAAGATGATTAGTTACATTTTTTAGTTTTTAAAACATTATCTGTATTCACTATTTTTTTATTTTTTAAAATTAAAAAAAATCAGTTTAGTTTCATTTTTTATACGGTAAATGAGTAATTTACGGTTAGTGTTTTTACTAGAGATATACGTAATATTTTCATCAAAAGGCGGCGTGAGCACGAGTCGGTTAATGGATTCTCAACACAAGGATTGCCAAATTGGGAATGTTAACCTAATGTGAATTTAATACTTTTTTTTATTTCGGGTTAGTGGTTGTTATATTTGATCAAAACAAAGATAATTTATTATGTTTGAAATTCCAAATTAATTACTTAAAAAAAGGTAAGCACCCAAAAATATTTCAATTAATCTAAAAACAAAATTAAATAATAAAATCTACCTTATTACTATTATATGTCAATATACTAGATGTTGAACTCAATTGACGACAATATTTATAACAAGTATATTCCAAAAAAATATTGAACTATGAAAAAAATGACAAGTTGGATGTTAAAAGTTATCAATGAATGACTATATGTTATGAATAGATATATTGTATATTAAAATAAAAGTTTAAAAAAATGCTCAACCCATTTATTTTTAAATTTGTATACAATTGGATATTTTATGTTTTAGTTGGGCTAGGTTTGGTTTTACCTTTTGGCTAGACTAAATTTTCTCTATCACATCACTAGATCTGGTCTCTTATCAGGTCCATTGCCAACCAACATAAATCTGGAAACACGTCTTTTCTAATTTCATACACTGTCTCTACATTTTCTTATACAACAATTTTATCATCAACTGTGTAAAAGAAATCATTAGATCCAAAACACCTTCGAAGACTTGAATCATAAAATCATAACTTGATAAATATAAGTTTTTCTTTAATCAGGTCTTTAATGTGTTTTAGATTGAATTTCTTTTCTTTTGATTTTTTAATTTATCCCCGCTTATTTTTGAGTTTAGTTAAGATGTAATCAAATATGTTACTGATCTCCAATTATTACTCTTATAACGAAAGAAGGTTTATCTCTTGTCTTACTAAATGGATATAATTTGATCCAAATTAAATTGGGCTTTGTTAATATTATTGTTTCTACAAATAAAATTATCTTTTAAATTAGACAAGCAAAAATAAGAAACCCAAATCGCAGGGGTTTGGAGGAGATATTGAGGCATAAGTAAAAGTGACAGCAAGATTATATTGAGGCATGGATGAATATACAACAAGATATAATAGTTACATGTGTTAATATATTCAGATATTAAAATAAGATTTAACGGTGCTCAATATTTTTTGTACTACTATATTCTTACGATTATTATATATATGTTTCTCGAAATAACAAATTTAGTATTTATAAGAGTTATAATATAAAATAAATATAAGTCATAGTTCTCCATACAATATTGAAACACGGATCATATATTAACAACGTTCAACAATATATTAAATATCTAAAGTTCAGGTACACTAGGCAAAGAGTTGTTAGAAATAAATTCAAGCGTCCTTGAATGAATTAAAATTGGGTCACCATGCATGAAAACTCTTCTATTATAGTTTAAAATAAAAATATTAGGCTAATAACAAATGATATTCGAAGTTTAACGATATTTGATTCAATTCTATATCTTTTATAAAAAAATGGTACGAGGTAAGATAACATTCATTTTAATTCGTTACATAACTAGGGATCTGAAATGAATATAACAAGAAAAGATATTCCTGTTGGACAAGTAAATTATTCAGAGACCCATTAAAAATTATATAAATGTTATACAAAAATAAACTAATCATGATAAATTTCTTTTAGATTTTTTATAAATGAAAATAAATTTGAATCAAGATAAATTAGTTACATTTTTTAGTTTTTAAAACATTATCTGAATTCACAATTTTTTTAATTTTTTAAAATTAAAAAAAATCAGTTTAGTTTCATTTTTTATATGGTAAATGAGTAATTTATGGTTAGTGTTTTTACTAGAGTTATACGTAATATTTTCATCAAAAGGAGGCGTGAGCACGAGTCGGTTGAAGGATTCTCATCACGAGGATTGCCAAATTGGGAATGTTAACCCTGTGTGAATTTATTACTTTTTTAATTTCAGGTTAGTGGTTGTTATATTTTATCAAAACAAATATAATTTATTATATTTGAAATTCCAAATTAATTACTTAAAAAAAGGTAAGCACCCAAAAATATTTCAACTAATCTAAAAACAAAATTAAATAATAAAATCTACCTTATTACTATTATATGTCAATATAATAGATATTGAAGTCAATTGACGACAATATGTATAACAAGTATATTCCAAAAAATATTGAACTATGAAAAAAATGACAAGTTGGATGTTAAAAGTTATTAATGAATGACTATTTGTTATGAATAGATATATTATATATTAAAATAAAAGTTTAAAAAAATGCTCAACCCATTTATTTTTAAATTTGTATACAATGAGATATTTTATGTTTAATTTGGGCTAGGTTTGATTTTACCTTTTGGCTAGACTAAATTTTCTCTATCATATCACTAGATCTGGCCTTATCAGGTCCATTGCCAACCAACATAAATCTAACGTCTTTTCTAATTTCATACTCTGTCTCTACATTTTCTTATACAACAATTTTATCATCAACTGTGTAAAAAAAATCATTAGATCCAAAACACCTTCGAAGACTTGAATCATAAAATCATAACTTGATAAATATAAGTTTTTCTTTAATCAGGTCTTTAATGTGTTTTAGATTGAATTTCTTTTCTTTTGATTTTTTAATTTATCCCTGATTATTTTTTAGTTTAGTTAAGATGTAATCAAATATGTTACTGATCTCCAATTATTACTCTTATAACGAAAGAAGGTTTATCTCTTGTTCTTACTAAATGGATATAATTTGATCCAAATTAAATTGGGCTTTGTTAATATTATTGTTTCTACAAATAAAATTATCTTTTAAATTAGACAAGCTAAAATAAGAAACCCAAATCGCAGGGGTTTGGAGGAGATATTGAGGCATAAGTAAAAGTGACAGCAAGATTATATTGAGGCATGGATGTATATACAACAAGATATAATAGTTACATGTGTTAATATATTCAGATATTAAAATAACATTTAACGGTGCTGAATATTTTTTGTACTACTATATTCTTACGATTATTATATATATGTTTCTCGAAATAACTAATTTAGTATATATTAGAGTTATAATATAAAATAAATATAAGTCATAGTTCTCCATACAATATTAAAACACGGATCATATATTAACAACGTTCAACAATATATTAAATATCTAAAGTTCAGGTACACTAGGCAAAGAGTTGTTAGAAATAAATTCAAGCGTCCCTGAATGAATTAAAATTGGGTCACCATGCATGAAAACTCTTCTATTATAGTTTAAAATAAAAATATTAGGCTAATAACAAATGATATTCGAAGTTTAACGATATTTGATTCAATTCTATGTCTTTTATAAAAAAAAGGTACGGGGTAAGATAACATTCATTTTAATTCGTTACATAAGTAGGGATCTGAAATGAATATAACAAGAACAGATAGTCCTGTTGGATAAGTAAATTATTCAGAGACCCATTAAAAATTATATAAATGTTATAAAAAAATAAACTAATCATGATAAATTTCTTTTAGATTTTTTATAAATGAAAATAAATTTGAATTAAGATGATTAGTTACATTTTTTAGATTTTAAAACATTATCTGTATTCACTATTTTTTTATTTTTTAAAATTAAAAAAAATCAGCTTAGTTTCATTTTTTATACGGTAAATGAGTAATTTACGGTTAGTATTTTTACTAGAGTTATACGTAATATTTTCTTCAAAAGGCGGCGTGAGCACGAGTCGGTTGATGGATTCTCAACACGAGGATTGCCAAATTGGGAATGTTAACCTAATGTGAATTTAATACTTTTTTTTTATTTCGGGTTAGTGGTTGTTATATTTGATCAAAACAAAGATAATTTATTATGTTTGAAATTCCAAATTAATTACTTAAAAAAAGGTAAGCACCCAAAAATATTTCAATTAATCTAAAAACAAAATTAAATAATAAAATCTACCTTATTACTATTATATGTCAATATACTAGATGTTGAACTCAATTGACGACAATATTTATAACAAGTATATTCCAAAAAAATATTGAACTATGAAAAAAATGACAAGTTGGATGTTAAAAGTTATCAATGAATTACTATTTGTTATGAATAGATATATTGTATATTAAAATAAAAGTTTAAAAAAATGCTCAACCCATTTATTTTTAAATTTGTATACAATGGGATATTTTATGTTTTAGTTGGGCTAGGTTTGGTTTTACCTTTTGGCTAGACTAAATTTTCTCTATCATATCACTAGATCTGGTCTCTTATCAGGTCCATTGCCAACCAACATAAATCTGGAAACACGTCTTTTCTAATTTCATACACTGTCTCTATATTTTCTTATACAACAATTTTATCATCAACTGTGTAAGAAATCATTAGATCCAAAACACCTTCGAAGACTTGAATCATAAAATCATAACTTGATAAATATAAGTTTTTCTTTAATCAGGTCTTTCATGTGTTTTAGATTAAATTTCTTTTCTTTTGATTTTTTAATGTATCCCCGCTTATTTTTTAGTTTAGTTAAGATGTAATCAAATATGTTACTGATCTCCAATTATTACTCTTATAACGAAAGAAGGTTTATCTCTTGTCTTACTAAATGGATATAATTTGATCCAAATTAAATTGGGCTTTGTTAATATTATTGTTTCTACAAATAAAATTATCTTTTAAATTAGACAAGCTAAAATAAGAAACCCAAATCGCAGGGGTTTGGAGGAGATATTGAGGCATAAGTAAAAGTGACAGCAAGATTATATTGAGGCATGGATGAATATACAACAAGATATAATAGTTACATGTGTTAATATATTCAGATAATAAAATAAGATTTAACGGTGCTCAATATTTTTTGTACTACTATATTCTTACGATTATTATATATATGTTTCTCGAAATAACAAATTTAGTATTTATAAGAGTTATAATATAAAATAAATATAAGTCATAGTTCTCCATACAATATTGAAACACGGATCATATATTAACAACGTTCAACAATATATTAAATATCTAAAGTTCAGGTACACTAGGCAAAGAGTTGTTAGAAATAAATTCAAGCGTCCTTGAATGAATTAAAATTGGGTCACCATGCATGAAAACTCTCCTATTATAGTTTAAAATAAAAATATTAGGCTAATAACAAATGATATTCGAAGTTTAACAATATTTGATTCAATTCTATATCTTTTATAAAAAAAAGGTACGAGGTAAGATAACATTCATTTTAATTCGTTACATAACTAGGGATCTGAAATGAATATAAAAGAAAAGATATTCCTGTTGGACAAGTAAATTATTCAGAGACCCATTAAAAATTATATAAATGTTATACAAAAATAAACTAATCATGATAAATTTCTTTTAGATTTTTTATAAATGAAAATAAATTTGAATCAAGATGATTAGTTACATTTTTTAGTTTTTAAAACATTATCTGTATTCACAATTTTTTTATTTTTTAAAATTAAAAAAAATCATTTTAGTTTCATTTTTTATATGGTAAATGAGTAATTTATGGTTAGTGTTTTTACTAGAGTTATACGTAATATTTTCATCAAAAGGAGGCGTGAGCACGAGTCGGTTGAAGGATTCTCATCACGAGGATTGCCAAATTGGGAATGTTAACCCTGTGTGAATTTATTACTTTTTTAATTTCAGGTTAATGGTTGTTATATTTTATCAAAACAAATATAATTTATTATATTTGAAATTTCAAATTAATTACTTAAAAAAAGGTAAGCACCCAAAAATATTTCAACTAATCTAAAAACAAAATTAAATAATAAAATCTACCTTATTAATATTATATGTCAATATAATAGATATTGAAGTCAATTGACGACAATATTTATAACAAGTATATTCCAAAAAATATTGAACTATGAAAAAAATGACAAGTTGGATGTTAAAAGTTATTAATGAATGACTATTTGTTATGAATAGATATATTATATATTAAAATAAAAGTTTAAAAAAATGCTCAACCCATTTATTTTTAAATTTGTATACAATGAGATATTTTATGTTTAATTTGGGCTAGGTTTGATTTTACCTTTTGGCTAGACTAAATTTTCTCTATCATATCACTAGATCTGGCCTTATCAGGTCCATTGCCAACCAACATAAATCTAACGTCTTTTCTAATTTCATACTCTGTCTCTACATTTTCTTATACAACAATTTTATCATCAACTGTGTAAAAAAAATCATTAGATCCAAAACACCTTCGAAGACTTGAATCATAAAATCATAACTTGATAAATATAAGTTTTTCTTTAATCAGGTCTTTAATGTGTTTTAGATTGAATTTCTTTTCTTTTGATTTTTTAATTTATCCCTGATTATTTTTTAGTTTAGTTAAGATGTAATCAAATATGTTACTGATCTCCAATTATTACTCTTATAACGAAAGAAGGTTTATCTCTTGTTCTTACTAAATGGATATAATTTGATCCAAATTAAATTGGGCTTTGTTAATATTATTGTTTCTACAAATAAAATTATCTTTTAAATTAGACAAGCTAAAATAAGAAACCCAAATCGCAGGGGTTTGGAGGAGATATTGAGGCATAAGTAAAAGTGACAGCAAGATTATATTGAGGCATGGATGTATATACAACAAGATATAATAGTTACATGTGTTAATATATTCAGATATTAAAATAACATTTAACGGTGCTCAATATTTTTTGTACTACTATATTCTTACGATTATTATATATATGTTTCTCGAAATAACTAATTTAGTATATATAAGAGTTATAATATAAAATAAATATAAGTCATAGTTCTCCAAACAATATTAAAACACGGATCATATATTAACAACGTTCGACAATATATTAAATATCTAAAGTTCAGGTACACTAGGCAAAGAGTTGTTAGAAATAAATTCAAGCGTCCTTGAATGAATTAAAATTGGGTCACCATGCATGAAGACTCTCCTACTATAGTTTAAAATAAAAATATTAGGCTAATAACAAATGATATTCAAAGTTTAACAATATTTGATTCAATTCTATATCTTTTATAAAAAAAAGGTACGAGGTAAGATAACTTTCATTTTAATTCGTTACATAACTAGGGATCTGAAATGAATATAACAAGAAAAGATATTCCTGTTGGACAAGTAAATTATTTAGAGACCCATTAAAAATTATATAAATGTTATACAAAAATAAACTAATCATGATAAATTTCTTTTAGATTTTTTATAAATGAAAATAAATTTGAATTAAGACGATTAGTTACATTTTTTAGTTTTTAAAACATTATCTGTATTCACTATTTTTTTATTTTCTAAAATTAAAAAAAATCAGTTTAGTTTCATTTTTTATACGGTAAATGAGTAATTTACGGTTAGTGTTTTTACTAGAGATATACGTAATATTTTCATCAAAAGGCGGCGTGAGCACGAGTCGGTTAATGGATTCTCAACACGAGGATTGCCAAATTGGGAATGTTAACCTAATGTGAATTTAATACTTCTTTTAATTTCAGGTTAGTGGTTGTTATATTTGATCAAAACAAAGATAATTTATTATGTTTGAAATTCCAAATTAATTACTTAAAAAAAGGTAAGCACCCAAAAATATTTTAATTAATCTAAAAACAAAATTAAATAATAAAATCTACCTTGTTACTATTATATGTCAATATACTAGATGTTGAACTCAATTGACGACAATATTTATAACAAGTATATTCCAAAAAAATATTGAACTATGAAAAAAATGACAAGTTGGATGTTAAAAGTTATCAATGAATGACTATTTGTTATGAATAGATATATTGTATATTAAAATAAAAGTTTAAAAAAATGCTCAACCCATTTATTTTTAAATTTGTATACAATGGGATATTTTATGTTTTAGTTGGGCTAGGTTTGGTTTTACCTTTTGACTAGACTAAATTTTCTCTATCATATCACTAGATCTGGTCTCTTATCAGGTCCATTGCCAAGCAACATAAATCTGGAAACACGTCTTTTCTAATTTCATACACTGTCTCTACATTTTCAAAGAAATTATTAGATCCAAAACACCTTCGAAGACTTGAATCATAAAATCATAACTTGATAAATATAAGTTTTTCTTTAATCAGGTCTTTAATGTGTTTTAGATTGAATTTCTTTTCTTTTGATTTTTTAATTTATCCCCGCTTATTTTTGAGTTTAGTTAAGATGTAATCAAATATGTTACTGACCTCTAATTATTACTCTTATAAAGAAAGAAGGTTTATCTCTTGTCTTACTAAATGGATATAATTTGATCCAAATTAAATTGGGCTTTGTTAATATTATTGTTTCTACAAATAAAATTATCTTTTAAATTAGACAAGCTAAAATAAGAAACCCAAATCGCAGGAGTTTGGAGGAGATATTGAGGCATAAGTAAAAGTGACAGCAAGATTATATTGAGGCATGGATGAATATACAACAAGATATAATAGTTACATGTGTTAATATATTCAGATATTAAAATAAGATTTAACGGTGCTCAATATTTTTTGTACTACTATATTCTTACGATTATTATATATATGTTTCTCGAAATAACAAATTTAGTATTTATAAGAGTTATAATATAAAATAAATATAAGTCATAGTTCTCCATACAATATTGAAACACGGATCATATATTAACAACGTTCAACAATATATTAAATATCTAATGTTCAGGTACACTAGGCAAAGAGTTGTTAGAAATAAATTCAAGCGTCCTTGAATGAATTAAAATTGGGTCACCATGCATGAAAACTCTCCTATTATAGTTTAAAATAAAAATATTAGGCTAATAACAAATGATATTCGAAGTTTAACAATATTTGATTCAATTCTATATCTTTTATAAAAAAAAGGTACGAGGTAAGATAACATTCATTTCAATTCGTTACATAACTAGGGATCTGAAATGAATATAACAAGAAAAGATATTCCTGTTGGACAAGTAAGTTATTCAGAGACCCATTATAAATTAAATAAATGTTATACAAAAATATACTAAACATGATAAATTTCTTTTAGATTTTGTATAAATGAAAATAAATTTGAATTAAGATGATTAGTTACATTTTTTAGTTTTTAAAACATTATCTGTATTCACTATTTTTTTATTTTTTAAAATTAAAAAAAATCAGTTTAGTTTCATTTTTTATATGGTAAATGAGTAATTTATGGTTAGTGTTTTTACTAGAGTTATACGTAATATTTTCATCAAAAGGAGGCGTGAGCACGAGTCGGTTGAAGGATTCTTATCACGAGGATGGCCAAATTGGGAATGTTAACCCTATGTGAATTTATTACTTTTTTAATTTCGGGTTAGAGGTTGTTATATTTGATCAAAACAAATATAATTTATTATGTTTGAAATTCCAAATTAATTACTTAAAAAAAGGTAAGCACCCAAAAATATTTCAACTAATCTAAAAATAAAATTAAATAATAAAATCTACCTTATTACTATTATATGTCAATATACTAGATATTGAAGTCAATTGACGACAATATTTATAACAAGTATATTCCAAAAAAATATTGAACTATGAAAAAAATGAGAAGTTGGATGTTAAAAGTTATTAATGAATGACTATTTGTTATGAATAGATATATTATATATTAAAATAAAAGTTAAAAAAAATGCTCAACCCATTTATTTTTAAATTTGTATACAATGAGATATTTTATGTTTTATTTGGGCTAGGTTTGGTTTTACCTTTTGGCTAGACTAAATTTTCTCTATCATATCACTAGATCTGGCCTTATCAGGTCCATTGCCAACCAACATAAATCTGAAAACACGTCTTTTCTAATTTCATACTCTGTCACTACATTTTCTTATACAACAATTTTATCATCAACTGTGTAAAAGAAATCATTAGATCTAAAACACTTTCGAAGACTTGAATCATAAAATCATAACTTGATAAATATAAGTTTTTCTTTAATCAGGTCTTTAATGTGTTTTAGATTGAATTTCTTTTCTTTTGATTTTTTAATTTATCCCCGATTATTTTTGAGTTTAGTTAAGTTGTAATCAAATATGTTACTGATCTCCAATTATTACTCTTACAACGAAAGAAGGTTTATCTCTTGTCTTACTAAATGGATATAATTTGATCCAAATTAAATTGGGCTTTGTTAATATTATTGTTTCTACAAATAAAATTATCTTTTAAATTAGACAAGCTAAAATAAGAAACCCAAATCGCAGGGGTTTGGAGGAGATATTGAGGCATAAGTAAAAGTGACAGCAAGATTATATTGAGGCATGGATGTATATACAACAAGATATAATAGTTACATGTGTTAATATATTCAGATATTAAAATAACATTTAACGGTGCTCAATATTTTTTGTACTACTATATTCTTACGATTATTATATATATGTTTCTCGAAATAACTAATTTAGTATATATAAGAGTTATAATATAAAATAAATATAAGTCATAGTTCTCCATACAATATTGAAACACGGATCATATATTAACAACGTTCAACAATATATTAAATATCTAAAGTTCAGGTACACTAGGCAAAGAGTTGTTAGAAATAAATTCAAGCGTCCTTTAATGAATTAAAATTGGGTCACCATGCATGAAAACTCTTCTATTATAGTTTAAAATAAAAATATTAGGCTAATAACAAATGATATTCGAAGTTTAACGATATTTGATTCAATTCTATGTCTTTTATAAAAAAAGGTACGAGGTAAGATAACATTCATTTTAATTCGTTACATAAGTAGGGATCTGAAATGAATATAACAAGAACAGATAGTCCTGTTGGACAAGTAAATTATTCAGAGACCCATTAAAAATTATATAAATGTTATACAAAAATAAACTAATCATGATAAATTTCTTTTAGATTTTTTATAAATGAAAATAAATTTGAATTAAGATTATTAGTTACATTTTTTAGTTTTTAAAACATTATCTGTATTCACTATTTTTTTATTTTTTAAATTTAAAAAAAATCAGTTTAATTTCATTTTTTATACGGTAAATGAGTAATTTACGGTTAGTGTTTTTACTAGAGTTATACGTAATATTTTCTTCAAAAGGCGGCGTGAGCACGAGACGGTTGATGGATTCTCAACACGAGGATTGTCAAATTAGGAATGTTAACCAAATGTGAATTTATTACTTTTTTTAATTTCGGGTTAGTGGTTGTTATATTTGATCAAAACAAAGATAATTTATTATGTTTGAAATTCCAAATTAATTACTTAAAAAAAGGTAAGCACCCAAAAATATTTCAATTAATCTAAAAACAAAATTAAATAATAAAATCTACCTTATTACTATTATATGTCAATATACTAGATGTTGAAGTCTATTGACAATAATATTTATAACAAGTATATTCCAAAAAAATATTGAACTATGAAAAAAATGACAAGTTGGATGTTAAAAGTTATTAATGAATGACTATTTGTTATGAATAGATATATTATATATTAAAATAAAAGTTTAAAAAAATGCTCAACCCATTTATTTTTAAATTTGTATACAATGAGATATTTTATGTTTTATTTGGGCTAGGTTTGGTTTTACCTTTTGGCTAGACTAAATTTTCTCTATCATATCACTAGATCTGGCCTTATCAGGTCCATTGCCAACCAACATAAATCTGAAAACACGTCTTTTCTAATTTCATACTCTGTCTCTACATTTTCTTATACAACAATTTTATCATCAACTGTGTAAAAGAAATCATTAGATCCAAAACACCTTCGAAGACTTGAATCATAAAATCATAACTTGATAAATATAAGTTTTTCTTTAATCGGGTCTTTAATGTGTTTTAGATTGAATTTCTTTTCTTTTTATTTTTTAATTTATCCCCGATTATTTTTGAGTTTAGTTAAGATGTAATCTAATATGTTACTCATCTCCAATTATTACTCTTATAACGAACGGAGGTTTATCTCTTGTCTTACTAAATGGATTTAATTTGATCCAAATTAAATTGGGCTTTGTTAATATTATTGTTTCGACAAATACAATTATCTTTTAAATTAGACAAGCTAAAATAAGAAACCCAAATCGCAGGGGTTTGGAGGAGATATTGAGGCATAAGTAAAAGTGACAGCAAGATTATATTGAGGCATGGATGAATATACAACAAGATATAATAGTTACATGTGTTAATATATTCAGATATTAAAATAAGATTTAACGGTGCTCAATATTTTTTGTACTACTATATTCTTACGATTATTATATATATGTTTCTCGTAATAACAAATTTAGTATTTATAAGAGTTATAATATAAAATAAATATAAGTCATAGTTCTCCATACAATATTAAAACACGGATCATATATTAACAACGTTCAACAATATATTAAATATCTAAAGTTCAGGTTCACTAGGCAAAGAGTTGTTAGAAATAAATTCAAGCGTCCTTGAATGAATTAAAATTGGGTCACCATGCATAAAGACTCTCCTATTATAGTTTAAAATAAAAATATTAGGCTAATAACAAATGATATTCGAAGTTTAACAATATTTGATTCAATTCTATATCTTTTATAAAAAAAAGGTACGAGGTAAGATAACATTCATTTTAATTCGTTACATAACTAGGGATCTGAAATGAATATAACAAGAAAAGATATTCCTGTTGGACAAGTAAATTATTTAGAGACCCATTAAAAATTATATAAATGTTATACAAAAATAAACTAATCATGATAAATTTCTTTTAGATTTTTTATAAATGAAAATAAATTTGAATTAAAATGATTAGTTACATTTTTTAGTTTTTAAAACATTATCTGTATTCACTATTTTTTATTTTTTAAAATTAAAAAAAAATCAATTTAGTTTCATTTTTTATATGGTAAATGAGTAATTTATGGTTAGTGTTTTTACTAAAGTTATACGTAATATTTTCATAAAAAGGAGGCGTGAGCACGAGTCGGTTGAAGGATTCTCAACACGAGGATTGCCAAATTGGGAATGTTAACCCTATGTGAATTTATTAATTTTTTAATTTCGGGTGAGTGGTTGTTATATTTGATCAAAACAAATATAATTTATTATGTTTTAAATTCCAAATTAATTACTTAAAAAAAGGTAAGCACCCAAAAATATTTCAATTAATCTAAAAACAAAATTAAATAATAAAATCTACCTTATTACTATTATATGTCAATATACTAGATGTTGAAGTCTATTGACAATAATATTTATAACAAGTATATTCCAAAAAAATATTGAACTATGAAAAAAATGATAAGTTGGATGTTAAAAGTTATTAATGAATGACTATTTGTTATGAATAGATATATTATATATTAAAATAAAAGTTTAAAAAAATGCTCAACCCATTTATTTTCAAATTTGTATACAATGAGATATTTTATGTTTTATTTGGGCTAGGTTTGGGTTTACCTTTTGGCTAGACTAAATTTTCTCTATCATATCACTAGATCTGGCCTTATCAGGTCCATTGCCAACCAACATAAATCTGAAAACACGTCTTTTCTAATTTCATACTCTGTCTCTACATTTTCTTATACAATAATTTTATCATCAACTGTGTAAAAGAAATCATTAGATCCAAAACACCTTCGAAGACTTGAATCATAAAATCATAACTTGATAAATATAAGTTTTTCTTTAATCAGGTCTTTAATGTGTTTTAGATTGAATTTCTTTTCTTTTGATTTTTTAATTTATCCCCGATTATTTTTGAGTTTAGTTAAGTTGTAAACAAATATGTTACTGATCTCCAATTATTACTCTTATAACGAAAGAAGGTTTATCTCTTGTCTTACTAAATGGATATAATTTGATCCAAATTAAATTGGGCTTTGTTAATATTATTGTTCCTACAAATAAAATTATCTTTTAAATTAGACAAGCTAAAATAAGAAACCCAAATCGCAGGGGTTTGGAGGAGATATAGAGGCATAAGTAAAAGTGACAGCAAGATTATATTGAGGCATGGATGTATATACAACAAGATATAATAGTTACATGTGTTAATATATTCAGATATTAAAATAAGATTTAACGGTGCTCAATATTTTTTGTACTACTATATTCTTACGATTATTATATATATGTTTCTCGAAATAACTAATTTAGTATATATAAGAGTTATAATATAAAATAAATATAAGTCATAGTTCTCCATACAATATTGAAACACGGATCATATATTAACAACGTTCAACAATATATTAAATATCTAAAGTTCAGGTACACTAGGCAAAGAGTTGTTAGAAATAAATTCAAGCGTCCTTGAATGAATTAAAATTGGGTCACCATGCATGAAAACTCTTCTATTATAGTTTAAAATAAAAATATTAGGCTAATAACAAATGATATTCGAAGTTTAACGATATTTGATTCAATTCTATGTCTTTTATAAAAAAAAGGTACGAGATAAGATAACATTCATTTTAATTCGTTAAATAAGTAGGGATCTAAAATGAATATAACAAGAACAGATAGTCCTGTTGGACAAGTAAATTATTCAGAGACCCATTAAAAATTATATAAATGTTATACAAAAATAAACTAATCATGATAAATTTCTTTTAGATTTTTTATAAATGAAAATAAATTTGAATTAAGATGATTAGTTACATTTTTTAGTTTTTAAAACATTATCTGTATTCACTATTTTTTATTTTTTAAAATTAAAAAAAATCAGTTTAGTTTCATTTATTATACGGTAAATGAGTAATTTACGGTTAGTGTTTTTACTAGAGTTATACGTAATATTTTCTTCAAAAGGCGGCGTGAGCACGAGACGGTTGATGGATTCTCAACACGAGGATTGCCAAATTGGGAATGTTAACCAAATATGAATTTATTACTTTTTTTAATTTCGGGTTAGTGGTTGTTATATTTGATCAAAACAAAGATAATTTATTATGTTTGAAATTCCAAATTAATTACTTAAAAAAAGGTAAGCACCCAAAAATATTTCAATTAATCTAAAAACAAAATTAAATAATAAAATCTACCTTATTACTATTATATGTCAATATACTAGATGTTGAAGTCTATTAACAATAATATTTATAACAAGTATATTCCAAAAAAATATTGAACTATGAAAAAAATGACAAGTTGGATGTTAAAAGTTATAAATGAATGACTATTTGTTATGAATAGATATATTATATATTAAAATAAAAGTTTAAAAAATGCTCAACCCATTTATTTTTAAATTTGTATACAATGAGATATTTTATGTTTTATTTGGGCTAGGTTTGGTTTTACCTTTTGGCTAGACTAAATTTTCTCTATCATATCACTAGATCTGGCCTTATCAGGTCCATTGCCAACCAACATAAATCTGAAAACACGTCTTTTCTAATTTCATACTCTGTCTCTACATTTTCTTATACAACAATTTTATCATCAACTGTGTAAAAGAAA
The DNA here is from genome assembly GCA_029959085.1 of Nemophila menziesii. Taxonomy (NCBI): domain Eukaryota; kingdom Viridiplantae; phylum Streptophyta; class Magnoliopsida; order Boraginales; family Hydrophyllaceae; genus Nemophila; species Nemophila menziesii. The sequence continues at coordinate 35,990,070 of JARWIR010000011.1, read as the reverse complement.
TCATTAGATCCAAAACACCTTCGAAGACTTGAATCATAAAATCATTACTTGATAAATATAAGTTTTTCTTTAATCGGGTCTTTAATGTGTTTTAGATTGAATTTCTTTTCTTTTGATTTTTTAATTTATCCCCGATTATTTTTGAGTTTAGTTAAGATGTAATCAAATATGTTACTGATCTCCAATTATTACTCTTATAACGAAAGAAGGTTTATCTCTTGTCTTACTAAATGGATATAATTTGATCCAAATTAAATTGGGCTTTGTTAATATTATTGTTTCTACAAATACAATTATCTTTTAAATTAGACAAGCTAAAATAAAAAACCCAAATCGCAGGAGTTTGGAGGAGATATTGAGGCATAAGTAAAAGTGACAGCAAGATTATATTGAGGCATGGATGAATATACAACAAGATATAATAGTTACATGTGTTAATATATTCAGATATTAAAATAAGATTTAACTATGCTCAATATTTTTTGTACTACTATATTCTTACGATTATTATATATATGTTTCTCGTAATAACAAATTTAGTATTTATAAGAGCTATAATATAAAATAAATATAAGTCATAGTTCTCCATACAATATTGAAACACGGATCATATATTAACAACGTTCAACAATATATTAAATATCTAAAGTTCAGGTTCACTAGGCAAAGAGTTGTTAGAAATAAATTCAAGCGTCCTTGAATGAATTAAAATTGGGTCACCATGCATGAAGACTCTCCTATTATAGTTTAAAATAAAAATATTAGGCTAATAACAAATGATATTCGAAGTTTAACAATATTTGATTCAATTCTATATCTTTTATAAAAAAAAGGTACGAGGTAAGATAACATTCATTTTAATTCGTTACATAACTAGGGATCTGAAATGAATATAACAAGAAAAGATATTCCTGTTGGACAAGTAAATTATTTAGAGACCCATTAAAAATTATATAAATGTTATACAAAAATAAACTAATCATGATAAATTTCTTTTAGATCTTTTATAAATGAAAATAAATTTGAATTAAAATGATTAGTTACATTTTTTAGTTTTTAAAACATTATCTGTATTCACTATTTTTTATTTTTTAAAATTAAAAAAAATCAATTTAGTTTCATTTTTTATATGGTAAATGAGTAATTTATGGTTAGTGTTTTTACTAGAGTTATACGTAATATTTTCATCAAAAGGAGGCGTGAGCACGAGTCGGTTGAAGGATTCTCAACACGAGGATTGCCAAATTGGGAATGTTAACCCTATGTGAATTTATTAATTTTTTAATTTCGGGTTAGTGGTTGTTATATTTGATCAAAACAAATATAATTTATTATGTTTTAAATTCCAAATTAATTACTTAAAAAAAAGGTAAGCACCCAAAAATATTTCAATTAATCTAAAAACAAAATTAAATAATAAAATCTACCTTATTACTATTATATGTCAATATACTAGATGTTGAAGTCTATTGACAATAATATTTATAACAAGTATATTCCAAAAAAAATATTGAACTATGAAAAAAATGACAAGTTGGATGTTAAAAGTTATTAATGAATGACTATTTGTTATGAATAGATATATTATATATTAAAATAAAAGTTTAAAAAAATGTTCAACCCATTTATTTTCAAATTTGTATACAATGAGATATTTTATGTTTTATTTGGGCTAGGTTTGGGTTTACCTTTTGGCTAGACTAAATTTTCTCTATCATATCACTAGATCTGGCCTTATCAGGTCCATTGCCAACCAACATAAATCTGAAAACACGTCTTTTCTAATTTCATACTCTGTCTCTACATTTTCTTATACAATAATTTTATCATCAACTGTGTAAAAGAAATCATTAGATCTAAAACACCTTCGAAGACTTGAATCATAAAATCATAACTTGATAAATATAAGTTTTTCTTTAATCAGGTCTTTAATGTGTTTTAGATTGAATTTCTTTTCTTTTGATTTTTTAATTTATCCCCGATTATTTTTGAGTTTAGTTAAGTTGTAATCAAATATGTTACTGATCTCCAATTATTACTCTTATAATGAAAGAAGGTTTATCTCTTGTCTTACTAAATGGATATAATTTGATCCAAATTAAATTCGGCTTTGTTAATATTATTGTTTCTACAAATAAAATTATCTTTTAAATTAGACAAGCTAAAATAAGAAACCCAAATCGCAGGGGTTTGGAGGAGATATTGAGGCATAAGTAAAAGTGACAGCAAGATTATATTGAGGCATGGATGTATATACAACAAGATATAATAGTTACATGTGTTAATATATTCAGATATTAAAATAAGATTTAACGGTGCTCAATATTTTTTGTACTACTATATTCTTACGATTATTATATATATGTTTCTCGAAATAACTAATTTAGTATATATAAGAGTTATAATATAAAATAAATATAAGTCATAGTTCTCCATACAATATTGAAACACGGATCATATATTAACAACGTCCAACAATATATTAAATATCTAAAGTTCAGGTACACTAGGCAAAGAGTTGTTAGAAATAAATTCAAGCGTCCTTGAATGAATTAAAATTGGGTCACCATGCATGAAAACTCTTCTATTATAGTTTAAAATAAAAATATTAGGCTAATAACAAATGATATTCGAAGTTTAACGATATTTGATTCAATTCTATGTCTTTTATAAAAAAAAGGTACGAGGTAAGATAACATTCATTTTAATTCGTTACATAAGTAGGGATCTAAAATGAATATAACAAGAACAGATAGTCCTGTTGGACAAGTAAATTATTCAGAGACCCATTAAAAATTATATAAATGTTATACAAAAATAAACTAATCATGATAAATTTCTTTTAGATTTTTTATAAATGAAAATAAATTTGAATTAAGATGATAAGTTACATTTTTTAGTTTTTAAAACATTGTCTGTATTCACTATTTTTTTATTTTTTAAAATTAAAAAAAATCAGTTTAGTTTCATTTATTATACGGTAAATGAGTAATTTACGGTTAGTGTTTTTACTAGAGTTATACGTAATATTTTCTTCAAAAGGCGGCGTGAGCACGAGACGGTTGATGGATTCTCAACACGAGGATTGCCAAATTGGGAATGTTAACCAAATATGAATTTATTACTTTTTTTAATTTCGGGTTAGTGGTTGTTATATTTGATCAAAACAAAGATAATTTATTATGTTTGAAATTCCAAATTAATTACTTAAAAAAAGGTAAGCACCCAAAAATATTTCAATTAATCTAAAAACAAAATTAAATAATAAAATCTACCTTATTACTATTATATGTCAAAATACTAGATGTTGAAGTCTATTGACAATAATATTTATAACAAGTATATTCCAAAAAAATATTGAACTATGAAAAAAATGACAAGTTCGATGTTAAAAGTTATAAATGAATGACTATTTGTTATGAATAGATATATTATATATTAAAATAAAAGTTTAAAAAATGCTCAACCCATTTATTTTTAAATTTGTATACAATGAGATATTTTATGTTTTATTTGGGCTAGGTTTGGTTTTACCTTTTGGCTAGACTAAATTTTCTCTATCATATCACTAGATCTGGCCTTATCAGGTCCATTGCCAACCAACATAAATCTGAAAACACGTCTTTTCTAATTTCATACTCTGTCTCTACATTTTCTTATACAACAATTTTATCATCAACTGTGTAAAAGAAATCATTAGATCCAAAACACCTTCGAAGACTTGAATCATAAAATCATTACTTGATAAATATAAGTTTTTCTTTAATCGGGTCTTTAATGTGTTTTAGATTGAATTTCTTTTCTTTTGATTTTTTAATTTATCCCCGATTATTTTTGAGTTTAGTTAAGTTGTAATCAAATATGTTACTGATCTCCAATTATTACTCTTATAACGAAAGAAGGTTTATCTCTTGTCTTACTAAATGGATATAATTTGATCCAAATTAAATTGGGCTTTGTTAATATTATTGTTTCTACAAATAAAATTATCTTTTAAATTAGACAAGCTAAAATAAGAAACCCAAATCGCAGGGGTTTGGAGGAGATATTGAGGCATAAGTAAAAGTGACAGCAAGATTATATTGAGGCATGGATGTATATACAACAAGATATAATAGTTACATGTGTTAATATATTCAGATATTAAAATAAGATTTAACGGTGCTCAATATTTTTTGTACTACTATATTCTTACGATTATTATATATATGTTTCTCGAAATAACTAATTTAGTATATATAAGAGTTATAATATAAAATAAATATAAGTCATAGTTCTCCATACAATATTGAAACACGGATCATATATTAACAACGTTCAACAATATATTAAATATCTAAAGTTCAGGTACACTAGGCAAAGAGTTGTTAGAAATAAATTCAAGCGTCCTTGAATGAATTAAAATTGGGTCACCATGCATGAAAACTCTTCTATTATAGTTTAAAATAAAAATATTAGGCTAATAACAAATGATATTCGAAGTTTAACGATATTTGATTCAATTCTATGTCTTTTATAAAAAAAAGGTACGAGGTAAGATAACATTCATTTTAATTCGTTACATAAGTAGGGATCTAAAATGAATATAACAAGAACAGATAGTCCTGTTGGACAAGTAAATTATTCAGAGACCCATTAAAAATTATATAAATGTTATACAAAAATAAACTAATCATGATAAATTTCTTTTAGATTTTTTATAAATGAAAATAAATTTGAATTAAGATGATTAGTTACATTTTTTAGTTTTTAAAACATTATCTGTATTCACTATTTTTTATTTTTTAAAATTAAAAAAAATCAGTTTAGTTTCATTTATTATACGGTAAATGAGTAATTTACGGTTAGTGTTTTTACTAGAGTTATACGTAATATTTTCTTCAAAAGGCGGCGTGAGCACGAGACGGTTGATGGATTCTCAACACGAGGATTGCCAAATTGGGAATGTTAACCAAATATGAATTTATTACTTTTTTTAATTTCGGGTTAGTGGTTGTTATATTTGATCAAAACAAAGATAATTTATTATGTTTGAAATTCCAAATTAATTACTTAAAAAAAGGTAAGCACCCAAAAATATTTCAATTAATCTAAAAACAAAATTAAATAATTAAATCTACCTTATTACTATTATATGTCAATATACTAGATGTTGAAGTCTATTGACAATAATATTTATAACAAGTATATTCCAAAAAAATATTGAACTATGAAAAAAATGACAAGTTGGATGTTAAAAGTTATAAATGAATGACTATTTGTTATGAATAGATATATTATATATTAAAATAAAAGTTTAAAAAATGCTCAACCCATTTATTTTTAAATTTGTATACAATGAGATATTTTATGTTTTATTTGGGCTAGGTTTGGTTTTACCTTTTGGCTAGACTAAATTTTCTCTATCATATCACTAGATCTGGCCTTATCAGGTCCATTGCCAACCAACATAAATCTGAAAACACGTCTTTTCTAATTTCATACTCTGTCTCTACATTTTCTTGTACAACAATTTTATCATCAACTGTGTAAAAGAAATCATTAGATCCAAAACACCTTCGAAGACTTGAATCATAAAATCATTACTTGATAAATATAAGTTTTTCTTTAATCGGGTCTTTAATGTGTTTTAGATTGAATTTCTTTTCTTTTGATTTTTTAATTTATCCCCGATTATTTTTGAGTTTAGTTAAGATGTAATCAAATATGTTACTGATCTCCAATTATTACTCTTATAACGAAAGAAGGTTTATCTCTTGTCTTACTAAATGGATATAATTTGATCCAAATTAAATTGGGCTTTGTTAATATTATTTTTTCTACAAATAAAATTATCTTTTAAATTAGACAAGCTAATATAAGAAACCCAAATCGCAGGGGTTTGGAGGAGATATTGAGGCATAAGTAAAAGTGACAGCAAGATTATATTGAGGCATGGATGAATATACAACAAGATATAATAGTTACATGTGTTAATATATTCAGATATTAAAATAAGATTTAACTATGCTCAATATTTTTTGTACTACTATATTCTTACGATTATTATATATATGTTTCTCGTAATAACAAATTTAGTATTTATAAGAGCTATAATATAAAATAAATATAAGTCATAGTTCTCCATACAATATTGAAACACGGATCATATATTAACAACGTTCAACAATATATTAAATATCTAAAGTTCAGGTTCACTAGGCAAAGAGTTGTTAGAAATAAATTCAAGCGTCCTTGAATGAATTAAAATTGGGTCACCATGCATGAAGACTCTCCTATTATAGTTTAAAATAAAAATATTAGGCTAATAACAAATGATATTCGAAGTTTAACAATATTTGATTCAATTCTATATCTTTTATAAAAAAAAGGTACGAGGTAAGATAACATTCATTTTAATTCGTTACATAACTAGGGATCTGAAATGAATATAACAAGAAAAGATATTCCTGTTGGACAAGTAAATTATTTAGAGACCCATTAAAAATTATATAAATGTTATACAAAAATAAACTAATCATGATAAATTTCTTTTAGATTTTTTATAAATAAAAATAAATTTGAATTAAAATGATTAGTTACATTTTTTAGTTTTTAAAACATTATCTGTATTCACTATTTTTTATTTTTTAAAATTAAAAAAAATCAATTTAGTTTCATTTTTTATATGGTAAATGAGTAATTTATGGTTAGTGTTTTTACTAGAGTTATACGTAATATTTTCATCAAAAGGAGGCGTGAGCACGAGTCGGTTGAAGGATTCTCAACACGAGGATTGCCAAATTGGGAATGTTAACCCTATGTGAATTTATTAATTTTTTAATTTCGGGTTAGTGGTTGTTATATTTGATCAAAACAAATATAATTTATTATGTTTTAAATTCCAAATTAATTACTTAAAAAAAAAGGTAAGCACCCAAAAATATTTCAATTAATCTAAAAACAAAATTAAATAATAAAATCTACCTTATTAATATTATATGTCAATATACTAGATGTTGAAGTCTATTGACAATAATATTTATAACAAGTATATTCCAAAAAAAATATTGAACTATGAAAAAAATGACAAGTTGGATGTTAAAAGTTATTAATGAATGACTATTTGTTATGAATAGATATATTATATATTAAAATAAAAGTTTAAAAAAATGCTCAACCCATTTTTTTTTAAATTTGTATACAATGAGATATTTTATGTTTTATTTGGGCTAGGTTTGGTTTTACCTTTTGGCTAGACTAAATTTTCTCTATCATATCACTAGATCTGGCCTTATCAGGTCCATTGCCAACCAACATAAATCTGAAAACACGTCTATTCTAATTTCATACTCTGTCTCTATATTTTCTTATACAACAATTTTATCATCAACTGTGTAAAAGAAATCATTAGATCCAAAACACCTTCGAAGACTTGAATCATAAAATCATAACTTGATAAATATAAGTTTTTCTTTAATCAGGTCTTTAATGTGTTTTAGATTGAATTTCTTTTCTTTTGATTTTTTAATTTATCCCCGATTATTTTTGAGTTTAGTTAAGATGTAATCAAATATGTTACTGATCTCCAATTATTACTCTTATAACGAAAGAAGGTTTATCTCTTGTCTTACTAAATGGATATAATTTGATCCAAATTAAATTGGGCTTTGTTAATATTATTTTTTCTACAAATAAAATTATCTTTTAAATTAGACAAGCTAATATAAGAAACCCAAATCGCAGGGGTTTGGAGGAGATATTGAGGCATAAGTAAAAGTGACAGCAAGATTATATTGAGGCATGGATGAATATACAACAAGATATAATAGTTACATGTGTTAATATATTCAGATATTAAAATAAGATTTAACGGTGCTCAATATTTTTTGTACTACTATATTCTTACAATTATTATATATATGTTTCTCGAAATAACAAATTTAGTATTTATAAGAGTTATAATATAAAATAAATATAAGTCATAGTTCTCCATACAATATTGAAACACGGATCATATATTAACAACGTTCAACAATATATTAAATATCTAAAGTTCAGGTTCACTAGGCAAAGAGTTGTTAGAAATAAATTCAAGCGTCCTTGAATGAATTAAAATTGGGTCACCATGCATGAAGACTCTCCTATTATAGTTTAAAATAAAAATATTAGGCTAATAACAAATGATATTCGAAGTTTAACAATATTTGATTCAATTCTATATCTTTTATAAAAAAAAGGTACGAGGTAAGATAACATTCATTTTAATTCGTTACATAACTAGGGATCTGAAATGAATATAACCAGAAAAGATATTCCTGTTGGACAAGTAAATTATTTAGAGACCCATTAAAAATTATATAAATGTTATACAAAAATAAACTAATCATGATAAATTTCTTTTAGATTTTTTATAAATGAAAATAAATTTGAATTAAAATGATTAGTTACATTTTTTAGTTTTTAAAACATTATCTGTATTCAATATTTTTTTATTTTTTAAAATTAAAAAAAATCAGTTTAGTATCATTTTTTATATGGTAAATGAATAATTTATGGTTAGTGTTTTTACTAGAGTTATACGTAATATTTTCATCAAAAGGCGGCGTGAGCACGAGTCGGTTGAAGGATTCTCAACACGAGGATTGCCAAATTGGGAATGCTAACCCTCTGTGAATTTATTACTTTTTTAATTTCGGGTTAGTGGTTGTTATATTTGATCAAAACAAAGATATTTATTATGTTTGAAATTCCAAATTAATTACTTAAAAAAAGGTAAGCACCCAAAAATATTTCAACTAATCTAAAAACAAAATTAAATAATAAAATCTACCTTATTACTATTATATGTCAATATACTAGATGTTGAAGCAATATTTGTAACAAGTATATTCCAAAAAAATATTGAACTATGAAAAAAATGACAACTTGGATGTAAAAAATTACAAATAAATGACGATTTGTTATGAATAGATATATTATATATTAAAATAAAAGTTTAAAAAAATGCTCAACCCATTTATTTTTAAATTTGTATACAATGGGATTTTTTATGTTTTAGTTGGGCTAGGTTTGGGCTTACCTTTTGTCTAGACTAAAGTTTCTCCATCATATCACTAGATCTGGCCTTATCAGGTCCATTGCCAACCAACATAAATCTGAAAACACGTACTCGTCTTTTCTAATTTTATACTCTGCCTCTACATTTTCTTATACAACAATTTTATCAACGCTGTGTAAATGAAATCATTAGATCCAAAACATCTTCGAACACTTGAATCTTAAAATCATAACTTGATAAATATAAGTTTTGCTTTAATCAGGTCTTTAATGTGTTTTAAATTTAATTTAATTTCTTTTATTTTTTAATTTATCCTCGATTATTTTTTAGTTTAGTTAAGATGTAATAAAACATGTTACTGATCTCCAATTATTACACTTATAACGAAAGAAGGTTTATCTCTTGTCTTACTAAATGGATATAATTTGATCCAAATTAAATTGGGCTTTGTTATATTAGTATTTCCAGAAAGAAAATTATCTTTTAAATTAGACAAGCTAAAATAAGAAACCCAAATCGCAAGGGTTTGGAGGAGATATTGAGGCATAAGTAAAAGTGACAACAAGATTGTATTGAGGCATGGATGTTTATACAACAATATATTTTAGTTACATGTGTTAATATATTCAGATTTTAAAATAACATTTAACGGTGCTCAATATTTTTTGTACTACTATATTCTTACGATTATTATATATATGTTTCTCGAAATAACTAATTTAGTATATATAAGAGTTATAATATAAAATAAATATAAATCATAGTTCTCCAAACAATATTGAAACACGGATCATATATTAGCAACGTTCAACAATATATTAAATATCTAAAGTTCAGGTTCACTAGGCAAAGAGTTGTTAGAAATAAATTCAAGCGTCCTTAAATGAATTAAAATTGGGTCACCATGCATGAAAACTCTCCTATGATAAATAAAAATAAAAATGTTAGGCTAATAACAACTGATATTTGAAGTTTAACGATATTTGATTCAATTATATGTCTTTTATAAAAAAATGTACGAGGTAAGATAACATTCGTTTTAAATCGTTACATAAGTAGGGATCTGGAATGAATATAACAAGAAATGATATTCATGTTGGACAAGTAAATGATTCTGAGACCCATTTAAAATGACATAAATGTTATACAAAAATAAACTAATTATGATAAGTTTTTTTTAGATTTTTTATAAAGCAAAATAAATTTGAATTAAAATGATTAGTTACATTTTTTAGTTTATAAAACTTTATCTGTATTCACTATTTTCGTATTCTTTAAAATTAAAAAAAAATCTGGTTAGTTTCATTTTTTATATGGTAAGTGAGTAATTCATGGTTAGTGTTTTTACTAGAGTTATACAAACTATTTTCATCGAAAGGCGGTGTGAGCACGGGTCGGTTGAATGATTCTCAACACGAGGATTGCAAAATTGGGAATGTTAACCCTATGTGAATTTATTATATTTTAAATCTCGGGTTAGTGGTGGTTATATTTGATAAAAAACGATAATATATTATGTTTGAAATTCCAAATTAATTACTTAAAAAAAGGTAAGCACCCTAAAATATTTCAAGTAAACTAGAAACAAAATTAAATAAGAAAATCTACCTTATTATTATTATATATCAATATACTAGATGTAGAAGTCAATTGACGACAATATTTATAACAAGTATATTCCAAAAAAATATTGAACTATGAAAAAATGACAAGATGGATGTCAAAAGTTACTAATAAATGAAGATTTGTTATGAATAGATATATTATATATTAACATAAAAGTTTTAAAAAAATACTCAACCCCATTTATTTTTAAATTTGTATACAATAGGTTTCTTTTATGTTTTAGTTGGGCTAGGTTTGGGCTTACCTATTGGCTAGGCTAAATTTTCTCTATCATATCACTAGATCTGGCCTTATCAGGTCCATTTCAAACGAACATAAATTTGAAAACACTTACTAGTCTTTTCTAATTTCATACTATGCCTCTACATTTTCTTATACAACAATTTTATCATCAACTGTGTACAAGAAATCATTAGATCCAAAACACCTTTGAACACTTGAATCTTAAAATCATAACTTGATTAATATAAGTTTTGCTTTTATCAGGTCTTTAATGTAATTTCGATTTAATTTTTTTTCTTTTGATTTTTTAATTTATCCTCAATTATTTTTGAGTTTAGTTAAGATGTAATCAAATATGTTACTGATCTAAAAATTATTACTCTTATAACGAAAGAAGGTTTATCTCTTGTCTTACTTGATGTATATAATTTGATCCAAATTGAATTGGGCTTTGTTATATTAGTGTTTCCAGAAATAAAATTATCTTTTTAATTAGACAAGCTAAAATAAGAAACCCAAATTGCAGGGGTTTAAAGGAGATATTGAGGCATAAGTAAAAGTGACAATAATGTGTTCGAGAATCATATAATCAGTACATTGTTGGAGGTAATCATTTTTCATATTAATCTAAATAAGATATATGTGTATTGTTGTAGCTATTTATATATACATTTTCCATATTTTATTTAAGAAATTAACTTTCAGGAATTATGTCTAAAGTGGTGAAAAAAAAATATATTTTCTTTTTACCTTTGAGATGACCTTATGACTCTTAACTATAATGTTAGTAATACTTATATAGTATTATTTTATTTAATTAATTTAATTAATTTAATTTATTTTATTTTATTTTAGATGATTAAATTTTGTTAAAAATATAAAACAATATACCTGAAATATAATGTGATACAATATATGCTCTTACAAAGTGAGATATATAAGCGATTATATGGAAACAAAAAACAAAATATACAAAGAAACTCTTGGTAGAATTTGCAAATCATTAAAATAAAGATCTTATATTACACAATTAGGACAAAGTTGAAATTGAAGAAATAGAAATTAAAAAGTTTTTATCAACTACATATTTTGAGCATAAATTTATAATTAATATTTTTAATACGTTGACTATCCCTCTGACACTATACAGACATATTATACAACTCAAAATATATTAGACAATGATTTTGATAAATTTCCACATTTAATGTACTTGAGTGTTTTTTATGAGAGGACAATAAAACAAAAAATTAAATTTTATGTAATTAAACTAAAAAAATTTGGTTAATTATATTGAAATCATTACACCAACTATGGATATATATACAACACCATATTTTAGTTACATTTGTTAACATATTCAGATATTAAAATAACATTTAACGGAGCTCAATATTTTTTGTACTACTATATTCTTACGATTATTAATTATATGTTTCTCGAAATAACTAATTTAGTATAAATAATAGTTAAAATATAAAATAAATATAAGTCATAGTTCTCCATAAAATATTGAAACACGGATCATATATTAACAACGTTCAACAATATATTAAATATCTAAAGTTCAGGTTCACTAGGCAAAGAGTTGTTAGAAATAAATTCAAGCGTCCTTGAATGAATTAAAATTGAGTCACCATGCATGAAAATTCTCGTAATATAGTTTAATATAAAAATATTAGTCTAATAAAAACTGATATTCGAAGTTTAACGATATTTGATTCAATTCTATGTCTTTTATAAAAAAAAGGTACGAGGTAAGATAACATTCGTTTTAAATCGTTACATAAGTAGGGATCTGGAATGAATATAACAAGAAAATATATTCATGTTGGACAAGTAAATGATTCTAAGACCCATTTAAAATTACATAAATGTTATACAAAAATAAACCTATTATGATAAGTTTTTTTTTAGATTTTTTATAAAGCAAAATAAATTTGAATTATAATGATTAGTTACATTTTTTAGTTTTTAAAACTTTATCTGTATCCACTAATTTTTTATTCTTTAAAATTTAAAAAAATCAGGTTAGTTTATATGGTAAATGAGTAATATATGGTTAGTGTTTTTACTAGAGTTATACGAACTATATTCATCAAAAGGCGGTGTGAGCACGGGTTAGTTGAAGGATTCTCAACACGAGGATTGCCAAATTGGAAATGTTAAACCTATATTAATTTATTATTTTTTTAATCTCGGGTTAGTTGTGGTTATATTTGATCAAAACAAATATAATATATTATGTTTGAAATTCCAAATTAATTACTTAAAAAAAGGTAAGCACCCCAAAATATTTCAAGCAATCTAGAAACAAAATTAAATAAGCAAATTTACCTTTTTATTATTATATGTCAATATACTAGATGTTGAAGTCAATTGATGACAATATATTCCAAAAAAATATTGAATTATGAAAAAATGACAAGATGGATGTTAAAAGTTACTAATAAATGACGATTTGTTATGAATAGATATATTATATATTAAAATAAAAGTTTAAAAAAAATGTTCAACCCATTTATTTTTAAATTTGTATACAATGGGTTTCTTTTATGTTTTAGTTGGGCTAGGTTTGGACTAACCTTTTGGCTAGGCTAAATTTTCTCTATCATATTACTAGATCTGGCCTTATCAGGTCCATTTCCAACCAACATAAATTTGAAAACACGTACTAGTCTTTTCTAATTTCATACTCTACCTCTACATTTTCTTATACAACAATTTTATCATCTTCTTATACAAAATTTTTATCATCAACTGTGTACAAGAAATCATTAGATCCAAAACACCTTCGAAGACTTGAATCTTAAAATCATAACTTGATAAATATAAGTTTTCCTTTTATCAGATCTTTAATGTGTTTTAGATTTAATTTTTTCTTTTGATTTTTTAATTTATCCTTAATTATTTTTTAGTTTAGTTAAGATGTAATCAAATATGTTATTGATCTCCAATTATTACTCTTATAATGAAAGAAGGTTTATCTCTTGTCTTACTAGATGTATATAATTTGTTCCAAATTGAATTGGGCTTTGTTATATTAGTGTTTCCAGAAATAAAATTATCTTTTAAATTAGATAAGCTAAAATAAGAAACCTAAATCGCAGGGGTTTAAAGGAGATATTGAGGCATAAGTAAAAGTGACAATAATGTGTATGCGAATCATATAATCAGTATATTGTTGGAGGTAATCATTTTTCATATTAATCTAAATAAGATATATGTGTATTGTTGTAGCTATTGATATATACATTTTCCATATTTTATTTATGAAATTAGCTTTCGGGAATTATATCTAAAGTGGTGAAACAAAATTATATATTTTCTTTTTACCTCTGAGATGACCTTATGACTGTTAACTATAATGTTAGTAAAATTTAAATAGTATTATTTTATTTTATTTTAGATGATTAAATTTTGTTAAAAATATAAAACAACATACCTGAAATATAATGTGATACAATATATGCTCTTACAAAGTGAGATATATAAGCGATCATATGAAAACAAAAAAAAATATATACAAAGAAACTCTTGGTAGAATTTGCAAATCATTAAAATAAAGATCTTATATTACACAATTAGGACAAAGTTGAAATTGAATAAATAGAAATTAATTTTTTTTTATCAACTACATATTTTGCGCATAAATTAATAATTAATATTTTCAATACGTTGACTATCCCTTTGACATTATACAGACATATTATACAACCCAAAATATATTAGACAATGATTTTGATAAATTTCGTCATTTAATGTACTTGAGTGTTTTTAGGAGAGGACAATAAATAAAATTAAATTTTGTGTAATTAAACTAAAAAAATTTGGTTAATTATATTGAAATCATTACACCATCTATGGATATATATACAACATCATATTTTAGTTACATGTGTTAATATATTCAGATATTAAAATAACATTTAACGGAGCTCAATATTTTTTGTACTACTATATTCTTACGATTATTATTTATATGTTTCTCGAAATAACTAATTTAGTATAAATAATAGTTATAGTATAAAATAAATATAAGTCATTGTTCTCCATAAAATATTGAAACACGGATCATATATTAACAACGTTCAACAATATATTAAATATCTAAAGTTCAGGTTCACTAGGCAAAGAGTTGTTAGAAATGAATTCAAGCTTCCTTGAATGAATTAAAATTTGGGTCACCATGCATGAAAATTCTCCTAATATAGTTTAAAATAAAAATATTAGGCTAATAAAAACTGATATTCGAAGTTTAACGATATTTGATTCAATTTTATGTCTTTTATAAAAAAAAGGTATGAGGTAAGATAACATTCATTTTAAATCGCTACATAAGTAGGGATCTGAAATGAATATAACAAGAAAATATACTCATGTTGGACAAGTAAATGACTCTGAGAGCCATTTAAAATTATATAAATGTTATACAAAAGTAAACTAATTATGAAAAGTTTTTTTAGATTTTTTATAAAGCAAAATAAATTTGAATTAAAATGATTAGTTACATTTTTTAGTCTTTAAAACTTTATCTATATTCACTATTTTTTTATTCTTTTAAATTAAAAAAAATCAATTTAGTTTCATTTTTTATATGGTAAATGAGTAATTTATGGTTAGTTTTTTTACTAGAGTAATACGAAATATTTTCATCAAAAGGCGTTCTGAGCACGGGTCGATTGAAGGATTCTCAAATGAGGATTGCCAAATTGGGAATGTTAACTCTATGTGAATTTATTATGTTTTTAATTTCGGGTTAGTGGTGGTTATATTTGATCAAAACAAAGATAATTTATTATGTTTGAAATTTCAAATTAATTACTTAAAAAAAGGTAAGCACCCCAAAATATTTCAAGTATTCTAGAAACAAAATTAAATAAGAAAATCTATCTTATTACTATTATATGTCAATATACTAGATATTGAAGTCAATTGACGATAATATTTATAACAAGTATATTCCCAAAAAATATTGAACTATTAAAAAAATGACTATTTGTTATGACTAGATACATTATATATTAAAATAAAAGTTTAAAAAAAATGCCCAACCCATTTATTTTAAAATTTGTATACAATGGGTTTCTTTTATGTTTTAGTTGGGCTAGGTTTGGGCTTGCCTCTTGGCTAGCTAAATTTAATCTATCATATCACTAGATCTGGCCTTATCAGGTCCATTGCCAACCAACGTAATAAAACCATGAAATTTGAAAACACTTACTCGTCTTTTCTAATTTCATAATCAGCCTCTACATTTTCTTATACAACAATTTCATCATCAACAGTGTAAAAGAAATTATTAGATCCAAGATACCTTCGAAGACTTGAATCTTAAAATCATAACTTGATAAATATTAGTTTTGCTTTAGATTAAATTTTTTTTCTTTTGCTTTTTTAATTTATCCTTAATTATTTTTTAGTTTAGTTAAGATGTAATCAAATATGTTACTGATCTCCAATTATTGCTCTTATAACGAAAGAAGGTTTTTCTCTAGTTTTACTAGATGAATATAATTTGATCCAAATTGAATTGGGATTTGTTATATTAGTGTTTCCAGAAATAAAATTATCTTTTAAATTAGAAAAGCTAAAATAAGAAACCCAAGCCGCAGGGGTTTGGAGGAGATATTGAGGCATAAGTAAAAGTGACAATAATGTGTACGAGAATCATAGAATCAATACATTGTTGGAGGTAATCATTTTTCATATTAATCTAAATAAGATATATGTGTATTGTTGTAGCTATTGATATATACATTTTCCATATTTTATTTAAGAAATTAACTTTTGCGAATTATGTCTAAAGTGGTGAAACAAAATTATATATTTTCTTTTTACCTCTGAGATGACCGTATGACTCTTAATTATAATATTAGTAAAACTTAAATAGTATTTGATTTTATTTATTTTATTTTATTTTAGATGATTAAATTTTGTTAAAAATATAAAACAACATACCGGAAATATAATGAGATATCGTATATGCTCTTACAAAGTGAGATATATAAGCGATCATATGAAAACAAAAAACAATATTTGCAAGAAACTCTTGGTAGAATTTGCAAATCATTAAAATAAAGATCTTATATTACACAATTAGGACAAAGTTTGAATTGAAAAAATAGAAATTAAAAAGTTTTTATCATCTAAATATTTTGCGCATATATTAATAATTAATATTTTTAATAAGTTAACTATCACTTTGACATTATATAGACATATTATATAACCCAAAAAAAATATTAGACAATGATTTTGATAAATTTCATCATTTAATGTACTTTAGTGTTTATTAGGAGAGGTCAATAAAAAAAATTAAATTTTTTTGTAATTAAACTAAAAAATTTAGTTAATTATATTGATTGTTACACCGTAAATGGATATATATACAACACCATATTTTAGTTACATGTGTTAATATATTTAGATATTAAAATAACTTTTAACGGTGCTCAATATTTTTTGTACTACTATATTCTTACGATTATTATATATATATTTCTCTAAATAACTAATTAAGTATAAATAAGTGTTATAACATAATATAAATATAATTCATAGTAATCCATACATATCAGATGACAAAAGGCAGGTTGTTATTTAGTCCAAGATTTTCCTTTGTTGGTTCTTTTGTCTCTTTTCACAAGGTGAGTTATAACCTTTGTACAAAAAGCACTCAAATTTTTTCAGAATATGAATGGTAAAAAATTAAGGATGACATGATAAGGATAATGTAGAGGAGTCTAGAAAATTTGAAATGAACACTTATTATCGATCTATGGTATAGAGGTGGACCATAGATATACCAGTGATCATTTTAATCGTTATTATGTTACAACAACATTATAACTCTATTAACCAAAACTTATGTAAGATGCTCACTAAGGAGAAATACCCTGGTTAGGTTCTTTTATGTAAGGATCTAGGATAATTAGGTATGATCGCATCTTCAGTTTAATATTAACTTTTCCATCATTATTGGTCACGGATATTGTGTCAGTTGACCTATCATATTTGCGATTACGATCATTTTTGTTATTTTTTAAGTTACATCATTCATAGAAACGAGGCAATTGTGGTGGGAAATTATAAATGATAAATACATACAAGATTTTTGTGGAATATCACTATAAGAGATCAAATATCGTAATCTATCACATTATATGTCTTTAGTTGACACACTATATCATACTATATATTTTTTAATCTACCACACTATATGACTTTATTTAACACGATCTATCACACTATATGTTTGCTACGTTTTATTCTTTGTTAACATCTATTTCCTAAAACACTAAAAATAGTCTTATTTTTGAAACTCCAAATGTTCTTACGTTATATTTCTTAGTCAACATTTATTTGATAAAGCACTTATTTTAGTAAATTATGACCTTTTTAACTGAAATAAAAAACTTATGACCTAAAAAAATTGGACTCTATAAGATTGGAGCCATGTAAAATTATCAAGTAAAATTTTCTGGCAATTGTGCTTTCATTAGGAGAGTCATTTTAACACCAACAACATTATATACAGGTGAAAATGCTCTCAACCCCTTATAGGAATTATATTTATAACTATAAAATGATAGGATTGAAGTTTTTACAAGTAAGAGTCACAATTGATCTTATATCCGAGTCCGATGAAACTTTTATCTTCCATAGGCACTAAAACTGAAGTTTTGTTTAAGTGGTTGACCAACAGTAAGTTGGCGGTGCAACGATTTTCTTAACCGGCTAGCCGGTCCGTCTAATCAAATTTTACCATTTAAACCCAAAATCACTCCGTCTCACACATGTTTAACCCTAAACTCAAGGATTAAGTAACTAAACTCATAAAAAACACACCCCATTTCTCATTTCTTTTAAAATTATGCACTAATAAACATAAATTACTCTACTTTACACTAAGAAATTAAAAGACATGAACGAAATTGACTAATTTACAATTGAAATGGTAGTTGTTTAACGTCTATAAGATCGACAGATTACCTCTTGCATTTATTCAGCTTCAAGGAGGTACATAACCTCCCAAGGATGTAGATATTCCATGCGATTAGTATCCTCGCCTACATGATATATATTCAACTGATTCTTATTCACCATGAAGGTGTGATGCTCGTTTGGATGCTCAATCTCTATTGCTCCATGAGGTGTGCACTTGGGCACAATATAGGGAGCATACCACTTTGATCTCAACTTACCCGGTTAATTGCTGAACTTGGAGTTATACTTGAGGACCCTTTGTCAAATTTTAAATTTCTTATCACGAATGAGATTATTATGCCTCTCCTTCGTCTTTTATTTATAAAGTTTAGCATTCTCATACGCATGAAATTGAAACTCATCAAGTTCGTTTAGTTTCAACATACGATTATCACATGCTAAAGTAGGATTCACCTACTACAACATCTTTTTTCTTTGGTCTTTCCAAAATTTTCTCCTCTTCCACCTCTTCTCTTTCATGTTCACCTTCTTTCTCAACCACATCCTTCACAATTTTCTCCTTCACTGTTGTTTTTTTTCCTTCATAACTGGAAAAGGTGGTGGTTGTAATTGTTTTCCGCTTCTTAGTCTAACCGCATTGCAATCCTCCCTATGGCTAGCAATTTCTGTATCAGTAGGAAGTTGTCCTTGACCTCAAACATTTAGACTACTGACGATCTTTGATATTTGATTCTCCAACGTTTTTAACGAAACGGAATATGAGTTGAACTTTTATTCAATTCTATTTTCCTTACCTGCTGAAGAGGTGATGATTTTAGTTAACTGAACTTCAATTTGGGTTGTCTTACTTCCGAAAACCTCTATGTATTGAGTCAAAGTGAGGGATAAATAAGATGTGGTGAGCGCACCCTCTTGAGAGCGAGATGGAAGTGCTTTCTGAGCTAACGTATCTGAATAATCTTCATGCTCGGCTCTTTGATGAACTGCCTGATATTGATTTTGTGGTTTGAATTGATAATTGTTTCCTTGGTTCCTCGATTGATAAGTTCCTGGATTAGCAGCCCCTTGTGGATTCGAGTGGTGAAACCCCGGATGATTCTTATGCTGATTACCATTACCTTGACCATTCAAATAATTTTTACCTCGATTATTGACAAAACACACAAATTCTTGATTATTAGATCATTCTTCCCAATGTTATCATCTGCCCTAAAACTAGGACATATATATGGTTCTTGTATAACATAACCATAACTTGTTTGTTAGACACATATATCTGCTTTAACTTATTCTCAAGTGTGGCAATCTTAGCGTCCCAAGTTGTTTCTGCGTCTACATTAAAAGTACCTTTTTATGAAAATCAAACCGGTGATCTTGATGGTTGCCAACTCATCTCATTCTTCACGATTCGATCTATAATACCCAAAGTTTGATTGATGGGGACCATCATGAAACCACCCTGACACATAGTATTACTTTCTCTTTAAAGGCTTCATCTAAACTACGATAGAATATTCTAAGCTGTAAATCATTTGAGTACCCATGTAATGGGCATTTTCATAATAACGATTGGAAATAAGTCCAAGCAGCTCCTACAGCTTCTCCATGTTATTGACAAAAATCTGCTAATATAAGTTGGACATTAAGTCTGATACTTTGAGGGTAATACCTATAAAAAATGAAGTTTGAAGTTGATCCCATGATAATATTTCGTCGTGTTGTTGCTCGTCATACCATTCACTAGCTCCTCCTGTGAGGAAAAATGAGAACATCGAAAAGTACATTTGTTCTTGGGTTACTCTAGGAGTGACATATGCATCACATATTTGCATAAATTTGTACATGGATCGAATTGGATATTCACGTGCCGCTCCACTGTACTGTCAAATACTGATAAACTGGTTGATCATACCCGCATCTGGTCTGAATATGATTCCTAGAATTGTGGGTGGACAGAGTCCTAATGGTGACAAACAGAGTAGTCTGTATTCGTTAGGTTGGATGAGATGTGGTGTGTCTACAAGTTGAATGCTAGTACAATTGTTCTTATATGGTTGAACTCCAGGAGGGGCTTGAATTCAAACGTATTGATTTCCTCCTGGTGGTTCTTGCACAACTAGTGGCACTCTCGGGTTGCCATCTTCATCCAACTCTATTCCGGGATCTTGAAAATTATTAAGATTCACGGCTTCCATGTATCTTTCTCTCCCTTCCCTTCTTCCTTTTCTCTCTTGTTTTTAGTACGGATTAACCTCTCAAGATTCGAGAGTATATACCGAACCTATAAAACCTGAGAAAAACAAACAAAGAAAAAGCTTAAAACTGAAAAGTAAAATAACAATTAAATCACCTACGAATAACACTATGGTCACACGCTACCGTCCCTTCAGCGGTTCCAAAAATTTGGTGTCTCCAAGTGTGTGATCAAATCACACCCCTAATAGGAGGGACACTAACCACAATTGTATGGTTTGTCCAAGTGATATTCTGATAAACGGCTTTCAATCTCAGGGACGGATGGATATGACTTATGGTGTTTATCAAATAAGTAGAGATAATTGTTAAGACGGAAAAATAAAATATAAAAGTGTTTGTTTGGTTTTGTTTTTGAAACTAAAGACGCAATAAAATAAAGTGATAAAATAATTAATAGAAAGAAAATAATGCAAGTAAATAAATTGGACGCAAGAATGAGAAGGGTACTTGAGTCTCACAAGTGTTTCACCTAAATCTATTTAATCAATGCTATCGTTTAAGGGCTGAATCGGTATTTTCGTATTAGTCGGGATT
This sequence comes from Nemophila menziesii, assembly GCA_029959085.1. Classification (NCBI taxonomy): domain Eukaryota; kingdom Viridiplantae; phylum Streptophyta; class Magnoliopsida; order Boraginales; family Hydrophyllaceae; genus Nemophila; species Nemophila menziesii. The sequence continues at coordinate 35,968,442 of JARWIR010000011.1, read as the reverse complement.
CTAATATTTTTAAACCCCCGTCTGGGTGGACTCATGAGCTATCTTATGGTATTATGTACCTGTCAGGGCAATTATATGCTACCTTCGATGTTGAAGTCTTTTACCCAATTGGATGCGTGGTTAGTCAAGCCCATCAGGATCAATGACGATTACCACGCATCGATTACCAAGGTCCGTAATTAAACCCCTCGCCGGGATGATTACTTCGCTACTAAAGTGAATTGTCTAATTACTTAACCCTATTTCTAATTGATCAGATTAAAAATAGTAAATAAGCGTAAAATAATAGGCAATACAAAATACCAAATTCAGATTAAAGCATCCAATCCTAAATTCAAAAATATTAATTAAACATATTAGGGTTCAACCATAATTGCGATTCCCGAGTACAAATAGAATTAGCTCATACTAAAACAAGAAATTAAAAATAACTTAAAAGCATTCATTGTTTTCAATTACAGAAATAAAATAGATAACCTAATTATGGGGTTGATTCGGTTGTTGGTTATAGAAAATGAATTCTCCAGCTCTAGTTTTCTCCTTCTCCTTTTTGCTCTGACTCTTTTTTTTAAATAATGAAGTATGTAAAAAATGAGGTCTAAAGGCCTATTTCTAATATAGAATTCAGATTGGTCTTTTTACTTAAGAGTAATAAATTAAATGAGTAAAAGCCCAAGTCCAAATTAGAAATCCCGTAACTGCTGTACAATTGTTACTAAAATGGTCGTAACGTTCGCGTCTCATATTCAAACCACCTGATTTTAGTCCTCAAATATTCCTAACTCATTGGCTAGACTTTATCTTTTGAATCTCCAGACCTGAATCAGTGTCGAAGTGGCTCAAAAACCGCAATTTGTAATAACTTTCCAAATTTTTGTCTCCTTTAGTCAACTCTTCGGGTGATCTCTTCTTGAATTTGACCTCTACTCTTGATCTAATAATTAAATTATCACTTCTCCTACTTGTCTTGGTGCTCCATAGCATCCATAGACCTAGGAACTTCACACTAAAAACAAACAAATTAATGCACAAAAACTCTAAAATGCAAGTAATATAATTCCAATAGGAGAAAGTGCAATATAACAAAATGAACATAAAAGTCTATCAAATAAATCTATTTTTAACCTAAAATGATGTCTCCTAAGGGTATATATTTAGAAAAATTGGGAGACATCAGCTGCTTCATATGCGAAATGAAAAGAATTCTAAACAATTAAAAGATACAAGGAAACAAAGCAAAAATAAGATGATAAGCTGGATTGGGAATATACATGGTTAATTGGAAAGTTAAGCAGCATAAGATCATCAATATTAGGTTGAGATGAAGAAATATGAAAAGAGATTTTGAGATTAAAAGGGAAAAATGAACAATAGTTTTTTAAGAGCATTTTTTGTGAGAGAAGTTTTGTTTTCTCCTCAAAGGTATGCTAAGCGTATCTAGGGTCTAAAATCCATGCCGGTTATTGGTGTGAAAGTTAAAGTATTCTTATGTATGAGTTCATGAATGAAAGATATGTAATTTTTTTTTGTAATAGTTCCTATTTAGAAAAAAAAGACGTTTTAAAGTTAACAAGTTAATTTTGTACATGTAATTATTTTAATAAAAAAATTAATATTTTGATATATTACTTTTCGGTGAACACGAGATAATTCGGGGTAAACTTGTGTATGGGTAACCGGAGAGTAGTACCCCACCTTTACCCTTGGTGAAATCGAGATCCGATTATTTTATCTTACTCTTACCTTGAAAGTATGTATCACTAAGATTATTCAACAAATGCGTCTTTTCACAAGACTATTGGGTTGTAACCGGTAGAATTAAGGAAATTCTTTTAGTACGTTATCGTCCAGAAATAATTTCTCAGTCAAAGACGGAGTCACAAACCAGAATTCTGAATCTAGTGAAATGATGCATATCTCATTTAACAGAGAAAACAAAGAAGCCGAAGTAGATGAAAAATAGTCTCCACTAGACATAATTTAGAATAACGAAAAAACCATATTGCAATATATCGCATCGAGTAATCTGTTGCAGTAATTATTGTTGATGAAAACATAACATAACATGGCGAGTAAAGCTAAAATATAGTTGGTCAAATGATGCAATATATGAAACAATTAGTTAGAGCATCGGGACAGTCGGTTTGGTGGAGAGATAAATTTATGGTTTCTCTCTTCTCTCTCTTCTCTCTCTTCCTCCCCGTCGACTTTCTCTTTCATACTTCTAAATTCTTTAGATATATTTTGTAAAGCACACATCGATGTTGCTATTTAGCGATAAGAATTTGAAGAAACTGTTGACGGGTTGGAGTGGAGTATTGCTTTTACGAGGGGCTGACTGGTGGTCGAAGGAGGGGTGTTGGGAGATGATGAATTGGGAGTAGGCTTTTGGGTGGAGAAGAGGCGGCATACGGGGGCCACGAATTGGAGGCGTTAGGATTGCAAATGTACAACACCGTGTGCAAGTTGGGGAATAGTCTCTTAAGCTGAAGCATTTGGATCGGAAATTGTAAACGTCGAAGCAGACGAATGGTGGGGAGGGGCAAGTAGGTGGGTCAACTGGGCTTTTCTTCTTGGGCCTCGCCCAACTAGAGTGTTACGCTTTGGCGATAATTTCTGATTTCGTCTTGTAAGATCATGTTTATTAGCGCTTATTGATAGTAGTTTTATATCTCAAATTGGAAGATTTAAGATGTTTATGAGTTTACATAGAATACAGTTTCTTAGGCATTACCGCTATTATCTCTAAAGTGTGGTAAGGCTGATATGGCAAACGCTTGATTATAGTAATAGTTGGTTTATATTTCAAATTGAAAGAGGTCAGATCATTCTTAGTTTGATTGGATTACAATATACTTTAAAATTTAAAATAATTTGGAATTTAGGAGATTCATCTTTGGTGGCTGGAATTAGTTGAAGAAACACCCTCTTTGTTTTTGTTTCTCCGAGGTAACCCATATATTAGTATTTGATGGGAATTGCGGTGTTTTACACTGCTGCAGGTCACATAAGCTGAGTTAACCGTGATTAGGTAGCTCACGCCTGTCTGGTGTTAGAGTGTTTAGTGTTTTTCAACGTGAGAGTGGCTAAACTAGAAGGTCTATCATGTTACTAGTTATATGACACTGAAGACATTTCGGTTCTATAGACTACTTCAAGGAGATCGTAGAGGTGTTTTGATTGAATAATATCAGAGCGCTTGAGCTAACGTAGGTGTGATAGAAATAAAAAAGATATAGAAATTAATTTCAAAGTACAGGTCTGTATTTTCCAATCTAAATCAAAGATCCAAATTGTCTTTTAAAAGAGGTGGCTCAAAAAACTTTTATATCCGTTTCTGGTCCGGTTATTCTTCATCTTCTCCTCTTTAAACAAATTGAGTCGTACCATCATAACTGCTTACTGCTCTCTGTGCATTTCTATGGTGTCGCACCATCTCCCCAATTATAACAATTCCTCCATCAAAATATCCTATAATCCAACATTTATAATCAACTCCCCCAAAATATTCAACCTATATCCAATTCAAAACTTGACGCCCGAAATCCTTTACCATTCAAATACTGCATCAATTTGTCTTGGCAATCATTCTTACCGCGCCTTCCAATCCATATAACAAGGGCGATCTATAACCCTAGGGCTGCCTTGGCAATAGATTACAACACCGGATCGGTATCAAAATCATCAAATTCCGGTAATATCTCTTTCATTCCTCTACCCCTAACTTGTCAGATCCATTTCCTAATTGAGGGTTTAGTGCTTTCATTTATTCAACTAGAGAAAACCAAACGCTGGAACCCAATATATACTTATTAATCTTGCAATAGTATTATTTTTAGATCTAGGTATGTAATTGTAGGTATCTTTGTACTGTAATTCATAGATTTGGATCCTATCCCATATTGTGATAGATGTCCCATATCCAAGGCAAGTTAGTTACTCATATTATAATTCAGATCGATGGTTAACATTAGAACCTCACATCGATTCCAAACCATGATTTTGTTACTATGAACTTCAACTAAATCGTTCAACCACCCTCCATATTATAGTTTATATTCCCTCCCAAACATCAGTCCATAACATTATTCCTTCTATCATTTTCTACCCACAAGTGCCCAATCTTAACTAACAAGCGAAAAGTAACAAATCTGAAATAACAAGCCTAGGAAAATCCTAGGAATAGAGAGAACTCTAGGTCTCATTCCATTAATGAGTTGTTTATTTAATTTACAGGAAAAATGATTGTTGGTCATGCCATTTCAACAAAGTACACCATTCTAGGTTTTCCATGACTGCCCGAGAGAGAATAAAAGAATATTTAGTGCTTGAGATGCACTAAGAATGCGAGATGGATCTTAGTGGTATGCAAATTTTATATTATATTATATATATATACATATTCTTTAAGCTGCTAAATTATTTATTTGGTGGTTGAAACAGTTTTCTTGATGGGAGTGATGCTAAAGGATGTTGGCCATGGCATTTCAACAAAGGAGATGTAAGACTTACCCTTTCTAGGAAGGCCCAAGGTTGAAAGAAAAACCCAAATACACCTTGGGATAATTCAAGGAAGCTTAATAGGGAGTAGAAATAGAACTGGATGATAAAGATATGAATGAAAATGTATTTAGTTTCAAACTTTATGATTTGTTTTTTTTTTTTAAGAATTTTATATGTTGATTCTCGTAATAAACATAAATTTCTTTTTATGATTGCTCAGTTTTCAAACATAAGCTTTTTTTTTATTAAATGATTCGTTAAAGATTGTGATTTAATATTAATAAAAAACATGGTGATACTTTTAATTTAATTGTTAGTGAATTAACTAGATGGGTCTATAAGTTATGACCTTACCAAACTTAAAAGCTTAAATGGGGTAGTTATTCATCTTGAAATACAATTTTTTCATTTATGTGTTTCTTTTTTCCATACATGTTGGATATAAAAAATCATAAGATTTTTTTTTACTAAATCTCTGTTTTTTCAAAACAATTTAAAAGACTCCAATCTTGTTTCACGAAAGTACTCTTTTTGTAGATATTACTCTGTTTCGCCTTGGACTATTTATAAATACGAGCTACCTTGAATCATGTGCATTTACATTGTCCTTAACTAAACCCACAATACTCGTAAATCTGTCTCAGTACTTAACCTAGAAAAAATTCACCACAGATTCCACCACTCACCACAGATTCCACCACACAAGACCTTGCAAATCCACATAAAACATATCATCTATATTACGAAACAACTCCTATTGCTGGCTAAAATAGATTTATGTCTATAACATTCATATAAATAAAGTTTAATCCTCACAACCTTTACCTAATTTACAAAACAATTTTTTAATGAAATTACCAATCTACGATCGATCTATTTACCCCTACGTATGAGCATACATCTGTGCTAAATTGATGTCTTGCCTTTTATGGTAGATTAATTAATTCTAGAGACATCATTTGATAGTTTTTTAGTGCTTAAATGCGAGATTAATCCCTTTTATTTTATATATTTGTATTTAGTGGTGGTGTTGGGATAAAATGATATAATAAAAGATATAGAAACGATGCACGATTTACCCTAGATAAGCACGGTATTGTAAGTATTACAGGACGTATGCAAGTTTTAATGATAAGATAGTTCGTTCTCAGGAACTTAGTGTGTTATACGAATGAGCAAATAATTAAGATTAGCAAGTAATTAATTAAAAAAACCGAAAATAAATATGAATAAATCGAGAGAATATTAATTAAACTAATGAAAATGAAAGACAATAAAATAAATATGAAGAATATGAGATGAGAGATATAGCTTAGGTTTTGCTAGTATGCACTAATCCTTCTAATTCTTTCTATCAAATTCTAGTTAATAAGGGAGATAATTAGCTCTTAGATACTTAGTCAGGATTCTAAAGTCCCATACCCTAGACCTTGAGAGCGACTAGGGGGCTACAACAAAACCACAAGGCAACCTAACCTTAGGGTTATCCTACACCACTAGGTTCCTAAGCAATTCAATTCCAAACATGGTGATAGTGATTAAAACAAACCCTAACGACTATCAAGTTAGAATCGGTGTTGTCAGGACCAATATCGGACACTAGACGTTATGTGGTGTTTCAATAATTATACACCCCTTCCGGGCGACCATCTAACTACTATTAAGAAAGCCTAAAGTGATCGGGTTTAGGACAGGCAATAATTTACAATACATAAACAAATATATGGGTAAGTAGCTAATATCAGATTAAAACATATAATTCCAAAAAAACTTAGATAGAAAGAAAATAGAATTCATAGATTATACATAATGCAAAACCCAAGTTATGGGAAAATTAGTTCATACCTGAAGGAAATAAACTAAAAGATTGATTAAAATACTTCTTCTTGTTCTCTACAATAACTCTGATGGTAATAAACCTAAGGACTAATTAATGTGAGGCAAAGATGATTTACAAGTGATATAAGGGTATATTTATAGGTGTAGAGAATCCCTAATTCGTTTTCTTGGAATAGAAGACAAGTAATGGACTCCTAGCCCAACTCAAATTCGTAACCCTAAAATATAGGAAAGGTAACATTCAGCCACCTTTTATTTCGCTAATAACTGCTTCAATACTTATCCGTTTGATGCGTTCCAATAGTCAAAACTGATCTCCTCGGAAAGCTCTTTAACTTTTCTCTTGACCATTCTTCCAAATTCCTCACCTATTTTGAGATATAAGTCCATTTGTGGTCGTGGGTGCTGGAATTCATATTTATTTAGCAACTTTATCTTTCCATATCTTAGATTTTCCTTTTCTTTCCTCCAAATTCCATGTATATCTTCTTTCCTTTATCTCTTAGAATTGACTTGGTATCTAATTAATCTCCATTATATATCTTTAAAGTTTCACACTATATAAATAATTAAACCCAATATGCTTTATAATAATTCATTAAATTTAGACTAGAAATATGAAAGTGCAGTATATCATGAGAAAATCGAGTATTTAGACTTCTAAAACACTAAAAATGATGTCTCCGACTAATATTAAATCATCACAAATGGGGAGATATCAAGTGGTTTAATCTTGGATTATTAAATGTTTGAAACATTTTTTAGGTAATTTCTGTTTTAGGTGTGAAACTCCTTGGTAAATGGATGGTATTAGAGCTCAATATGAATTCAAGGCTTCTAAAATTGAATAATAAACCCAAATCAAGTCACAAAAGGAGTCAAGAATTCTGGTTAAACTCAATAAAAAGTCTCTAGAAAATACTTCTACAGACTTGCAAAAATAATAACAACAATTAGTAGTGAATTTGCTCGTGATATTTACACATAAAATAGCTTTGGGAGTCTAGTGCACGTGGTAAATAGAGATTCCAAATCAGAGTTAAGACTCGAATGTAATGCCAGTTTTCTAAAAAGATTCAAAGATGTAAGAAAAGTCCACTATGACACTTTTGACTCTCTTAAGTTATTCCAAATGAGTTAAAATGTTTTTCAGATCCTATATATACTTATTTTGGGACATGTCACTCATCATATTCAAGAGTTAGAAACATGGAGATTAAGGAGACAAGAAAATATAACAACTGATATTCGAAGTTTAACGATATTTGATTCAATTCTATGTATTTTATAAAAAAGGTACGAGGTAAGATAACATTCGTTTTAAATCATTGCATAAATAGGGATCTGGAATGTATATAACAAAAAAGATATTCATGCTGGACATGAAAATGATTCTGAATGTTATACTAAAATAAACTAATCATGATAAGTTTCTTTTAGATTTTTTTATAAATCAAAATAAATTTGAATTAAAATGATTAGTTGCATTTTTTAGTTTTTCAAACTTTATTTGTATTCAATATTTTTTTATTCTTTAAAAAAAATCAATTTAGTTTCATTTTTTATATGGTAAATGAGTAATTTATGGTTAGTGTTTTTACCATAGTTATACGAACTATTTTCATCAAAAGGCGGCGTGAGCACGGGTCGGTTGAAGGATTCTCAACACGAGGATTGCCAAATTGAGAATGTAAACCTTTGTGAATTTATTATGTTTTTAGTCTCGGGTTAGTGGTGGTTATATTTGATCAAAACAAATATAATTTATTATGTTTGAAATTCCAAATTAATTACTTAAAAAAGGTAAGCACCCAAAAATATTTCGAGTATTCTAGAAACAAAATTAAATAAGAAAATCTACCTTATTACTATTATATGTCAATATACTAGATGTTGAAGTCAATTGATGACAATATTTATAACAAGTATTTTCCAAAAAAATATTGAACTAAGAAAAAATGAAAAGATGGATGTCAAAAGCTACTAATAAATGAAGATTTGTTATGACTAGATACATTATATTTTAAAATAAAAGTTTAAAAAATGCTCAACCCATTTATTTTTAAATTTTTATACAATGGGTTTCTTTTATCTTTTAGTTGGGCTAGGTTTGGGCTTATCTTTTGGCTACGTTAACTTTTTCTCCATCATATCACTATATCTGGTCTTATCAGGTCCATTACCAACCAACATAAATTTGTAAACACGTACTAGTCTTTTCTAATTTCATACTCTGCCTCTACATTTTCTTATACAACAATTTTATCATCTTCTTATACAATAGTTTTATCATCAACTGTGTACAAGAAATCATTAGATCCAAAACACCTTCGAAGACTTGAATCTTAAAATCATAACTTGATAAATATAAGCTTTCCTTTTATCAGATCTTTAATGTGTTTTAGATTTAATTTATCCTTAATTATTTTTTAGTTTAGTTAAGATGTAATCAAATATGTTACTGATCTCCAATTATTACTCTTATAACGAAAGAAGGTTTATCTCTTGTCTTACTAGATTTATATAATTTGTTCCAAATTGAATTGGTCTTTGTTATATTAGTGTTTCCAGAAATAAAATTATCTTTTAAATTAGATAAGCTAAATTAAGAAACCTAAATCGCAGGGGTTTAAAGGAGATATTGAGGCATAAGTAAAAGTGACAATAATGTGTATGAGAATCATATAATCAGTATATTGTTGGAGGTAATCATTTTTCATATTAATCTAAATAAGATATATGCTTACTGTTGTAGCTATTGATGTATACATTTTCCATATTTTATTTAAAAAATTAGCTTTCGGGAATTATGTCTAAAGTGGTGAAACAAAATTATATATTTTCTTTTTACCTCTGAGATGACTTTATGACTGTTAACTATAATGTTAGTAAAACTTAAATAGTATTATTTTATTTTATTTTAGATGATTAAATTTTGTTAAAAATATAAAACAACATACCTGAAATATAATGTGATACAATATATGCTCTTACAAAGTGAGATATATAAGGGATCATATGAAAACAAAAATAAATATATACAAAGAAACTCTTGGTAGAATTTGCAAATCATTAAAATAAAGATCTTATATTACACAATTAGAACAAAGTTGAAATTGAATAAATAGAAATTAAAAAGTTTTTATCAACTACATATTTTGCGCATAAATTAATAATTAATATTTTCAATACGTTGACTATCCCTTTGACATTATACAGACATATTATACAACCCAAAATATATTAGACAATGATTTTGATAAATTTCGTCATTCAATGTACTTGAGTGTTTTTTAGGAGAGGACAATAAAAAAATTAAATTTTGTGTAATTAAACTAAAAAAATTTGGTTAATTATATTGAAATCATTACACCATCTATGGATATATATACAACATCATATTTTAGTTACATGTGTTAATATAATTAAAATAACATTTAACGGAGCTCAATATTTTTTGTGCACTATATTATGTGCACCACAGATTAATTTTATAACATCAGTGTCAAAATAGTTTTTAAACCTTTTGTCTTGGTAAAAAAATCCCATTGCACTCATCGTTTCTTTGCATATGAATTCATATTTAGTACACACTCTATTAAATTTGATGCTAATTATATCGTTAACTTTCTGGTGTCAATCTTTGTTAATTCACTCGAAATGCATAATTCAACAACGAATGATTAATTTACGGTTATTAAAATTTAGATCTCACAAATATATATTATTAAAATAGATTTACATTATATAACACATTCATAAAACTTTGGTTTTATAAATAGAAGATTATAGCCTCTATGATATTAAAAAAATATTATTATGTATATATAACTAGTGTTGGCATTTAAGGAATTAATAACCAAAATATAATGATTAAATACTAAAATTGGATGTAATATTCTTACATGGATATAAGTAAACATATACATGTAATACTTTTGATAATTGTTGTATATAAGAATAACGAAAGTTTGATCATGCGTACCTATTCCATATTCTAGTTGTTTTGTACTTTTCTTTACAAAAATCACATAGTTATATATACTAATAAAGTGATTAAGATAAATAAAATTATTGAGACATTAAACATTTATACTCAATCGATACTTTTGTATACTATAATGCTATTTTCTTTGTTTTCTTTAAAATATCTTGACCGTTACTTAAATAAAAGAATATCCATGCTATAGTTCAAGAAACCTAACATTTTCAAAAAAATAATAATCATGGACTCCAAATCAATTATTGAAAAAGATTATTAAAAATAAACTAGAAATTACTTAATTCCTACACAGATGATGTATTCATAAACTCTAAATAACTTTGAATGTAATATGAATTCTACATACCTCAATTGCGATATTACCAGCTCTTCTCTATGAGTTCTCTTTATCCTCCATGGTCTTCTGAAAATGGGTCAACTTAAAAAATAAGAAAAGGAACCAAGTTTATTTGTTATAGTCTTTTTTTGTGGTTGGGTAATGATAATAAAATAAAAAATGACATATGCCCTTTATTGCTGAAATAATTGTATGGTTTTTTATGGGTTGGGGGACAATAAACCAAAAGGTTTAGCCATTATAAAAACAATTTTATTGATCATATATACAATAGATGGAGTCATATTTGTTCTATACCTTTTATATGACTTATATGTGATTTTTGTTATCTCTATTTATAAGACTGAGATGGAATTAGTCTCATCTTCATTTTACGATTGAAATGGAATTTGTCTCATCGTGAATTTTAGATTTAGATGTAATTTATCTCATCTCAATTCTAAGACTGAGAAGAGATTTGTCTTATCTCTAATTTGAAAATTGAGATGGAATTTGTTTAAATTCTGTTCTAAGAATGAGATGAGATTTGACTCATCTCTGATCTTAATCCTGAATGGAATTTGTCATATTTTCATTCTAAGATTGAGATGACATTTATCCCCTCTCTGATTTGTCCAATCTCCATTATGAAATTGATATGAGATTTGTACCTTCTACGAGGCCTAGAGTATTGAGTGCTTTTCTGTACAACACTTAGTTTCATTTTCAAGTTCATATGTATATATATATACACATAAGAATGAAAGTGTTATACAACTGACGTCAGAGAAATATAGAATCACTTATCTTGGAAAACCACGTAAGAGGCAAATGAATCTGTTTTAATGATACCGAAGTAAGGGATACCAATCACACAAATTTATTCAGTATTAATAATCTAAAGTAGATAGTCAATACTTGATCAACCACGAGAAGTCCCACGTAGCCAAAAAAAGACATGACCACCAAGTAGAGGGTAATACGTATCTTCCGAGGATAGAGGAGTACTAAACTTATGTATGCTGAAGAATAATGCTGCACATGAAACTTACATGTGAGGGTAGTGTCTTGCTACAAATGAAGATTCATTTAAGCAAGGGCCCCAAACCAGAAGTGTCTTGCACATGAAACTCACCTTGACAAAAGTGAACACCCATGCCAGCCACATGCGTGCACCCATACTATTTTATAAATACCCAATCTACTACCGAATTGGGTGCATTCGATCATTCTTTTAAGTGGATGTGGTTACTATATAGTCTACAAACCTCTGTAACTCCGCAGGTCATAAGAATACCTTAGCATGAGTATCCGAGTGCCATCATGAGTGCACCTCGTTTTGGACCTAACATAGTGTCTAGTTTCTGGAAGTTGTGTCTACGTAACGGGTGCCTCGACAATGATAAGGAAGAGATTTGTAATGGTGATCTATTACGAGGTGCATATCTGAATTTTGTGATATAAGAGTCGGGTATATATTTGAGCCCAAAAAATGGGAAAGTCTATTATGATAAATGTGAAAACAAGAGAGAATATAGTAAATACTGCCTGAATTCGGGTAAAATATTATTAACAATGGTAAACTAGTGAAACAGTTGGGGTAAAGGGTAAGATATAGAGTATGTGACAATGATACCAAGACGTGGGATTAGACCCGTTATGAACTCCTAACGACAAAATAAAAGAAAATCAATGTTAAGAAAGTGAGATACAACCACTTTTATTACTTATATTTCCCAAAAGTTTTATCAGTAATAAATATTTTTCAGATGATTACTTAATGAATAAGGATGGGTTAGAATTAATAAAAAATTTGGAAAAGATATTATAAAATTTGGGTTAGGCCAAAAACTGTTTGGCTATTAAGGTTCTTTTATTTACTCACATATGGGCTAATCTTAATTTCATTACCCTAAAATAATACTTAACCCAATAAATTATATAGTTTAATTGAATCAAACCCTAACCCAACTTCATTTAGATATATCATCACACTAATATATCTTCCAGCATCTAAGGACTATTCACAAATGGAAACCACAACCAATCATCATCTCAATATCATCTCTTAACCCTCTTTTTTATATTATGTTTCTTATGCAGAGCACATGGCCTTCCACATCTTAGATCTCCGAGAAAAGTGCACTTTTTAATTTCTTATCTATGTTCTCCTTACAAAACACTATTTTATTTCTTATATCAGATCGTTGGCCACGATATTTCAATTAAAATTTCAACGACAAAGGTATTTTTTCAATTCTTAATTTTTTGTTAATAACATAAATATTTTTTTTAGCAAAAACTCAGTTCTAATAAATATTATATATTTTTTCATTTCATGTTTATTTTTTACAATTTGAAAACTATTTAGAATTAGAAATAAGATTAAAATACGAAACTGAGTTTTTTCATCAAGAAAAAATCGTGTCAAATATGTTTTAATAGAGCTTATGATTGTATTTTTGATGTTTGTGATTCCCATGGTTTCCAGGAGGTGGAGAGATCATCATGAAGAGAAAAATAGAAAAACCAACTAAGGTACCAATGATGAGTCTGGAATATCTCATAATAGGTAAAAACATAAACTCCTCATATAGTGAGCATTTTGTGGTTGATATATAGAGTAACTATGAATAGAATTTTGTGTGTAGATCCTACCGAAATTAGAGCTGATGAAATGATGGATAACGAGGTACTTTAAATGTGGTTTAAAGAGAAAATGAAAGAGAATATACTACAAGTAAGCAAGAAAACTATGAGTTGGTTAATACTTTCTCCTCTCTTTTTTCTTTTCATTAATAATACTTTTTAATATATTTCTCAAAGTAAGGAAATATTTAAGAAACAAGGAAGTGGTGGGGGCATATAAGTTTTGTGAAGAACATGGCACTGTGGGCAACATTTGAAAAAATGAACGTGTTTAAAAAGATGCCACTTAAGCCTCATTACATGCCTCTGATAATGTACAAAGAAATCGATCGTTAAGGCTTAGCTATTTGGAGTATGGTGACTTTTTTAGTTGAAATTTCTATAACACTTGAATTAACCAAGGAAAAAAAAGAAGTTGTTCAAGGAAAAAGAGAAACATAAATTCAAGTATAAAATAAGGGTGGATTGGTTAATATTTTTTTCTAGTGTTAGAAGTTTCTAACATTATCTCAAAGTTTACCCGGGTCAAAACCCTCTCTAATATAAGAGTAACTATGAATACAATTTTGTGTGTAGATCCTACCGACTTAGAGCTAATGAAATGAGGGATAACGAACTACTTTAAATGTGGTTTAAAGAGAAAATGCAAGAGGATACTACTACAAGTAAGCAAGGAAGCAGTGGGGGCATAGAAGTTTTGTGAAGAACATGGCATTGTGGGCAACCTTTGATGAAATGAATGTGTTTATAAAGATGCCACATAAGCCTCATTACATTCCTCTGTTGAAGGACAAAGAAATCAATCGTGAAGGCTTAGCTATTTGGAGTATGGTGACTTTTATAGTTGAAATTTTTATAACACATGAATTAATCAAGGGAAAAAAAGAAGTGGTTCAAGGAAAAAGAGAAACATAAATTCAAGTATAACATAAGGGTGGATTGGTTAATAGTTGTTCTAGTGTTAGAAATTTCTAACATTATCTCAAAGCTAACCCGGGTTAAAGGCCTCTCCAATGTAATAAAAATAATATATATATATATATTATTAATCTCATTATATAGTTTTATCAATATCTTTGGTCTATAATTTATGTAATAACTAGTAGATACATAATAATTTTAGAGGCAATTCTCACTTAAACTATGAAAAAATATCAATTTCCCACTTAAATCAAACACTACTATAAATTATTATAAATAAAATTGTTACCCACGTACCGTTGTAACTATTAATTAATAACTATATTTAGTAATATATAATACAATTCACCAATATTTTCAAGAACTTTATCACCACTGATGAATCATTCGTAGGTAGAGTTACACCATCTACCCATGTTGACACATAATCAACACTAGTATGATATATAGATTTCCATTGGATGGTACATAAGGACCGATGAAATCAGTACCCCACACATCAAATATCTCAACTTCAAGAACATTATTACGTGGAATCTTATCTCTCTTCGATATATAACCGGTATATTGGCATATGTGGAATTCTTTGACATATGCATGTCAATCTTTATATAAAGTATGCCAATAAAAACTGGATTAAAGTACCTTTGCAGCTGTACGATCACCTTTGAAATGTCCTCCGTAGGGTGAATAATGAAAACTTGCAACTACTACACGGACTTCACCTTCAGGTATGCATCTTCTCACCATCAGATCACTATATGTTTTGTAGAGGAAAGAATTCTCCCAAAAGAATTGCTTAGCATGGTGGACTAATCTCTTCCTCTCTTATGGGTTAGTCCCTCATGAAAGGATCCACTCACAATAAGATTTTCTATATATGCATAAAAAGGAGTACCAGTTGAGTGTATCGTAATTAACTCTCATCGTGAAACTTCTCTTTCACTAACTCTAGTCCACTATTTACATTAGAACCTTCCAGACACGACAAATGATCTGCGACTTGATTCTCACTTCCCTTCCAATCTCGAATCTGTAAGTTTAACTCTTGAAAAAATAATACTCATCTAATCAAACGCGGCTTTGTGTCTTTCTTCTCTATAAGGTATTTGATCGCGTATACAACAATTTTTGCCCAAAGAAGATAGGAACGAAATTTGTCAAAAGCGTACCCAACGGCTAATAGTTCCTTCTCGATCACGGTATAATTAATTTGAGCACTTGTGAAAGTATTACTTGCATAGTAAATGGAATGAATTACCTTATCTTTTCTCTGACCTAACACAGCACCCATAGCAAGATCATTAGCATCACACATAACATCAGACGAAATATTCCATTCAGAAGGAAGTACGATCTTCTCCTTGATCTCTAAGAATGCCGCCAAGATAGCTTCATTAAAAAAGAATTTGGTGTCCTTCTAAAGTAAATTACACAACGACTTTACTATCTTACAGAAATCTTTGATGAACCGAGAAGCTTCTCAACCCTTTAACTTAAAAAGGATGTGGAAGAATCTTGATCACTTCAATATTTCCGCGATCAACCTCTAAACCTGAGCTTGAAACCTTATACCCCAACACTATTACCACACGAACCATGAAGTGACACTTCTCTAAATTTAAAACCAAACCAATTTCCTTACATCTAATTAACACCTTCTCTAGATTCCGCAAACAATCATCAAAAGATTATCACCAAAAACAAAAAAAGTCATCCATTAATACCTAAAGGAATCTATCAATCATGTCCTAGAAAACTTCCATAGTGCATCTCTGGAAAGTAGTAGGTGCATTACACAATCCAAATGGAATCCTTCGATAGGTAAAGGTATCAAAGGGACATGAAAAGGTTGTTTTGTGTTGATCTGAAGGGTCTACGCATATCTAATTGTAACCTAAGTACCCATCAAGAAAACAATAGTACTCTCTTATGGCTAGCTTGTCCAACATCTGATCTATGAACGGAAGAAGCAAATGGTCTTTTCTGATGGCGTTGTCTAACTTACAGTAATCGAAACACACTCTCCACCAACTACGGTTATCGAGGATATGACTTCATTTTGATCATTCAGGTTAGTAGTGATACCACCCTTCTTTGGCACGCTTTGAACTGGATTCACCCACTATCTACTTGATATGGGAAAGATGATTCCCGCATCTAGTAATTTGATTACTTCCTTATTAACCACCTCATCGTTACTGGCATCAACCTCCTTTTTCCTTCAACTGAGCATGTATTTTATCTTCCAAAATAATTTTGGCATCTAGTAATTTGATTACTTCCTTATTAACCACCTCATTGTTACTGGCATCAACCTCCTTTTTCCTTCAACTGAGCGTGTATTTTATCTTCTAAAATAATTTTGTGTTGGCAAATGGTAGGACCAATACCTTAAATATCATCAAGTCAATCAAATTGCCTCTTTATTAGCTTGTAGTACACGCAACAAGTTATTAAAACCCTAAACACTGTCCCTAAAGATGGTAATATTATTTTCATGAAAGTATAAAATTGATAAACCATAAACCCTAGTTCCTAAATATTATATACATAAACCCTAACTTTAATAAAACCAAACCCTAAAAACCTAAATCCTAAATCCTTAACCTAAAAAAAATTAATCCTATTAAACCTAATCATAAAAAACGTAAACCCTAAAAAACACTAAAAGCCAAATAGTAATAGAAGAAAACGAATAATATTATAATTTTTGTTAAAAATACACAAAACTGGTACACGCAAATTCGAGTTTTGTGTGTTACATGAAAACACAAAACTGAGTTTTGTGTATTCTTATAACATTCAAAATCAAAAAGAAGTAGATAAAGGACTATCATGATTAGGCCTATCATTTTGTGTGTTATAGTATTACACATAACTAATTTTTTTGTATACTTGTAACACACTAAATCACATATTAAAGAAAAAGACTAATATGACGTGTCATTTGGTGTGTTACATACATGAATACAAAAAAATACATATAATCCAGTATCTACACATTCTCTTTTATTTTTTTCATATTACATCATTACACGAAATAGTCTCTTTGTATATTCATGCGATACACAAAATCACAGACATGAGGTGGCTTGACTGGAAGAGAAAAAGTGAGTTTGTGTGTTATTGTAATACAGAAATGACTGTTTTATGTATTACAATAAAACACAAAATAACAAAAAAAGGTTGGACAAAAAGTTAATACATCAAGATAGTTACAAAAAATAAAGATAAAGTATATGCGATTATTAAAGAGAAAAAAATGATTTTGTTAATGAAAGGAATGCTTTAGATTGATTGTTGCGCAGGGTCCCCTTTCCCAAGTCCCTTGGTAATTATTAAGTCGCCACCTAAGTCCATCTAGAAGATGGTTAGGAGGAATATAGAATCCTGGCTACTTATCTATGAACTTTTATCACCCTTATTAACTAGTAGAAGACATATAAGGATTAGTGCATACTAGATAAACTATAGCTATACTCTCTCACCAAAATAACTATTTGTTTGTCATGAAAGTTTGAGTTTAAACCAAACTTGAGAAGAATCTTTACCAAGACTATATCTCGGTGAATGTAAATGACATATTGAACATCATTCAGTACAAGCCATTGAAGACTAGTAAGTTCATTTTCTATATACCAACACATTTAAACTAAACTTAGTTATTGTAACCCATATACATCCATCGGGTTTCTCCTGGAGTTTGATTGCATTCGACATATACCCTTTGGTCCTTAGCTACTGGTCAATATTTCTGATAGTTCACAAAGGATAAAAATCACAAACTATGTCCTTATATTATGTGAAAATTACACTAAAGCGAATTCTTATGCTATGACAAAATTTCTCATAGATCTTATATTTTAATATACTTATAAGATATATATTAAATGAAATATAACAGTTTACCTATCGAACTAGTTCTATCATCCGAGACCTAATTTGTCAAAACACTCCTGGATGTTATTTACGTATTGAAGTAGTTGTTTCCTTGTATCTTGCGGTTTTTAGCATGTCTGTCCGGGTATTGAGATGTTGAGGTATGCTTTTGAAAATTACTTATCCTGCCTTTTAAGCCACGAGTTTGATTTTCTTCAATTTCAGCATGACCCTCCAACTAACCGCCGACACTTGATTAGTACACATAATGAGTTCTAAGTAAATCTGAAAAGATGGTCTTCTTTCGGTATTTAAAGTCCTTACATATCTCCATTATCTCAAATTTGAGTTTTATGTGTTACATGAATACACAAAACTTTGTTTTGTGTATTCTTATAACATTTAAAATCACAAAGAAGGAGATAAAAGACTAGCGTTATGTGGCCTATCATTTTGTGTGTTACAATATCACACATAACTAATTTTTGTGTATACTTGTAACACACAAAGTCACATATTTTTGTGTATACTTGTTACGTACATTAATACAAAAAAATACATATAATCGAATATCTACACATTCTTTTTTATTTTATGCATATTACATCATTCCACAAAAGAGTCGCTTTATGTGTTCATGCGATACACAAAATTACAAACATGAGGGGGTTTGACTAGAAGAAAAAAGTGAATTTGTGTGTTACTGTAATACACAAATGACTGTTTTATGTATTACAACGAAACACAAAATAACAAAAAAAGTTGGACAAAAAGTTAATAAATCAGTAGTTAAAAACAAGTAAATATAAAGTATATGTGATTAATAAAGAGAGAAAAAATTATTTTTTTAATGAAGAGAATGCTTTAGATTGATCATTTCGCAGGGTCCCCTTACCCAAGTCCCTTGGTAATTATTATGTCGCCACCTAATTCCACCCGAAATGAGGTTAGGAAGAATCTAGAATTCTGGCTACTTATCAAAGAATGTTTATCACCCTTATTAACTAGTAGAAGAAATATAAGGATTAGTGCATACTAGCAAAACTTGAGCTATACTAGTAATTGTTCCAACGAATATGACAGATCTTGTTGAATCCTGATTTGTGCAACTAGTCTACCCCAAATTTGTCAACATATTCCACAATAAAAAAGTAAATATTAAACCGTTTCATCTTCTAAATGAGATTATTCGTATTTAGTGATACATCACATTTTCTTATTTTCAGATTTTTTGCCACTCGTTATTGTGTTATTACTTGCTTTCCAAATGAATATTCTAAATTTTGTTGGTATATAAACATATATATCCATACAAATAAATAAAATAAGATAAATCTTTTTGAAGTTAGGTGAACAAGCGAAAATTCGTATAAATTTTTAGAGATATAGGTAATCGTATAGTTATTTTTTAAAGCTTATTATGTTGTATATTGACTTGACCGGTCACGACGTGTACACGCAAGGAAAATTGTGTGAAATATACGCATCATGGAGGGATTGTATGGACTAGCCTAACCCTGACCATGTACAGTAGTGTGTACTATGTTGTAATACATATTCATGTTGGGTGTGGGAAAGCACAAGGCGGGGATGGAATCTTTTGCGGAACAAAGGTATCAAAGAGAGGTTAACTGGCTTCAAACCCTCCCATTCATATTGCTAGTTACAAGATTTACTTATGATATACATGTAGTTAGATGATTTAGATTGTAATTAAAATACAGGGCAGGTGTTATGTTCTTGCATTAACAAGGTTCTTGGACTTGAACCCATGTGTCCAGAACTGAAGTTGTCAATGAGGTGTTACACATGAAGAGGGTTCTCAGGCAGGGAAAAGATATGCAAAAGTGGCAGTCTAATCATCATTTGACAATTATGACACATTATGATAGATAACCATGTATATACGAATAAATTATCCCATATAACATAAATAGTTTAAATCCATCATTACTAAATTAAAGGAAGAAAAGAAAAAAATAAAGCACACTAACACCATTTTTTGTTTCTCAAGTACTTTTTTGTTATCCTTTTCTTTCTTTTCTTGATTAGTATTTTTTCAAATCCAGCTTTTTATTTGTCATTTAAACTTTTTACCTCAGAGTTTGTTTTATTTTATTTAGAGAATTCATCATAGGCTAAAATAGCTTATTATAATATTTGTTTAGGATCCGGGATCTTTCCTTCAAACCAAAATATATTTCTTACTTTCCAAATGTGCCAGATTATAAAAGGAACATGTGAACTTATACTTCTACCTACTATATATGTACACCCTTGCAAGGTTTTAAGATTAAGAAATCAGTTCTCAAACCATGAAGTACAACAAGATGTAGTAAGTAGTTGTAAAGGTGAAATAAACCATAGGGCTCTGGCCCATGAACATTTAAATAGTAAATGTTCTAATTGATTCAACATTAGTGTCGCATACCGGTGCAAGATGAAGGGTCGTGACGGTACATAACTACGGTTTAGGTCAGGACAAATAAAGGGTTGGACCGACCTATCGGCATTCTGAGCGGCTAGCCGGAGAAAAACCGTGTAATTACGAGAGTAAGCCCGGTATATCAGGGATCTGACCGGCATATGCCGATGCGGTGGCGTTTTAATGCTAAAATAAAGGAACCTCAGGGTCTCTAACTGTGGAAAACCTAATCCAATCCTCCTTCAAGTTCACCAAGACAAAAAATGCAATCCCAAACTCTATAAAACACCTTGAAACTTGTTCAAAACTTACAACAAACGCAAAAAAAACAACCAAATATTTCCTCCATCTTTCATAAACACATGATGTTCATCAAATCCATTCCATAATACCCAAAAAACCAAAGATCATCAAGCTTTCAAGATTTCTTCCACCACAATTAAATCTATTTCCTTCCTCTATTATTCACAATCCACCATCCAAACAAAATTCTCAAGCCACACCAATCATTCAAAACTATAATTCTTACTTGGTGCATCTTGAGTTGTGGGTTATCAAAGATGATGAACAAAACAGATGTTATGAATTACAAGAGGAAGTGTTATATCTTAGGGAAGAAAAAGAATTTTCCTGGAGCTACAAAGGAGTAATCCATCAACATTGATGAGCCAATTGCAAAGAAACCAAAGCTCGAGATAACTACAAAAGAACCACCACGAGAATATAACATGAGAAAAAGGGTGCCAGCCGAATGAATAGAACAAGAACCAATAGCCAAAGATCCAGGTTCATTTTCAAATGTTCAAGTCAAATCAGAGGAGGTTGTATCTACACCTCCAGAGTGGGCATATTTTAATGAAAAGTGTCACAAAGTTAAAAGACAAAAATCCTTGCTACTTCATGAAACTATGAAGGATGAACTACAATATTAAAAAGATCATGGCTATGTTTGAAATACAAGATGATTCTCCTTCCGATTATGAATGGAAAAACATGGGTTTTTTCCGTGTACCACCTTCTAATACTTCTCCTTAATTTATTATTTCTTGGTTTAGTTTAGATTTCATTTGATTTATTACGTCTTTTACGAGTTGCGGGGATGCGCTCAATTTTGAGTTTTGGGTGGGGATTTGTTGTCCTCATCTTCCTTTTTTATTTAGCATAAAATTAATAAATCTATGGTTAGAATTGGCATAGAATATGGTGAATGTCACTAGTGAGCATGTTTTTAATTAATTCAATAATATTAACTAGTATGTGTCCAAATAGTGTCACAAACATGTTTTGTATGCATGCCTGAAAACAGGAAGTAAAAGATAGGAAAAATTAATAAGCAATATGTATTAAGTGTCAAGTTAAATCTTTGGAAGATTTTGAGATGTATATAGAACGTGAGGTCTAAAATTAGTTGATAACCCGCTTAATCTATGAACTAAAAAGTGAAAAAGTAACAAATCTAGTAGTTAGAAAAACGAAAAAGGCATGTCCTTTCATATAACTTAAATGTAGCCTTTTAGCTTTCTCAAATGTTTATTAGAATACATTATTATCCGTCTTATCCCCTCTATGCCTTTCTAAAGCCTTTCAGTAGCCATATTACAAGCCATACCCCTTAGTTTATAGGACTTATCCATATTAACTTCTCTCAAATTGAAACCCCGAGACAAGTTGTTTTAGATATCTAGTTTGGGGTAGTGAGTTTTATCACTGAAAAACAATGGGAGTGGGAATTGGATCGTAATTGTTATATTATCGATGATGAGTTATTTGTAACCCTTTGCTGGGGTAAATGAAAAAATATATTTGTGTAAAAGAAAAAAAATATGAGAAAAAATGGTATGATACACCGCATAAAAATGGGAGTCATAGCCAACATAGAAAAAACAATATGTGAAAAAGATTGGATATGATTTCGACCAGAAAAGTGAAAAGTGTTATATAATCATCATGATTAGTTATAGTCATTTTAAGTTAACTAGGTGGATTCTGAAATGGTGTTTGGTGGATGGGCTTATTGGAAAGGCATGTGGAAATTAAATTAGGCCATTATTTTTAATCTATAAGCTTCAACATAAACCTTTTCTTGAATCTTGATACTTGGATTATATTATTGTTATTGGTTTATTCTTGACATAATTCTTAGTTGTTCAATGAATGCTGGATTTATCTTTTAATGGATTAAAAGAGATGGATTCAATCTCGAATTCCGTATATCCAACAAGTAATACGTAATTATACTTAAAAGAGTAGTGTTTTTATGTCTAACTAATACTCTCTTTTAGCTTGATGTTTTGTGTCT
Source organism: Nemophila menziesii (assembly GCA_029959085.1). NCBI lineage: Eukaryota > Viridiplantae > Streptophyta > Magnoliopsida > Boraginales > Hydrophyllaceae > Nemophila > Nemophila menziesii. The sequence continues at coordinate 35,945,605 of JARWIR010000011.1, read as the reverse complement.
AATCCAATCTTGTAGAATATTTGCCGCTAAATGTGCATCTGATTCAAAAGTTGCACATTAGAAAACATTCGTTATGTTTTTTTAATTTAATTTTGTCGGTTTTATATTTGTTGATGTAACAATTTCTTTTGGAATAAATAGATTAATTTAGTCTCCCTCTTATTTCTCTTCTTCTTGTATGATATGACCTTCCTGATCCTTTTACTTGAGACTTAGATTTTGATAAATAGTTTTATATAATGGGCTTGGTTCTTTAAATGAAATAAATTATTTGATTAGATATAATACTAGCTAGATTGTTTCCACTGTATGGTTTTCCCTAGGTCAATAACACATGATTTGAGATGCTGGTAAATTTGACGTTTACATGAATATTTGGAAGGTGAAAAAAATTGAGAGAATCATGCCTAATAAGTAATTAGTTTAATTATTGGTTTTATGACACTATGTGTTTTAGTCATTTTAATTTACATATAGGTAGAATTCTCAAAAGTTGTTTCAGGATAGGGTTTTTTGGTAGGGTAAGAAGAAATTAGATGGGACCATTGTTTGTAATATATAAGTTTTTTCGTGTAATCTATAATTGGATCATGATACTTGGATTGATAATTTTTATTATTTGTTTTATAACGAAAAGAGTCACAGTTGTAAAATGATTTTCATCCCTTTTGAAGTTTACTCAACAATCTCATTGACACTACCTTGGTTTTCATCAATGGAATTACTAATTGGAAGATATTCTATATAGGTAATGGTTTTTCTTAGCATCAAAATTGTGTGTTTTTAATAATCATACGATCAAAATAATTTATGTTGTGTTTTCTCTAGGGATAATAATGTCAAGATATTCTCTTGTTATTTTTACTAAGTAAATGTATCTGTGTCCTTCGAAAACCAAACAAGATCAAATCATGATGTTTTTTTCTTTGCAAGTTCTTTGCATTTGAACCCTCAAGAATTTGTACATTAATTTTTTTGGATGATACATTGAGTAGTAAGCCATATTTTGGGAATTTTTATCAGATATTCATCATTTAGTGGTCATTGTTTGTCACTGAGATCCATTTTTAAGGTATTGAAGAATCTGGTATGCCTTTATCTTCAATAAATATGTCATATTCAAAATTTGATTCAATTTATTTTAATAATTCTACTAAATTGATTCTTGTAAACAAAAATGTTGAAGAAAAATAAGATTTAATTTTTTTTTCAGGTATAGCTAATAGTAGAATTTTAAAACTCCTCTCGATAGTTGTATGCGGTGATTTATGAATTAAAATATATATTATATTATATTCAAATCAAGTAGAATATTTTCTTTATCTTTTTAATAATCTATTTATAAGAAAAAAATAAATATCGGTTGTGACCTAAATAACAATCAAACACGAAAACGTGTATATATATATATATATATCTATATCACCTAATGTGTGTATCTTTTACTTATACTCGTTTATATTTTCTAAATCATCATCTTTCTTTTTGTGTTACTCTTTAAAGCATATCTCTTTTGTTGTTTGTTTTCTAGAATACATCTTGGATTGTTGTTCATAACATTACAATTAAGGTATGTTGAAAAGTTCAATTTTATATATATATATTGAATAATTCTTCCAGTAATTTTTGTACTTACGAAATTCCGTAATTTTATAAATCCCAAGTGTTGCATAATTACAAAATTTAGTTTTTGGTTAATATTTTGTTTTAAAATCGCGTATACAACAATTTTTTGCCCCAAGAAGATAGGAACGAAATTTTTCAAAAGCGTTCACAATGGCTAATAGTTCCTTCTAAGTCATGGTATAATAAATTTGAGCACATGTGAAGGTATTACTCGCATAGTAAATGGAATGAAATACCTTATAGTTTCTCTGACCTAACACACCACCCATAGCAGGATCATTAGCAATAGACATAACTTTAGAGAAATATTCCAATTAGGAGGAAGTACGATCGGAGTGGACACGAGTTTCTCCTTGATCTCAAAGAATGTCGCCATGAAAGCTTCATTAAAAAGGAATTTGGTGTCCTTCTCAAGTAAGATACACAACAGTTTAACTATCTTAGAGATATCTTTGATGAACCGAGAAGCTTCTCACCCCTTTAACTTAAAAAGAAGGTGGAAGAGTCTTGATCACTTCAATATTTGTGCGATCAACCTATAAACCTGAGCTTGAAACCTTATACCCCAGCACTATTCCCTCATGAACCATGAAGTGTCACTTTTCCAAATTTAAAACCAAGCCAATTTCATTGCATCTAATTAACACCTTTTCTAGATTCTGCAAACAATCATCAAAAGGTTATTACCAAAAATAGAAAATTCATTTGTAAATACCTCAAGGAATCGATCGATCATGTCCTAGAAAACTTCCATAATGCACCTCTGGAAACTATCAGGTGCATTACACAATCCAAATGGAATCCTTCGATAGGAAAAGTTATGAAAGGGACATGTAAAGGTCGTTTTGTGTTGATCTGAAGGGTCTATGCATATTTGATTGTAACCTGAGTACCCATCAAGAAAACAATAGTACTCTGTTATGGCTAGCTTGTCCAACATCTGATCTATGAACGAAAGAAGCAAATGGTCTTTTCTTGTGGCCTTGTTCAACTTAAATTAATCCAACCACACTTTCCAACCAACTATGGTTCTTGAGAGTATGACTTCGATGTGATCATTCAGGATAGTAGTGATACAACCATTATTTGGCACCCTTTGAACTAGACTCACCCACTCGCTACTAGATATGGAAAAGTTGATTCTAACATCTAGGAATTTGATTACTTCCTTCTTAACCACCTCATCGTTACTAGCATCAACCTCCTTTTTCCTTCAACTGAGCGTGTATTTTATCTTCCAAAATAATTTTGTGTTGGAAAATGGTAGGACTAATATCTTTTATATCATCAAAAGTCCATCCAATTGTCTCTTTATTAGCTCGTAGTACACACAACAGTTTTAATAAACCCTAAACACTATCCCTAAAGATGGTAAAATTATTTTTATGGAAGTATAAGATTGGTAAACCATAAACCCTAGTTCCTAAACCTTATATACATAAACCCTAACCTTAATAAAATCAAACCCTAAAAACCTATTTCCTAAAACTTTACCCTAAAAATATTAATCCTATTAAACCTAATCATAAAAATCACAAATCTTAAAAAACACTAAAAGCCGAATAGTAAAAAAAGAAAAGGAATAATATGATAATTTTTGTTACTTTGTGAGTTTCAGAAATACAAAAATTTGTACACGCAAATTTGATTTTTGTGTGGTACATGAATATACAAAACTGAGTTTTGTGTATTCTTATAACATTCACAATCACAATGAAGGAATAATGGACTAGCGTGATATGGCCTATAATTTTTTGGGTTACAGTATTACACATAACTAGTTTTTATGTATACTTGTAACACACAAAATCACATATTAAAGAAAAAGACTAATATGACGTGTCATTTGGTGTGTTACATACATGACTAAAAAAAACAAATACATATAATCCAATATCTACACAATCTCTTTTATTTTTTGCATATTAAATCATTACACAAAACAGTCGTTTTGTGTATTCATGCGAGACAAAAAATCACAGACATGAGGTGGCTTGACTGGAAGAGAAATAGTGAATTTGTGTGTTACTGTAATACATAATTGACTGTTTTATGTAATATAATAAACAAAATAACAAAAAATGGTTGGACAAAAAATTAATACATCAAGATAGTTACAAACAAGTAAAGATAAATTATATATGATTAATAAACAGAAAAACTATTTTGTCAATGAAGGGAACGCTTTAGATTGATAATTACGCAGGTCCCCGTACCGAAGTCCAATGTTAATTGTTAAGTCGCCACCTAAGTCTACCAGGAAGGTGGTGGATACTTATCTATGAATTTTTATCACCCTTATAAACTAGTAGTAGAAATATAATGATTAGTGCATATTAGAAAAACTTGAGCTATACTCTCTCATCAAAATAACTACTTGTTTGTCATGAAAGTTTAAATTTAAACCAAACTTAAGAAGAATCTTGACCAAGACTATATCTCGGTCATATATAACATCATGCAGTACAAGGTATTGAAGACTAGTAAGTTCATCTTGTATATACTAACACATTTAACTTGAAATTAGTTATTGTAACCCATATACATCCATCTGGTTTCTCCCAGAGTTTGATTGTATTCGACATAGACCCTTTGGTCCGTAGCTTCTGGTCAATTTTTCTGATAGTTCACAAAGGATAAAAATTGGATCATGATACTTGGATTGATAATTCTCATGATACAAGTAGGTGGAATTCTCAAAAGTTGTTTCAGGATAGGGTTTTTGGTAGGGTAAGAAGAAATTAGATGGGACCATTGTTTGTAATATATAAGTTTTTTCGTGTAATCTTTAATTGGATCATGATACTTGGATTGATAATTTTTATTATTTGTTTTATAACGAAAAGACTCATAGTTGTAAAATGATTTTCATCCCTTTTGAAGTTTACTCAGACAATCTCATTGACACTACCTTGATTTTCATCAATGGAATTACTAATTGGAAGATATTCTATATAGGTAATGGTTTTTCTTTGCATCAAAATTGTGTGTTTTTAATAATCATACGATCAAAATAATTTATGTTGTGTTTTTTCTAGGGATAATAATGTCAAGATATTCTCTGGTTATTTTTACTAAGTAAATGTATTTGTGGCCTTCGAAAACCAAACAAGATCAAATCATGATGTTTTTTTCTTTGCAAGTTCTTTGCATTTGAACCCTCAAGAATTTGTACATTAATTTTTTTGGATGATACATTAAGTAGTAAGCCATATTTTGGAAATTTTTATCAGATATTCGTCATTTAGTGGTCATTGTTTGTCACTGAGATCCATTTTTAAGGTATTGAAGAATCTGGTATGCCTTTATCTTCAATAAATATGTCATATTCAAAATTTGATTCAATTTATTTTAATAATTCTACTAAATTGATTCTTGTAAACAAAAATGTTGAAGAAAAATAAGATTTAATTTTTTTTTTCAGGTATAGCTAATAGTAGAATTTTAAAACTCCTCTCGATAGTTGTATGCGGTGATTTATGAATTAAAATATATATTATATTATATTCAAATCAAGTAGAATATTTTCTTTATCTTTTTAATAATCTATTTATAAGAAAAAAATAAATATCGGTTGTGACCTAAATAACAATCAAACACGAAAACGTGTATATATATATATCTATATCACCTAATTTGTGTATCTTTTACTTATACTCGTTTATATTTTCTAAATCATCATCTTTCTTTTTGTGTTACTCTTTAAAGCATATCTCTTTTGTTGTTTGTTTTCTAGAATACATCTTGGATTGTTGTTCATAACATTACAATTAAGGTATGTTGAAAAGTTCAATTTTATATATTTATTCAATAATTCTTCGAGTAATTTTTGTACTTACGAAATTCCGTAATTTTATAAATCCCAAGTGTTGCATAATTACAAAATCTAGTTTTTGGTTAATATTTTGTTTTAAAAATTATTGTATGCCATGAGATCCTAAATTTTATTTTTAAGATTTTAGTTTGCTAAATTATAAATTGTATATATATAGATTTTATATTGAATCATATGAAGAGTGAGAAAATATTCTCTAATAGAGTAAAATTTGTTTTTTATGCACTCAGTTATAATATGCAGATTTGAATATGGTGTAAATAAGTTTTTCTAATAAAAATCTTAGCTGATTGCTTCTGTAGATTTATTGTTGATTACATATGTTGTTTTTAATTTTAATCTCTTTATTACCTAAAGTTTTGTTAATGATCATTTCAATCATAACTAGTACTAATCACATATAATTTTTAAATATTTCTTAACACAGATAAAAAGATTTGGTCATTATATTACAATAAAAAAATATTATTTGTATTTTATTATGTTGATTGCTCAAATGCTTGAAAAGTTAAAATTAATTTGAACTTTTTTTATTATTGTAACTAGTTGAAACTAGCCCTAGAAAGCGCAAGTGGAGAGAAAATAGGCACCAAATTTTGGTATGATAGCGCTATTATAACCAAATCTACCTCTTCATTTTTCTCCAAAACCAAGTACTCTCTTATTTCTTCTCATTCTTTATCAAGAAAAGGCACATATACAACCTCATCACCTTTCAAGCCATCACAATGGTCGGAGCCCAGAAGTTGAGTAAAATATTAAACTCATCGGCTAATCATACCCATAAATTAGGAGATGCACTCAAATATCCATTAGTCTAATCATATCCACAACTTAGGAGATGCACTCAAATTCCCATTCTGGTAATTGATGTCCATGACCTTTTCGCTATATATTAAACTGAAAATGATTACTATATTTATTTACTATATTGGATTTATGTTGAATTTTGCAACCTTGACTTGCTAAATGAATCAATATTGCACCCTTGCATTAGGCTTAGCCGAAAAGAAAATTTTAATCTAACACAAACGAAGTTAGTAAATATATTTAGATCTTTTATCATTGGATAAGTACATGTAGCGACGAATTTATGTTATGCGTCAAAATCAGGCTAAATAGCACACGAATTTAATCTCAAGATATTTTGTTCTCTTATATTTCAATTCAAAATTTATTTCATATTTAATTACTTATTGGACTTAAACTATCCATCATGTTAGGTAATCAACTAAACTTATATCGACTACTTATTTCATATTTTTTAAAACCCAATAACGGTTCTCCTTTTAGCAACATGAACATTTAGTTTATTCAATCGAGAAAAGTTTAGTCAAACTTACAACCTAGTTTGATTTAGTTAATATTATTTTGACGCGTTTTGATTTTATCACAACAAATAATTTTATTGTACTTAGCTAAATGTAAATAGCATTCTATTAATAATATATATTTTTGTGAATAGTATAGTTTACATATTTTTCAGTCACATATATTATATGATTGTTATTATTTTGAGAAATACAAAAATAGTCACATTAATTAAAAAAATGGAAAGATTGTATGAAAAATGATTTATGAAAGAAGTAATATTATATGAATTTATTATAAATCATAATATATCAATCAACTTAAATATACTATTAAGGGGTAACATCTATTAATTACGCTGAGAGTGGAATTATTTTTAATTAACAACAACTTCGAGCTAATTCACAATTAAGAATAAAAAAATATACACAATAATTATGATAAAAATGACTACCCGATTTTCTCCCAACAAACCACCACCCCAACCACCACCTCCACCACTAAAATTCCTCAATTCCTTACACTATAATCATCTACCAAATCATCCAGATTAGTTTTTCTAGTGCTTCTTGAACTGCTTTTAATCCCTATTCCCTTTTCTCTCCCTCTCCTTTTCTCCCTTTCGATTACAACACTCCTATATGCAAAGGAACAACAAGAATCAAACATTAATTGATAGATTTTGAAACCGAGCAAGGATATAATAAATCTTGTTCATAACTCAATCTATAACACCATAGGAAAACCAAAACTCCTAAATAAAATCATCTAGAACAAATCAATAAGCTTTAACTTCCTTAGGAAAAAAATCAACAAGTCTTGGGGTTTGAAAGTAGAAGTTACTACCGTAAAGATGGGTTTCAATTCTTGCTTAATAAACCACATATTAAATGAAGATTATAAAATGATTCTTACTAAAATGCCATGGAACTTGGCCAGAAAACATATTCTTATTCAAGAATAGAAATATAAGTAAGGTCTTGTTATAGATAATCAACATACTATGGTTTTATGGATTCAAATTCATGCCTACCCAAAAATTATATATCCGTATAAAATGTTGAAATCATAGCGTGGAGATTTGGAACGGTGATTGATATTCAATTAGGACCGGCTAAATTATTCAATGAGATCAGTTATTGTCGAGTTAGGTTGGAATGGGACATTAACAGACCTATGGCGGAGACTTACTGGTATGCTCAAATACGAAAGATTGGGAGAATTTGGTTAACATGTGGGGCAATTAGACCACACAGAGGATGAATGCAATAACAAAATTTGACTAAAAAAAGACTAGGAAAATTGATACACGGGACTGAACGAGACTTTTTGGCTATCGAAAAATCTCCAATTTTAGAAAATTCAATGAACTTTGTCTTCAGTGAAATGGAATCAATATTGAGCAACAACTCCCACTAAGTGAGTCACAAAACGAGTGAATTGGTAAGCCAAAAAAGGAATGAAGGACCAAACTCGGACCTATTGTCAAGGACAAAGCGAGACAAGAAAACAAAAATGGAAAACACAAAATGGTGTAAGATGGGAGAGGAAGGTACAAGAATGAAGGTGTGGATTTGATATTGATGGAATTATTTAAATCTCAAAACAATATGTTTTCTGAAAATATGGACAAAAAGAAGGATGATGAGTTGGAGCCCAGATCTCCTCTTAATATTAGGCTAGAACAAAAGGAATAGAGTTTAGTGGGCCACTTACAATCTCATTTGGGTCCATTAAAAAGATGAGGTTGACCTTAATCACTCTATTAACCAACTCCAAACGCAACAACTTCACTTAACCAAAATCAATTTATTTGGATGAAGAAATTCCCAAATCAAACCCCAATCCTAAAAATAAAAAATCCAGCTAAACAAAACAATTACAAAACCATGGTGGAAGACTATACTGAAGATTAAAGGATGGAAGAGGTACCAAACTGTTATGGTAATAAAAACTTAAGAGAGGAAACCAAAATAAAAATAATTGCCCACAACGCGTCCTTAGGAGAAAAATCAAGAAATGAAAAGATGTGGCGAGCTAGGTGGAGTCCGGCTATGGGTGCTGCAAAGCTGATATTACTTTGGAAATGGAATTGGAGAGTGGTAAAGTGCAAGATGAATAGGTGAGGTTGAAAGAGATCGGTGGAATATAATATAGGTTTTATGAGAGACTGTGATAAATAAAGAAAAGTGTAGGTCTAGAAATAAAGTAACAAGCCATCGTATGGGCTGAAAAATAAAAGGCTGGACGATACTCATGGTCTAGCACACATCAAAAAATTGATTTTAGGACGGGTCGGTTTTGTGGATCAGTGGGTTCGTTTAGGCATCCCTACATTTATTACATAATGAGAAAATGTTGTATAAAAATAAATAGACCAAATAAGTTTAAAGTATATCTAAACTATATGTATAACCTTAAATTAAACACCTTCAAATTTTATTGTAATCTTTAACTTTGAAATAACAAATGTAAATTTGATGGTCTATCAATTTATAATTCCGCGGGTTTGATACTAAAACCATCCTTGAACCTCATTCCCCTTCTCCTAGGAGTTTAACTCTTTTTTATGCATTAAAAAGTTCAGTTTATATTTGTCTAATCATCCAAATATGTTTTTGTTTAATAATTTTATACAATAATATATATGTTCTTACAACTATAAGATTAATTTAGTCACAAACGAATTGATGTGAAGACTATTCGATTTAAAGAAAAGTCACTTTGTAGTGAAGGTAATTATGTAGTATTGTCATATAATATCATTCTTGTCTGACCTAAATAATATTATTGGCATCTCAAAACAAACAATTGCAAACATATAAACATACATATGATACTGTGAGTATGACACCAAAAAAAATTTTATGCCATTAAATCAAATATATTTACATATTGTGAAATATATCCATATATAATTCCACACATACATATATAAATAAAGAGTGGCCATAATTTAATTTTACCTAAAAATACATAACCGACGTTTAAACTTATATATAAAACTATAAAAATTACTGAAGATACCCCTACTATATACGGCTAACCCGTTAATAGAAAAACATTTTAATAGAAAAGAAACCCAAAACAAAAACTAAACGTATCAAACATACTCTCTTCCCCACCTTCTGGCCTTCAAGAACACCTATTCACGGCGTTACTCCAACACCATTGAATTACCTCTTCCATTCATGGAGCAACCGAGCACTACCATTGTTGCATTTTATCCATTACCATCACAAGCGCATCATATTCTCTTTATCTCATACGATGTGAAATAAAAGTAGGTTTTATCCCAAAATTTTCTCAATGTGAAAATTCGTCAAATGTTCCATATGTAGAGGTAGGTGAATCACCACCGCCTTTTATATTCACCAACACAATTTCTCTATGTTTCCACAACTCACAGTTGAAACCCTCCCGCCCTATATAACCACCACCAATACCATCGACCTCCGCATAACCCCTATAACAACCACAAGCCGTGACATCTATATTCCATCAAATACTAAAAAAATGCTTTTTAAGTTTCTCAGATGATAACATGGGTATTGCACAATAAGTGTTCGATAAAATCACAAAGCCTTTTTTCAATTTTATTTTGCCTTTTTTTCGGTAATTCTATCCTTGGACTCCATTGCCCTTTCACAGAATTTCTCATCTATCATCAAAACTGAGTTTAGGATTTCTCTTGACCATTTGCTTGTGGATGATAAGCAATAGATACACGATGTCTCACCCATTACTTCTCTAATACTGCCTTCAAGTATTTGTTCACAAAGTGCGTACCTCCATCACTAAAAATAACTTTAGGCGTACCATGTCTCGTGAAGATGTGTGATTTCAAGAACTTTATCACCACTGATGAATCATTCGTAGGTAGAGATACATCCTCTACCCATTTTGACACATATTCAACGCTAGTAGGGTGTATATATTTCCATTGGATAGTACTTAGGGACCGATGAAATCAGTACCCTACACATCAAATATCTCAACTTCAAGAACCTTATTACGTGGAATCTCATCTCTCTTCGATATATTACCCGTATATTGGCATATGTGGCATTCTTTGACATATGAATGCCAATCTTTATGTAAAGTAGGACAATAAAAACAAGATTTAAGTACCTTTGCAGCTGTACGCTCACCTTTGAAATGTCCTCTGCAAGGTGAATGATGAAAACTTGCAACTACTACACAGACTTCACCTTCACGTATGCATCTTCTCACCATCAGATCACTACATGTTTTGTAGAGGAAATAATCCTCCCAAAAGAACTGCTTAGCACGGTGGACTAATCTCTTCCTCTATTGTGGGTTAGCTCCTTCAGGAAAGGATCCACTCACAATAATATTTTTCTATATATGCATAACAAGGAGTACCAGTTGTGTGTATTGAAATAAACTCTCATCACGAAACTTCTCCTTGACCAACTCTGGTCCACTATTAACCTTAGATCCTTCCAGACACAACAAATGATCTGCTACTTGATTCCCACTTCCCCTTCGATCTTGAATATCTAAGTTAAACTCTTGCAACAATAATACTCATCTAATAAAATGCGGCTTTGTGTCTTTCTTCTCCATAAGGTATTTGATCGCGTATACAACAATTTTTTGCCCCAAGAAGATAGGAACGAAATTTTTCAAAAGCGTTCACAATGGCTAATAGTTCCTTCTAAGTCATGGTATAATAAATTTGAGCACATGTGAAGGTATTACTCGCATAGTAAATGGAATGAAATACCTTATAGTTTCTCTGACCTAACACACCACCCATAGCAGGATCATTAGCATTAGACATAACTTTTGAGAAATATTCCAATTAGGAGGAAGTACGATCGGAGTGGACACGAGTTTCTCCTTGATCTCAAAGAATGTCGCCATGAAAGCTTCATAAAAAAGGAATTTGGTGTCCTTCTCAAGTAAGATACACAACAGTTTAACTATCTTAGAGATATCTTTGATGAACCGAGAAGCTTCTCACCCCTTTAACTTAAAAAGAAGGTGGAAGAGTCTTGATCACTTCAATATTTGTGCGATCAACCTATAAACCTGAGCTTGAAACCTTATACCCCAGCACTATTCCCTCATGAACCATGAAGTGTCACTTTTCCAAATTTAAAACCAAGCCAATTTCATTGCATCTAATTAACACCTTTTCTAGATTCTGCAAACAATCATCAAAAGGTTATTACCAAAAATAGAAAATTCATTTGTAAATACCTCAAGGAATCGATCGATCATGTCCTAGAAAACTTCCATAATGCACCTCTGGAAACTATCAGGTGCATTACACAATCCAAATGGAATCCTTCGATAGGAAAAGGTATGAAAGGGACATGTAAAGGTCGTTTTGTGTTGATCTGAAGGGTCTATGCATATTTGATTGTAACCTGAGAACCCATCAAGAAAACAATAGTACTCTGTTATGGCTAGCTTGTCCAACATATGATCTATGAACGAAAGAAGCAAATGGTCTTTTCTTGTGGCCTTGTTCAACTTAAAGTAATCCAAACACACTTTCCAACCAACTATGGTTCTTGAGGGTATGACTTCGATCTGATCATTCAGGATAGTAGTGATACAACCATTCTTTGGCACCCTTTGAACTAGACTCACCCACTCGCTACTAGATATGGAAAAGTTGATTCTAACATCTAGGAATTTGATTACTTCCTTCTTAACCACCTCATCGTTACTAGCATCAACCTCCTTTTTCCTTCAACTGAGCGTGTATTTTATCTTCCAAAATAATTTTGTGTTGGAAAATGGTAGGACTAATATCTTTTATATCATCAAAAGTCCATCCAATTGTCTCTTTATTAGCTCGTAGTACACACAACAGTTTTAATAAACCCTAAACACTATCCCTAAAGATGGTAAAATTATTTTTATGGAAGTATAAGATTGGTAAACCATAAACCCTAGTTCCTAAACCTTATATACATAAACCCTAACCTTAATAAAATCAAACCCTAAAAACCTATTTCCTAAAACTTTACCCTAAAAATATTAATCCTATTAAACCTAATCATAAAAATCACAAATCTTAAAAAACACTAAAAGCCGAATAGTAAAAAAAGAAAAGGAATAATATGATAATTTTTGTTACTTTGTGAGTTTCAGAAATACAAAAATTTGTACACGCAAATTTGATTTTTGTGTGGTACATGAATATACAAAACTGAGTTTTGTGTATTCTTATAACATTCACAATCACAATGAAGGAATAATGGACTAGCGTGATATGGCCTATAATTTTTTGGGTTACAGTATTACACATAACTAGCTTTTGTGTATACTTGTAACACACAAAATCACATATTAAAGAAAAAGACTAATATGACGTGTCATTTGGTGTGTTACATACATGACTAAAAATAACAAATACATATAATCCAATATCTACACAATCTCTTTTATTTTTTGCATATTAAATCATTACACAAAACAGTCGTTTTGTGTATTCATGCGAGACAAAAAATCACAGACATGAGGTGGCTTGACTGGAAGAGAAATAGTGAATTTGTGTGTTACTGTAATACATAATTGACTGTTTTATGTAATATAATAAACAAAATAACAAAAAATGGTTGGACAAAAAATTAATACATCAAGATAGTTACAAACAAGTAAAGATAAATTATATATGATTAATAAACAGAAAAACTATTTTGTCAATGAAGGGAACGCTTTAGATTGATAATTACGCAGGTCCCCGTACCGAAGTCCAATGTTAATTGTTAAGTCGCCACCTAAGTCTACCAGGAAGGTGGTGGATACTTATCTATGAATTTTTATCACCCTTATTAACTAGTAGTAGAAATATAATGATTAGTGCATATTAGAAAAACTTGAGCTATACTCTCTCATCAAAATAACTACTTGTTTGTCATGAAAGTTTAAATTTAAACCAAACTTAAGAAGAATCTTGACCAAGACTATATCTCGGTCATATATAACATCATGCAGTACAAGGTATTGAAGACTAGTAAGTTCATCTTGTATATACTAACACATTTAACTTGAAATTAGTTATTGTAACCCATATACATCCATCTGGTTTCTCCCAGAGTTTGATTGTATTCGACATAGACCCTTTGGTCCGTAGCTTCTGGTCAATTTTTCTGATAGTTCACAAAGGATAAAAATTGGATCATGATACTTGGATTGATAATTCTCATGATACAAGTAGGTGGAATTCTCAAAAGTTGTTTCAGGATAGGGTTTTTGGTAGGGTAAGAAGAAATTAGATGGGACCATTGTTTGTAATATATAAGTTTTTTCGTGTAATCTTTAATTGGATCATGATACTTGGATTGATAATTTTTATTATTTGTTTTATAACGAAAAGACTCATAGTTGTAAAATGATTTTCATCCCTTTTGAAGTTTACTCAGACAATCTCATTGACACTACCTTGATTTTCATCAATGGAATTACTAATTGGAAGATATTCTATATAGGTAATGGTTTTTCTTTGCATCAAAATTGTGTGTTTTTAATAATCATACGATCAAAATAATTTATGTTGTGTTTTTTCTAGGGATAATAATGTCAAGATATTCTCTGGTTATTTTTACTAAGTAAATGTATTTGTGGCCTTCGAAAACCAAACAAGATCAAATCATGATGTTTTTTTCTTTGCAAGTTCTTTGCATTTGAACCCTCAAGAATTTGTACATTAATTTTTTTGGATGATACATTAAGTAGTAAGCCATATTTTGGAAATTTTTATCAGATATTCATCATTTAGTGGTCATTGTTTGTCACTGAGATCCATTTTTAAGGTATTGAAGAATCTGGTATGCCTTTATCTTCAATAAATATGTCATATTCAAAATTTGATTCAATTTATTTTAATAATTCTACTAAATTGATTCTTGTAAACAAAAATGTTGAAGAAAAATAAGATTTAATTTTTTTTTTCAGGTATAGCTAATAGTAGAATTTTAAAACTCCTCTCGATAGTTGTATGCGGTGATTTATGAATTAAAATATATATTATATTATATTCAAATCAAGTAGAATATTTTCTTTATCTTTTTAATAATCTATTTATAAGAAAAAAATAAATATCGGTTGTGACCTAAATAACAATCAAACACGAAAACGTGTATATATATATATATATCTATATCACCTAATTTGTGTATCTTTTACTTATACTCGTTTATATTTTCTAAATCATCATCTTTCTTTTTGTGTTACTCTTTAAAGCATATCTCTTTTGTTGTTTGTTTTCTAGAATACATCTTGGATTGTTGTTCATAACATTACAATTAAGGTATGTTGAAAAGTTCAATTTTATATATTTATTCAATAATTCTTCGAGTAATTTTTGTACTTACGAAATTCCGTAATTTTATAAATCCCAAGTGTTGCATAATTACAAAATCTAGTTTTTGGTTAATATTTTGTTTTAAAAATTATTGTATGCCATGAGATCCTAAATTTTATTTTTAAGATTTTAGTTTGCTAAATTATAAATTGTATATATATAGATTTTATATTGAATCATATGAAGAGTGAGAAAATATTCTCTAATAGAGTAAAATTTGTTTTTTATGCACTCAGTTATAATATGCAGATTTGAATATGGTGTAAATAAGTTTTTCTAATAAAAATCTTAGCTGATTGCTTCTGTAGATTTATTGTTGATTACATATGTTGTTTTTAATTTTAATCTCTTTAATACCTAAAGTTTTGTTAATGATCATTTCAATCATAACTAGTACTAATCACATATAATTTTTAAATATTTCTTAACACAGATAAAAAGATTTGGTCATTATATTACAATAAAAAAATATTATTTGTATTTTATTATGTTGATTGCTCAAATGCTTGAAAAGTTAAAATTAATTTGAACTTTTTTTATTATTGTAACTAGTTGAAACTAGCCCTAGAAAGCGCAAGTGGAGAGAAAATAGGCACCAAATTTTGGTATGATAGCGCTATTATAACCAAATCTACCTCTTCATTTTTCTCCACAACCAAGTACTCTCTTATTTCTTCTCATTCTTTATCAAGAAAAGGCACATATACAACCTCATCACCTTTCAAGCCATCACAATGGTCGGAGCCCAGAAGTTGAGTAAAATATTAAACTCATCGGCTAATCATACCCATAAATTAGGAGATGCACTCAAATATCCATTAGTCTAATCATATCCACAACTTAGGAGATGCACTCAAATTCCCATTCTGGTAATTGATGTCCATGACCTTTTCGCTATATATTAAACTGAAAATGATTACTATATTTATTTACTATATTGGATTTATGTTGAATTTTGCAACCTTGACTTGCTAAATGAATCAATATTGCACCCTTGCATTAGGCTTAGCCGAAAAGAAAATTTTAATCTAACACAAACGAAGTTAGTAAATATATTTAGATCTTTTATCATTGGATAAGTACATGTAGCGACGAATTTATGTTATGCGTCAAAATCAGGCTAAATAGCACACGAATTTAATCTCAAGATATTTTGTTCTCTTATATTTCAATTCAAAATTTATTTCATATTTAATTACTTATTGGACTTAAACTATCCATCATGTTAGGTAATCAACTAAACTTATATCGACTACTTATTTCATATTTTTTAAAACCCAATAACGGTTCTCCTTTTAGCAACATGAACATTTAGTTTATTCAATCGAGAAAAGTTTAGTCAAACTTACAACCTAGTTTGATTTAGTTAATATTATTTTGACGCGTTTTGATTTTATCACAACAAATAATTTTATTGTACTTAGCTAAATGTAAATAGCATTCTATTAATAATATATATTTTTGTGAATAGTATAGTTTACATATTTTTCAGTCACATATATTATATGATTGTTATTATTTTGAGAAATACAAAAATAGTCACATTAATTAAAAAAATGGAAAGATTGTATGAAAAATGATTTATGAAAGAAGTAATATTATATGAATTTATTATAAATCATAATATATCAATCAACTTAAATATACTATTAAGGGGTAACATCTATTAATTACGCTGAGAGTGGAATTATTTTTAATTAACAACAACTTCGAGCTAATTCACAATTAAGAATAAAAAAATATACACAATAATTATGATAAAAATGACTACCCGATTTTCTCCCAACAAACCACCACCCCAACCACCACCTCCACCACTAAAATTCCTCAATTCCTTACACTATAATCATCTACCAAATCATCCAGATTAGTTTTTCTAGTGCTTCTTGAACTGCTTTTAATCCCTATTCCCTTTTCTCTCCCTCTCCTTTTCTCCCTTTCGATTACAACACTCCTATATGCAAAGGAACAACAAGAATCAAACATTAATTGATAGATTTTGAAACCGAGCAAGGATATAATAAATCTTGTTCATAACTCAATCTATAACACCATAGGAAAACCAAAACTCCTAAATAAAATCATCTAGAACAAATCAATAAGCTTTAACTTCCTTAGGAAAAAAATCAACAAGTCTTGGGGTTTGAAAGTAGAAGTTACTACCGTAAAGATGGGTTTCAATTCTTGCTTAATAAACCACATATTAAATGAAGATTATAAAATGATTCTTACTAAAATGCCATGGAACTTGGCCAGAAAACATATTCTTATTCAAGAATAGAAAGATAAGTAAGGTCTTGTTATAGATAATCAACATACTATGGTTTTATGGATTCAAATTCATGCCTACCCAAAAATTATATATCCGTATAAAATGTTGAAATCATAGCGTGGAGATTTGGAACGGTGATTGATATTCAATTAGGACCGGCTAAATTATTCAATGAGATCAGTTATTGTCGAGTTAGGTTGGAATGGGACATTAACAGACCTATGGCGGAGACTTACTGGTATGCTCAAATACGAAAGATTGGGAGAATTTGGTTTAACATGTGGGGCAATTAGACCACACAGAGGATGAATGCAATAACAAAATTTGACTAAAAAAAGACTAGGAAAATTGATACACGGGACTGAACGAGACTTTTTGGCTATCGAAAAATCTCCAATTTTAGAAAATTCAATGAACTTTGTCTTCAGTGAAATGGAATCAATATTGAGCAACAACTCCCACTAAGTGAGTCACAAAACGAGTGAATTGGTAAGCCAAAAAAGGAATGAAGGACCAAACTCGGACCTATTGTCAAGGACAAAGCGAGACAAGAAAACAAAAATGGAAAACACAAAATGGTGTAAGATGGGAGAGGAAGGTACAAGAATGAAGGTGTGGATTTGATATTGATGGAATTATTTAAATCTCATAACAATATGTTTTCTGAAAATATGGACAAAAAGAAGGATGATGAGTTGGAGCCCAGATCTCCTCTTAATATTAGGCTAGAACAAAAGGAATAGAGTTTAGTGGGCCACTTACAATCTCATTTGGGTCCATTAAAAAGATGAGGTTGACCTTAATCACTCTATTAACCAACTCCAAACGCAACAACTTCACTTAACCAAAATCAATTTATTTGGATGAAGAAATTCCCAAATCAAACCCCAATCCTAAAAATAAAAAATCCAGCTAAACAAAACAATTACAAAACCATGGTGGAAGACTATACTGAAGATTAAAGGATGGAAGAGGTACCAAACTGTTATGGTAATAAAAACTTAAGAGAGGAAACCAAAATAAAAATAATTGCCCACAACGCGTCCTTAGGAGAAAAATCAAGAAATGAAAAGATGTGGCGAGCTAGGTGGAGTCCGGCTATGGGTGCTGCAAAGCTGATATTACTTTGGAAATGGAATTGGAGAGTGGTAAAGTGCAAGATGAATAGGTGAGGTTGAAAGAGATCGGTGGAATATAATATAGGTTTTATGAGAGACTGTGATAAATAAAGAAAAGTGTAGGTCTAGAAATAAAGTAACAAGCCATCGTATGGGCTGAAAAATAAAAGGCTGGACGATACTCATGGTCTAGCACACATCAAAAAATTGATTTTAGGACGGGTCGGTTTTGTGGATCAGTGGGTTCGTTTAGGCATCCCTACATTTATTACATAATGAGAAAATGTTGTATAAAAATAAATAGACCAAATAAGTTTAAAGTATATCTAAACTATATGTATAACCTTAAATTAAACACCTTCAAATTTTATTGTAATCTTTAACTTTGAAATAACAAATGTAAATTTGATGGTCTATCAATTTATAATTCCGCGGGTTTGATACTAAAACCATCCTTGAACCTCATTCCCCTTCTCCTAGGAGTTTAACTCTTTTTTATGCATTAAAAAGTTCAGTTTATATTTGTCTAATCATCCAAATATGTTTTTGTTTAATAATTTTATACAATAATATATATGTTCTTACAACTATAAGATTAATTTAGTCACAAACGAATTGATGTGAAGACTATTCGATTTAAAGAAAAGTCACTTTGTAGTGAAGGTAATTATGTAGTATTGTCATATAATATCATTCTTGTCTGACCTAAATAATATTATTGGCATCTCAAAACAAACAATTGCAAACATATAAACATACATATGATACTGTGAGTATGACACCAAAAACAATTTTATGCCATTAAATCAAATATATTTACATATTGTGAAATATATCCATATATAATTCCACACATACATATATAAATAAAGAGTGGCCATAATTTAATTTTACCTAAAAATACATAACCGACGTTTAAACTTATATATAAAACTATAAAAATTACTGAAGATACCCCTACTATATACGGCTAACCCGTTAATAGAAAAACATTTTAATAGAAAAGAAACCCAAAACAAAAACTAAACGTATCAAACATACTCTCTTCCCCACCTTCTGGCCTTCAAGAACACCTATTCACGGCGTTACTCCAACACCATTGAATTACCTCTTCCATTCATGGAGCAACCGAGCACTACCATTGTTGCATTTTATCCATTACCATCACAAGCGCATCATATTCTCTTTATCTCATACGATGTGAAATAAAAGTAGGTTTTATCCCAAAATTTTCTCAATGTGAAAATTCGTCAAATGTTCCATATGTAGAGGTAGGTGAATCACCACCGCCTTTTATATTCACCAACACAATTTCTCTATGTTTCCACAACTCACAGTTGAAACCCTCCCGCCCTATATAACCACCACCAATACCATCGACCTCCGCATAACCCCTATAACAACCACAAGCCGTGACATCTATATTCCATCAAATACTAAAAAAATGCTTTTTAAGTTTCTCAGATGATAACATGGGTATTGCACAATAAGTGTTCGATAAAATCACAAAGCCTTTTTTCAATTTTATTTTGCCTTTTTTTCGGTAATTCTATCCTTGGACTCCATTGCCCTTTCACAGAATTTCTCATCTATCATCAAAACTGAGTTTAGGATTTCTCTTGACCATTTGCTTGTGGATGATAAGCAATAGATACACGATGTCTCACCCATTACTTCTCTAATACTGCCTTCAAGTATTTGTTCACAAAGTGCGTACCTCCATCACTAAAAATAACTTTAGGCGTACCATGTCTCGTGAAGATGTGTGATTTCAAGAACTTTATCACCACTGATGAATCATTCGTAGGTAGAGATACATCCTCTACCCATTTTGACACATATTCAACGCTAGTAGGGTGTATATATTTCCATTGGATAGTACTTAGGGACCGATGAAATCAGTACCCTACACATCAAATATCTCAACTTCAAGAACCTTATTACGTGGAATCTCATCTCTCTTCGATATATTACCCGTATATTGGCATATGTGGCATTCTTTGACATATGAATGCCAATCTTTATGTAAAGTAGGACAATAAAAACAAGATTTAAGTACCTTTGCAGCTGTACGCTCACCTTTGAAATGTCCTCTGCAAGGTGAATGATGAAAACTTGCAACTACTACACAGACTTCACCTTCACGTATGCATCTTCTCACCATCAGATCACTACATGTTTTGTAGAGGAAATAATCCTCCCAAAAGAACTGCTTAGCACGGTGGACTAATCTCTTCCTCTATTGTGGGTTAGCTCCTTCAGGAAAGGATCCACTCACAATAATATTTTTCTATATATGCATAACAAGGAGTACCAGTTGTGTGTATTGAAATAAACTCTCATCACGAAACTTCTCCTTGACCAACTCTGGTCCACTATTAACCTTAGATCCTTCCAGACACAACAAATGATCTGCTACTTGATTCCCACTTCCCCTTCGATCTTGAATATCTAAGTTAAACTCTTGCAACAATAATACTCATCTAATAAAATGCGGCTTTGTGTCTTTCTTCTCCATAAGGTATTTGATCGCGTATACAACAATTTTTTGCCCCAAGAAGATAGGAACGAAATTTTTCAAAAGCGTTCACAATGGCTAATAGTTCCTTCTAAGTCATGGTATAATAAATTTGAGCACATGTGAAGGTATTACTCGCATAGTAAATGGAATGAAATACCTTATAGTTTCTCTGACCTAACACACCACCCATAGCAGGATCATTAGCATTAGACATAACTTTTGAGAAATATTCCAATTAGGAGGAAGTACGATCGGAGTGGACACGAGTTTCTCCTTGATCTCAAAGAATGTCGCCATGAAAGCTTCATAAAAAAGGAATTTGGTGTCCTTCTCAAGTAAGATACACAACAGTTTAACTATCTTAGAGATATCTTTGATGAACCGAGAAGCTTCTCACCCCTTTAACTTAAAAAGAAGGTGGAAGAGTCTTGATCACTTCAATATTTGTGCGATCAACCTATAAACCTGAGCTTGAAATCTTATACCCCAGCACTATTCCCTCATGAACCATGAAGTGTCACTTTTCCAAATTTAAAACCAAGCCAATTTCATTGCATCTAATTAAAACCTTTTCTAGATTCTGCAAACAATCATCAAAAGGTTATTACCAAAAATAGAAAATTCATTCGTAAATACCTCAAGGAATCGATCGATCATGTCCTAGAAAACTTCCATAATGCACCTCTGGAAACTATCAGGTGCATTACACAATCCAAATGGAATCCTTCGATAGGAAAAGGTATGAAAGGGACATGTAAAGGTCGTTTTGTGTTGATCTGAAGGGTCTATGCATATTTGATTGTAACCTGAGTACCCATCAAGAAAACAATAGTACTCTGTTATGGCTAGCTTGTCCAACATATGATCTATGAACGAAAGAAGCAAATGGTCTTTTCTTGTGGCCTTGTTCAACTTAAAGTAATCCAAACACACTTTCCAACCAACTATGGTTCTTGAGGGTATGACTTCGATCTGATCATTCAGGATAGTAGTGATACAACCATTCTTTGGCACCCTTTGAACTCTCGTCGGCCAAGCCGCTTCTCCTAGACTCACCCACTCGCTACTAGATATGGAAAAGATGATTCTCGCATCTAGGAATTTGATTACTTCCTTCTTAACCATCTCATCGTTACTAGCATCAACCTCCTTTTTCCTTCAACTGAGCGTGTATTTTATCTTCCAAAATAATTTTGTGTTGGAAAATGGTAAGACTAATATCTTTTATATCATCAAAAGTCCATCCAATTGTCTCTTTATTTGCTCGTAGTACACACAACAGTTTAAATAAACCCTAAACACTATCCCTAAAGATGGTAAAATTATTTTTATGGAAGTATAAGATTGGTAAACCATAAACCCTAGTTCCTAAACCTTATATACATAAACCCTAACCTTAATAAAATCAAACCCTAAAAACCTAAATCCTAAAACCTTACCCTAAAAATATTAATCCTATTAAACCTAATCATAAAAATCACAAATCTTAAAAAACACTAAAAGCCGAATAGTAAAAAAAGACAAGGAATAATATGATAATTTTTGTTACTTTGTGAGTTTCAGAAATACAAAAATTGGTACACGCAAATTTGATTTTTGTGTGGTACATGAATACACAAAACTGAGTTTTGTGTATTCTTATAACATTCACAATCACAATGAAAGAATAAAGGACTAGCGTGATATGGCCTATAATTTTTTGGGTTACAGTATTACACATAACTAGTTTTTGTGTATACTTGTAACACACAAAATCACATATTAAAGAAAAAGACTAATATGACGTGTCATTTGGTGTGTTACATACATGACTACAAAAAACAAATACATATAATCCAATATCTACACAATCTCTTTTATTTTTTGCATATTACATCATTACACAAAACAGTCGCTTTGTGTATTCATGCGAGACAAAAGATCACAGACATGAGGTGGCTTAACTGGAAGAGAAATAGTGAATTTTTGTGTTACTGTAATACATAATTGACTGTTTTATGTAATATAATAAACAAAATAACAAAAAATGGTTGGACAAAAAATTAATACATCAAGATAGTTACAAACAAGTAAAGATAATGTATATATGATTAATAAACAGAAAAAACTATTTTGTCAATGAAGGGAACGCTTTAGATTGATAATTACGCAGGGTCCCCGTACCGAAATCCAATGTTAATTGTTAAGTCGCCACCTAAGTCTACCAGGAAGGTGGTGGATACTTATCTATGAATTTTTATCACCCTTATTAACTAGTAGTAGAAATATAATGATTAGTGCATACTAACAAAACTTGAGCTATACTCTCTCATCAAAATAACTACTTGTTTGTCATGAAAGTTTAAATTTAAACCAAACATAAGAAGAATCTTGACCAAGACTATATCTCGGTGAATGGTAATGACATATATAACATCATGCAGTACAAGGTATTGAAGACTAGTAAGTTCATCTTGTATATACTAACACATTTAACTTGAAATTAGTTATTGTAACCCATATACATCCATCTGGTTTCTCCCAGAGTTTGATTGTATTCGACATAGACCCTTTGGTCCGTAGCTTCTGGTCAATTTTTCTGATAGTTCACAAAGGATAAAAATCATAAACTATGTCCTTATACTATGGAAAAATTACACTAAAGAAATTCCTTATGCTATGCAAAAATTTCTCATATATCTTATATTGTAATATATTTATAAGATATATATTAAATGAATTCTAATTGTTTACTTATCCAACTAGTTCTATCATCCTAGTCCTAATTAGTCAAAACACTCCTGGATGCTATTCACATATTGAAGTAGTTGTTGCCTTGTATCTTGTGCTTTTTAGCATGTCTGCTCGGGTATTGAGATGTTGAGGTATGTGTTTGAAAATTACTTATCCTGCCTTTTCAACCACGAGTTTGATTTTCTTCAATATCGGCTTGATCCTCTATCTAACCGTCGACACTTGATTAATATGTTGAATTAGTTCTAAGTTATCCGAAAAGATGCTCTTCTTCACGTATTTGAAGTCCTTACATATCCCCAGTATCTCAATGATCACTTGTGCCTACCTTCAACAATTGTTCCACACATATTTTTCTTCGAATGTTCAATTCTTACTCCATTGGACATATGAATTTCAACTATAGCGATCCTTGTGGGATTGTACGGGTAATCAACAGAAGAATCACAAGTAAATGCAGTGTCCACTTAAAAATACATACAATTTATAAGAGGTCTCGGTAGTATATTGTTGCTCGATGAATTATGAATGGAAGAATTCCAGTTTGTACCAAATAACTCTTTGATATAATTGTTTTATATTCTAATGATATCATCTGGGTTCACCTCTTGATTGTCATGTCTACTTTTCAGCTTTACTAACATGTCGGCTGTTGCAACTCTTTGTTGCCATCCTCCGCCCAAATAAATTTGGATAATATTTTGAATCCAAATTTGGATAATATTTTGAATCCAAATTTGGATAATATTTTGAATCCAAATAATATATCATTGTCAATTGCGAACATCATACAAACGCATAAAAGTCCCTCCCAATGCAATTTCCCAGTGATGCAACCACCACCCCAAACTCAAGTTTCAGATAGGAAGTCTCAGGATCGTGATTCAAGTGCGGGTCATATGGAGAGTCCTATAAACTAAGGGGATATAGCATATATCGTTGTGACAAAAGAAAGACTTAAAGGCTAAAAATGGGGCTAAGAAGGATAATATTAATCTCGGGTTAGAAAGCTAAAAGTTTTCAAATGGATATCAAAGAATTGCCTCTATCATTTTCCTAGTTACATAGCTTGCCTCTAGTTTCTAACTAAGTGAGTTCTCTACTCATTTAGATCTCATGTTCTACACACCACTCATTTTCTCTAAGTACAAGCTTACTTATTTTGCATTGTTCATTAATTTTTCATATCAATTATGTAATGTTTACATGCAATTAAAGTGTGTTTTACATTAGCTCCTAAGGTCTATTATTTTCTATCATAAATTCATAAAGGGTATGGAATATAGTGTGTGACAATAATACCAAGACTTGAGATTAGACCTGTTATGAACTCCTAATGACAAAAGAAAAGAAAATCCAAGGTAAGGAAGTATGCGGACGCGAAGATGTACAAGGATCCAATATTGAGAGATACAACCATTGTCATTACTTCTATTTCAGAAATATTTTATCAATAATATTTTTTTTGCAAACGATTACTTAATAAATAAGGACAGGTTTAAATTAATTAAAATTTTGGAAAAGAGGTTATAAAATTTGGGTTGGGCCGGAAAAAAGTTTGGCTAGCATGGTTCTTTTATTTACTTAAAGTATTGGATAATCTTAATTTTTTTGGGTTAAAAATTTACTGAACCCTATAAAGTACATAGTTTATTGGAATCAATTCATCTTTTAACCCACTTTTTTTTGTATTATGTTTCTTGAACGTGGCCGTCCAGACCTCAGATCTTTGTGAAAATCAAACTTTTTAATTTCTTCCATCAGATCTTTGTGAAAAAAGTACTATTTTATTTCGTATCTCAGAATCCTTGGCCATGGTATTTTAGTTAAATTTTCAACGAAAAAGGTGTATTTTTAATTCCTAATTTATTGTTAATAACACATATTTTATTTAGCAAAAACTCAATTCTAATAAATATTTTTTTTTATTTCATGCCTCCACGGCGTTGATCTCGCAATGGCCTTCTTTTTTACAATTTGAAAACAATTTAGAAATAAAAATAAGATTAAAATAGGAAATTAAGTTTTTTATAAAGGAAAAACAGTGTCAAATAAGTTGTAATAGAGTTTATGATTGTAATTTTGATATTTGTTATTCCTTTGGTTTCCAGTTAGGAGGTGGAGAGATCATCCTGTAGAGAAAAAGAGTAAGGCCAATGAAGGTACAAATGAAGAGTCTGGAATATCTGATAATAGGTAAAAACATAAACTCATCGTATGGTGGACAATTTTGTGGTGTATTTATAGAGTAACCCTGAATACAATTTTGTGTGTAGATCATACCTACATTAGAGCGGATGAAATGATGGATAACGAACCACTTTTAACTTGGTTTAAAGAGAAAATGCACTAGGGTACTACTAAAAGTAATCAAGAAAGTTATGAGTTAGTTAATACTTTATCCTCCATCTGTGGGGCATAGAAGGTACTGTGGGCAACCTTTGAAAAAACAGATGTGTTTAAAAAGATACAACAAAAGTCTCATTTAATGCCTCTACTAATGTACAAAGAAATTGATCGTGAAGGCTTAGCTATTAGCAGTATGGAGACTTTTGCAGTTGAAATTTATATAACACTTGAATTAAAAAAGGAAAAAAAGTGGTTCAAGGAAAACAAGAAACATAAATTCAAGTATAACATTAGGATGGACCGACTAATAGTTGTTCGACTAGTTAGAATTTCTACAAATATCTCAAAGCTTACCCGAGTCAAAGGCCTCTCTAATACAATAAGACATAATATATATATATATAAATATTATTTCTCACATTATATATTTTCATGTAACAACTAGTAGGTCCATAGTAGTTTTAGAGACAATTTTCACATAAATTATGAAAAAACATCAAATTCAAATCAAACATTATTATAAATGTAAAAGTTACCAAAATAGCCTTCTAACTATTAAATAATAACTATACTTATTAATTAATAGGACATTTCACCGAGTTTTTTGCAATCAATTAATAATAACTATATTAATTAATTTAAAAAGTAACTGTAAATATAAAAGATATTTTTACCAAAAGAGGTTTTGAGGGAATTTTTTAAATTTTTTTTATTTTCTAAAACAGCTAGGGAAATTTTTTTCCTGGGTTTTTCCTTTTCAAAAAAAGTGTCCTAGGTGAGAGAATTTTTATATTAGAAATTTTTATTTCTTTTCGTAAGGGGGATAATAATTTTATTGATTTATTTTTCTTAAGGAGGTAATTTTTTCTTTCCAATGTTTTACCCTTTCAATTGAAAAGTGACAAATTTTATATTTTTTTTCAAGTAGGAATATAAATTTTTTCATTTGTAGATTTTATATCTTTTATAGCCAGGGACTCGTGGGAAGAATATTTTTTATAATTTTTTTCTTTTCCAGCGAGAAGCAAGGGACATTATTTTTATCCTAAGATTATTCTATTCTTTTAAGGGATGAGGGTGGCTAGGGCAAGTTTTATCATTTTTTCGTTTTTTCATTTTTAGTATGGGTTGGGGTAAAAAAATTAATTTTTTTTATCTTTTCCAACAAGTGGATCGGGAGGGGGAAGAGATTTATCCCATCTACATTATAAGATTAGGATGAGATTTGTGTGATCAAGATTTAGATGAGATTTTCTTGTCACTCTTACTGAGATGAGATTTGTCCCATTAATTTTTTTGAGAATCCAATAATAGGAAAATAAGAATTTTTTGATAAATTATTAATAAAATATATGATAGTTTTCATCTATAATTTTGTACATATGATACATAAAT
Source organism: Nemophila menziesii (assembly GCA_029959085.1). Lineage (NCBI taxonomy): Eukaryota > Viridiplantae > Streptophyta > Magnoliopsida > Boraginales > Hydrophyllaceae > Nemophila > Nemophila menziesii. The sequence continues at coordinate 35,918,098 of JARWIR010000011.1, read as the reverse complement.
TTGAGATTTGATCCACTGTAAATAAGAAATAAAATTTTCTTTGTAAATTGTGCATGTGATGAGACTTGTCTTACCAAAATTGAGAACTTCAAGTTTATATTGAGATGTAATTTGTATTATACCCATTCCAAGATAAAGATGAAATTTGTCACATATTTAATTTTGAAATTATGATGGAATATGTTCCATTTTTATTCTAATACTGAGATGAGATTTGTCTCATCGTCAACCCTAAGTCTGAGATAAAATTTATCTCATTTTCATTATAAGATTAAGATAAGACATGTCCCCTCTACTATTTGTCTCATCTCCATTCTGAAATTGCGATGGAATTTGTTCCTTTTCTAGAGAATAGAAATTGGAGTGCTTTTTTGTACAATACCTAGTTTTAATCAAATACTTTAGTGTATATCTGGTGGGCAGAAAATGGATTAATGAAATAAGTCACTCTCATGTAGAAATCAAGGGAAACTTGTTAAAATGAAAAAGGATTCCATGTAGATGTGAAACATTAAAAGTTGAAGTCTTATGAGAATTCTATGCTCTTCAATAACATATTTAAGTAAAGCTAAATGTTTTTCCTTAAAATGAAAGTGTATAAAGATATCAATACTTTGACATAATTTTTTTTCTGTTGAGATAGATCCTTCTCGAGTGCATTTGGATAAAGTAAATTCCTTTCTAAAATAAAATCTATTCTTTTTTTTCTCTCATCAAGACGTTTCGAGTAAACACGTATTACACAAAGCTTCACTTCACGCTCTTCTATAGAATTTGTGTCCTAAAATTCCATATAAGTAATTGTTCAGCATCAATTTCATATCCACGATCAAATTCTTGTCTTTTTGCATTATATCAACTTAACTTATAAATGAAGAGCCTTCATCTTTTGATGATTGCGTTACAAAACTGTGGCTTTATTAGATGTTATTGAGTCACCCTCCAGCCCATATGATGTGTGAGTTTGTAAGGTATACCATTCGCAGGACACCAATGCATAATAAAATTCCATCTCTTGATAGACTCCCAATCGCCAGTCTGCCCTGTTTATACAATAACTGATCATTCATTAAATCTAGAGTGTCTTTTAGAAAAACAGAATAATAAACAAAAGATTCGCATACCTGACCAAGTCCTTGATTTACATGATTCAAAAGTATCTCCAATGTATGCATTATATTATATGCACCAAATACTACTTTTATAGCATCAGTCTCATGTAAAAATTCAATTAATACAAATAAGCACAAGAGAATGTAATAATGTCATTACCGTCCATTAAAATTTGATATAATTCATCAACATTATCTTCAGCTTGAGATTAAAAAAAACTTCTTCTAATTTTATCATAATTTGTTTGATTAGTAACTCCTTCACTATCATTATATTCTTTAGAATTTAAAAGATTCTTTATATCACTAGCAAATGAATTCAAAATACTCTTTACATCAGAGTCACTTTCATTTTCTTCACTGTGCTGAAGGTGAAAATCGTATACAAATACTCACAATTCTCTAAATCTAAAACTGTGCGCTCGATCCTCCGAGAATAATTAAGTGGGCTTGTTGTAGTAATAAATAAAGAGATCACTAAAAAGTATTTTCTTCTTGAAATAAAAGAATGCTCGGCTATCATGGAGTGGAGGTGAAATAGACCTTATTATCAACACTCTTTTTTAAAACATCTAAGTAGTACTATGTATTTATTAATCTCGTTTATGGCATCACAACTAGTCGTATTAATTAAAACATTACATCCCTCGAACTAGTTAGTAAAAACTAATGAGAGATTTTCACATTTATATGTCATTACGGTTATTATAATATCACAACTAATCACATATTTTGATTGGCAATATATTATAATATAAAAAATTAATTGTCAATATTGATCTTCAACTCCTTTTTTGAAACTCCATTTTATTGAAACTAGAATGTTTAAGTAAATGCAAAAATTTAAGACCATTTATAGAGATGCTTGTAGAGATGTTTTTTCTTTCCAGTTTAGTTCGAGTACATGCTCTGGATAAGTATGGTCTACAGAGCCTTTTGAAAAATCAAATTAATGAAAAGAGTAAGGAGATATAGTGCAATTAACTTAAAATAGTTTTCAAACTTTCTAACATGGTAAACCAATCCCATTGCTAACTCATCATATTTATTTTCATATGAATTCATAATTAGTACATACTCTATTGAATTTGATGATATGTATAGTGTTAACTTTCCAGTTTCAATCTTTGTTTATTCACTCGGAACTGATATCTATTATTCAACATAGAGAATTTTACGTTTATTAAAATTTAGATATCACAAATATATCTTATTTAAATAACTTTACATTATATAACATATTCTTAAAACTTTGGTTTTATGAATAGACGATTATAGCCTCTATGATATTAAAATATTTTATTATATATATAAATAGATTTGGCATTTAAGGAAATAATAATCATACTATAATGATCAAATACTAAAATTGGATGTAATGTTCTTACATGTATATAATTAAACATATATAGTTAATACTTTTAAGCGCAAGGTACATCTTCATTTTTAATAAAACATCACTCTAATACTTCATTATTAAATTGAAGAGAAAATCCCATTTTAGGCCATTACATATGACCTAAAACATTTTTGGACCAAACATTTTAAAAATACCATTTTTAGGCAAAACGTATTCAAAACGCACATTTTTAGGTCATTTCACTAAATTCATGAGATATTTCATAGATTAGTTTCTAGTTTGTGATGCGGTCATATATATATATAATATATTTGAAATGCCCAAATTATCCATAAAATCTATGTCTCATAGAATTATTGAAATAACCTAAAAATGTGTGATTTGAATACGTATGGTCTAAAGGTGGTACTTTTGAAATGTTTGGCCTAAAGTCATAGGTAACAACCTTAAAATTGAATTTTCTATAAACTGAATGTTACACCTTTTAGAATCTTTCTTTAGACCATAAATGGATCTCTTAAGCTTGCATACTTAATTATTGTTTTTGGCTACAACACCTTAGAGTTGTTGCATAAAAATATGTTCCTAGAGATATCCATTTAAAATATGGGTTAACAACCATTTTCCAAACTTCAAACTTATAACGTGTTGCAATACAAAACATCATACAAATACACTTAAGTGAAGAAAACGGAGAAAATGTTTTGGCCATAATAAGAGCCTTTTTATGATGATATCCTTTGGCTACTAGTCGGGTTGTATATGTCACTACCTTTCCATACAATACTATATTTCTCTTGAAGAACTTTTTACACCATATAGTTACAATACCATCACGAGGATCTTTCGAGGTATAAATAGAGGTGTAGTACATGTAGTCAATTTTGAGTGCAAATCTATATGCCACTTACTATAATAAAAATCACATATCACATCCTTGTTGGTTGTAGGATCATCTATTAGATGATTATCTCCAAATAAAAATATTTATATGGTCCTCCATTTATAAATCCATATTGTTTAGTATAGAGATATTATATTCGTCCTATAAAGACCTTGTGTGTTTGTGGTTTTTAGAAATCATTAAATGGGTTTCTCAGCTTAGTCCTGTTCTATTAATGAGATAGATATTTTTTACACCAACTATACTTTAATTATGCCACCACCTTTTTTTTTAACTCTCTTTCAATAAATGAGAATCATGACTAACCCAAACTTTATGATCATTTAAAAGTATAAGTAATACGATTTTAAATATTTAGAATATCGCACAAATATACCTTAATTCTAATTATCCAATTTTAAAAAAGTACTTAAACCCAAATAATAATAATTTTCAAACTTTGCTGCCTTCCAAACAACATCTCGAATGAGGTTGTATTGACAAAACTCTATTCGATATATAACAAACAATAAGGAGATAATTCTACCCATTTGTCTTTCTACTTTAGCTTTAAACTTGTTGAAATTTTCCAAAGATTTTAATTTATTGTTTATGAGCTGTACAAATACACAGTGTTTAAAATTAAATCTCGAGGTTATAAAAAATAAATGTTATCTTCTCGAGACAATTTATTTGAAGGTTCACATACATTAATATGAATTCATTCAACCAATTACAGGACTCCGAAACTTTATCCAACAAAAGGTGAATTGGCCATCGTTAAAAGTTGTACCATGTTCATAACTTATTGAATACATTAATTCATTTTGGGCCAACATAACAATCCTCTTGTAATTAGTATGAACAATCCTAAAATGACGTTACTTTTTAGGATTATAGTTACCTCCTGGATGTTTTCAGTAAATTGTGGTATCAAAAACAACATTTAGCTAGCATGTGGGCGAGTATGTACACTTTAAATATGTAGTTCTTGACAGTAAGACCGAGAAGCATGCATTGGAAAAAGGACATATTTGTTATACAAGAATTTGAGAATCATAAAATAAAACCTTAGGGGCCTTAAATAAAATCACCTTTTTCATATTTGGGGAAGAGAAAAAAAACCTAGATCTCGAGGAGTCCGAGAATATAAATCAAGATCATGTGGGTAATGTCATAATTATTATAGAGATTGAGGAGTTACAAAAGTAAGTATTTAGATTGTACAATGCGAAGCGTAGCTTTTTTAAGCAAAAAACAAGATGTTTCTTTGTACTGAAAAGTGATAGGTTTACCAAATAATTACACTACATTTTGAAGAACAAAATAAAAGGAAATGTCGAACATCGATTGAGTCTTTAGATAGATTAGAACTCAACTTAAATTAAACAAGTTCATGATACTTTCGTCAGGTACTTTTAAAAATTAATGGGTGTTGGTATGTCCATAGTATAGGGTGAGTAGGATGTCTTTGAGTGGGGTAATATATTTACAAAGGAGAAAGGAGCTTCTCTGTGAACGGATGTGACTAATAAGGAAGTTAAAGAGGTTGAATTTTCCAAAGAAAGATACAGGGTAACGCAAGTGGAAGTTTATTCATTGGAGCTCCTAAAAATATTGTGGAATATGGGTTGATTGTGTTTATTAGGTAATTATTCAGTTTGGAAGTCTATCTTTAGTAGATAAATTACAAAATAAACACATTAATTCACAAGAAAAATGATCCTTCAATAGTGGATGATTAAAGACAGATATCCTTCTGAGATGTGGTGTATAATGAAATTATGATAATTAATTTGAAAAGGATGGAATAATTGATTGAGCTCGAAATACCTTCGTTTCGAGTAAACTTGTGTCGAATAATATAGAAGAGATATAATCTTTCGTCATGGAAGAGTAAATTGTATATACCATTGTATACTCTCTAAATTATTAGAATTTGTTACTCTATATTTTCGAGTTCTAAGTGAAATAAAATCTATGTAGTATAGACATAAGTGCATCGTAATTGGGTTTCTATAGATATGAACCGATTAGAAATCAAGTAAAGACTTGGTCAGATATTAGCATTAAGTTAAAAAAACCAAATATCTTGCAAAAGTGCATCACGTCGTCAGTGATGAATAATGTTTTTTCTTTTATGCCTTTGTCTATTAATGGTGTTTTTGTGGGGAAAGATTTTACACCCTTGGCCAACAAGGCTCATATGCGAGCGATGGGGCCTATTCTATTATGCCGGCTGGTATGTCCTGGGGTGTTAGAAAATTAAACGATAGATAATAGGACCTACTAACCGCAAGTGTACAGCTCGTTCCAAGTAATAGATTAATATTAGGGATTTCGTTCTTAGGGATTGGAGTGGTATAACTCAAGTGTTCAAAATATATGTAGTAGTAATTGCTAATACAGAAAATAATATTGTACAAGATTTTGTTTGGTTTTGATTTATAAACCATTGAACGCAAATAAATAAACAACTAAAGCTTAACAAAAAGTAAAATTAATTAAAACTAGAGAGATGTAAATACAAGGATGAGAGGTATACTTGAGTCTCGCAAGGGATCCACCTAAATTCATACAAATAATGCTTCCGTTTATGGGTAAATCTGGTATTTATGTTTTAGCCGGGACTCTAAATTCTCCTAATACTTGTCAAGGTGGACTTAGTAGCTATCCTACGGTAATATAAACCCAGTCAGGGTGATTATACCTACTTTCACGTGTTAAATTGTTTTAACCAATTGGATACGTGGTTAGTCAAGCCCGCCAGGATCATTGACGAATACCATATGGCTGTTACCTATGTCTGTAATCATACCCCCGATCAAGGTGATCACCCGCCACTTGTGAATAGTCCAATTACAAATACCTATTTTTAATTTACGCCTCAATTGAAAATGGTAAACAAGCTCACGAATATATTTAATCCAGAATACCCAACTTAGTTTAAATCAAATAAACCCAAAATGCAGAAAAACATCAAATTGTATAAATTAGGCTCAACCCATATTGCGATTCTCAAACACTAACTGTTTAGCTCATATAAGAAGTAAAAACAGTAAAGACATTAAAGCATTATTGTTTCCTAATACCGAAATAAGATAAATAACCTAATTAAAGGGTTTTGTTAAATTGTTGTTGAAGAAGAAAGACTTCTCCACCTCTTCCTTTGCCTTCTGCCTTTTTTATCTGACTTATAGAAATTATGAAGTTTAATAAAAAATGAGTTTAAAAGGCTACTTAATAAATTATTAAAAACCCAAGTCCAATAAGTAATTCAAGTAACTTCTATACACAATCTAGTAAAACGGGCGTAACTTTTTAGTCTTAATTCCATATCACCTGATCCTAATACTCAAATCAAGCTAACTCAAAGGCGAACTTTTTCATTTGAATTACCAGACTTTTGAATCACTACCATTTAGGCTCGAAATCAGTATGTAACAGCTATCCAAATTCATATGCTCTTCTTCAACTCCTTGAGTTGTACTTCCACAACTTTGACCCCTCTTCTTGATCTAAGAATTTAAAATTCGCTTGTTCTCCTCATTTTGGTGCTCCATATCATCTATGTAACTAATAACTTTATTCTAAAAACAAACAAATTAACGCACAAAAGCTCTAAAAATGCAAATTACACAATCTCAACTAGAGAAAGTGCAATATGATCAAATAAGCATAACAATCTATCAAATAAGCATAATATCTATTGAAAATGATATCTCTTAAGGGAGTATATTTATCAAAAAAGGGAGAAATCAAAACCCCAAACTCAAACCTTTGTCTTCCCGACAAAGTAATATAAAAACAAAGGTCTTAGGTGAAACGAAAAAAATGCAGAGTCTAGTGAATGGTACCCAGAGCACAACTTAAAATAAATCTCATATAGTATAACTTAAGAACTAATATACACATACACCTGTCATGCGAAATCAAACATAAATAATATCAATTTAAAATTAACTTCACAATGCTAGAAGGTTACACTTATTAATTAGCTCGTGATGGTCGCTATAGGGTGTTATCGATCCTCATTTCCTTTGAACGCTCCACTTAGCTTACTCCATATTGGCTGAATTATAAATTCACTATGAATCTAGAAATCACGAGGATTTAATGGTTTTAGTACTATGGACTTAGGGACAGTATAGTATGTATATTTTTTAAATTGAAGTGTGCTTTTGGCTCTCTCCTCACTTACCATCAACAAATTGTCCAAAAGATTGAGTTTGCACTCGAATACGTTCTCACTCAACCCATTTGACGCACTAATTTAGGGTCACCAAATTCACCCAATAAGCACTAAATATGGTTCCCAAAACTTCCACTTGCTGGTTACTTGAATTTTTTTCTTTTTTTGTAAGATATCCCTGACCATCATTTTGATGTGAATGGTCATGTCGATTATATATATATATATATATATATATATATATATTTTCTCTTTTTTTTTAAAGACCCATCAAAGGATTACAAATAATATATCATCAACAGTTGCACACATCATACACACACATAGAAGTCCCTCCAAATGTAATTTCCCAATAATGCAACCACCACCCCAAACTCAAGGTCAAGACAGTAAGTTTAGGATCGTGATTCATGTACGAGTCATATGGAAAGTTCTATAAACTTGGGGGATATGGCTTATATCGTGGCGACAAAATAAAGGCTTAAAGGCTGGAAGTGGGGCTAAGAAGGATAAAATTAATCACGGGTTAGAAAGCTAAAAGGTTTCAAGTGGATATAAAAGAATTACCTTTATCATTTTCCTAATTATATAGGTTGCCTCTAGTTCATAACTAATTGAGTTATCTACTCATTTAGAATCTTGTATGCATTTCTGTGCAATAGATATGCCATATTCAAAATTTGATTCAATTTCTTGTAATAATTTTACTGAATTGATTCTTGTAAACAAAAATGTTGAAGAAAAATAAAATTTGAAATTTAATTTTCAAGTACACATAATGGTAGAGTTTTAAAACTCCTCTAGATGGTTGTACGAGGTTATTTATGAATCAAAATATATATTATATTCTATTCAAATTAAGTATAATAACAATTTTTTATTCATAAAATTATACAATATAATAAATAATTACTTTAAAAGAGAACAAAATATCGGGTTTGACCTAAATAACAATCAAACCCAAAAAACTCGGCCTCCAATTATATATATATCACCTAATGTGTGTATCTTTTACTTCTACTCCTTTACATTTTTTTAATCATCATCTTTATCTGTGTGTTACTCTTCTAAAAATATCTCTTTCGTTATTTGTTATCCAGAATACAGATTTCCAGTTGTATCATCTTGGATCGTTGGTTATAACATTTTAATTAAGGTATGTTGAAAAGTTCAATTTTATATATTCATTCTATAATTTGTGCAGTAATTTTTGTACTTACAAAATTTCTTTATTTTATGAATCCCAAGTTACACTTAATTACAAAATTTAGTTTTGGTTAATGTTTTGTTTTCAAAATTATTGTATGCCATGAGATCCTAAATTTTATTTTTAAGAATTTAGTTTGCTAAAAATTAAATTATATATATATAATCATATATATATAAAGATTTTATGTTGAATCATATAAGGAGTGAGAATATATGCTCTAATAGAGTAAAATTTACTCTTTATGCACTCATTTAGAATATGCAGATTTGAATATGGTCTAAATAAATTATCTAATAAAAATCTTAGTGTATTGCTTCTTTAGATTTATTGTTGATTACATAGGTTGTTTTTAATTCAAATGTCATTATTAACTAAATTTTTGTTAATGATCATTTCAATCTTAACTAGTACTAATCACATAACATTTTATATATATTTTTAACACAAATAAAAATACTTTGTCATTATATTTCAATAAAAAATATTATTTGTATTTTATAATGTTGATTGCTCAAATACCTGAAAAGCTAAAATTAATCTGAACTCTTTTATTATTGTAACTAGTTGAAACTAGCCCAGAAAGCGCAAGTGGAGGGAAAATAGGCGCCAAATTTTGGTATGATACCGCTATTATAACCAAATCTACCTCTTCATCTTTCTCCACAACCAAGCACTCTCTTATTTCTGCTCATTCTTTATCAAAAAAGGCACATAAACAACCTCATCACCTTTCAAGCCATCACAATGGTCGGAGCCCAGAAGTTGAGTGAAATCCTAAACGCATAGGCTAATCATATCCAAGAATTAGGAGATACACTCAAATGCCCATTCGATAAATCATATCCACAAATTAAGAGATGCACTCAAATGCCCATTCTGGTAATTGATGCACATGACCTTTTCGTTGTATATTAAACTGAAAATGTATATTTGATTACTAGATTTATTTACTATTTTGGATTTTTATTGACTTTTGCAACCTTGAATTGCTAAACGAACCAATATTGATCCTCGTGTACTAGGCTTAACAGAAAAGAAAATTTTAACCTAACAAAAACGAAATTAGTAAATATATTTAAATTTTTCAATGTAAAACTATCAATGGATAAGTATATGTAGAGATGAATTTATTTTATGAGTCAAAATCAGGCTAATTAGCACAAGAGTTTAATCTCATGATATGTTGTTCTCTTATATTTCAATTCAAAATTAATTTCATATTTAATCATTAATCAGACTAAAACTAATATTCATTTTAGATTATCAACTAAACTTACATCGACTACTTATTTCACATTTTTTAGAACCCATAAATGGTTCTCCTTCTATCGACAAGAACATTTAGTTTATTTAATCGAAAAATGTTTAGTCAAACTTACAACCTAGGTTGATTTAGTTAATATTATTTTGATGAGTTTTGATTTTATCACAACTAATAATTTTCTTATACTTAGCTAAATGTAAATAGCACTCTATTAATATTATATTTTTTTTTGAATAGTATAGTTTATATATTTTTTCAGTCACATACATTACATAATTGTTTTTATTTTGAAAAATAAAAAAATAGTCACATTCATTAAAAAATTTGAAAGATTGAATGAAAAATGTTTTATTAAAGATGTAATATTATATGAAGTTATTATAAATCATACAATGTTAATCAACTTAAATATACTGTTAAAGGGTAACGTCCATTAATTACACGGAGAGTGGAATTCTTTTTATTAACTACAACTTCGAGCCAATTCACAGTTAAGAACAAAAAAATATACGCAATAATTATGATAAAAATGACTACCCGATTTTCTCCCAACAAACCACAACAAACCACCACCTCCGCAACTAATACTCCTCAATCCCATACCCTCTAATTATCTACCAAATCATCCACGTTAGTTTTCTAGTTCTTCTTGAACTGCTTTTAATCCCCTATTCTCTTTTTTCTCCCTCTCCTTTTCTCCCTTTCGTTTAGAACACTCCTATCTGCAATGGAACAACAAGAATCAAATATTAATCGATAGATTTTGAAACCGAGGAAGGTTATACTAAATCTTGTTCATAACTCAATCTATAACATCATAGGAAAAATCAGACTCCTAGCTAAAAGCATCTAAAACAAACCAATAAGCTTTAACTTCCTTAGGAAAACAATCAACAAGTTTTGGGTTTCGAAGAAGAAGTTACTACCAGAAAGATGGGTTTCAATTCTTGCTTAATAAACTGCACATCGGATGAAGATTATCAAATTATACTTACTAAAATACCATGGAACTTGGCCGGAAATCATAATCTTACTAATGAATAGAAAGATAATTAAGGTCTTGTTATAGACAATCAAAATACATTAGTTCTCTGGATTCAAATTCATGGCCTACCAAAAGATTATATCTCCATAGAAAATGTTGAAAATCATAGCGGGGAGATTTGGAAGGGTGATTTATATTCAATTAAAACCGATTAGTTATTCAAGGAGATCCGCTATTGTAGAGTTAGGTTGGAATGGGACATTAAAAGACTTATGGTGGAGTCTTACTGGTATGCTCAATACGAACGACTGGGAGAATTTTGTTTAACTTGTGGGAAATTAGACCACACAGTAGCAGAATTCAATAACAAAATTCGACAAAAAACGGCTAGGTAAATGGATACACGGGACTGAACAAGACTTTTTGGCTATCGAAAAAGCTCCGATTGTAGAAACTCCGATGAACTTTTTCTTCAGCAAAATGGAATAAAAATTGAGCAACAACACCCACTGAGTGAGTCACGAAACGAGTGAATTGGGTGTGTTAAGAAAGGACAGAAGGACCAAACTCGGTACTATTGTCAAGGACAAAGCGAGGCAAGAAAAAAAATGGAAAACACCAAATGGTGTACGAGGGGAGAGGGAGGTACAAGAATGAAGGAGGGGATCTGAATTTTTTGGAATTATTTAAACCTGCAGTGAACATATGGACAAAAATAAGGATAATGAGCTAGAGCCCCAATCTCCTCTTAATATTGGGATAGAAAAAAAGGAATAGAGTTTAGTGGGCCACTTACACTCTCATTTGCGTCGATTAAAAAAGCGGAGGTGGACCTTAATCACTGTACTAACCCAACCCCAAAAACAACAACTTTACTTAACCAAAATCAATTTATTTTAATGAATAAATTCCCAAATCAAACCCCAATCCTAAAACTAAAAAAATCCAGCTACACAAAACAATTACAAAACCATAGTGGAAGACTATACTGAAGATGAAAGGATTGAAGAGGTACCAAACTACTATGGTAATGAAAACTTAAGAGAAGAAAACAAAATGAAAAGAATAACACTCAACGCGTCCTTGGAGAAAAATCAAGAAATGAAAAGATGTGGCGAGAAACGTGGACTCCGGCTATTGGTGTTGCAAAGCTGAAATACCTTTGGAAATGGAACTAGAGAATGGTAAAGTGAAAGATGAGGATGAGATATGTGTGGTTGAGATAGACAGAATATAAGATAGGTTTTGTGAGAGACTGTCATAAATAATGAAAACTCGAGGTCTAGAAATAAAGTAACGGGCCATCGTATGGGCTGAAGAATAAAAGGCTGCACGATACTCATGGTTGGCCCGGACCAAAAAATTGATTTTAGGATTGGGTCAGTGGGTTAGTTTGGGCAACCCCGCTTTTATTACATAATGAGAAAATGGTGCATAAAAAAATACTAGAACAATAAGTTTAAAGTATATCGAAACTATAAGCATAAACTTAAATTGAGCACCTTCATATTTTATTGTAATCTTTATGTTTTAAAAAACGAATGTATATTTGATGGTCTATCAATTTATACATCCTTGAGTTAAATACTCAAAACATCCTTGAACCTCATTCCAGTAGAAGAGTCCAATTATTTTTTATGTATTAAAAGGTTCAGTTTATATTTGTCTAATCATCCAAATATGTTTTGTTCAATAATTTTATACCATAATATATTTTTTCTTGCAACTATAAAATTAATTTAGTCACAAACGAATTAATGTGAAGACTATCAGATTATAAAAAAAGTTACTTTGTAGTGAAGGTAATTATGTAGTATTGTCATATAATATCATTTTTTTCTAATAATATTATTGGCATGTCAAATCAAAAAATCAAAAACATATACAAATAGATATGATACTGTGAGTATGACACCAAAAAAATGACCACTGCTACAAAAAATAAACAAACTTTTATGCCATTAAATCAAATATATTTACATATTGTGACATTTATCCATATATAATTCCACATATACATATATAAATAAAGAGTGGTAATAATTTAATTTTAGCTAAAAATACATAACTAATGTTTAAACTTATATAAAAAACTATAAAAATTACTAAATATACCCCTAATATATACGGCTAACCTTTTAATAAAAAACATGTTAATAGAAAAGAAACTCAAAACAAAAATAACCCAAAACAAAAACTAAACGTATCAAACACCCTCTCTCCCCCACAATCTGGCTTCCAACAATACCTATTCACGATGTCACTTCAACACCATTGAATTACCGCTGCCATTCATGGAGCCGTAGAGCACTATCATTGTCGCATTTTATCTATCACCATCACAACCACATCATATTCTCTTTATCTCATACGATGTGAAATAACAGTAGGTTTTATCCCAAAATTTTCTCCATGAGTAAATTCTTCTAATGTTCCATATGTAGAGGTAGATGAATCACCACAGCCTTTTATATTCACCAACACTATTTCTCTATGTTTCCACAATTCACAACAATCATGGCTATGATGGAAATGCAAGATGATTCTCCCTTCCGATTATGGATGGAAAAACATGTTTTTTGCCGTGTAACACCTTCTAATACTTCTCTTCAAATACCGATTATATTTGTTTTATTGAATCTTTTTTGAGTTGTGGGAACACGCTCAATTTTGAGTTGGGGTGAGGATTCGTTGTCCTCATCTTCCTTTTTTCTTTAGCATAAAATTAAAAATTTTAGGTTAGAATTGTCATAGAATATGGTGAATGTCCCTATTGAGCATGTTTGTAATTAATTCAATGATAGTAAGTAGTATGTGTCTGAATAGTGTCACATACCTGTTTTGTATGCATGCATAAAAATAGGAAGTAAAAGTTAGAGAATATTAATAAGCAATGCGAATTAAGTGTCAAGTTAAATTTTAGGGAGATTTGAGTGGAATATAGAACGTGAGGTCCAAAATTAGTTGATAACCCGCTTAATTTATGAACTAAAAAGTGAAAAAGTAACGAAATCTAGAAGTTAGAAAAATGAAAAAGACATGTCATTTCATATAAGTTACTTGAAGCCTTTTAGCTTTCTCACCTGTTTATTAGAATATATTGTTATCCACCATAGCCCCTCTGAGCCTTTCTAAAGCCTTTTATTAACCATATTACAAGACACACCCCTTAGTTTATAGAAATTATCCATATTACCCTCACTCAAATTGAAACCCTGAGACAAGTTGTTTTAGAGCTCTAGTTTGGGGTAGTGAGTTTTATCATTAAGAAATAATGGGAGTGGGAATTGGATTGTACTTGTAATATTATCGATGATGAGTTATTTATAACCCTTTGCCGGGGTAAAAAAAATATATTTGTGTAAAAGAAAAGAAATTTGAGTTAAAATGGAATGCTACCCCGAATAAAAAAGGGAGTCATAGCCAACTTAGAGAAGACAATATGTGAAAAAGATTGAATATGATTTTGTCCGATAAAGTGGAAAGTGTTATGTAATCAACATGATTAGTTATAGTCATTTTAAGTTAACTAGGTGGATTCTGAAATGGTGTTTGGTGGATGGGGTCATTGGAAAGGCAAGTTGAAATCAAATTAGCCAATTATTTGTAATCTATAAGCTTCAAGATGAACTTTTTCTTGGATCTTGATACTTGGATTGATATTGTTGTTATTGGTTTATTCTTGACATAATTCTTAGTTGTACAATGAATGCTGGATTTATCTATTAATAGATTAAATGAGATCGCTTCAATCTCGAATTTCATAGTATCCAAATAGTAATATGTAATTATACTTAAAAGAGTAGTTTTTTTTATCTCTAACTCATACTCTCTTTTAGCTTGGTGTTTTGTGACTAATCCAATCTTGTAGACTATTTGCTGATAATTGTGCATCATATTCAAAAATGGCACATAAGAAAACATTCGTTAAGTTTGTTTATATAATTTTGTTGGTTTTATATTTGTGATGTAACAGTTTCTTTTATAATAAATAGATAAATTTATTCTCCCTCTTCTTTCCCTTCTTCTTGTATGATATGAACTTCCTGGTCCTTTGACTTGAGACTTAGATTTTGATAAATAGTTTTATATAATGGACTTGGTTCTTTAACTGAATTACATTATTTGTTTAAATATCATACTAGGGGGATTGTTTCCACTGGATGGTTTTCCTACGTCAATGAGGTAAAACACGCGATTTGAGATGCTGGTGCATTTTATGTTTACATGAATATTATGCCAGTTGTGAAAGAAATGGAGAGAATCATGCGTAACAAATTATTAGTTTAATTATTGGTTTATGACACTATGCAGATTGGTTACAGTTATTTTAATATACAAATAGGTGGAATTCTCAAAAGTTGTTTTGCGATAGAGTTTTTGGTAGGGTAAGTAGAGACATATGAGACCATTCTTTGTAATATATAAGCTTTTTCTTGTAATCTTTAATTGAATCATGATACTTGGATTGATAATTTTTATTATATGTTTTATAACGAAAAGACTCTCAGTTGAAAAGACTCTCAATTGTAAAATGATTTTCATTCCTTTTAAAGTTTAGTTAGACAATCTCATGGATACTACATTGGTTTTCAAATTATTGATTGGAAGATATTCTATATAAGTATTACTTTTTCTTTGCATCAAATTGTGTGTTTTTAATACTCATAGGGTAAAAAAATTTATGTAGTTTTTTCTATAGGGATAATAATGTCAAGATGGTCTCTTATTATTTTTACCACGTATATGTATTTGTGGCTTTCGAATACCCAACAAAATCAAATCACGATGTTTTTTTGCTTTGCAATTTCTTTCCATTATTTGGTTTTGGTGTGTTAAATATGGATGTGTTATATTTGAAACCACAGGTATCATCTGTTGGACCCTATGCCACGGTCTTGATGATGTGTCTTAGGTCATGGAGTTCGGTAAGGACCCTGATTTTGCACACCATTGTAACGGTTTCTCTGTCGTGCGGTCCATCAAACTGATCATGCGGTTTACCGCATGAATCTTCTATTCATGACCCTGTCCCGGTCTAGCACGACTGACTATACTATTTGATGGCTCTGGGCCGTTTTCTTGAACTGTGTGACGGTTTTCCTCGTGCGGTGCACTAGAGCACCCATACGGTATACCGCACAAAAGCTCTGATTGACACCTTAGCTTCGGCATTAAACCTGATTTATCCAACCATTGTGACGCTTTTCGGGGTTCTGGTGCACTACATGTATGGTGCGGCGTAGCGCATGTACATTATCCTTTTTGCCAATTTTTCTCATTTCTTCTCCCTGACTCAATTTCTTAAGAACCTTCTTGTGTCTCCTTATGTGTGATAAAAAAAACCACCCCTAAAGATAGGGACACTAACCGAAAGTGTACGGGTCGTTTCAAGTAATATGTTAATCATACGGATTTCGTTCTCAGGGACGGATAGTTATGACTATGGTGTTTATCGAAAATGTAGGATTACTTGGAAATAACGAAATAGAAAAAAAAATTGTTTTGGTTTTAACTTATAGCTAAGAAATGCAATAAAACAAAATTAACGAAAATATTAACTGGAAATAAATAGGTGTGGACGCAAATATGAGATATGTACTTGAGTCTCGCAAGGGATCTACCTAAGTTACTACAAATAATGTCTCTGTTTAAGGTCTAAGCTGATATTTGTGTACTAGTCGGGACTCTAATATCTCTTAGCCCTATGTCGGGTGGAACTATGAGCTTTCCTAAAGTACTATAAACCCCTCCCGGGTGATTATATCTTCTCTCGAATATGAAACTTCTTACCTCATTGTCTACGTGATTAGTCAAGCTTGACGGTCAATAACGGACATCACACGTCTATTACGTATGTATGTAATCAAACCCATGTCAAATGATCACTAGCCACCTAGTGAATAACCTAATTACCAAAACCTATTCCTAATTATTTAGAAAAATAATAGTAAATAAGCATGCTGTAGTACAAAATACTCAACTTAAATTAAAAAATAAAATCCAAAATTTGGTAAAATAGTAATTGCATAAACTAGGGTGTAAACCATTATTGTGATTCTCAAGTACTAGGAAATTTAGCTCATATTCAAACTACAACATGAAAATAAAATAAAAGTATTAATTATCATAAATTACATAAATAAAATAAATGACCTAATTAAGGTGTTGGATTCAGCTGCTGTTGTAAGAATGGGAAGAACCATTTGACCTGAAAATCAAATTTTAAATCTTATTTTTCTTAATTTTTTTTTGTTTCCAAGAATCAATTTAGTATAATTATTAAAAGAAATTGATTCAGATTTTGAATATGGTATATCTATTGAAGAGAAATGCATAACAAATGATTCCAACACCTTAAAAATGGATCTTAATGACAAACAATGACAATGAAATGATGAACTAATTAAAAATATAAAGAATATATTATTATTATAATGACTTATTAGTTTATATGTTATAGTGATGCATCACAATATTTCATATATTTTATGTGGGAATTCTAACAAGGATAATATCATATATTTCATTTAACTATATTATATAATTATTAAGAAAAAAAGAAAGTTTTACAAAGATAATTTTTATTTTTTCTTTTTTTGAAATGTTATGACTATTAATCTAATATGTAAAAAAATACTAAAACCTAATAAAATTACCCTATATTTTAGTGAGATTAGTACCATTTATCATCGAAAAATCATCACCGAGACTTCAATTTAGTAGATAATCAGAAAATTGTCATAAGAACAACATATAGTAACAGTTTTGGAGAGATTTTAACATAAACAAATCAACAAAATATAAATATAATATTAAATTATATAATCAGATCTTTAATATAATAAAGAATTTATATTCATTCTTAATTGTATTTACACTTTTTTGTTCATAGAAAATTAGATTGCAACTAAAAGCTAATAATTTATAAATCTTTTAAAAAATTTACTTAAAATCCATTTGAAAAATTGACGAAGATGTATTTGTTCTTGTTTTTTCATCTTCTCCTTCATCCATGAAAGATATTATTATCATTTGGGGCTTGAGTTTAAACTTAATTGAGGTGCTGTTAAAACTTTTTATTTAATATATAAGTCACAGAAAAAAGGTTTTATATAGTTATTGTGGTGTTTTATATAAGAGATAATATGCAGGGTGGGCCTTTGTCGAAAAAGAAAATTAATTAATTAGGCCCCACAATTTTTTTGTTACTTAGGGCCCCAAAAACCCAAAGCCTTGTTATAAAAATATTATTGAAATCCAATTTCAATACTATTCTAATTAGATTCATTGGTTCTCTCTATATAATACATGAAAAGAAAATTTTTCTTTGTTAAAATAAGTCAATCTACCGTATAAAAGAATTAATGAAAAAAAAAGAAAAAAGTGTGTTGCTATTGTCTTATGGTGGAGTAAAAAATAATTGTATATCAGATTCTAACAAGTTATTTATTTATTTTTTAAAATTTTGTTAATTTGATTTTTTTAATGTGATATCAATTGTGTATGTTTTATTATATTTTAATTAAGTTTCTTTTTTTATTTATATAAATTTGTTAATAATTTAATTTTATAAATTATATTTATATTATTTAATTTTTTTACGTATCTCCTAAATTCTATGTTTTTACATATAACTAATTACAATTTATTGAATTATATATATATATATATATTGAATTAGTTAAATAGTGTATTTTTATTGGCTACTAATCTTTGTTTAAGTAAATTAATCGATTTTTTATTCATCGCTAATAATGATATCAAATTAATTTTTTATTAAAAAATATTTAACTGGTTTACAAAAGACATAAGAATAATAAGTAATATTTAAAATACTAAAAAAATTAATGAATTAAAACTATATAAGTATTATAATTTAGTAATTTAATTAATTCAATATTAAATAAATAATAAAGTTATATTTTATGTTAAAAATTAACTTCTAGTCTATTTTTACTTTTGAATATTTATAATTTGTAAATATAATATCTAATTAAAAAAATTTATACAGTGCAATAAAAAAAATAAAAGTGATTATAATAAATAACAATGATTAATTTTTAAGCAGCAAATTAATTTAAATGGGGCGAAAAAAACATATGTATGTATATGACAGAAGGAAAAAACAAAAAGAGAAAGATTTAGTTTGATCTCAAGTTGAAAATATTTTTAAATTCTTTCAAATTAATAAACAGTCAGAAGAATTGGTCTCTAATAAAGATATGATTAATGAAGATCATAACACAAACGGAGATTTAGCGAATGAAAATTATGGTCAGTTTGAAATTTTCAAAAATGTTGACGTAGATGATTTGGAAAACAAAAACAATTGGCAAGGTGTGAATGTAGCTAGTCAATATACATTCTATGTTCACTACATAGTGAGACACATGACATAAAATCGCTAATATATTCAAACTTTTGAAATATAGTATATTGCTTTTGTTGTATGTTGTTCAAGAATAGAGGAGCTGGTACTCAGTTCGATAATGATGGGATAGAAGATTGGTGAATATTGATAAGACGATTAAATGTCACGATGCATGAAAAATGGATTGAATTAGAGATGAGATTAAAGAAAAATGAAACTATTCATAAAAGCATGCAAGAACAAGTCAACCGAGAAAAGAAGAATTAAATAGAGTATTATAAAGAATATTTGGCATGGTGAAAAGTTTTACAAAAAACAATATAGAATTTTCGCGGAGATAATGAGAAGATTTATTAAGAAAATAAGGAAATCTTTTTAGGCCTAACTAAAATATTTGTTGAATGAGATTTGTGATGGAAGAACATGTTCGGCATATTGAAAATAGTGAAATACAATATCATCATCTTGGTCATATGATGCAGAACAATATGATACAAATGTTAGCATGTGAGATCAAGCTTATGATATTTATAAAAATATAAAAAGCAAATTATTTTTGATTTGATTCTCTTAAGGAGGCAAATTTTTCGAAGGGGATAGTTATTTTTTTGATTTGATTCTCTTAAGGAGGTAAATTTTTCTTTTCGAATTTTATAATTTTTTTTCAAGTATGGATGTAAATTATTTAATTTTATATTTTGTATCTTTTCTAGCCAGGGACCGTGGGAAAAATATTTTTTTATAATTTTTTCTATTCCAACGAGGAACGGGGGACTTAATTTTTATTTTTAGATTTTTTTTTTAAGGGATGAGAGGGGTTAGGGCAAGTTTTATCGTTTTTTCATTTTTAGTAGGGGTTGGGGGTAAAAAAAATTTAATTTTATCCCATCTACATTATAAGAATGGGATGAGATATGTGCCATCTCTATTCAATACTTGAGATGAGATTTTCTTGTCACTCCTATTGCGATGGAATTTGTCCCATTAAGATTTTTGAAAATCCAATAATAGGAAAATAAGCATTTTTGATAAATTATTAATAATTTAATATGATAGTTTTCGTCTATAATTTTTTTTATTATAATACATAAATTGAAGACTTTATCAACAGTAAACAAGAAATAAAAGTATCTTTGTAGATTGTGAATATGATGAGATTGGTCCTACCAGAATTGAAATGGAATTTTTCAACTCAATGCTAAGTTTGACATAAGATTTGTCTCATCTCTATAACTGAGAAAGAGATTGTCCTATCTCCTTTCTAAGATTGAGATGTGTCTCATATTCAAGTTTAGTTTGAGATGGAATTTATCTTATATCTATTCTAATATTGAGATTAAATTTGTCACGTATCTAATTTAAAAACTATGTTGGAATACCTTCCATTTTTATTCTAATACTAAGATGAGATTTGTCTCGTCTTCAATCTCAAGTCTGAGATAAAATTTGTCTTATTTCCATTATACGATTGAGATTGGACCTATCCCCTCTATTATTTGTCTCACTTCTATTATAAATTGAAATTGTATTTGTCCCTTCTCTAAAGACTAGAGTTTGGAGTGCTTTTTTATACAATACATAGATTATATCTGGGGAGCAGAAAATAGATCAATGAAAGAACTCACTCTCAGATAGCAACTAAGGGAAACTTATATAAATGAATCTAAAGGACTCCATGTTGCTGTGAAGCAAAACAATATTAAGGAAATACCCTTAATAGTTAAAGTCTTTGATTTACATTATTCAAAAGTATCTCGAAATTATTCATTATATTATGTGCTATTAAGGTTCTTTTATTTACTCACATATGGTCTAATCTTAATTTCTTTACCCTAAAATATTACTTAACCCTATAAATTATATAGCTTAATTGAATTAAACCCTAACCCAACTTCATTTAGATATATCATCACACTAATATATCTTCCAACATCCAAGGACTATTCACAGATGGTAACCACAAGCAATCATTATCTCAATATCATCTCTTAACCCTCTTTTTTATATTATGTTTCTTATGCAGAGCACTGGCCTTCCACATCTTAGATCTCCGTGAAAAGTGCACTTTTTAATTTATTATCTAAGATCTCCTTACAAAACACTATTTTATTTCTTATCTCAGATCGTTGGCCACGATATTTCAATTAAAATTTCAACAACAAAGGTATTTTTTCAATTCTTATTTTTTTGTTAATAACATAAATATTTTTTTAGCAAAAACTCAGTTCTAATAAATATTATATATTTTTTCATTTCATGTTTATTTTTTACAATTAGAAAACTATTTAGAATTAGAAATAAGATTAAAATAAGAAAGTGAGTTTTTTCATCAAGAAAAAATAGTGTCAAATATGTTTTAATAGAGGTTACACTGGTAATTTTTATGTTTGTGATTCCCATGGTTTCCAGGAGGTGGAGAGATCATCCTGAAGAGAAAAATAGAAAAACCAACGAAGGTACCAATAAAGAGTCTGGAATATCTCATAATAGGTAAAAACATAAACTCCTCATACAGTGAGCATATTTGTGGTTGATATATAGAGTAACTATGAATACAATTTTGTGTGTAGATCCTACCAAAAATCAGAGTTGATGAAATGATGGATAACTAACTACTTCAAATGTGGTTTGAAGAGAAAATGCAAGAGAATCTATATTAGAACACACCTGAATTTCCCTATTTTTCCTCTTCCTCGTTAAGCTCGTAATTACCCCAAATAACTCCTTAACCTTCTCATAATTTTAATATTGACCAATCAAAACTCATCTCTCACCATCAACAATCGAAAGAACCCATATAACCTAAAAACTCATCTCTTTTATTTACCCATTATTTTGAATGAAAAAAACCAAAAGAAATTTCACCTTGCCACAAGCGATATCTTGTTCTCTCTTCACACTCACCTCCTCACCAAGCGGACTTGGCTACGCCATCAATCGAAGAGCCCGAATAAGGTAATAAATTAATTTGAGTGTAACATATTTCTTCACACTCACCTTCCCACAACTCTCCTTCACAAGAAACCCGCCGCCCCGTGACCATTCTCCACCGTCAACAATCGAAGAACCCAAATTAAGGTAAAAAATTAATATTTACATTGAAAGCCCTCAAAAAATTATTGGTTTGGTTAGCCTAATAAGCAACTATGATCGTTGGATTCTCTTATCTACTGATTTCTCAAATTTTTCGATTTGATTATTATATTTTGCAATCTCTTCACACTCACCTTCCACCGACCATTCTCCACCATCATCAATTAAGGTAAAAAAATTTAATATTTTTGTGGGTTAATTCACATCCATTCTCCACTCACAACTCTTCATCAGACATATGATGAGGTTATATCACATCTGTCCCAGGTTAATTCAGAACTCATTGTACAATTTCTAATAATGTAAGAATTTTATTTAATTACTGTAAATTTATATAATTTCAAAGGTTAAAGCTGTGGCGAGGAGATGGAAATTGGATTTCTCGAACTTGGTTTTCATTTCAGCCAAAATGGGATTGACAAGATATACCAATAATGCCCAAGGTATAAAAAATTAATCGAAACAAATTTTATTCATTTATTTTACAGTAAAAATCGCATTTTAACATTTATATATGCATGAAAGATACGCAATTATGTGTAATTGCATGCCAAAAGTTGGTTCACTTGGACTTGATATGATGTTTCGAACATCTACGGTTCATGTATTGTTTTTTAATACAATATATTCAATATATTTTGCAGTAATTAATGAATAAATAATTTTTATTTTTTCAGGTGAATCTAGATCTTAATTCTCATACCAGAAGGTGATAACAGAACTTGGTACAAGACTCATGCACCTGAAGATCAACAATGCACTATATTGATGCTTCTTGCATGTGGAGCTCTCGCTTTAACGTATCCTTTAAGTTAATTTTATCGAATAAATAAGTAAAATTCTCTCTGATTTTTATACAGGTATATGCTATTCCCTAATACAGGGAGAGGCAGTGCAATTTTTGATAATATAGGGATCGGCAGTGCAATTTTTTATAATATAGGGAGCAGAAAGAAACTAGCCGGGTTTTGATAGGAATAAAGAAGAAGAAGAAGAATGAAGCTTCGGTTGCCAACTGAAGATCATATTACCTTTATACCTCCTGCACATATTCTTTTTGCAGGTAATTATATATATAATTACACATTGTATTTCCAGCTTTTATGATGATAGTTCCGGCTTAAATCGCTCTCCTGTCCACTGTCCACACTCACCTTCTCACCTTAAGTCGCCGCCACTACCTGTGACCATTATCCAGAAAACCGCCGCCACTACCCGTGACCATTCTCCACCGTCAACAATCGAAGAACATAATCGAAGAAACACAATTGAAGAACCCAAATTAAGATAACAAATGCGCTGAAAATAGCAATTTTATTTTTCGAGTGAACAACAATCGAAGAACCCAAATTAAGGTAACAAATTAATTTAATTTTAACCTAATCTCATCACTAAAGCCTTTCACTTAATGAGAAGTGATGCGCTTAAAGCCTCAATTTTGCTGTTGAGGTTATACTGCATTTTTCTAATCGTTTTTATTAATGCTGGAGCATCAACAATAAAAGAACCCAAATTAATGTAGGAATTCGATTTATTAATACTGCATTTTTTTAATTTTTTCTGAATTATCCAACCTATGCCGCTGAACAAATTTCGGGTAACAAATGGTGAATCATATTGCTGCACAGATTCTTTGACTTGAGGTCTTATTAGTAGAGAATAATATTTAGCTTATATGATTAATATATTTGATTTTTATGGTCTTTTTAGGTGTTTCTGATAAGTGGTGTTCTTATTATTGACGAATCAACGGTTTATCTAGGCTTTTCATTTGAAGTGAATGCTAATCCTTCTCTGGAGTTGAGGTATGCATTACTGAACAATAGTGTTGTCAAATATCTGTTGGAGTAGCAATATTTTTGAATTGTTTTGCAGGAAAAATCTGTTGAATGTATGAATCTTATTTGCTTACACTTCAAATAAAAAGCCTAAAAGGTTATACACGAACATGTGATTATACATGTATTTTGAAGTGAATGCTTATACAAGAACAAGTGGTTATAGATGTATTTTGAGCATCAATCTTATTTGCTTACACTAAAAGGTTGATGTATTTAGTTAGCTGGATAAGGTTTTATATAGATGTGTAGATGAATGCTCAAAAGCGCAGTATGAGGAACTAAAAATCCTCCACAAGAAAGTACAGTCATAAGGTACAATTTTTTAATCTTAATCACTTGGTTTAATTTTTATGGATTTGATAAACGAAAATTTGTTTTTTAATTCCAGTTATTGTGTAAATTACGATGAGACGATTGCTAAAAGATGGGAAGAAGATGTGAGTCTTGATTTGTTGAGATGGAGAAAGGGGCCTGATTTGATCAAGCATTGCATTGATTTGATTTGATTTAGTTAGTTATGTCATTTTATTATAACTAGATTAGGATAGATAGACATTTCAGTAGGACTATTGTATTTCTATTTTATTTTATTTCTGAAATTGTCAGATTTGTAGATATTGTCTCTCTTTGAATAGTCGGTGGATAATTTGTCTTTTTATTCACCAGTATGAAGTTATGAAACTTTGATTGGATGCATTTTTTTAAGAATTTCAATTTTACATTGCTTAAAATTTTAAAATTTTAATAGTATTTCTTCAAACGTTATAGCATCATGCCGTGTACAGATATTTTTAATCCAGATTTCATGGATTTTGTTTCAGTTATCAATTCTGAAATTTCTTATGTAATGTATTGTTTGGATTCATTTTTTAAAGTAAAGAAAGGAAATGATAGAAATAAATTTTCCTTTCCTTTGTTTGAATTCGATTTTTAATTAAAGGTAAGTAATTCAATGGATTTCAGAATCCTTTCTTTTCCTTTAAAACGTCAGTTATTTAATCCTCCCATTTGGAGTCATTTCAAAGGAAAGGAAATGATTTTTTTATTTAAATGTCACAACTAACCTTATAATTTTAATATAATAATATTTTTATATAACACATAAGAGTATAAAAGTATTTTTATGTAAAATAATCCTTTCTTTTTCTTTAATAATGTGAATCCAAACAAGTGTTTCCTTAATCAGTTACTTTCTTTTCCTTTATTCAAATTTTTATAATCCAAACACGGTTATCACTTTCCTTTCCATTCCTTTAATATTTTTATATTCCTATCGTTTCCTTTCCTCTGATAATCTGAATCCAAACAATGCATAACAGTTAGATTTTGAAATGTATTTAAAGTAGAAAAGAAAGACAAAAACATAGTTAAATCTTAAGTGATATACTGATATTTTGAATTAATTAAACATGAAAATCTAACTATGTTTTTACTCCTCTTATTTAACTGTTACATAAGCAAAATATATATTTAAATCTAAAGTGATATACTCTTCTTATTCCTTATTAGAGCTATGAAACAGAGGGACTAATGGATTTGAATATCTCCCAAGCTACTCCTCTTATTTCTTATTTCCAAGCAAAGCTATAAAGAAAAAAAAGTTAGAATTGACAACTAATCAATATGTGTCGTATAAAACTGTAATGTACATACATATGTTAAATATTTATAATCAATTTATTATCTTTTACAATATCTTAAATTTATATTTTATACTTTATCTTTAACAAAAATACATTATCTTAGTTTAAATATAAACTACATTATCTTTGTTTTATAAACCGGATTATCTCTTAAGTAACTCAAAATAATTTAACTCTACCTTTTATTCCCTCCAAATATAAATGAAAAACTTAAATTCCCTCCAATTTATATTAGCTCAATTTTATATATCATAAAAAGATCATTTTTTGTATATTATTTTTTTAATTCCTATATTTTTATGTGTTTTTTGTTGTTACATATATTTACACCATTGGACCGTCTGTTTCATAGCTCTAATAAGCATTATGCAGTAATGGATGCAAAATAATATATATTTTAAGTTCATTGCACTATAAGGCCCTATATTTTGTGAAAAAACAACCACAGAACCTTAAATTAGGCGAAAAATCATATTTCTTTATTTATTTGCACTATAGGGTCCTGAATTTTGTAAACAAACAACCACATGTCCTTAAATTATGTGAAAATCATATATCTTAAGTTAATTGCATTAGAGGGTACTGTATTTTGCAAAAAATGCACTCTAGGTCCTTATATTATACAAAAAAATTCAGTATTTATACTTAATTGCACTATAAGGCCCTATATTTTGTGAAAAATAAACCATAGAACCTGAAATTAGGCGAAAAATCATATCTCCTTAGTTATTTGCACTATAGGGTCCTTAATTTTGTAAGAAAATCACTCCAGGACCTTAAACTATACAAAAATCATATATCTTGAGTTAATTGCATTAGAGGGTCCTGTATTTTGAAAAAAATGCACTCTAGGTCCTTATATTAAACACAAAATTCAGTCTTTATACTTAATTGCACTATAAGGCCCTATATTTTGTGAAAAATAAACCACACGACCTTATATTATTACAAAAATCATGTCTCTTGATTTATTTGCACTATAGGTCCTGAATTTTGTAAAAAATGCACTCCAGGACCTTAAACTATACCAAATTCATTTATCTTGAGTTAATTGCATTAGAGGTCCTGTATTTTGCAAAAAATGCACTCCAGGTCCTTATATTATACTTAATTGCACAATAAGGAACTATATTTTGTTAAAAATAAACCACAGGACCTTATATTATTAAAAATTCATATCTCTTGAGTTATTTGCACTATAGGGTCCTGAATTATGTAAAAACTGCACTCTAGGACCTTAAACTATACAAAAATCATATTTCTTGAGTTAATTGCATTTGAGGGTCCTGTATTTTGCAAAAAATGCACTCCAGGTCCTTATATTACAAAAAATTTAGTCTTTATACTTAATTGTACTATAAGACCCTATATTTTGTGAAAAATCAACCACATGACCTTATATTATTACAAGAAACATATCTCTTATGTTATTTCCATTATAGGTCCTGAATTATGTAAAAAAATGCACTCCTAGGACCATAAACTATACAAAAATCATATATCTTGAGTTAATTGCATTTGAGGGTCCTGTATTTTGCAAAAAAAGCACACCAGGTCCTTATATTATACAAAAAATTCAGTATTTATACTTAATTACACTAACCCTAAATTTTGTGAAAAATCAACCATAAAACCTTAAATTGTGCAAAAAATCATATATCTTGAGTTACTTGCACTAAAAGGTCTAGGACCTTAAACTATACAAAAATCTCAATCCTTGTACTTAATTGCCCTATAGGGACATATATTTAGTAAAAACTGCACTACTGGATGCAAAATTATCGATATTTTGAGTTAATTGCACTATAAGGCCCTTTAATTTCTAAAAAAATGTAATCAAAATAAAAATATAATTGGATATTTACTGCAAAGCAATCGAAAAAATAAATTAAAAATAAAACATATTAAAATTGTTACCTGATATTAGATTACATGGATATTTACTGCAAAACAATCGAAAAAGTGCAGTATATGACCAATTTGCTCACTTCCCTGTATTCTCAATCATTACTTCTCATATGGTGAAGGCTTCCAAAAGTTATATATAATCCCTTATCATACGGTGAAGGCTTCCAACAATGATGAGATTGAGTAAAATATAATACAATTAATTAGTGTTTCAATGATAAGGGAAAAAATTAAACTAAAGAATTACGTAATTTATAATTAATACCTGGGTTTGTGAGAATAAGGAATTAGGGAAGAAGAAATGCTAAAATAAAAATAGCACGTGCAAGGTTAATGTTTTTTTACGCGGTACACAAATGATATTTATTGGGTTTAATAGAAAAAAATTAAAAAAGCAATTTTTTTTATACCAGAAAAAGATATAAAGCAAACGGGATTTTAGTTGGATTAATTAAAAAAACATTGTAAAAAAAATACAAATAATTTATTAAATAATAAGATATTTTCTATATATATATATTTTGATATAAAAATATTTAAAAAGTTTGATAATTAAATAATACAAATATTATTAAAATAATTAATTACTATTTGTGGTATTTAATATATCTGAATTTTATTATAAAATTGTAAAATCATATTTATTATTTTTTAATAAACTAACAAAAATTCTGAATATTTTAATTAGTAACCGTATACTATTTGAGTAGTTTGAAGATAATATTTTCCATTTCGAATACTCATTTAAAAAAAGTACATTATACAAATATTTACATATAAATTTTCAGATTCATAGTTATTTTTTGCAGGCTAAAACAAAAAATAATATGGACACATTCGAAATGCTAACTAGGACTATAACAAATTCATACGATGAATATGGTGAAATCGATAATATAAC
Organism: Nemophila menziesii; assembly: GCA_029959085.1. Lineage (NCBI taxonomy): Eukaryota > Viridiplantae > Streptophyta > Magnoliopsida > Boraginales > Hydrophyllaceae > Nemophila > Nemophila menziesii. The sequence goes on along the minus strand of JARWIR010000011.1, from coordinate 35,889,332 downwards.
CCTTTTATGGTTTGAATTCACTGCCGATTCAATGGATTCAAATAAAAGTGTACTTGATCACATTAAACGAAAGGAAGAAAGTTATTATTCCTTTAGGAGTAGTACAAACGTTCCTTTAGATTTGCCCTCCTTGCTATATGTCATAGTTACCACGCTTCCTCAAGATTGACCAATAACATCTATTCTGCCCAAACTCAAAAATATGGATAAATTAGAAGATTTAAAAGTTTTATTTGATGATATTGAGTTTACTATGCAAGCGGATTTAACCCATGCTAACATGGAGCAGGCTACCTAACAGATGAATTTTAGTAATTTATAAATGTAATAGGTTTTAGGGAGTGGATTTTAATAAGTTAGTCTAGATTCGACAATAAATTTTAGTGTATTCATTTGCAACTTTTTCATGAATAATCGTTTTCAGTGAGTCATTTGTAATAAATTGTTCTTGATTTGAAAATTATTAAATTGTATTGTAGAACTATTTTTTTATATATTGAAATAAATTAGTTGACATTATTAAAATTATACTTACATGGCATCATTAAAATTATACTTACATGTGTCGTATTTTAATATATGTTTCACTAGAACAATGGCTTCATTTGTATAATATGTAATTTAGATTTGTCATTTTATTTACCAAATGTTAATAAATCCTCATATGTTCAGATTATTTGTCTATCAAATGACGAGCGTATCGAAAAACAAAAACAAGGTCTCAGAAATGAGTACATCCCGAGTCCAATAAAAAACAAAAGTTCGCGGACCTCAAGTAAGCCTATAATTTCACTTTTTGATTTGTTTAATAATGCTTTATTAGACATAATTTACTTTTTTCCTTTTTAGTCCATTGTGTATGAATTTATTTAAACTAACTAGGATTTTAACATATTAAATAGAAGTTATAAAGGCCGCTATAACTAATCCTGTTAAGTATAAGTAATAATCTTAGATATAAATAACGTTGTTAAATATAAGTAATAAAGTAATATGTAGATAATTATATTAAAAGAACAAATAAGCGCAACAAAATTTCTAAAAAATAAAAGGGAGACATTGTAGTTCTTAACTTGATAACATGTTTCCCAATCCAAGACAACTATAGACCGATACATTCCCCATAGGTCTTAACGTCGTCAATTAATTCTAACTTCGAAATTATACCTTGGTATTCCGTTTCAATATATGAGTATATTAAACATACCATATACTATCTCAAAGGGTTTTATACCAAAACTAAATATAAAAAATATTTTTTAACAATTTCAATTAATTATTTTTCTAATATAAAATCAAGGTACCAGAAAATACTCAAAGTATATCTAAACAAGGGCATAGAAAAAGACAGTGTGAACCCAGTTTCTCCACTTTATCAAATACACCGACCCAAGACTCGGATTTTCCCCTCCAACTCCATTGGAGAATACCATGTTTCGACTCATCCAAATACATTTACTCACTATCGGAGTTCCCCATCAACCACTTATGGTGAAATGCCATTTTCCCCACTTCCAACTACACCTACTCAACACCACGGTCTTCACTCAAATTTTAGGACAATGGTACACTATCTAATTCTTTAGTTCGTTGCCTAAAGATGTCTTCAATATACAGAAGATTCTAACATGTATGTCTAATTACAATGTAAAGGTACATGTTGATAACTTTATATCTTGATCACTATTATCCCATCAGAATCTAGAGAACCAAGAAAAAGGATTTCATGTTTCTCCTATCCTTTCGAACACTTTGCTAATGGTAAACTCTCTACTCCAATTTTATCCATTATGTGTCAATTTGTTGACACAATATAATTCTAACATGTACTAATAACTACAAATTATAGGTGCATGATGATAGTTTTATATCCAGAGCTTTATTATCCCGTCAAGGGATTGTAAATCAAGAGATGGAATTTCATGTTTCCCATCTTCCAGATACCCTCACTCAACAACCAAGATTCCTCCCAAACACGTCACTAACGGTATACTATTTAACCTTTTAACCGATTATGTGTATAATTGTTGACACTGCTCCTAACATGTAGTTTTAACTATGAATTAAAGGTACATGTTGATAATTTTATATCTAGAGCACTATTATATAGTCAGGGGCTGGAAAATCAAGATATGGAATTTAATGTTACCCCCCTTCCATATACCCGTGCTCAACATCAAAGTCTACCCTCGAACACGCCACCAATGGTATATTATTCTCTTATCTGGTCAATTTTGTATATATGTGTTGAATCTTACTATGATTTTAACGTGTATGATTAACTTGATGTTTATTATACAACTTAAAGGATTCGGTAGATAATTACATTTCTAAAAAGAGGCCAGTCAATCGAAACATCCATAAACGTGTAAGAGAAAATCATATTTCCCAACTAGCAACGGATAAAGACCAAGACAATACACATAGATCTAACCGTAGAAATTGTATCTAAATTCAAATATCGAACCTGTTATTTCGTTGCAAAATACGAATACATTGAAATCACCGATTACCGATCTAATAACACCTATGAGGGTCATGTCTCAACATCGACACAAAAAAGTAGAACAGTTTTCTCTTGGTGATATGGATGTACAATGCAAACATTGTCATGCTTTGCACTGGAAGGATGAAAAATTGTCACTTACTGGTGTTGCAAAATTCGGCAAATGTTGCTTTCAAGGAAAAATCAAACTATTGAACTAAGAACACCCCCATTAGAACTAAAAGAATTATACGATGGATGTACTGATTTGAGTAAATCATTTCGAAGTCACACGAGAGCGTATAATTCGGCCAATGCTTTTACGAGTTTGGGAGGCATCGTGCATGAATTAAAAAGAGGAAAAGGCCGTCTACATTTACGATACACGGAGAATTGCGACATAGAACTGGATCATTAATACCACAAACTGATCACAAACCCCTATATTCTCAGTTGTATATTTTTTATCCGTTAGAAGCCTTAGCCGCCCGCATTAACAGAAATGATAAACTAAATCCAGACGTATTTCAGATAATTCAAGATTGTTTGAAAACTAACAACCCATTCCCTGAGAAATTTATTCGGGCAAAAGATATCTTAAGTGAGTAAGGTAACGCGTCTAAAAATATCCCAGCATCTCTGCATTATTCTAAGGCAACCGATATAAGGAGATATAATCTTCCAACTACATATGAAGTCGCTGTGATTATACCGGGTGATGGAACTGAGATAAGTTCAATTAGAGACATTATTTTACATCTAAAAGGGGATAATAAATTTATGCTGATCAGCGAATGTCACCCATGTTACCTACCTTTACATTATGTTCTTTTTTTCCATATGGGGAGCTTGGATGGGATCCCTATTTCAAAAAATGGGATGTAAATAATAAAGAATATACCACTTTGAGGATGACTCAGGTGGAGTATTTCAGCTACCTGCTCTTTCAGCGTGATACGGAATATTCCACTATCCTTAGAGGATAAAAACGTTTTCAGGAGTTTTTGGTAGATGCTTGGGCCTCGACAGAGTAAAATAGATTGAATTACATTAAGCATAATCAAAAAAAATTACGGGTTGAAGTTTATGGCGATCTTAAAAATGCAAACATAGATGGTTTGCTTCCCAGTGATGTTGGTAAGCGGGTCATCCTTCCGTCGAGTTTCACGGGAAGTTCAAGAAATATGCACGAGATATTCCAAGATTCAATGGCTATAACCTGCTACAATCAACATCCGGATATTTTCCTAACTATGACAGCAAATCCAAAATGGCAGAGATCGTCTCCGCTCTACTTCCACATCAAAATGTATACAATAGGCCTGATTTAGTTACACGTGTATTTGACTTGAAAAAAACCAGCTATTGAAATTAATTTATGAAAAAGGTGTGTTCGGATTACAAGTTGCAAAGGTTTATACAATTGAATTTCAAAAGAGAGGTCTACCACATATGCATTTGTTGATATTCTTCGCGGGACCAGATAAAATTCGAACAAGTTTGCAAGTCGATAATTTAGTATGTGCAGAATTTCCAGATCCAGAGGATGACCTTCTACTATTTGAAACCATTGAAACCTGCATGGTTCATGGACCGTGTGGTTCTCGGAATACAAAAGCAACATGCATGGAGAATAATAAATGTACAAAGAAGTATCTGAGAGACTTTAAGGAAACCACAACGATGGATCAAGACGGATATCCAATTTATCATCGTCGTGTTGACGGTCGTGTTTATGAAGTTAGAGGTATGAGTGTGGATAATAGGGACGTAGTACCATACAATCCACACCTTTCAAAGATGTTTGATTATCACATAAATGTTGAAGTCTGTGCTGGAATAAGGTGTGTCAAGTACATATACAAAGGTCATGATCGTGCAACAATGGTGTTGGGTGAGGATGAGGTCAAACTATATCTTGATTCCAGATACATCGGACCCCATGAAGCAGCATGGCGTATATTTCGATATCATTTGCATGAAGAGTGCCCCACAGTAGTACGATTACATCTACATGTCCCGGGGGGGCATCAAGTTATGTTTGATCAAGAAGATTCAATGGATGAAATTATAAAGAGGGTAAGTGTTCAAAAATCAACCTTAACAGGAATTTTTGAGTGTTGCGCGAATAATGATTTTGCACGTAAATTTACGTACCAAGAATTCCCACAATATTTTATTTGGAATAAAAAAGACCAGCTTTGGACGGTAAGAAAGAGAGGCTTTTCTATTGGGCGTATGTACTTTGCTAGCCCTAACTGTAGAGAAAGATTTTACCTTCGTTTGTTGCTCACTGTTGTCAAAGGACCACGTTCCTTTGAGTGTTTACGTACAGGTAAGGGGCAATTGTTTGATACATTTAAGTTAGCGTGTTCAGCTAGAGGACTCTTAGAGGACGATGGCGAGTGGGTACAATGTATGAAAGAGGCTTCAAATTTGCAATCCGGATATTAGTTGAGAAGGTTATTTGCGATCATATTAACTCAATGTCACCCACTTCACCCACACGAATTATGGAGAGAGTTTTTTGTGAACATATGTGACGATCTTGCACACACGATACGTACATCATATGATATTCCCAGTCCGACCGAAAAGGACGTGGAGGACTACGGTTTATATTTAATAGAAGAATTGTTGATGGAATCGGGAAAAACTTTAAGGGACTTTCCTCCGATGCCACGATCAGTAGAGAATTGGAGCTCGGTTGTAGAAAATCGATTGATAAGAGAACATTTACAACTTCAAAGGGAAGCAAAAGATATGGATGTAAATATAAATGTTGATCGATTAAACAGTGCACAACGAAGCGCATACGATAAGATCGTTAATTCTGTGTTTAATAATAAAGGTGTGACTTTCTTCTTGAATGGAGGTGCTGGAACTGGAAAAATCTTTTTATACATTACAATTTCAATAAAATGTCGGAGTTTGAATTATTTTGTGATTAATGTAGCTTCGTCAGGAATCGCTTCTTTGTTATTGATTGGAGGTCGAACTGCACATTCCACGTTTTCGATACCGCTGAAAATTGTGGAAGAATCTGTTTGTTATAGTTCTAAACAATCCCTCCGGGCTGAGTTGATACGAAAATAAGTCTAATAATTTGGGATGAAGCTCCGATGCAAAATAGAAATTGTGTTGAAGTTGTAAAGCGAACATTACAGGATATACGGAAAAATGAGCAACCATTTGGGGGCATCACTGTTGTTCTCGAAGGTGATTTCCGACAAATTTTACCAGTTATACCAAAAGGCATACGCGAACAGATAGTGGGAGCCTCATTAAGACGTTCTTTACTTTGGAGAGAAATTCATTTGCTTACATTGAATATTAATATGCGTCTTAACAACTCAATTAACGGGAACTCTGATTTTGCCGAATTCCTAATAAAGGTGATTTAAAGGGTTCTCTTAATTTTAATAAAAAAAAATATTTAATTATATTAAAAAATTTAAGTGTTTGTTAATTATTCTAGATTGGTTCTAACCCAGAAGAATTAATGGAGATCCCAACGACAATGTGCAAGTGCACAGATTTGAACGATTTGATATCTTCGACATATCGCAACTTGCGTGACTTCGAAACTGTAACTAACACTTATCTTAATGAACGCACTATACTGTCTGCGCGAAATGATGATGTTAGTGAGATCAACAATCTTGCACTTGGTATTTTCCCTGGAACACTACACACGTATGTAGCAGCGGATAAGATGGCTGAAGAGGATGAGGTAGATAAATCTATTACGTCTCGATATCCAAATGAGTATTTAAACTCATTGAATCCGAGTGGGTTACCTCCGTTTAAATTGGAATTTAAAGTGGGTGCTCCTATCATTTTGTTAAGGAATATTGACCTGAAGGACGGATTGTATAACGACACACGGTTAATGGTTGTCATATGTTCAACACGTGTTATTGAGGCCCGCATTTTGAATGGAGATAAATCGGGTTATTTGGTATTCATTCCAAGAATATCATTGACACCTTCTAACTCAGAAATACCATTTGTGATGACAAGGAGACAATTTCTTGTACGTGTAGCTTATGCCATGACCATCAATAAGTCACAAGACCAATCTGTGAAATTCGTTGGGATCGATTTGCGAATACATGTATTTAGTCATGGACAACTATATGTTGCATTATCTAGATGCACGAGTTATGATCGCATACGTGTACTTCTTCTTGATGGTGAACAAACAACAACTAATATTGTATACCCTGAAGTTTTGATATAATGTATATTATAAGTAAGCTCACAATACGAACGATCATATCTATATATATATATATATATATATATATATATATATATATATATATATATTCTATTAAGTCATTATATTGTAATTAATATATAATTGATATTATTATACAGGTTTCACACAAAAATAAAAGAATCGAAATGACTATTTACACAAGTCGAGCAATAAACCGTTCTCCAATTTTGCGTCAAAATCCACAACTCATGAATGTCATAAGTGAATAATCTTATAACCAGTACTTAGTTCGATGGTGTATGTTTTTTAGTAATATACTCTTGCATTTATTTGTAGGTACAATTTCTTCGTACAAAAAATATGATTGTAACAGTAAGGGACGAGGAGGAATTATATCGCATAAGATACCAACAAGTAAGATAATAAAAACTCTTATTTCTAATTTTTTTCCTAATACAAGTTTGTTGCTTCGAATAATAGTTTATTTAAATTATATTTGTAGCATTGGAAGAAAATCATGCATGATGACTGGATAAAAAGAAAACGCTTAGCTAGATGGAATCTCAATCACATGGTAAAAATTCACATAAATTTAACACTAATGTATATCATATTTAATTATGAACTAATCTTCTATACTTTTCAATTGAACAGGTTGTCATTCAGGTTCCCCACATTGGACGATATGTGTATGTTGACACAACGACATTTTGTAGAGTTATGAGATCTATGCATGCAGATTAAAACTTAATTTTATACGATCCACACGTTTCGATTCTGTTGCTTTTTAGTTATTTTTTGTATTTTAACTTATTTATTGGTTGTTTGATAGATTATACACATATTTATGGTTTATTTGAATCTTATAATCAATTTTTTCATATCGTTTCTGTATACAATCTACCTATAATTTTAGATTTACATATTTAAAACAAATAAATTTTAAGCATTTGCTATGAAAAAACGAAAAATGAACAATTAATTGGAATATTATTTTTCGAAGTGCCTTTAGGCACGGGCTACACATAGTATTACTACAAGTAAGCAAGAAAGCTATGAGTTGGTTAATACTTTCTCATTTCTTTTTGCTTTTCATTAATAATACTTTTTAATATATTTCTCACAACAAGGAAATATTTAAGAAACAAGGAAGTGGTGGGGGCATAGAAGTTTTGTGAAGAACATGGCACTATGGGCAACCTTTGAAGAAATGAATGTGTTTAAAAAGATGCTACATAAGTCTCATTATATGCCTCTGATAATGTACAAAGAAATCGATCGTGAAGGCTTAGCTATTTGGAGTATGGTGACTTTTGTAGTTGAAATTTCTATATCACTTTAATTAACTAAGGAAAAAAAAAGTTCTTCAAGGAAAAAGAGAAACATAAATTCAAGTATAAAATAAGGGTGGATTGGTTAATATTTATTCTAGTGTTGGAAGTTTCTAACATTGTCTCAAAGTTTACCCAGTTCAAAGCCCTCACTAATGTAAGAGTAACTATGAATACAATTTTGTGTGTAGATCCTACCGACATTAGAGCTAATGAAATGATGGATAACAAACTACTTTAAATGTTGTTTAAAGAGAAACTGCAAGAGGATACTACTACAAGTAAGCAAGGTAGCGGTGGGGGAATAGAAGTTTTGTGAAGAACATGGCATTGTGGGCAACCTTTGATGAAATGAAAGTGTTTATAAAGATGCCACATAAGCTTTATTACATGCCTCTGTTGAAGTACAAAGAAATCAATCGTGAAGGCTTAGCTATTTGGAGTATGGTGACTTTTGTAGTTGAAATTTCTATAACACTTGAATTAACCGAGGAAAAAAAAGAAGTGGTTCAAGGAAAAAGAGAAACATAAATTCAAGTATAACATAAGGGTTGATTGGTTAATAGTTGTTCTAGTGTTAGAAATTTCTAACACTATCTCAAAGCTAACTTGGGTCAAATGCCTCTCCAATGTAATAAAAATAATATATATATTATTTATCTCATTATATAGTTTTATCAATATCTTTGGTCTATAATGTATGTAATAACTAGTAGATACATAATAATTTTAGAGGCAATTCTCACTTAAATTATGAAAAAATATCAATTTCCCATTTAAATCAAACACTACTATAAATTATTATAAATGAAATCGTTACCCACATACCGTTCTAACTATTAATTAATAAATATATTTAGTAATATATAAGACAGTTCACTGATATTTTCTATAATCAATTAAAAGTAACTATATTAATTTATTAAAAAAATAAAAGTAACTACAAAATAATTTTTTCCAAGGAAGGTTTTGAGGGAATTTTTTTAAATTTTTTCTTTTCTAAAAAGGGGTATTGGACAAATTATTTTTATCCAACAACTAGGAAATATTTTTTATCAGCTTTTTCTTTTTTAAAAGACGGGTACTAGATGACGCCATTTTCATATTAGCAATTTGTATTTCTTGTAGAAGGGTATAATTATTTTTTTGATTTGTTTCTCTTAAGGAGACAATTAGTTTTTCAATGTTTTACATTTTCATCGGCGAAGGGATAAATTTTAAAATTATTATTCAAGTATGTATGTAAACTTTTTTTATATTTTTTTATCTTTTCCGGCCAAGAACCCGTTGGAATAATATTTTTTATAATATTTGTCTTTTTCAACGAGAAGCGGGGGACTTTATTTTAATTTTTAGATTATTTTTTCTTTTAAGGTTGAGGGGGCTAGAACAAGTTTTATCTTTTCTTCTTTTTTAGTAGGGGTCGGGGTCCGAAAAATTAATTTTTTTTTATCTTTTTCAACAAACGGATAGGGATGGGGAAGAGATTTATCTCATCTACATTTAATACGATAGTTTTCATCAATAATTAATTTTTAAATATGATGCATAAATTTAATATTTAATCCACAGTAAATAAGAAATAAAAGTATCTTTGTAAATTGTGCATGTGATAAGATTTATCCAACCAAAATTGAGATGGAATTTGTCACCTCTATGCTAAGTTTGAGATTAGATTTGTCTCATCTCTAATTTTAAAATTGAGAAAGTGTTTGTCCCATCTTCATTCTACGATTGAGATGAAATTTGTCTCATCTTCAAGTTTAGATTGAGATGGAATTTGTTTTATGTCCATTCTAAGATCCAGACATAATTTGTGGTATATCTAATTTTAAAACTGTGATGGAATATGTTCCATGTTTATTCTAATAATGAGATGAGATTTGTCTCATCTTCAATCTTGATTCTGAGATAAAATTTGTCTAATTTCCATTATAAGATTTAGATTGAACTTGGCCACTCTCTTATTTGTCTTATTTATATTATAAAATGCTATTGGATTTGTCCCTTCTCTAAACACTAGAGGTTGGAGTGCTATTTTGTACAATACATAGAGTATATCTGGTGGGCAGTAAATAGATCAATGTAAAACTCACTCTTAGGTAGCAACTAAGGGAAAATTATTTAAATGAAATTGAAGAATTCCATGTTGATGTGAAACAAAACAATATTAAGGAAATACCCTTAACAGTTGAAGTCTTTGATTTATATGATTCAAAAGTATCTCGAAATTATGCATTATATTATGTACACCAAGACTACATTTATAACATCAGTCTCAAAATAGTTTTTAAACCTTCTGACTTGGTAAAGAAATCCTATTGCCAACTCATCGTTTCTTTGGATATGAATTTATATTTAGTACATACTCTATTGAATTTGATATATATATTATTAACTTTTCGGTGTCAATCGTTGTCAATTCACTCGAAACTAATATGCATAATTCAACAAAGAATGATTAATTTACAGTTACTAAGATTTAGATCTCACAAATATATCTTATTAAAATAGATTTACATTATATAACACATTCATAAATTTTTTGTTTTATTAAATAGAATATTATAGCCTTTATGATATTAAAAATATATTATTATGTATATATAACTACTTTTGACATTTAAGGACATAATGACCAAACTATAATGATTAAATACTAAAATTAGATGAAATATTCTTACATGAATATAAGTAAACATATACAAGTTATACTTTTGATAATAGTTATATATAAGAATAAAGAAAGTTGTTGATTATGCGTACCTATTCCATATTCTTGTCGTTTTGTACTTTTCTTTACAAAAATCACATAGTTATATATATTAATAAAGTGATTAAGATAAAGAAAAATATTAAACATTAAACATTTATACTCGATCCATAATTTTGTATACTATAATGCATTTTCTTTGTTTTCTTAAAAAGATCTTGACCATTACTTAAATAAAAGAATATCCGTTCTATAGTATAAGCACGATTTCACAAAAATAAATGATAGACTCCAAATCAATTATTCATAAAGTTTCTTAAAATAAACTAGAAATCAATTAATATCTACACAGAAGATGTATTCATAAACTCTAGATACCTTTGAATGTAATTAGAATTCTACATACCTTAATTGCGATATTATCAGCCCTTCTCTATGAGTTCTCTTTATCCTCCATGGTCTTCTGAAAATGGGTCAACTTAAAAAATAAGCTAACTAACCAATGTTATTTGTTATATTCTTTTTTTTTTGTGGTTGGGTAATGATAATAAAATTAAAAATAACAGATGCCCTTTATTGCTGAAATAATTGTATTGGTTTTTATGGGTTGGGGACAGTAAACCAAAAGGTTTAGCCACTAAAAAATAATCTTATTGATCATATATACAATAGATGGAGTCATATTTGTTCCATCCCCATTATATGACTGGTATGTGATTTGTGTTATCTCTAATAATAAGATTAAAATAGAATTAGTCTCGTCTCCATTTTACGATTGAAATGGAATTTGTCTCATCCGAATTTTAGATTGAAATGTAATTTATCTCATCTTCATTCTAAGACTGAGAAGAGATTTGTCTCATCTCTAATTTGAAAATGAGATGACATTTGTCCCGTCTCTGATTTGTCCAATCTCCATTATAAAATTGAGATGATAAATGTACCTTCTCCGAGCACTAGAGTATGGAGTGCTTTTCTATAAAATACTTAGTTTCATTTGCAAGTTCATATGTATATATACATCAATAATGAAAGTGTTATACAACTGACATCAAAAAAATATAGAATCACTTATCTTGGAAAACTACATAAGAGGCAAATGAATCTGTTTTGATCATACCCAAGTAAGGGATACCAATCACACAAATTCATAGAGTACTAATAAGCTAAAATAAATATTCAATACTTGATCAACCACGAGAAGTCCCACGTAGCCAAAAAAAAGACATCACCACCAAGTTGAGGGTAATATGTATCTGCCGATGAGGAGTACCAAACTTATATATGCTGAAGGAATAATGCTACACATGAAACTTACATGTGACGGTGGCGTCTTGCTACCCATGAAGATTCCTTTAAGGAAGGCCCCAGAACGATCTAAGTTGTGCACTCACCTTGACTAAAGTGCACACCTATGCCAGCCACATGCGTGCACCCACAATATTTTATAAAGACCCTATCTACTACCGAATTAGGTACATTTTAGCTTTCTTTTAAAATTGAATACATGCGCTTTAGTATAAGCCAAACTAATGTTTTCAAAAAAAAACATAGACTCTAAATCAATTATCGATAAAGATATTTAAAATAAACTATAAATCACTTAGTCCCTACACTGAAGAGGTATTCATAAACTCTAGATAACTTTGAATGTAATAATAATTCTACTTACATCAGTTGCAATATTACCAGCTCTTCTCTCCGAGTTCTCTTTATCCTCCATGGTCTTCTAAAAATGGGTCAGCGTAAAAATAAGCAAAGTAACCAAGGTTATTTGTTATAGTCTATTTCTTTTTGTTAGGTAACAATAATAAAATTAACAATGACAGATGCCTATTATTTCTGAAATAATTGTATGAATTTTTATTTGTTGGGGATAGTAAAACAAAAGACCAAGCCATAATCTTATTGATAACATATACAATAGACAGAGTCATATTTGGAGATAAGACAACTTGTTTTCTAAGTAAACCTTAGAGAAAAATCTATGTTTTAAATTACCATTATAAGGCCAGACATATTCAGAAATACCATTTTTAGGTTATTTAAACAATTCTGTGAGATATTTTATAGATTTGAAAATTATATTAGGCATTTCAAATAAACTATATCTTTATTTGACAAAATCAAAGATTTGTAACTCTATTTGAAATATCCAAGTTGTTTTTAAAATCTATGGAATATTGCACAAAATTAGTAAAGTGGCCTAAAAATGGTACCTTTGAATGTGTTTGGCCAAAAAAGATATTGAATATGTTCAGTCTAAAATGGTACTTTTGAAACGTTTGGCCTAAATATGAATTTTGCTCTTAACCTTCATAAGGTATTTTCATGAGCTTGATATGTGCATTGTAAATCTATGGACTAAGGTTTAATATCCATAAAAATAGTTTAATATTTTATCCTAAAAGAATATTTATTTATGTACAAGAATATGTAGAAAAATAGACACAAAGAACTAAATAGAAGTAAAAAATATTAAGTTATCAATACCATCTTAAAAAAAATTCCAAACAAGTAACTATATGTAGAAGTGATATTGCTATTAGATACTATAATCCTCCTTTTTATATTATTACAAAATCCTAAAAATATATACTAGTGATAGAATAAAAAAAATTATATTGATCAACAATTTCACTAATATGATGGAAATTCCTTTTAATATGTTTGGATATTTGGTGAAACCTTGGCTCCTTTTCTTGAGTAATAGTTCCATTTTTATCACAAAATCAAGTAATTGAAAATTTAGTGGATGGAATCACGTTATGCTCCCTCACAAGATTTTTTATCCGATCAATTACCTTTGATGAATTGCATATCGCAACGTATTTTACTTACGTGGTGCAAAAGATATATATTGCTTGTTCGGAACTCTTTCAACTAACAATTACATAAATACATGTAAAATACATAGATGAAGACTTTCCATCATCTTTTCCACAATCAAAATACGAATAAGTATACCCTTATATACAACGGTATAACCTTCGATAAATTTACGAGTAAATCACATTTTTAGGTCATTACCTATCGTCTAAATTTTTTTTTAGGCCAAACGTTCTAGAATGCTTATTTTCAAGCCAAATGTATTAAAAATATCTATTTGACCACATCACAAACTATCTATTTGAAGTGTCTAAAAAACCCTTAAAATCTATTAAATATCTCACATAATTAGTGAAATGGCCCTAAAAATGTGCATTTTTAATATGTTTAGCATAAAAATGAATCTTCTAAAATATTTGGTCTAAAAATGGTTTCAAGCCATAGATTATTGCCTAAAATGGAATTCAATCAAAATTTAAATAACAACCATATGTATTTAAAAGTACTATATGATTTGTTTTACAATAATCCAATGTCCAATGTTTGGATTAGACTACCATATACCCAATATCTTTATAGCTTGCAAAATATAGAGCCTTGTATATAACATGTAAATCATAAGACTACATATTGTCGAATTTTAATGAAATATTTACTTATGTTATCCTTCTTCGATTCAAGAGTCTTGGGAGACATCTCTTTAGAAAGGTCGATTACATGCTTCATATTAAATAAATCTTTACATATTTTTCTACTTTGGACTTTTTCAACACTTTACCGAAGTAGATTCTTTGAGAGAGACCAATCAATTATTTTGTTCTAACTCAGAACATAATAATTCACAAAATATAAGTATCATATCCCAAATATTTTGTGGAAAGAGGTATGCTTAACCAGATCTTACATATGATCATCAGATATATCATATCTAGTAATCAATTGTTGAACTCCCACTAATCTCATCTTAAGCGCAAGGTTCATCTTCATTTTTAATGAAACCTCACTATGATACATCATTATTAAACTGAAGAGCAAATCCCATTTTAGGTTAAACATTTCAAAAGTACCATTTTCAGGCCGAACATATTAAAAAATCACATTTTTAGGCTATTTCACTAAATTCGTGAGATATTTCATAGATTTCAAGAATAATTTGGACACTTTAAATAGAGTTCCTAGTTTGTGATATGGTCATATAAATATATAATTTATTTGAAGTGCTACAATTGTCCAAAAAAATCTTTGAAATATCTCACAGAATTATTGAAATAGACTAAAAATGTGTGTTTTGAATACGTATGGCCTTGAAGTGGTACTTTTGAAATGTTTGGCCTAAGAATATTTTTAGGCCATAGGTAATAACCTTAAAATGGAATTTTCTCTAAACTGAATGTTACACCTTTTAGAATATTTCTTTAGACCATAAATGCATCTCTTAAGCATGCATACTAAATTATTTTTCTTGGATACAAAACCTTAGAGTTGTTGCATAAAAATATGTTCGTAGAGATATCCATTTAAAATGTGGGTTAACATTCACTTTCCGAACTTCATAGTTAAAACGTGTTGCAATAGAACTCATCATACAAATACTTTAAGTGTAGAAAACAGAGAAAAGATTTTGGTCATAGTAAGAGACTTTTTTAAGATGATATCCTTTGGCTACTAGTTTGGTTGTATATGTCACTATCTTTCCATATGAAACTATATTTATCTTGAAGAACCATTTACAACATATATATACAATACCATCACGGCGATCTTTCAAGGTCTAAATTGTGATGTAGTACATGTAGTCAATTTTGTGTGTAGAGCTTCACGCCATTTACTACAATATAAATCCCATATCACTTCCTCGTTGGTTGTAGGATCATCTATTAGATGATTATCTCCAAATAAAAACAGTTTTATGGTCCTCCATTTATAAATCCATATCGTTTAGTAGAGATATATTATATTTGTCTTACAAAGACCTTGTGTGTTTATGGTTTTTAGAAATAATTGAATGGGTTTCTCAAATTAGACTTTTTTTATTAATGACGTAGATATTTTTACACCAACTCTACATTCATTAATTACACCATAAACGTTTTTATTTATCTCTCTTTCAAGGAAAGAGAATCATGACAAACCCAATCTATTTGATCATTTGAAAGTACAAGTAATACGATTTGATATCTTTTGAATATCCCACAAATATACATTTATTAAACCTTTATTCTAACTTATTCATTTTGAAAAGAGAAGGTAAACCCAAATACTAATAATCTTCAAACATTCCTGCCTTCTAAATAACATCTTGAATGATGTTGTAATGACAAATTTGATTAGAACTCTATTCAATATAACATACAATAAAGAGAAAATTCTACCCATTTGTCTTTCTACTTTAGCTTCAAACTTGTTGAATTTTTCCAAATATTTTAATTTATTATTTATAAGCTATACATATCCATAATGTCTAAAATCAACTCTAAAGGATATAAAAAATAAATGTTATCTTCTCGAGACAATTTATTAAAAGGTTCAGATACATTAATATGATTTCATTCAAACATTTATGTGACTCTAAAACTTTGTTATGAAAAAGGTGAATTGGCCATCTTTCCATGTAGAAAAGATATACAAGTTGTACTAGGTTCATAACTTATTGAATAAATTAATTCATTTTGGGCCAACATGACAATCCTCTTGTATTTGTATGAACAATCCTAAAATTGTATTACAGTTTTGGATTATAATTACCTCACATATGTTTTTAGTAAGAAATGATATCAAAAACAACATTTTGCTAACATGTGGACGAGCATGAAGACTTTTAAATATGTAGTTAGTGACTGTAGGTAGGACTGGGAAGCATGCATTGGAAAAAAGAAATATTTGTTATACAAGAATTTGAGAATCTTGAAATACGACCTTAGGGGCCTTAAACAAAATCACCTTTTTCACATTTTGGAAAGAGAAAAAAATATGAATCTTGAGGAGTCCGAGAAAATAAATCAAGATTATGTGGGTAATATTATAATTATTAGGGAAATTGAGGAGTTACAAAGTAAGCATTTAGATTGTATAATGCGAAGTGTAGCTTTTAAAAAAAAAAAAGATGTTTCAGTGATAGGTTTACCAAATAATTTTACTACATTATGAAGAACAAAATAAAAGGAAATTTTATCATTAATTGAGTGTTCAGATATATTAAAACTCAACTTTAATTAAACAAGTTCATGATACTCTCGTCATGTAATTTTAAATATATATTGGGTGTTGGTATGTTCGTAATACAACGTGAGTAGGATGTTTTTGATTGGGATAATATATTTACAGAGGAGAAAGGAGCTTTTGTATGAACGGTTGTGACTAATAAGAAAGTTAAAGAGGTTGAATTAACTATAGGATGATACAAGGTAGCCGGAGTAGAAGGGTATTCATTGGATATCTTTAAAATATTATAAAATATTATGGATAATGGGTTGATTGAGTTTATTAGGTAATTCTTCAGTTTGGAACCCTAACTTTGGTACATAGATTGCACAATGAACACATAAACTCACAAGACAAATGATCCTTTAATAGTGGATAATTAAAGACTTATTTCCTTTTTAGATGTGGTATATAATGAAATTATGATGATTATTTTGAAAAGCATTGAATAATTGATTGAGGTTGAAACACGTTTTTTTTAGTAAACTAATGTCGAACAATATACAAGAGAGATAATCTTTCCTCAGAGAGACTAAATTTTATATAACATTGTATACTCTCTATATTCTCGAGTTCTAAGTAAAACAAAACCTATGTTGTATAAACATACGTGCATGGTAATTGGGTTTCTATCGATGTGAACCGGGTCAACCAAACAAGTAAAGACTCGCTCTGATATTTAAATTAAGTTAAAATAGCCAAATATCTTTCAAAAGTTCATCACGTCGTCGTGATTCATAATTTTTGTTCTCTTATGCCTTTGTCTGTTGATGGCATCTTGGTGGGGGAAAGATTTTCCACTTGTTGCCAACAAGGCTCATATGCGAGCGATGATGCCTCTTTTTTTAGGCCGGCTCGTTAGGGAAAGATATATTCATCATTGATGAGACTCCTATGGCTGACAATCCATGTCTTGCTTATTCATCTTCTTTCTACTTCGTCAATTCTTAAGCTTCATCATGGTCCTTTCTGGACCCGTTTAGTAACCGGCCAATACAAAGACTTGCTTGTATCACTTGATAGATGGCTACACATAGAAAACATATCAAATCATCCATAAGAATGAAATTATCATCCATAGGCTTCATGATAATACATAGATTATTTTTCAACCGATAGCTCCAACTATCCTCAAATCGATGGCACATGCTCAATAAAATATCTCATGATACTACACCGGTCATGAAAAGTATGAAAGACCAAAGAAGATGGTATAAAAATCTAGTCGAGTGTAAAGAATATCTTCCAAAGGTAGAGGGGTGTCAAAATCACTCAAGGACATATACTCTCAAGGAACTAAGTTACTCATTATCGACATCCTAAGGTAGCTTCTTGACACAGATAAATGCTATGTTACAATTTGGACCCCACAACCTTCTAAACTAAACACTCATCTCCGCCTAATACTACGTCCCATGACAGCCTTCAACGTGCGCGAATGACATCTATATATTCCCCATTTCATAGTCTAAATGGGTATAATCTATTTCTCTTTAAAAACCAATATGGTCATTATAAAATATAAAAGAATCCATTCTTGCTCGAGTCGTAAGGAAACCCACTTGAAATAATGTTAGTATTGAGCGTCCGAGTGCGATCAGGAGCGCACCTCCCTTTAGACCTAACATAATATTTGGTTTCAGTAAGCCTCGACAGTGTAGTTGAAGCCTCATCAAGGACATGAGAGAGATTCACGACAGTGATCGATAACAAGTTACAATGTTCTCATCAAGAATCACCTTATTAATCACTAGTCCTATTATATCTTCTTTTATTTCATTACTTCATCTATCCTATCAATTTAGTTGTAGTATCAGATTGATCTTTTGAGTAAATAGTTCCATAAAAGGTATTTTTGTGTTTTATTGACTAGATTGGTTTTTTGGAACGGGTATCCATCACATTAAGATTCCACATGGAATCTCAAGTTTAGGCCACGACTAATGTCATCATTACAAGAAACTGCTAATCTAGATGTGTAGGTGTAGCCATACCAAAGGCCTATGGAGTTCATCACTCTAGATGATAATGATTATTGTCGATCGTTTCCTGCAATCTTGTCTGAGAATGTACATGAATGGTTCTCCATGTTGGAAACAAAATATATTAATTATTTTTCACAATTAGTCAACAGTTCGGAATGGACATGTTGATTACTCATTATTAGACGTATATCAAAAATATAATGACAGCCTCAGGCTTATGGAGCGGTTTACATAAATTACGTATAACATTGAGGACTTGAATCAATCCATGGTATAATACGCATTTTCTTATGGTTGTTAATCCAGATTTTTGTATCTACTTGGCAACAAGGCCTAGATCTACATTTTGTGATATATATAAGAGTCGGGGAGTACATTTAAGGCAAAAAAAAATGAATAAGAATGTCATGATAAAGGTGAAAGAGATAGAGGATATAACAAATAATGACTGAAATAGGGTAAAGAATGATCAACAACGGTAACCTAGTGAATGGTTGGGTATAAATGGTATGCAAGCCTCAGTCTAGAGTTGATAACTAAGTACGGGTTAATGATACCAAGACGTGGAATAAGACCCCTTATGAGCTCCTAATGACAAAATAAAAGGAAATCAAAGTTAAGTATGTGCAATTACTTAATAAATAATTATGGGTTACCATTAATTAAGAATTTGGACAACGTGTTATAAAATTTAGGTTGGGCCAAAAAATGTTTGTCTAGTAATGTTTTTTCTATTCTGTTTGGGCAAATTCTAATTCGTTTGGGGTGGATTCATACAAATTTTGCCTCACCTTGTAAATTATATAGTTTACTATAATTAAACTCTAACCCAATTAACTTTAGATATAATATCAAACTAATATCTTCTCTAACATCCAAAAAATATACAATGGAGGATCCACCCATAGGGAACCATTATCACCGTGAAAGGTGCACTTTTTACTTTTATATTTCATATAGGTGGCCATGATATTTCAATTAAACTTTTAACAATAAAGGTTAAATTTTTTTATTATGCAATTATCTTTTGTTAATATCACATATATTTTTTTCACAAAAAATAATATCTAATAAATACTAGGCCTTTTAAACATTACAAATACTATTAGCTATAAAAGATAGGTATACTTTTATAACTTCTTCGCTTCAGTTTGATGGAGATGAGCAAGATAATCTGATTGAAGATTTGATCTTCATTGAGTGAGAAATTTCCATGAACTCGATTATTCCTCTCTCATCAAATATAGTAACTATATGTGGTGAATCATAAGCTAATGATGAGAGTGACTTCATTACTAACACATGCTTACATCACTATATTAATTAAATGATTCCAATCAGAGGGAGAAGTGATAATACCGTAATAACTCAAGACTCGAGTAAGAATTATGTGGTCCAAATATTCAACGCTTTGAGAGCAGATTTAATAGAGTGGATTAAGGTTTAAACCCCATTCAATCATTCATTGTTTATTGGATAATGTATTATTACACACAAGACAGGAGATAAATTAACATCTTGGAATCCAGATCTTTGTGCAAAATATTTTGCTCCAAATAACATTTGTTTTATTAGTACAAATCTTTAGAAGCCTTCTTCGAACTGAGAACTTCTTATTAATACTTTCATTCCAATATATTCTATCATTGTCGGGATATAAAGATAGAGATTGAAGATGAGAAGAGGGTTACTAATACAGGGTGGAAGTTTTTACCCTTTATTGGTAAGCTTAGAAGATATGAAATCCTTAGTCTCATTTATAACTAGCATATTAGTTCAAAAGTAAACATATTATCTCACAATCTATCATGTTACTTTTGGAGTAACATGAACAAAACGCGTTGACTATACATACATCCTTATATAAGGTGGTATTTAAATTCTCGTACCATTGTTTGGGTGTATTTTTTAAACCATACAATGAATTCTTACGTTTACAAACTTTAATACCCTAACTAGGTACTACAAAGACCTCAAATTCATCCATATAGATCTCTTTGTCTAGATCTCCATTTAAAAAATATTAACATCGTTCTGACATATTAGTATTTTATGGATGATATCTAAGGAATTAATAACTCTTATTGTGACTATTTTGGTCACAGGGGAATAGATATCAAAGAAGTATATTCCTTTCTTTTAGGTAAAACCATGAATTACTAGTTTAGCCTTGAATTTTTCAATTGACCATCAAGGCTCAAATTTCTATTACAAAAACAGTTTCTACAATTAGGTTTACTACCCAAAAGGAAGCTATTCAAATACTAAGTAGGATTTAACATGATATACTCTAGTTCACTATTAATGAATTCTTTCCACAAACTTGCATCTATTGATTGCATAGTCTCATCAGACATCTTAGGGTGTTTCGCAATGAATAAACATACCACAATCTCTTCATATAGCATATATAAGGGAAAGTCCTTAGTGATGAAAGAACTGAATAAGTTTGGCCAAAAATTGGACTATATTTTTCATCTCTTACACCTTCTAGGTCTATTATCAAGGATACTATCGAAAGTATGGAAGGCGGATTATAGGAAGAATTATAATTAGAATGCATATATGTAATTAACATGTACGTTATCACAAATATGCATAATTACATAAGGAAAAGCATTAATATGATTGTTTAGAGGAAAGATATTTTCAAAAAATTATGCATCTCTATATTCACTAATAGAATTATAATATAAGAACATAAATCTATTTGCATCCCTGTTTTGTGCATAACCAATAAAGATTGAGTCTATTGTTTTACATCTAATGTGAAATTTCATAAAGTATGATAGGGTAAACCTTTGCCAGACACCCAACAGTCTTAAGTATTTCAGTTAGGTGCAAAACCTTTCCATAACTCATAAGCATTTTTGTCTACGCTCTTATGGGGCTATCTATCTAACACAAAACCTGATGATAAGACAGCTCCTCCATACATGTCATTTTGAAACCCAAAACTTATCAATATATAATTCATCATCTCTTTAAGTGATATATTCTATCCTTTAGTTATGCCATATTTTTGGTGTATGTAAGGGGCACTTAGTTCACGTATAATTACATTAGTGTAAAGTATCCCTTAAGGCAGGTGGAACAATATTGTACGCACATGTCGAACCTAAGTCTCTTGATTTCTTTATCGAGTAGATTTTTAACTTCATATTTATATATTAAAGGCATGTGTTTTGTTATATATTTAGATTGTAAGAGGTAAATTTTAGTGTATATAATTTAGTTATCTACAAATAAAATATACTATATTTTTCCTCCTTTACTAGTGGTATAATTTAAAATTGGCTTATGTATAAATTTACAAGTTCTAAACGATTGGTCTCTTTAGTGTTCATGGGTTTATAAGGTTTTTTCCATGTTTTGCCTATATGCATATGTGACATTTAACAAAATTATCAATTTTTCTAGCAGGTATAAGTCCTAAAGAATTTAACCTTGAAAGAGAGTTGATATTTCCATGTCTTAATATACTATTCCACGTATTAGTAGACTCTATAGTATAAGTAGAAGCATCTGCATTTTCATGAAACTCATAAACATTGTTTAAACAAAAAGTCCCTTGGACATATAACCCTTCCCAACTAAATCTTTGTTCCTAGTGTTAACAGTTTTCCCCTTAAAAAATAAGTTGGAGTCCAACTTTATGAAAAAGTAATCGTCATACAAGATTTCCACGAAGAGATGGGACATTCAAAACATCACGAAATAAGATATTTTCGAATTGTTAGTTTCAGAAAAACCCTTTACATTTGGCGTCCCTTAGTATGTCATATATATATATATATATATATCAAAACCAGTAGAAGGGTGACTTCACGCAAGGACCATTTATCGATTTTTTTATCTTTCTCTGAGGGGGTATGGGGTAAAAAAAAATTAACTTTTGTACCTTTTCCAACAAGGGGATCAGGGGTGATATTTGTCCCATCTCCATTATAATATCAGGATGAGATTTGTATCATCTTCATTTTAAGATTTATAAAAGATTTTCTTGTAAGACCCAAAATATTTGTAACCCCCCGTTTCCTGGTACTTCTACTAAGATGATATTTGTCCCATTGAATTTTCTAAGAGTCCGGAACTAATAGGATAATAAGCCTATCTTGATGAATTATTAATAATTGAACATAATAGTTTTCATCTATAGATTTTTTGAAATATGATACATAAATGTGAGGTTTAACCCACAGTTAATAAAAAACTAAAACCTTTTTGTGGATTGTGTATTTGATGAGATTTGTTCCACAAAAAATGGGATGGAATTTGTTCCATCCCATTATATGACTGATATGTGATTTTTATTATCTCTATTTATAAAATTAAGATGGAATTCGTCTCATCTCTATTTTACGATTTTGATGAAATTTGTCTCATCATCAATTTCAGATTGAGATGTAATTTGTCTCATCTCTATTCTAAGACTGAGAAGAGATGCGTCGCATCTCTAATTTGAAAATTGAGATGGAATTTGTCCAATTTCTATTCTAAGAATAAGATCAGATTTGTCTCATCTTCGATTTTAAGCCTTGATGAAAATTGACATATTTTTGTTCTAAGATTAAGATGACATTCGTACCCTCTCTAATTTACCACATCTCCATTCTAAAATAAATATGAGATTTTTCCTTCTCCGAGGACTAGAGTATGGAGTGTTTTTCTGTTCATACTTAGTTTTATTTGCAAGTTCATATGTATATATATACACACACAATAAAGAAAGTGTTATACAACTAACATCAAAGAAATATAGAATCACATATCTTGGAAAATCACATAAGAGGCAAATGTATCCGTTTTCATCATATCCAAGTAAGAGATACCAACCACACAAATTCAAAAGTGTATTGATAAGATAAAATAAAGAGTCGGTACTTGATCAACAACGAGAAATCCCACATAGCCTAAAAAAGAAATGACCACCAAGTCGAGGGTAATATGTATTTGCCAAGGTTAGGGAAGTACCAAACATACCCCGAGGACATACATGTCGAAGGAATAATGCTGCACATGCAACTTGCATGTGATGGTAGTGTCTTGCTACACGTGAAGATTCATTTACAGTATTGGCCCCATAACGCCTAAGTTGTGCACTCACCTTGCCTAAAGTTCACAGTTATGCCAGCCACATGCGTGTACACATTACATTTTATAAACATCCTATCTACTACCAGATTGGATACATTATATCTTTCTTTTTAAAACCAATGTGGTTACTATATAGTCTACAAACCTCTGTAACTCGTCGGGTCATAAGAATACCTGCTAGCATTATGCTAAGGCTAAGTGTCGGAATGCTAGCACTTCCATTTGGACCTGACCTATTGTGTATTTTAAGGAAGTTGTGTCTACGTAGTGGGTGCCTCGACAATGATAAGAAAGAGCTTTGTAATGGTGATATATAGCAAGTACTAGATCTGAACTTTGTGATATAAGAGTCGGGTGTATATTTGAGCCCAAAATATGAGAAAGAGTATTGTGATAAGTGTGAAAGAAAGAGAGAATATAGCAAATAATACCGAAATCGGGTAAATTTTGTATCAACAATGGTAACCTAGTGAAAGAGTTGGATATAAAGGGTATGGTATAGAGTGTGTGGCAATGATTCCAAGATGTGGGATTAGACCCGTTATGAACTCCTAATGAAAAAAGAAAAGAAAATCCAAGGTGAGGAAGTACACGACTGCCGAAGATGTACACGGATCCAATATTTAGAGATACAACCACTGTCATTACTTATATTTTAGAAATATTTTAACAATAATATTTTTTTGAAAGTGATTACTTAATGAATAAGGATGGTTAGAATTAATTAAAAATTTGGACAAGAGGTTATAAAATTTGGGTTGTACTAGAAAAATGTTTGTTTAGTATGGTTCTTTTATTTACTTAAGTATGGGATATTCTTAATTTATTTGGGTTAAAATTTTACTTAACCTTATAAATTACATAGTTTATTAGAATCAACCCCTAACCCAACTTCATTCAGATATAACATCTGTCTAATATCTCTTCCAACATCTAAAGACTATTCACAAGGATAACAAGATGCAATTTTTATCTCAATTTCATCTCTTAACCCACTTTGTTTGTTTTGTATTATGTTTCTCAATCAGAGAAACGTGGTAACCTCAGACCTCAGATCTCCGTGAAAATTGCACATTTTTTAATTTTTTACCTAAAATCTCCGTGAAAAAAGCACTATTTTATTTCGTATCTCAGAAGTTAGGAGGTGGAGAGATCATCCTAAAGAGAAAAGGAGTAAAGCTAATGAATGTACCAATGAAGAGTCTAGAATATATGATAATAGGTAAAAACATAATCTCCTCATATGGGCATTTTTGTGGTGGATTTATAGAGTAACCATGACTACAATTTTGTGTGTAGATCCTACCTACCTTAGAGCCAATGAAATGATGGATAACAAACCACTTTTAATGTGGTTTAAAGAGAAAATGCACGAGGGTACTACTACAAGTAAGCAAGAAAGCTATGATTTGATTAATACTTTATCCTCCTTTTTTTCTATTGTTTAATAATACTTTTTATTATATATCTCCCAGTAAGAAAATATTTAAGAAATATGGAAGCTATGGGGATGTAGAAAGTTTGTGAAGAACATGGCACTGTGGGAAACCTTAGAAGAAACAGGTGTGTTTAGAAATATACCACAAAAGTCTCATTTCACGCCTCTTCTAATGTACAAAGAAATTTCTCTATATATATATTATTTCTCTTATTATATATTTTTATCAATATCTTTGGTCTATAATTCATGTAACAACTAGTAGGTCCATAGTAATTTTAGAGACAATTCTCACTTAAATTATGAAAAAACATCAATTTTACTTTAAATAACACATTATAATAAATGTAAAAGTTACCATCATACCCTTCTAACTATTAAATAATAATTATTCCATCTAGCCATTCATACACTAACTTTTATTCCATCTTTTTCTTTTTACCAAAACACCACTTTTTAGCTTTTTTTTCCGTTTTTTGCTTTCTTTTCTTTCAGATTTGTTGTTAATCCCAATATCTGGGATCTAACAACTTATCCTTTTTTCCTCTTTTTCCACACACTCTCACCCCTTCTTCATCCACTACCGCCTCATTTCATTTTATTTCTCTTTTTCTCTTTTTCACTTTCACAGTTGACTCTTCAATGACTAAGGTACTAAATTCAGCAAAAGTTAACAAATCAATGATGACGGGATCTGTTAAAGAAACAAAATCTAAAACGAAATTCAGAGATATAACTAAAGAGATGCTATCGCCAAGTGCAGATCTGCTCAATACTCCGGAATCGGCGAAGAGTGTTGATGAAAGTCAAGTAAACATTCAAGTAATCGAGGAAGATAAGGATGACGGGTTTCAGAATATGATTAATGTTGAAGAAGAATCTAAAAGTGTTTCTAAAGGAGTTAAGTGGTCGGTACTATTTGATGGATGTGCGAATCAAAGAATGAAATTAGAACATCATGTACCAGTACAAATCAATGGGAAGAAGGTGATTATACCTCATAAAGATGTGTTAGATGAAGGTTCTGAGCAGTGGGTTAACTGTCTTGTGGGTCAATTTATTGACTCGCCTCCTCCTTTCTTCGCAATTGCTAATTTCGTGAGATTCCAATGGAATAAAATGGGTAAAGTGGAAATAAAATCAAATCAGAAGGGTAGTGTAATTTTTAAGTTTGAAAATGAACAATATTACAGTAAAGCGCTTGAGCAGCTATGGCACATATATGGAAAGCCATTGCTAAGGAAGGTATGCAATTCGATAAATTAGATGTATCAAGCATTCCGTTATTGGTTAAATTGAGCAATATTCCGATGAATTTATGGACACAGAAAGGTTTGGGTTATGTTGCGAGTGGTGTAGGTGTCCCTATACAAATGGACAGTGTAACTGAATCTAAAACAAGACTTGGATATGCTAGAGTCTGCGTAGAGGTAGATATTAAGGATGAATTACCGGAAAATGTTTATGTTGATGTTGGATTAGAGGAGTTGCAGATTGTGAAGGTAGAATATGAATAGAAACCGCTAATTTGCAAAAAATGTAGCAAGTTGGGACATGTAGAAAGTAAATGCAACAATACTAAGAAGATTTGGGTTGCAAAAGATACAAATACAAGTAATAAGGTTGTTGATAAAGGGAAGGCTGTGATAGAGGAATGGAGTGTTGTTAGAAATCCTAGAAGATATGAGAACAATCAAGGAGAATCAAGCAACGTAGTATCATCTAATAAGTTTGAGAAGTTAAAAGATAGTGAAGGTAATGAGATTGATCAAGATTTATTAAATTTTATCAATCACAGTGGAGAAAGAGAAATAACTAGGCCACCTAATTTATGAATATAGCAGTGTGGAATGTTAGGGGCCTGAATAATATCCTTCGACAATTAGATGCGAAGGAGTTTTTAATTAGTAATAAAGTTAGTATAATAGCGTTGGTTGAAACCAAGGTTAAGCCTCACAATTATCAGCAAATAATCAATGCACATTTCTCTCATCTTGAGATGTTGCATAATTATAATAAGGATGAACATGGAAGAATTTGGTTATTATGGAACAAGAATTATTGAGAAATCAATATTATAGAACAATCCTCTCAATCAATGTTAGTAGAGTTGAAAATTAATGGGTATGATGATATTTTTTACTTTGTATTTGTGTATGCGAGTAATGATGATGGAGTTAGGAAGAAGTTATGGGAAGATATGATTAGATGGAGTAAACTATATGAGAAAAAAAAAGATGTGTGTAATGGGCGATTTTAATGAGATTTTGAGTATTAAAGATAGATTACATTGTACTGAGCTAGATAGAGGTGCTTTGGAATTTATAGAGTGTATTGAAGAATCAAATTTGTATGAGCATAACTATGGTGGACAGTACTTCACTTGGACAAACAAAAATAGAAGTGATCTTATTCGTGCTAGCAAAATTGATAGAATTTTTATCAATACAGAGTGGTTGGATAAGATGGATTCTAGTGTGATGATACACCCCCCATTTACTTCAGATCATTGTGCTTTAAAGTTAACTTTGAATGGTATGAAGAAATATTATCCAAGTCAGTTTAAATTCTTCAACATTTGGACTACACATGAGAAATATATAGATACAATTAAAGAAGCCTGGAGTTTGAATGTTAATGGATTTGAGATGTATAAATTATGTATGAAACTGAAGAATATAAAGAAGGCTCTTACTAGATTCAACAAAGTATATTTTAGAAGAAACTCAAATGAGATTGAACAAATTAAAACTCAACTTAATAAAGTACAGATGGCAATTATGAGTGGAGATACTGAAGTATCCTTATTACAAGAGGAGAAGTTTCTTACTAATGAGCTAGAGAAGGCCATGACTATTCAATTTAATATACTTAAACAAAAAGCTAAATGTACTTTTACTAATGACATGGATTGCAACTCTTCTTATTTTTACAGATTAATCAAAGGCAGAGTGGCGAAAAATACTATTACCATGATTGTCAATGAAGATGGAGAGGAAATCACCAAACCTGAGCTTATAAAAGATGAATTTGTTAATTTTTATAAAAATCTTCTTGGTACTAAAGATGAGAAAGAAGAAGTTTGCTCGAGCTATGTAATTAAACAAGTTATTAATTTGCAACTTACTGAAGAACAAAGAGATGAACTAACTGCTCCTATCACAAGTAAAGAAGTCAAAGATGCTTTGTTCTCCATTAATGAGAACAAAAGTCCAGGTCCAGATGGGATTAACTCAGGTTTCTTTAAAGCCTCTTGGAACATAGTGGGAGAAGATTTTACTAAAGCTATAAAACAATGTTTAGATAATGAAAAAATGCTTACTCAAATCAATGCTACAAACATAGTACTTATACCTAAAGAAAAGAAGCCTTCAAGTGTTAAAAAATTCAGGCCAATCTCCTGTACACACACTAGTTATAAAACTCTGTCAAAAGTAATTTGCGCAAGACTTAAGAAGGTGTTAAACTCAATTATCTCTCTCAACCAAGCAGCCTATATTGGTGGAAGGTACATAAGTGATAACATTTTGGTGGAAGAAGAAATTGTACTAGGTTATGAGAAAAACGGATTAGAACCTAGATGCACAATTAACCTAGACCTACAAAAAGCTTATGACAGTTTAAATTGGGGTTTCTTGATCAACACACTTAAAGCTTTCAATTTTCCTAACAAGTTTATTGAATGGATTAGAATGTGTGTTTGTACAACCACATACTCTATATGTATAAATGGTGAAGCCTGTGGATTTTTTAAAGGGAAGAGAGGGTTGAGACAGGGGGACCCTCTCTCTCCCTATTTGTTTGCAATTAGTATGGAGGTTTTTACTGACCTGTTTAATCACTTATCAAGAAGAGATAGATTTAATTATCATTACAGGTGTAAAGAAATGAAACTGAATCACATTGTGTTTGCTGACGATCTTTTAATCTTTTTTAAAGCAAATGTTAACTCAGCTATGCAAATTAAAGATGCACTTGATATTTTTACTAGAATGTCAGGTCTATCTATTAATCATCAAAAGAGTGAATTATATTTTGGGAGTACAGATAGCAAGATTCAGAAGGAAATATCAGAAGTCTTAAAGATTAAAAGTGGCTCTCTACCTATTAGGTACTTAGGTGTACCTTTACACTCTAAAAAGTTAAGTGTTGATGAGGGGAATAAGCTAATCAGTAAGATTTTTAATAGTATAAATCAATGGTCTTCCAAGTACCTATCTTACGCAGGTCGACTTGAATTGATTAAGTGTGTTTTAATAAGTAAAGTGCTGTTTTGGTGTCGTGTTTTCCTCCTTCCTAAGCAGGTAATTTATAAAATAAATCAATTAATGAATAGTTTCCGATGGAAAGGTAGTGCAGAGGGTGCACAAGGTGCTAGAATCTCATGGGAAAAAGTTTGCACAAACAAAATCAATGGAGGGTTGAGCAATTCAAAAATTGAGAACTTAAACTTAGTTTGTTTGCTTTTCACCTTTTGGAGGATGTATGTGCAAGAGGATAATTTGTGGAGTAAATGGGTAAAGTGTAATATTGTAAGAAACAAATGTATTTGGAGCTTAGAGGAGAAAAACTCACATACTTGGATTTGGAGAAAAATTATGAAGGTTAGAAAATGTGCTTATAAATTTATATATCATAAAATTGGAGATGGGAAAAATACTTATATTATTTGGGATAAATGGATTGATGGAGCTAGTACTCAGGAGGTACTTGGGATTGAGATTGAGAAGAGTAATATTAATAGCAATAAAACAGTTAATGATTGCTATGGGAGAGACAGGTGGAGGTTACCTCCATGTATTGGCAAGCTACTTCCCAAATTGGATGGTTATAAGCTAACTGATAGGAAAGATGTTAAGTGCTGGAGTGAGAGTAAACACAATAAATTTTCATTTAGTAAAACTCTCGCTAAAATAGATTCTGAGGAGGGATTGGAAGAAGTAAAGTGGTATGAGTTTGTGTGGGGAAAAAGAATATACCAAGATGTTCTTTCATTACTTGGGTTGCAATTCAAGATAAGCTAAACACTAAACAAAGAATGAGAAATTGGAACTCTTCTATAGATCCTCTATGTGATTTTTGCAGGGCAGCTATTGAAGATAGTGAACACTTATTTTTTAAATGCTCTTTCACAAAAAGAATCTTGGGAGTAGTTCTTGACAAATGTAATATTAGGCAAATGCCTGATAATTTTATACAGTTAAATAACTTAATTGTTAACTGTTGCTGTGAAGAAGAAAGAACACTTAATAGCTGTTTATGCACATCTTATATTTATGCAGTTTGGGGTGAAAGAAATGAAAGAGGCCATGGTGGTTTGGGCTTAACCGAGGAGCAAATATGTCAGAAGGTGATTAAAAATGTTTACTTCAAAGTGAAAGCTTGGAAGGTTAAAAAGAAGTCCATTAGTGAGAGGATTGAGAAATTAGATAGTAGATAATGTTTTAATATCTTGTTTTGTAATAGGCCTTATTTTTTTAAATTTGGCTTATGGGCCGGGAAATGTAATAGTAATGTAGGTATTAATGGGCTTTTGGTTTAGAGTATTAAGTCCTTTGCAAGGATTAATGTCTAAACTCTAGTAAAGTTATGTAAAGACATATGGAGTGTTGATTTGATTAATAAAAGTTTGATTTGTTGATCAAAAAAAAATTATACTTATTAATTAATAAGATAGTTCACTAATATTTTCTACAATCAATTAATAGAAACTATATTAATTAAATAAAAAATAAATATAAATATAAAATGTATTTTCACCAACGATGTTTTTAAGGAATTTTTTTAAATTTTTAAATTTTCTAAAACAAATAAGGAAATGTTTTTTCCTGATTTTTCCTTTTCGAAAGACGGGTCATAGGTGAGGGAATTTTAATATTAGCAATTTTTATTTCTTTTCGAAGGGGATGATTATTTTTTTAATTTATTTCTCTTAAGGTGGCAGATTTTTCTTTTCAATGTTTTACCTTTTCAGCGGGAAAGGGACAAATTTTATATATTTTTTCAAGTATGAATGTAAATTTTTTTAGTTTTATACTTTTTATCTTTTGCAGTCATGAAAACAAAATATAATTTTATAGTTTTTTTCTTTTCTATTCAGAAGCAGGGGACTTTATTTTTATTTTAAGATATTTTTTTCTTTTAAGGGATGATGGTGAAAATGGCAAGTTTTATTGTTTTTTCTTTTTTGTAAGGGTTGGGTGAGAAAATTTAAATTGTTTTATCTTTTCCAACAAGGGGGTTGGGAGGAGGAATAAATTTATCCCATCTACATTATAAGATTGGGATGAGATTTGTGTGATCTCCATTCAAAGATTTCGATGAGATTTTCTTGTCACTCCTACTGAGATGCGATTTGTCCCTTTAAAAAATTTGAGAATCCAATAATAGGAAAATAAATATTTTTAATAAATTATTAATAATTTAATATGATAATTTTCATCTATAATTATTTAAATATGATATAAAAATTTGAGATTTAATAGGAAATAAAAGTATCTTTGTAAATTGTGCATGTGATGAGATTTGTCCTACCAACATTGAGATAGAATTTGTCACCTCTATACTAAGTTTGAGATAAGATTTGTCTCATCTTCAAATTTAGATTGAGATGAAATTTGTCTTACATCCATTCCAATATTGAGATGAAATTAGTCACATATATAATTTAAAAACTATGATGGAATATGTTTCATTTTTTATTCTAATACTGAGATGAGATTTGTCACATCTTTAATACTATGTATAAGATAAAATTTGTCTCATTTATATTATAAGATTAAGATTAGACATGCCTATCTCTTATTGGTCTCATCTCCATTCTAAAATTACAAATAGTTTTGTTTCTTCTCAAAAGACTAGAGTTTGGAGTGCTTGTTTGTACAATACTTAGTTTAAATGATATATTAGAGTGTATATCTAGTCGGCGGGAAATATATAAATGAAATAAGTCACTCTCATGTAGCAATTAAAGGAACTTGTTAAAATGAAACTGAACGATTTCATGTAGCTGTGAAACAAAAAAAAATAAAGAAATACCATTAAAAGTTGAAGTCTTATGAGAATTTTATGCTCTTTAATAACATATTTAAGTAACACTAAATGTTTTTTCTTAGAATTAAACTGCATAAATATATCGAAACCATTGCATAATTCTTTTTTCTCTTGGGATAGATCCTTCTCGATTGCATTTTGATAAAGTAAACTCCTTTCTAAAATAAAATGTATTCTTTGTTTTCTCTCATCAAGACTTTTGGAGTAATTACATATTACACAGAGCTTTCCTTCACGCTCTTCTTTAGAATTTGTGTCCTAAAATTCCATATAACTGAGTAACTGTTCAGCATCATTGTCATATTCAGGACCAAATTCTTGTTTCTCGCATTATATCAACTTAACTTCATAAATGAAGAGCCTTCAACTTTTGATGATTGTGTTACAAAACTGTCGCTCTATTAGGTGTTATTGAATCACCCTTCGATCCCTTATGATGTGGGAGTTTGTAAGGTATACCATTCACAGTACACTAATGCATAATAAAATTCAAGAGTGCATGATTCAAAAAACGCTTCAAATATTAATCTTTGTTTTATCCATCTATCGCATGTCCGCCCTGTTGATACAATAACTTGACCATTCACTAAATGTGAGTGTCTTTTAGAAAAACAGAATAATAAACAAAAGATTCACATACCTGACCAAGTCTTTGATTTACATGATTCAAAAGTATCTCGAATGTATGTATTATGTTATTTGCACCAAATACTAATTTTATAGAATTAGTCTCATGTACAAAATTCAATTAATACAAATAAGCAAAAGAGAATGTAATAATGTCATTACCATCCCTTAAAATTTGACATAATTCTTCAGCTTGAGCTTGAAAAAAACTTCTTCTAATTTTATCATGATTTGTTCGATTAGTAATTTCTTCACTATATTTACAATCTTCATCATTAAAAATATTTTCTAGATCACTAGCAAATCAATTTAATACACTCTTTACATCAGTATAACAATACTCACAATTCGCTTAATCGAAAACCGTGCGCTCGATCCTCAGAGAATAATTAAGTGGACATGTTGTAGTAGTGAATAAAGAGATCTCTAAATAGTATTTTCTTCTTGATATAAAGAGAAAGCTCGGCTCTCTTGGGGCGGAGGTGAAATAGACCTTATTATCAAAACTACTTATTAAAACATCTAATTAGTACTATATATTTATTAATCTTGTTAATGGCATCACAACTAATCATATTTAATAAAACATTACATCCCTCGAACGGGTTATTAAAAACTAATGAGATATTTTCTCATTTATATGTCATTACGGTTATTAAAATATCTCAGCTAATCACATCTTTTGATTGACAATATAGTATATATAAAAATCTAGTTAATTATCAATATTGATCGTCAGTTCCTATTTTGAAACTCCATTTTATTGAGATCAGAATGTTTAAGTACATGCTAAAATTTAAGACCATTCATAGAGATGCTTGTAGAGATGGTTTTTCTTTACAACTTAGTTCAAGTACATGCTCTGGATTAGTATGGTCTACACAACCTTTTGAAAAATTAAATTAATAAAAAGAGTAAGGACATATAGTGTAATTAACTTAAAGTAGTTGTTAAACCTTCTGAATTGGTAAAATCCCAGAGCTAACTCATCATATTTCTTTTCATATGAATTTGTTATAGTACATACTCTATTGAATTTGATTATATGTATATTGTTAACTTTTTGGTTTCAATCCTTATTTGATACACTGGAACTGATATGTATTATGCAACAGAGAATGAGAATTGTACGGTTATTAATATTTAGATCTCACAAATATATCTTATTTAAATAGCTTTACATTATATAACACATTCTTAAAACTTTGGTTTATGAATAGAAGATTATAGCCTCTATGATATTAAAATATATTATTATTTTATATATAACTAGTTTTGGTATTTAAGGAAATAATAATCAAACTATAATGATCAGATACTAAAATTTGATTTAATATTTTACATGTATATAAGTAAACATATACCGTTAATACTTTTTACAATACTTATATATAAGAATAATGAAAGTTGTTGATCATGTAGACCTATTCCATATTCCTTTACTACAAATTCATTTTGTACTTTTCTTTAAAAAAATTCACATAGTTATATATACTAGTAAAGTGATTAAAAGAGAGAAAATTATTGAAACATTCAAAATTTATACTCAATCCATACTTTTGTATATTATAAGGCTATTTTCTTTGTTTTCTTTAAAAAGATCATGACCATTATTTAAATAATAGAATATTTGCACTGTAGTATAAGTAAAACAAACGTTTTCACAAAAAAAACATAGAATATAAATCAATTATTGATAAATATTCTTAAAATAAATTACTAATCACTTAATTCCTACACCAGAAAATGTATTCATAAGAATTATACTTACCTCAGTTGCGATATTATCATCTTTTCTCTCTAAGTTCTCTTTATCCTCCTTGGTCTTCTGAAAATGGGTCAGCATAAAAATAAGCAAAGTCACTAAGATTTTTTCTTATAGTCTTTCTTTTGTTTGTCTAATGATAATAAAATTAACGATGACCGATGCCTTTTATTGTGGAAATAATTGTATGGGTTTTTGTTGGTTGGGGGACGGTAAACCAAAAGGCTTAGCCTTTAAAGAAACAATAGTATTGATCATATATACAATATATAGAGTCATATTTGTAGATAAATACAATTTGGTTTCTAAGTAAACATTAGAGTAAATTCTAATTTTAGGTAAAACATTCTAAATTACCATTTTTAGACCAAACATATTCAAAAGTACCATGTAGGTTATTTATCTAAATCGTGATATATAACGTAGATTTTAAAATTAATTTAGGCATTTCAAAGATTTGTAACTCTATTTGAAATATCCAAATTGTTTTTAAAATCTATGAAAATCTCACAGATTTAGTGTATTGGCCGAAAATGGTACTTTGAATGAGCTTGGCCTACAAAGATACTATTGAATATGTTTGGCCTAATATGATACTTTTAAAGTTTGGTTTGAAAATGAATTTTCCTCTTAACCTTCATAAGGTTTTTTTCATGAACATTATATGTGCAATGTAAATCCATGGAATAAGGTTTAATATCCATAAAAATAGTTTATAATATTTTATCATAAAATAATATTTATATATGTACAAGAATATTTAGAAAAATAGACACCAAGAACTAAATAGAAAGAAAAAATAATAAATTATCAATACCATCATAATTTGTTTTCCAACCAAGTAACTATATGTAAAAAAGATATAACTACTAGATACTATAATCCTCCTTTTTATATTATTAGTAAATATTAAAGATATATATTAGTGATAGAATAAAGAAAAAAATGTTCTTTTGATAATAAAGAAAATTATTTTAATATGTTTGGATATTTGGTGAATCCTTGGCTCCTTAACTTGAGTAATGGCTCAATTTCTATCAAAAAACTCAAATAATTGAAAACTCAATAGATGGAATCAGGTTATACTCCCTCACAAGATTTTTTATCCGATCAATTTCCTTTGCTGCATTACATATCTCAATGTATTCTAATTACGTGGTGCAATCATATATATTGCTTGTTTGGAACTCTTCCAACTAACAATTACATAAATACATGTAAAATACCTAATGAAGACTTTCCATCATCTTTTCCATCATAAAAATACGAATAAGTATACCCTTATATACAAAGATATACCCTTCGATAAATTTACATGGAAATCCCATTCTTAAGTCAATGCCTATGATCTAAAAACATTTTTAGGCCAAACGTTTCATTATACTCATTTTTATGCAAAATGTATTAACAATATCCATTTTTTTGGCTATTTAGACATTTCAATCCAATTGTATCTTTATTTGACCACATCACAAACTATTTATTTGAACCGTCAGAACTACCCTTAAAATCTATGAAAAATATGCATTTTGAATATGTGTGGCATAAAAATGAGCATCTGAACGTTTAGCCTAAAAATGATTTCAGGCCATAGGTTATGGCCTCAAAATGGAATTTACACAAAATTCAAGTAGCGTCCTTAGGTATTCTAAAGTACTATAGGATTTGTTTTACGATGATCCAATGTCTAATGCTTGGATTAGACTGATATATACCCAAATATCCTTATTGCTTGCAAAATATCTAGTTTTGTACATATCATGTAATTCATAAGCCTGCCTATCGTCGAAGTATAATGCAATATTTACATCTGCTCTACTTCTTTTATCCACGAGTCTTGGGAGACATCTCTTTGGAAAGATATATCACATACTTAATATGAAATAAATCTTTTTATAGTTTTCTATGTTTAACTTTTACAACACTTTAGATGATTTGAGAGAGACCAATCAATTCTTTTACTCTATTTCAAAATATACGAATTCACGAAATATAAGTTGCATATCCCAAATATTTTGTGGAAAAAGTTATGCTTAACCAGATCTTAGGTATCATCATCACATATATCATCTCTACTGATCAATTGTTGAACTCTCACTAGTCTTATTTTAAGCGCAAGGTTCATCTTCATTTATAATGAAACCTCACTCTAATACTTAATTATTAAAATGAAGAGAAAATACCATTTTTAAAAGTAACATTTTCAGGCCAAATGTATTCAAAACGCACATTTTTAGGCCATTTCACTAAACTCGTGAGATATTTCATAGATTCCAAGGACAATTTGGACACTTTAAATAGAGTTTCTAGTTTGTGATACCGTCATTTATTTGAAATGCCCAAATTATCCTTAAAATCTATTTAATATTTCACCGAATTATTAAAATAGCCTAAAAATATGTGTTTTGAATACGTATGGCCTAATAGTGGTACTTTTGATATGTTTAGCCTAAAAATATTTTTTTCCCATAGGTAACAACCTTAAAATTGAATTTCTCTAAACTGAATGTTATACCTTTTAGAATCTTTCTCTATACCATAAACAGATCTCTTAAGCTTGAATACTTAATTATTTTCCTTTGACACAAAACCTTAGAGTTGTTGCATAAAAGTATGTTCCTAGAGAAACCCATTTAAAATGTGGATTAAAATCCATTTGCCAAACTTCATACTTACAACATGCTGAAATAGAAAACATCATACAAATACTTTCAAGCGTAGAAAACGGAATAATGGTTTTAGCTACAGTCAAAGCCTTTTTATTATGATATCCTTTGACTACTAGTTGAGTTGTATATGTCACTACCTTTCCATACAATACTATATTTCTCTTGAAGAACCATTTACACCATATATTTACAATACCATCACGAGGATCTTTCTACGTCTAAATAGTGGTGTAGTACATGTAGTTAATTTTGTGTGCAAAGCTTCATACCACTTACTATAATAAAAATCACATATCACACTCTTGTTGGTTGTAGGATCATATATTAGATGATTATCTCCAACTACAAATATTTTTATGGTCCTCCATTTATAAATCCATATCGTTTAGTATAAAGATTTTATATTTGTCCTATAAATACCATGTGTGTTTGTGGTTTTTAGAAATCATTGAATGGTTTTATCTACTTAGTCATGTTTTATTAATGATATAGATATTCTTTACACCAACTCTACTTTAATTACGCCACCACACCTTTTTTATTTAACTCTCTTTCGAGAAAAGAGATTCATGACTAACCCAAACTTTTATGATCATTTAAAAGTATAAGTAATACCATTTTAAATCTTTAGAATATCCCACAAATATACCTTTATTCTAACTTATACAATTTGAAAAAAGGTAGGTAAACCCAAATACTAATAATCTTCAAACATTGCTAAATTCCAAACAACATCTCGAATGAGGTTGTAATGACAAAACTCTATTCAATATATAACAAACAATAAGGAGAAAATTCTACCCATTTGTCTTTCTACTTTAGCTTTAAAATTGTTGAACTTTTCCAAATATTTTAATTTATTCTTTATAAGCTATATAAACCGATAGTGTCTAAAATCAACTCTAAAGGTTAAAAAAAAAATGTTATCTTCTCGAGACAATGTATTAAAAGGTTCACATACATTAATATGAATTCATTCAAACAATTATGTGATTTTGAAACTTTGTCCAATAAAAGGTGAACTGGCCATCTTTACATGTATACAAGATATAAAAATTTGTACTAGGTTCATAACTTATTGAATAAATTAATTCATTTTGGGCCAACATGACAATCCTCTTGCAATTAGTATGAACAATCCTGAAATGGCATTACTTTTTAGGATTATAGTTACCTCATGGATGTTATCAGTAAATTGTGGTATCAAAAATAACATCTATCTAACATATGGGCAAGCATGAAGACTTGAAATATGTAGTTAGTGACGGTAGGACCGAGAAGCATGCATTGAAAAAAGGAAATATTTGTTACACAAGAATTTGAGAATCTTGAAATACTACCTTAGGGGCCTTAAATAAAATCACTTTTCTCACAAAAGAGAAAAAAACCTAGATCTTGAGGAGTCGAAGAATATAAATCAAGATCATGTGGGTAATGTCATAATTATTAGGGAGATTGAGGATTTACAAAAGTTAGCATTTAGATTGTATAATGTGAAGCATAGCTTTTTTAAGCAAAAATAAGATGTTTCCTTGTACTGAAAAGTGATAGGTTTACCAAATAATTTCACTACATTATGAAGAGAGGAATACAAGGAAATTTCTAACATCGATTGAGTCTTTAGAAATATTAAAACTCAACTTAAATTAAACAATTTCATGATACTTTGTCAAGTACTTTTAAAAATTATTGGGTGTTGGTGTTTCCATAATATAGGGTGAGTAGGATGTTTTTTAGTGGGGTAATATATTTACAGAGAAGAAAGAAGCTTCTGTATGAATGATTTTGACTAATAAGGAAGGTAAAGAGGTTGAATTTTCCAAAGAAAGATAAAGGTAGAGGGAGTGGAAGTGTATTCGTTGGATCTCTTATAAATATTGTGGATAATGGGTTGATTGAGTTTATAAGGTAATTCTTCAGTTTATTAGTCTATCTTTAGTAGTTAGATTGCATAATAAACACATTAATTCTCAAGACAAATGATCCTTCAATAGTGGATAATTAAAGACCGATTTGCTTTTCAGATGTGGAGTATAATGAATTAATGATGATTATTTTGAAAAGGATGGAATAATTGATTGAGCTTGAAACACCTTGGTTTCAAGTAAACTCATGTCAAATAATATACAAGAAAGATAATCTTTCCTCATAGAAGAGTAAATTGTATATACCATTGTATACTTTCTAAATCATCAGATTTTTTTACTCTATATATTTTTGAGTTCTACGTGAAATAAAATCTATGTAGTATAGATATAAATGCAAGGTAATTGGGTTTCTACATATGTGAACCGGTGATATTAACATTAAGTTAAAAAAACTAAATATCTTACAAAAGTGCGTCACACCGTCGGTGATGAATAATGTTTGTTCCCTTATGCCTCTGTCAGTTGATGGTGTCTTTGCAGGGAAAGATCTTGCACTCGTTGCCAACAAGGCTCATAGAGCGATTGGGCCTCTTCTTTTATGCCAGCTGGTATGTCCTGGGGTGTGATAAAATTAAACGATAAATAAGAGGACCTACTGACCGTAAGTGTACGGCTCGTTCCAAGTAACAGATTAATATTAGGGATTTTATTCTCAAGGATTAGACTGGTATAACTCAAGTGTTCAAAAGATAAGTATTAGTAATTGATAATATAGAAAATAAATTATAAATGATTTTAGTTTGGTTTTGATTTATAAACTACTGAACGCAAATAAATAAATAACTAAAGCTTAACAGAACGTAAATTAATTAAGACTAAAGAGATGTAAACGCAAGGATAAGAGGTGTACTTGAGTTTTGCTAGGGATCCACCTAAATTCATACAAATAATGCTTCCGTTTTAGGGTAAAACATGTATTTACGTATTAGTCGGGACTCTAAATTCACCTAACCCATGCCTGGGTGGACTTAGGAGCTATCCTTCGGTATTATAAACCCCGTTAGGGAGACTATATCTACTTGCAGATGTTAAAGTGTTTTAACCAATTGGATACGTGGTTGGTCAAGCCCGCCAGCATCATTGACGAATACCACGCGTCTGTACCTATGTCCATAATCAAACCCCCGTCAAGGTTATCAGCTGGCACTAGTGAATAGTCCAATTACAAATACCTATTTCTAATTTGCGTTTTAATTAAAAATAGTAGAAAAGCTCACGGTAATATTCAATCCAAAATACCGTACTTAATTCAAATCAAATAACCCAAAATTTGGAAAAACATCAAATTGTATAAATTAGGCTCAACCCATATTAGGATTCTCAAACACTAAATGTTTAACTCATATTAAAAGTAAAAACAATAATGAAATTAAAGCATTCATGTTTTCTAATACAAAAAAAGATAAATAACCTCATTAAAGGGTTGGTTAGAATTGTTGTTGAAGAAGACAGACTTCTCAAGCTCTTCCTTTGAATTTTGCCTTTTTGATCTGCTCTAACTTGTGGAAATTATGAAGCGTACAAAAAAATGAGATAAAAAAATCTATTTATACTAATACAAATCGGATTAGGCTTTAATCTTATTTAATTAAATGATTAAAAACCCAAGTCCAATAAGTAATTCACGTAACTGTTGTACACAATCTAGTAAAACGAGCATAACTTTTGCGTCTTAAGTCCAAATCACCTGATCCCAATCCACAATTCGAGCTAACTCAAAGGCACACCTTTTATATTTAAATTACCAAACAGATTCGAATGCTATTTTTCAACTCCTTGAGTGGTACTTCCGCTCCTTTGACCTCTCTTCTTGATCTAAGACATTAAACTTCAATTTTTCTCCACATCTTGGTGATCTATATCATCTACGTTCCTAAGAAATTTATTCTAAAAAAAAACAAATTCACGCACAAAATCTAAAAATGTAAATTATTAAATTCCAACTAGAGAAAGTGCAATATGATAAAATAAGCATACAAGTCTATCAATAATCCTAACATCTATCTAAAATGATTTCTCCTAAGGGAATATATTTATCGAAAAAGGGAGACATCAAAATCCCAAACTCAAACCTTTGTCGTCTCGACAAAGTAATATAGTAACAAAGGTCTATGACACATAAAAATGCAGAGTCTTGTGAATGGTACCCAAAGAACAACTTAAAGTAAAACTCATATAGTATAACTTAAGAAATAATGTACATATACACCTTCCATGCAAATTGAAACATAAACAATATCAATCCAAAATTAACTTCACAATGCTAGATAGTTACACTTAATACTTAGCTTGTGATGGTGGCTATATGGTGTTCAACGATCCTCACTTGCTTTGAATGCTCCACTTAGCTTACTCCATATTGGTTGAATTATAAATTCACTATGTATCCAGAAATCACAAGGACTTTCTGGTTTTAGCGTATCCTCAGGGACGGTATAGTATGTATATTTGGTTAACTGAAGTGAGCTTTTGGCTCTCTCCTCACTTACCATCAACAAATTGTACAAGAGATTAGTTTACACTCGAACATGTTTTCACTCAACCCATTTGACGCACTAATTTAGGGTCACCAAATTCATCCAACGAGTACTAAATATGGTTCCCAAAACTTCCACGTTGTCAGTTACTTGATTTTTTTAATTATACATCTTTTTTTCTTTTCTTTGTAAGATATCTTTGACCATCATTTTGATGTGAATGGTCATGTCGGTTATAAATTTTTTATTTTTCCCTTGTTTTTTCAAAGACTCCGGCAAAGGGTTACAAATAATATATCATCATCAATTGCGAACATCATACTAACGCATACAAGTCCCTCCCAATGTAATTTTCCAGTGATGCAACCACCACCCTAAACTCAAGCTCTAGATAGGAAGTCTCAGGATCGTGATTCAAGTGTGGTTCATATGGAAAGTCCTATAAACTAAGGGGATATAGCATATATCGTGGTGACAAAAGAAAGGCTTAATGGCTAAAAATGGGGCTAAGAAGGATAATATTAATCACAGGTTAGAAAGCTAAAAGTTTCAAATGGATATCGAAGAATTGATTTTATCATTTTCCTAATTTTCCTAGTTACATAGCTTGCCTCTAGTTTCTAACTAAGTGAGTTCTCTACTTCTTTATATCAGACGTCCTACACACCACTCATTTTCTCTAAGTACAAGCTTACTTCTTTTGCATTGTTTATTAATTTTTCATATCAATTATCTAATGTTTACATGCAATTAAAGTGTGTTTTACATTAGCTCCTAAGGTCTACTATTTTCTATCATAAATTTATAAAGAGTATGGTATATAGTGTGAGACAATGATACCAAGACGTGAGATTAGACCTGTTATGAACTCCTAATGACAAAAGAAAAGAAAATACAAGGTAAGGAAGTATGCGGCCGCCGAAGATGCACAAGGATCCAATATTGAGAGATACAACCATTGTCATTACTTCTATTTTAGAAATATTTTATCAATAATATTTTTTTGCAAACGATCACTTAATTAATAAGGACAGATTTAAATTAATTAATATTTTGGACAAGAGGTTATAAAATTTGGGTTGGGCCGGAAAAAAGTTTTGCTAGCATGGTTCTTTTATTTACTTAAGTATGGGATAATCTTAATTTTTTTGGGTTAAAATTTTACTTAACCCTATAAAGTACATAGTTTATTGGAATCGAACCCTAACAAAACTTCATTTAGATATAACATCACACTAATATCTCTTCTTGCATCCAAAGACTATTCAAAGCGTCAACACCAAGCAATAATTATCTCAATTTCATCTCTTAATCCACTTTTTTTTTGTATTATGTTTCTTGAACGTGGCCGACCTCAGATCTCCGTGAAAAGAAAACTTTTTAATTTCTTCCCTCAGATCTCTGTGAAAAAAGTACTATTTTATTTCGTATCTTGGAACCTTGGCCATGGTATTTTATTTATACTTTCAACGAACAAAGGTATATTTTCAATTCCTAATTTTTTTTAATAACACATATTTTATTTAGCAAAAACTCAATTCTAATAAATATTATATATTTTTTAATTTCATGACTATTTTTTACAATTTGAAAACTATTTAGAAATAAAAATAAGTTTGAAATAGGAAATTAAGTTTTTTATCAAGAAAAAATAGTGTCAAATAAGTTGTAATAGAGCTTATGATTGTAATTTTGATATTTGTTATTCCTTTGGTTTCCACTTAGGAGGTGGAGAGATCATCCTGAAGAAAAAAAGAGTAAGGCCAATGAAGGTACAAATCAAGAGTTTGGAATATCTGATAATAGGTTAAACATAAACTCCTCATATGGTGGACAATTTTGTGGTGTATTTATAGAGTAACCATGAATACAATTTTGTGTGTAAATCATACCTACATTAGAGCATATGAAATGATGGATAACGAACCAC
Organism: Nemophila menziesii; assembly: GCA_029959085.1. Taxonomy (NCBI): domain Eukaryota; kingdom Viridiplantae; phylum Streptophyta; class Magnoliopsida; order Boraginales; family Hydrophyllaceae; genus Nemophila; species Nemophila menziesii. Next base: position 35,845,579 of record JARWIR010000011.1, on the reverse strand, counting down.
TTTTAATGTGGTTCAAAGAGAAAATGAACTAGGGTTGTATAAATTTAACTGGTGTAGGATCATCCAATATTGGATGGAAGAGTTTCCTTATTATATATCTTTTAGCAAGGAAATATTAAAGAAACACGGAAGCCGTGGGGCATAGAAGGTACTGTGGGCAACCTTTGAAAAAACAGATGTGTTTAAAAAGATACAACAAAAGCCTCATTTCATGCCTCTAATAATGTACAAAGAAATCGATCGTGAAGGCTTAGCTATTAGGAGTATGAAGACTTTTGCAGTTGAAATTTATATAACACTTGAATTAAATAAGGAAAAAAAGAGGTTCAAGGAAAACAAGAAACATAAATTCAAGTATAACGTAAGGATGAACCGACTAATAGGTGTTCTACTAGCTAGAAGTTTCTATAAATATCTCAAAGCTTACCCGAGTCAAAGGCCTCTCTAATGCAATAAGACATAATATATATATATATACTAGGTATTGCCCGTGTGTCTGAAGACACTTCGAAAACATCAATTAATTATCAATTTTACTTACTTTGAGCTGATATGTTGAGATGATATCTAACAAAAAATACACCAAGATCGTATATTCAATAGCATGTTTCACAAACATCCGTAATTACCAAAAAAATGCATCACATTCGATTGTTAGTTGTATGGCTCAGTTTTTGTTTAATTTAGCTTCCAACTAGTTAATGTTGGAGGGAGGCGATGGCCGATGGATCTTGTTTAGTGTTTGTATTTCTCGTTCGACCCTTCCCAGTTGAGGGTTATTTCGGCCAAACCGATTTTAAACATAACATGTAGGTACCAATTTTTGTAAGTACCAAACTGAGAAAGAAGTCATCAAACTTATATACAAAAATGGCAAACGATTAGTCAATAAACTTTATAAGTTATCAAAATAGTGTAAGGATACAACTAATATAGACATTGCTTGATATAATAAATAAAATAATTATTAGTATTCATAATTTTTATTTTATTATTACTTAGTGTTTTAATACTTAGTAACCATCTAGGTTATTTTGCAAGAGACTTGTCTAGGAAAAAGAACTTTGTAGCGTTCAGCGTGTATGATATGTTTCTAAAAGATATATAAAAATAAAATTTGAGTTTTTATTTGAAAATAGTTTATTTTCTTAATACTATGAGACTTCCCAATTCTTCTTGATTCTACATATCTAGAAATGCTCCATACCTGAAGGTACTTGAGCTAAAATAAATTTAAAAAATTATAAATAAATTGTACAAAATTCATAGTTAAATTTATATCAATACTTGAATATTTATAATATATAAAAGAACTTGCAAATATAATATTCAGCGAGTATTGAATAAATCTTTCAATGTAATACTTTTGTTAGGTTGAATTTTTTTTATTGGTCTAGAAACCTTTGAATTGAAGGTATAAAATATTTAAAGAAGAATCAATAGCTAAACACATAAAAAGAATATGTTCAATCATTATAGAATAATCATTTTATCGACTTTCAAGATAAAATTATTTTATTAGATTTTTTGAAATTTATTTTTACAAAATTATTGATTTTGAACAAAAGTGTATTTTCATGAATCCAATAATAAATGATAATAATGATATACAAAAGGGCGTTTGATATTAAACTCCTCTGGTTGTTCTATTTGTGATTCAATGGTATATGCTTCATCGAAAGTTGAAGAAAAACTATGCTTCATCGAACAACACTCTATTACCAAACCACTCAACTTGATAAAAAATAGTATTTTCCATATCCTAAATGTGGACAAATAAATTTGATAACAAATAATATTTTTCATATCCTAAAAAATGGACAATTAATATTATCTTAGAATATGAATAGAATCCATTTAAAGAGCAAATTATGTTACACTCTTATAAGTTGTTGCTAAAACATCATAAGTAGTCAAAATTACATCAGGTTCTGCTATTAATTTAATGTCATTAGTTCTACCCCTCCATAGTAAACAAACACTAAAGTATTTGTTACCTTAACTACTGTCAAATGTCAAATGATGTAACGATCGAGCATCCCAAGGAAGAGGAGCGAAAAGCATTCTAAAGACACCAGAAGGTACTTTCACATGTATACCATAAGACAATGCAGTCCAAATAATGACCATAAAGGGTACCCCATAGTCTGCAGTAAAACTTCAAAATTAGCCTGTCCTCTACTTTTAAGGGCAGTGAAAGATAAACCAAAAGAAAAAATAATCGCTAGTAATCTGTTTGAAATTATTACTTTTGTAAGGACGAATTTTCACCTTTTGGGATTTTAAATTCCCTCGCTACTCCCTTTAGTTAAAACACCAATGGATTAAAAAAAACATTACCTTAATAGCCGCTTGGATAAAAAGAATAACATAAATTCTAAGGTGAAGTAATATGTATTTATCACTCAAAATAAAATAACTCAGAAAGTGTTATGAATTATGATTCTAATAGACGTAGATAGCTAAATTAAACACATTCTAATAATGCCATGTTGTTCAGTATGTGTTCATTCAAAATCAATTCAATAATATCTTTGACTTGTACATGGTAAAAGAACTTCCAAGAAATATCTTTGAGTACCAAACTGAATTAAAATTGTTTACATTATCGGACACTCTCCGTATAGTCCTCGCCCCAGTCGAAGTTTGAAGCCTTATATAGTAATAGATATGAATGGTTTCAATGAACTAAAAATGATTCCATGCACACATAAAAAATGATTTAACAATCAAGATTAGGAATAGTTTGTTTACCAGTTCACATAGCCTCTATTTTATACCATGAACATCAGAAAGTCCTTTTATTGCTTCTTCACAGTCAACGATCTCGGAATATAAAATTGTAGATACCTGAAACTAAGCCTTATAAGTAAAAAAACAAACCCGTCTGTTAAATTGTATCATTTCAATTGCTCTCATTCATCTATTTCTCGTAAAGTGTAGCCTATAAGGGCTCCACTAATTGATAAGGTTGAATAATTCTAAGTTCAGAATAATTCTAAGTTCAGAAGAGTTAGATGGGAAAAGAAGCTCATTACCTAGTTTTTTGACATTTTTGATTGCTTGGTATATCCTTTTGAAACCTACTCGATTATATGTGAGATGTATATTGTTTATATAACTTGCTCTCTGTCAAACTTTAAATGAACCTCTTCTACCTCAACTCTGTGTATGAACCCCTGTATAAACATATATTTCAAAACTATACTAATATTATGTATTATTACAAACAAATCTGAAAAGATTTTGTTGAGAATGTATCTTCAGAAGCAAGCTAATACAAAGGCACATATAGTAAGGGAAGGTATTCTTTGAGCAACTCCAGGGACCTCAAGTGTCAAAAATATTAACACCCTTACTTTTCATAAACACATTCGCATATCTTCCTAAATTTATCAAATCACATAAAATTCGTCACCAAACACAATTCAGATTAGTAAGTAAAGTACCTCCATTTTAATTTCTTCCATGGATAGTAATAACTTGAGGATTTTGTTTCACCAGCATATACATTAACAATAGGTTGTTTTTTCTTCCATTTTTAGGAACAAAAGATTGAGATATTTTATCCTCAGCAAGGATAAAGACCAATCTTTCCACTGTAATATGTACATCAGCTGTGTGTATTCCTATTTCCTTAGCACATGAACATGAACCTCAGAATGCTCATCTTCATCTCCTCCACGTGGCATCATTTTTCAACTTCGTCCCCGCCACTATCATCTTCAATCCTATAAACACATAATAATGAATTCAATAGAAAATCTTATAAATTTGAAAAAAATTACACTAATCTGTCTTGTACTTTGACAAATAATACAAATTGTGCTTATATAGGGACTATAGGGACCTATAGTGCAATTAACTCAAAAAAATTACGGAAGCAAATTATAGTCAGCAACAATTTGCTTAATAAACAATCTTATATTTCTAATTTTCATAATATAGGGACCTATAGTGCAATTAACTCAAAAAAACCAAGACTGTGCAATTAACTCGAAACAATTCCAATAGCAGACTATACTCAAAAACGATTTCATTAATAAACAATCTTGAAGGTTGTTACCCAAATTAAAAGTAGACGTGGAGGAAGCCTCAGCCATCGATCTGAGTCAACTATCTAAGTCATTCTGGATTTTGATTCATCAAGGGTGTAACTATAAGATGATTCGTTTCCATAATGGTAATAAATTGCACCTTGATATGGATTCCTCATCGATCCTTGCAAATCGAAACCTCTATAAGAACTACTGCCCATCATATCAGCTTACGGTAAATTCCCTTCCATTATTTACTTCAAACTTTACAAATAGTATCACCGAATTCACTAAACAGATGATTTATATTTATATAACAAACAAACAAAAGCCTTACCATTTTTTGTTTCTACATAAGACTTAGACAAAGATTCCACGCTTTAACATATCAACTCTCTCCTTATTCTTCTCCTTAACCTGCAACACAGCAAAACAAATATTTATATTTATATCTTGACATACAAAAAACAATAATCTGACCTGGGAAATGCATTTATCTTCTTTCAGTGATTACCCCTTCACACCAGCTATATAGCCAAAGAATGAATGTATTAGATAGATGTTAGAATTAACTGCTAAACAATGTTTCCACGCATCAATTCTATCTCCGATACACCAATTATAATCCCTAAGAGCAGCTGATCTGCGCCTCTATCTTGTTCAATTAAAGAGCGTTGAAGACATTGGGTGGGCACTGTTGAGATAAAGGAAGAAACTGCAGAAGTAAGTATGAAGGTTAATTAATGAAATTTATAATATACCAGATTAATTAACTACTAATAATCATTATAAATATGTAGATGATATTTGATCTCACTGCAAAGAAGCTGATCAGCTATGATTCAGAGAAGTCCTAGGATAATTTAATAAACAATTTTGAAGCTTTTATAAAGATATTAATATCATTCCCTATAAACATTCCCGGAACATAGACGATGCTATTTGCCCTATGAACCGTGCTACACTGCAATTTTAGCATTGTTCAGAGACCAGTGGTGCGAATTTTGAATAATTCAGGGATCAATAGAGCAATAAATTCTAACATTTTAGAGACCTATAGGGCAAATTCAAGGATCTATAGTATAATTCAGGACATATATTACACATGTAATACAAAATTCCAATAAAATTACAATGCTAAAATTCCAATATATTCCTGTTGTGCTATACAATGCTGAAATTTAACTATAGCTATAATTAAAATTAAATTAAATACTGAAACAAATATTAATAAAAATTGTTATCGATAAACAATAAAAATATTAATAAAAATTGTTATTAATAAAAATTAAATTAAACTATAGCTGTAACTATACAATGCTGAAATTTAACTATAGCTGTGCTATCATTTGAAGATGGTGATCAAATGATACATGTGTTGTAATCAGAAGATGGTGAAAGTTAACTATTTACCTTAATTTGGGTTTCTCGCCTTTGAACAAAAAAAAAGGGTTTCTCGCCAAGCTGAGAGGATGATGGTGGAGAATGGTCCTTAAGCGACGGCGTGTTTTCTTTTGAGCAGAGTGGCTTGGTGGAGAATCGTCCTCGAGCTTTGACGTGAGAATGGTCTTCGAGCGGGCCGGCGGCGTGTTTCCGTTTGCAGCAGCGGCTTGGTGGAGAATGGTCCTCGAGAATGGTCTTCCAGGTGGCGAGTTGGAATGGAAAGAGGGGTTTTTTTAGTATAATGTGTTTTTTTTATTTTTTTTTATTTTGTTTGGATATTAATTATAAGTCGGGCCAGAATCGATCCTGGCCACCACTTATGTTTTGCCAGAATCGATCCTGACCACCACTTATGTTTTTCCAGAATCGATCCTGGCCACCACTTAAGCGGGTAAATCCGGACCGTAGGAAAAATTTCGAAATATAATATAGATATTCCAATATATGTGTCAATTAAGAACGATCCAAAAAAGGTTCACTTTAATAATTATTTTTTTAAAACAGGTCCAATTACATTTTGTTGTGTTAATGGTTTAACTAATTTTGTGTTATATTAAAAAAAAATTAAAATGCTTAATTTCACTTTGCTCTTCATATAATGAATTGAAAGCATGAATTAGTACTTAGTTTTGGTTATGTTGTTTTGCAGGTTTTTTTAAGCAGTTTGGTATAATCAAGAGGCTTAGAAATGCTAGAAATAGGAAGATAATGCTTATGAATGAACTATTGTGTATTTGATTGTAACGGTTTATTTTTAAATTTTTTTTCTTGGTATTCTTACGTATGTATTGATTTTTTTACAGACAGGAAAATCCAAGCATTTTGGCTTCATAGAATTCGAATCTCCAGAGATTTTATACATTTCAGCCATGATTTATCGATAAGTTTAATTAGCTCTTGGGCATGATTTCCCAAAATGATGTATGTGTAGTTTAACTATGGAATTTGAATTTGTGAGCTGAAAACTTAATTTTCTCGGAATTATTATTTCGAAATTTGCTAGGGAATTAAATGAAATTGGTGGAAAATGTTTGATTTCTGTTAGGTCATGAAAATTTGAAATAGAATATGCATATATGGTTTTTAGTGTATCAATTTTATTTCTTTTTTAATTCGATTTGTTTGGGGATTTGAATTTGCAGAAATTTTAAAGCTAAAGAGACTCCAACTTGTCATGGATCTGCTGGGAAAATGGACCTTTATAAAGAAGTTCTTAGGCGAAATTCAGAAGCATTTGAATATGCATGTCCTGTTACAAATATTAGCAAAATTTGTTTATATTTCTTCATTAAATTTTGCCAAGATTGATATAATTGCGTTCTTCAAGTTTCTCAGGTCCTGTTAAGGAGTTAATATCCAATAAAAAGTCAGTTGATACTAAATCAACTGAGGGCCCGCCACCTGTCAGTAAAAATCCGAAAGAAACACTCCCGAAATTAAACATCACGAGCATGATACTTCGCTTACTAATGTAAGTTCGCAAATTAATTTATTTATCCATTAATATCTCTTAATCTTCGTCATTTTAGGAACCTGAAACTTCTTCGAAAAAACAAAAATTTAAGAAAATTTGGGAAACTTATGTATGTTCCTCTCCCTACTTCAGACGAGCGTGGGTTAATATTAGAAGCTGTTTCCAGAAAGAAGCCTATTGATCCGAGTTCGGATTTGATGGCCATTGCAAAAGATACGGCTTGTGATAATCTAAGTAGAGCTGATCTCGCTTCACTGGTATGTTAACTGTATTATTGAATGTTAATGCTTCATGCTTAATGCTTTACTTATGACTCATTTCTGTGTTAATGATAATAATAGATGAATGATGCTGCTATGGCTGCTGTTGAAGATATACAGCTATCGGGAGATCCAATAGATGGGGCCCCACACACTATCAAAGACTTACATTTCAAGCGAGCTTTGGAAAATATCGCTCCTTCTGTTTCAGACAAGGTATGATTCTTTTGCTATATGTAAGTCCGTGACTTGACTTTTTTAGGTAATTTTTCTGACCACAGCTTTGTATGTATTGAATTACAGCAAAGACTACACTACCAATTTCGTACCATGAACGATCAACATGTTAATGAGCCTGTACAAACTAATTATATGTTCGCAAATCAAGACTCGAATTATGAACCTTTTCCCGATGTTGAATTTCGCGGAACTGAGAATTTTCCTGTTAAAAATTTATTCCTTACTTGGATTTAGTGATGGAAAATTCGGATATTTTTGGTGAAACTGGAAATTCTGAATGTGGGACATCTTTTCATAGTCTTGAACTTGATTGGAGTACAATGGAGGGATCTGAACCGGGTCCCACACACCCGGATACTACTCCTGCACATTTAGTTGCATTGTCTGAAACTTCAATGGACGGTTCAGATCAAGATAATATTCTAGATGATATTGACACAGATTTATTGTTGTTTTGATCAATGGAATGTGTAATTTAAATTTTGTTATTTCATTGCAGGTTGTGTATGTGTCTTTCCTGCAAGTAGATTAGGATTGGAAGGAATTGAGATTAGTCCAGATTGTAGCCCAGAAAATAGAGCTTCACCATGTGAAGTACATTTAGAGTCTTTTTTTTTTAAATTTCTTGGTGACTATTTTTACTAATAAGATATATATATTTTCTTGCAGCTTTTTAACTGGGCACTTGAGCTTTGGAAGATCGATGGTGAATTTTGAGCAGGTAATTAGTTTTTTTTCTAATCTTTTCTCATAATATAAGGACCTGTATTGTATTTTTCGTATAAAATAAGGACCTGTAGTGTATTTTTTGGCATACTTTTGTGAACTATATAGCATTTCTCGCATAATATAAGGACCTATATTGCATATCTCACATAATATATAGACCTGTATTGTATTTTTTGCATATTTTTGTGGCCTATAGTGCATTTTTCGCATCCTATAGGGCCTGTAGTGTATTTTTAATTTTACACGCACAAAATTATGGAGCTGACTTATATATTTATGAATTTCATGCAGAAAATATCCATTTGGAGAAATTGGCACATAAATCATGGACTAGAAAACATGGAGCCGAAATCAAGAAGCTGACAAATTAATTTTTGAATTTCCTGCATTTTACCATTAATATCATTTCCATTTGCCTTTTTTATTTTTTGTTATCTATATATAAATATCATAAAACTATTTTAAGCAAATATATTAGTCAAAACATTACTAAAATAGTTTGAACTTTTAATGCTAGGATACTTTCCTTGATTTAAGTTAGTTACCTTTTCCTAAACAATTTTTCAACTATATAATATTAGACGAAAATCATTTCTAAACAATCCAACTTCTCTTCTTCATGAAAATAATTTCTCACTTTTTTTTACTCAAAGTATAACTTCGAACTAAGGTTAGTTTTGTTTTGACTTTGTCATAGTATTATACATTGTTCATTATTTACATTTAAACATTCGCATATAAGTTAGATATTGTGTTTGAATGGACTGTGTTTGTAACATTTGCTTAATACTTTTTTGTATTCTTTATTAGATATAGAATTTAATTAATGAATCCATTTAAATAAAAAAACTTATAAAATTGTTCATATATATATATTTTTTTTAATTCACAACACGGCTAAGAAAAAGAAAAACGTAAGTAAGACAAAAGAAAAACTAAAAAAACCCTCTACCCTCATTCACTCCCTCAACCCTCATTCACTTTCAAAACCCTCTAGAACCATTCTCCATCACAGCTTCAATGAAGATTCATAAGTTCTTCAATTCGCATTTGTTTAGTTATTGTAATGTACAATATTTGTAATTTTTTATTATTGTAATGTGCAGTATTCTCAAAATTGATAAATTTATTGTACTGTACATTATTCGCAATTATTCTTCTTCGAAAAATATATTTACAAAAATATAAATATTAAACTTAATTATAAGAAATAATTTATTTTTCTTTTTAGCTACTTGAAAGCTTTAAAAATTATTAACTAATATTTAATAGAATAATAAAATGTATAGATGTTAAAATAAGGGACGAACACCATTTAACTACCAATTTTTACATCAACTACTATTGATATAAAAACTAATTATCCTATTAATACAATATTACCCTTTATTTAAATCTTTTTCATTTTTCTTATTTTACTTTTCTTCTTATTCGTCTTATGACTACCAAAACATTTCTTAATAAACAATATTTTTATTATTTACTTCTTCATTAGTTTAAAATTAATATATTAGAAATAATTAAAAAATTAAAAATTAAAAATCTATACTACTAAAATAAGTGGATTAATGTCTACCATATATGTTTATACTATCAAGGAAAAATCTTTACTACTAAAATAAGGTGAATTAATGTCTACCATATATGTTCATACTATCAAGGAAAAATCTTTACTACTAAAGTAAAGTAATACTATTCGATATAGTCTATACTACTTTTTTAAAATATATAATAACTAATATACAATACTTCTACAAAGGTTTTATTAAACGTAAAAGAAAAAAATAATTGTCTACAAGGGTCATGCCGTAAGTAATTTTTGTGTTTATTTTACTATTTGTATAATTCTTTACTAATCAATACTATTTTTTCAGGCTAACAGAAATCTCATGGAAACCGTAACTTAACCTATCTTATACGCATTACGCATTTTGGTTGTATATATTATTTTTGAAGTGTAATTTTGAATTCAAATTGTAGGTTCAGTTCCTTCAGTCGAAAAATGTGATTGTTACATTAAGGGACAATGAGAAATTTTATCGATTAAAATCACCACAAATAAGGAATAAATCTAACTTTATCTTTAATATGAGTAAATCTCATTACAATAATAATGATTTTGAATTATTGATAGAATTGAAAGCAAATTATGAATGCTGATTGGAAAAAAAGAAGACGGGTGGCTAGATGGGACTACAATCACATGGTATAATAACTAACATTTAATTACACAATTATTTGATGTATATTTGTAATTCATACTTACTTACATTATTTCAAATATGCAGGTTATTGTCGTGGTTCCCCAAATCGAGCGATATATGTATGTTGATATATCCACGTTTTGTAGAGTTATGAGAAGGATGCACAAAAAAGATGATAAAAATATTGAAATAATTCAAGATAAAGTCATTTAGTAGTTATGAGTTATTTTGTATTCATGTCATCTCAAATATTTGAGATTTTTATTTTGTATTACATAAGAGTATAATGTGGTTGATTGATTTATAATTTATGAAACCATTGAAATTTTTTAAATTTATTTTTATTCCAAGAAATGTTTGTTTTTAGTGTTATATTTTTTTTAATGTTAATATTGTTAGAGTGCTATCAGGCCTTAGAAAATATAGTATTGTTATATACTTAAATTGATTAAAAGTTCTTGAAAGCAATATATTTTTGAACTTTTAAATCTAACCTTCCCTACGTCATATGCTATATTTTTATATCTAGAATATTTTTTTATTTAATGTTGCGCTCTTTCATTTTTTATACATATATATACACTTTTTTTTCTCTAATTCGTATAGTAGTCTTTGTCACATAAAATATTTTCTAATTTACCTTTAAAAAGAGAAACTCAATTGTGAAAGCATTCAGAAATAAATCTCTAAGTAAAACAAAAGGAATAAAATTTACAATCTACTTTCAATATTTTCTAATTTATATCGTTGTAATCCATCTAATCTGTGCTTTTACCGTTATTTTGCAAGAGGTAAGTCCAACTTGACATGTTAGTCAAGTATTATACTTTATAATATTCTTGATGAACTAGAAATACAAACAACAAACAAGAGTGATCAATCACCACCTCCACCTAACATTAACTAGATTGAACCTAACCTAAAGAAAAACTGAGCTATGAAACTAAGGAATGAACGAGGTATATTATTTGTTATTAAGGGAGTTTGAGATACTTATTATTGAATATACTGTTTTCGTGCAATTTTATTATATCTTAACTTCCCAACGTGGCAACCCAAAGTAAGTAAAATTAACGATGAATTGGATTTTTTTTCCGAAGTTACTTTTTGCACGGGCAATACCTAGTATATATATATATATATATATATTATTTCTCTCATTATATATTTTCATGTAACAACTAGTAGGTCCATAGTAGTTTTAGAGACTACTTTAACATAAATTATGAAAAAACATCAATTTCAAATCAAACATTATTATAAATGTAAAAGTTACCAATATACCCTTCTAACTATTAAATAATAACTATACTTATTAATTAATAAGACATTTCAGGGAGTTTTTTACAGTCAATTAATAATAACTATATTAATTAATTAAAAAAAAGTAAATATAAAATATATATTTATACCAACGGAGGTTTTGAGGGAATTTTTTTAAATTTTTTTTCTTTTCTTAAACAGCTAGGGAAATATTTTTCCTACGTTTTTCCTTTTCGAAAGAGGGGTCCTAGGTGAGAGAATTTTTATATTAGAAATTTTTCTTTCCAATGTTTTACATTTTCAATGGAAAAGTGACAAATTTTATAATTTTTTTTTCAAGTATGAATATAAATTTTTTCATTTGTAGATTTTATATCTTTTATAACTAGGGACCGTGGGAAGAATATTTTTTATAATTTTTTTCTTTTCCAGCGAGAAGCAAGGGATTTTATTTTTTTCTAAGATTATTTTATTCTTTTATGGGATGAGGGTGGCTAGGGCAAGTTTTATCGTTTTATCGGTTTTTCTTTTTTAGTATGAGTTGGGGGTGAAAAAAATTAATTTTTTTTATCTTTTCCAACAAGGGGATCGGGAGGGGGAAGAGATTTATCCCATCTACATTATAAGATTGGGATGAGATTTGTGTGATCAAGATTTAGATGAGATTTTGTTGTCACTCTTACTGAGACGAGATGTGTCCCATTAAATTTTTTGAGAATCCAATAATAGGAAAATAAGCATATTTTGATAAATTATTAATAATTTAATATGATAGTTTTCATCTATAATTTTGTACATATGATACATAAATTTGAGATTTGATCCACTGTAAATAAGAAATAAAAGTTTCTTTGTAAATTGTGCATGTGATGAGACTTGTCTTACCAAAATTGAGAATGAATTTGTCTCTTCTATGCTAAGTTTTTGAAAAGATTTGTCTCATCTTCAAGTTTAGATTGAGATAGAATTTGTATTATATCCATTTCATGATTGAGATGAAATTTGTCACATATCTAATTTTGAAATTATGATGGAATATGTTTAATTTTTATTCTAATATTGAGATGAGATTTGTCTCATCGTCAACCCTAAGTCTGAGATAAAATTTGTCTCATTTCCATTATAAGATTAAGATAAGACCTATCCCATCTCTAATTTGTCTCATCTCCATTCAGAAATTGCGATGGGATTTGTTCCTTTTCTAGAGACTAGAGTTTGGAGTGCTTTTTTGCACAATACCTAGTTTTAATGAAATACTTTAGTGTATACCTGGTGGGCAGAAAATAGATCAGTGAAATAAGTCACTCTCATGTAAAAATTAAGGGAAACTTGTTAAAATGAAACTGAAGGATTCCATGTAGATGTGAAACATTAAAAGTTGAAGTCTTATGAGAATTATAGGCTCTTCAATAACATATTTAAGTAACGCTAAATGTTTTTCCTTAAAATGAAAGTGCATAAAGATATCAAAACCTTGACATAATTTTTTTTCTCTTGAGATAGATCCTTCTCAAATGCATTTGGATAAAGTAAATTCCTTTCTAAAATAAAATCAATTCTTTGTTTTCTCTCATCAAGACGTTTTGAGTAAACACGTATTACACAAAGCTTCACTTCACGCTCTTCTTTAGAATTTGTGTCCTAAAATTCCATATAAGTAATTGTTCAGCATCATTGTCATATCCACGATCAAATTCTTGTCTTTTTGAATTATATCAACTTAACTTATAAATGAAGAGCCTTCATCTTTTGATGATTGTGTTACAAAACTGATGCTTTATAGATGTTATTGAGTCACCCTCCAACCCATATGATGTGGGAGTTTGTAAGGTATACCATTCGCAGGACACCAATCCATCTCTTGATTGACTCCCAATTTGCAAGTGCGCCCTGTTTATACAAAAACTGATCATTCATTAAATCTAGAGTGTCTTTTAGAAAAACAGAATAATAAACAAAAGATTCGCATACCTTACCAAGTCCTTGATTTACATGATTCAAAATTATCTCCAATGTATGCATTATATTACATGCACCAAATACTACTTTTATAACATTAGTCTAATACAAATAAGCACAAGAGAATGTACTAATGTCATTACCGTCCATTAAAATTTGATATAATTCATCAACATTATCTTCAGCTTGAGCTTAAAAAAAACTTCTTCTAATTTTATCATAATTTGTTTGATTAGTAACTCCTTCACTATCTTTATATTCTTTAGAATTTAAAATATTCTCTATATCACTAGAAAATGAATTCAAAACACTCTTTACTTCAGAGTCACTTTCATTTTCTTCACTGTGCTGAAGGTGAAAATCGTATAAAAATACTCACAATTCTCTCAATCTAAAACTGTGCGCTCGATCCTCCGAGAATAATTAAGTGGTCTTGTTGTAGTAATAAATAAAGAGATCACTAAATAGTATTTTCTTCTTGAAATAAATGAATGCTCGGCTCTCGTGGAGTGGAGGTGAAATAGACCTTATTATCAACACTATTTTTTAAAACATCTAAGTAGTACTATGTATTTATTAATCTCGTTTATGGCATCACAACTAGTCATATTAATTAAAACATTACATCCCTCGAACTGGTTAGTAAAAACTAATGAGAGATTTTCACATTTAAATGTCATTACGGTTATTATAATATCACAACTAATCACATCTTTTTATTGACAATATATTATAATATAAAAAATTAATTGTCAATATTGATCTTCAACTCCTTTTTTGAAACTCCATTTTATTGAAACTATAATGTTTAATTAAATGCAAAAATTTAAGACCATTTATAGAGATGCTTGTAGAGATGTTTTTTCTTTCCAGTTTAGTTCGAGTACATGCTCTGGATTAGTATGGTCTACAGAGCCTTTTCAAAAATTAAATTAATGAAAAGAGTAAGGAGATATAGTGCAATTAACTTAAAATAGTTTTCAAACCTTCTAACATGGTAAACCAATCCCATTGCTAACTCATCATATTTATTTTCATATGAATTCATAATTAGTACATACTCTATTGAATTTGTTGATATGTATATTGTTAACTTTCCAGTTTCAATCTTTGTTTATTCACTCAGAACTGATATCAATTATTCAACATAGAGAATTTTACGTTTATTAAAATTTAGATCTCACAAATATATCTTATATTTAAATAACTTTACATTATATAACATATTCTTAAAACATTGGTTTTATGAATAGAAGATTATAGCCTCTATGATATTAAAATATATTATTATATATATAACTAGATTTGGCATTTAAGGAAATAATAATCATACTATAATGATCAAATACTAAAATTGGATGTAATGTTCTTACATGTATATAATTAAACATATATAGTTAATACTTTTAAGCGCAAGGTACATCTTCATTTTTAATAAAACATCACTCTAATACTTCATTATTAAATTGAAGAGAAAATCCCATTTTAGGCCATTACATATGACCTAAAACATTTGGACCAAACATTTTTAAAATACCATTTTTAGGCAAAACGTATTCAAAACACACATTTTTAGGTCATTTCACTAAATTCATGAGATATTTCATAGATTTCAAGGACAATTTGGACACACTAAATTGAGTTTCTAGTTTGTGATGCGGTCATATAAATATATAATTTATTTGAAATGCCCAAATTATCCTTAAAATCTATGTCTCATAGAATTATTGAAATAACCTAAAAATGTGTGATTTGAATACGTATTGTCTAAAGGTGGTACTTTTGAAATGTTTGGCCTAAAGCCATAGGTAACAACCTTAAAATTGAATTTTCTATAAAATGAATGTTACGCCTTTTAGAATCTTTCTTTAGACCATAAATGGATCTCTTAAGCTTGCATACTTAATAATTGTTCTTGGGTACAACACCTTAGAGTTGTTGCATAAAAATATGTTCCTAGAGATATACATTTAAAATATGGGTTAACAACCATTTTCCAAACTTCAAACTTATAACGTGTTGCAATACAAAACATCATACAAATACACTTAAGTGAAGAAAACAGAGAAAATGTTTTGGCCATAGTCAGAGCCTTTTTACGATGATATCCTTTGGCTACTAGTCGAGTTGTATATGTCAATACCTTTCCATACAATACTATATTTCTCTTGAAGAACTTTTTACACCATATAGTTACAATACTATCACGAGGATCTTTTGAGGTATAAGTAGAGGTGTAGTACATGTAGTCAATTTTGAGTTCGAATCTATATGCCACTTACTATAATAAAAATCACATATCATATCCTTGTTGGTTGTAGGATCATCTATTAGATGATTATCTCCAAATAAAAATATTTATATGGTCCTCCATTTATAAATCCATATCGTTTTGTATAGAGATATTATATTCATCCTATAAAGACCTTGTGTGTTTGTGGATTTTAGAAATCATTGAACGGGTTTCTCAGCTTAGTCCTATTCTATTAATGAGATAGATATTTTTTACACCAACTCTACTTTAATTATGCCACCACCTTTTTTATTTAACTCTCTTTCAATAAATGAGAATCATGACTAACCCAAAATTTATGATCATTTAAAACTATAAGTAATACGATTTGAAATATTTAGAATATCGCACAAATATACCTTAATTCTAATTATCCAATTTTAAAAAAAGTACTTAAACCCAAATACTAATAATTTTCAAACTTTGCTACCTTCTAAACAACATCTTGAATGAGGTTGTATTGACAAAACTCAATTTGATATATAACAAACAATAAGGAGACAATTCTACCCATTTGTCTTTCTACTTTAGCTTTAAATTTGTTGAACTTTTCCAAAGATTTTAATTTATTGTTTATGAGCTGTACAAATACATAGTGTTTAAAATTAAATCTCAAGGTTATAAAAAATTAATGTTATCTTCTCGAGACAATTTATTAAAAGGTTCACATACATTAATATGAATTCATTCAACCAGTTACGGGACTCTGAAACTTTGTCCAATAAAAGGTGAATTGGCCATCGTTACATGTAGAAAAGATATAAAAGTTGTACCAGGTTCATAACTAATTGAATAAATTAATTCATTTTGGGCCAACATGACAATCCTCTTGTAATTAGTATGAACAATCCTAAAATGACATTACTTTTTAGGATTATAGTTACCTCATGGATGTTTTCAGTAAATTGTGGTATCAAAAACAACATTTAGCTAGCATGTGGGCGAGTATGTACACTTTAAATATGTACTTCGTGACGGTAAGACCGAGAAGCATGCATTGGAAAAAGGATATATTTGTTATACAAGAATTTGAGAATCATAAAATACGACCTTAAGGGCCTTAAATAAAATCACCTTTCTCATATTCGGGGGAGAGAAAAAAAACCTAGATCTCGAGGAGTCCGAGAATACAAATCAAGATCATGTGGGTAATGTCATAATTATTATAGAGATTGAGGAGTTACAAAAGTAAGTATTTAGATTGTACAATGCGCATCGTAGCTTTTTTAAGCAAAAAACAAGATGTTTCTTTGTACTGAAAAGTGATGGTTTACCAAATAATTACACTACATTTTGAAGAACAAAATAAAAGGAAATGTTGAACATCGATTGAGTCTTTAGATAGATTAGAACTCAACTTAAATTAAACAAGTTCATGATACTTTCGTCAGGTACTTTTAAAAATTAATGGGTGTTGGTATGTCCATAGTATAGGGTGAGTAGGATGTCTTTGAGTGGGGTAATATATTTACAAAGGAGAAAGGAGCTTCTGTGTGAACGGATGTGACTAATAAGGAAGTTAAGGAGGTTGAATTTTCCAAAGAAAGATACAAGGTAACGGGAGTGGAAGTTTATTCATTGGAGCTCCTAAAAATATTGTGGAATATGGGTTGATTTTGTTTATTAGGTAATTATTCAGTTTGGAAGTCTATCTTTAGTAGATAAATTACATAATAAACACATTAATTCACAAGAAAATGATCCTTCAATAGTGGATAATTAAAGACATATATCCTTTTGAGATGTGGTCTACAATGAAATTATGATAATTAATTTGAAAAGGATGGAATAATTTATTGAGCTTGAAACACCTTTGTTTCGAGTAAACTCATGTCGAATAATATAGAAGAGAGATAATCTTTCCTCATGGAAGAGTAAATTGTATATACCATTGTATACTCTCTAAATTATTAGAATTTTTTACTCTATATTTTCGAGTTCTAAGTGAAATAAAATCTATGTAGTATAGACATAAGTGCATCGTAATTGGGTTTCTATAGTCGTGAACCGATTAAAAATCAAGTAAAGACTCGGTCAGATATTAACATTAAGTTAAAAAAAACAAATATCTTGCAAAAGTGCATCACGTCGTCAATGATGAATAATGTTTGTTCTTTTATGCCTTTGTCTATTAATGGTGTTTTTGTGGGGAAAGATTTTACAGCCTTGGCCAACAAGGCTCATATGCGAGCGATGGGGCCTCTTCTATTTTGTCGGCTGGTATGTCCTGGGATGTTAGAAAATTAAACGATATATAATAGGACCTACTAACCGCAAGTGTACAGCTCGTTCCAAGTAATAGATTCATATTAGAGATTTCGTTCTTAAGGATTGGAGTGGTATAACTCAAGTGTTCAAATTATTAGTAGTAGTAATTGCTAATACTGAAAATAATATTGTAAAAGATTTTTGTTTGGTTTTGATTTATAAACTATTGAACGCAAATAAATAAATAACTAAAGCTTAACAGAAAGTAAAATTAATTAAAACTAGAGAGATGTAAACACAAGGATGAGAGGTATACTTGAGTCTCGCAAGGAATCCACCTAAATTCATACAAATAATGCTTCCGTTTATGGGTAAATCTGGTATTTATGTATTAGCCGGGACTCTAAATTCTCCTAATACCTGTCATCGTGGACTTAGTAGCTATCCTACGGTATTATAAACCCACTCAAGGTGATTATACCTACTTTCATATGTTAAATTGTTTTAACCAATTGGATACGTGGTTAGTCAAGCCCGCCAGGATCATTGACGAATACCATATGGTTGTTACCTATGTCTGTAATCAAACCCCCGATCAAGGTGATCACCCGCCACTTGTGAATAGTCCAATTACAAATACCTATTTCTAATTTACGCCTCAATAAAAATGGTAAACAAGCTCACGAATATATTTAATCCAAAATACCCAACTTAGTTTAATTCAAATAAACCCAAAATGCAGAAAAACATCAAATTGTATAAATTAGGCTCAACCCATATTGCGATTCTCAAGCACTAACTGTTTAGCTCATATAAAAAGTAAAAACAATAAAGAAATTAAAGCATTAGTGTTTCCTAATACTGAAATAAGATAAATAACCTAATTAAAGGGTTTTGTTAAATTGTTGTTGAAGAATTAAGACTTCTCCACCTCTTCCTTTGCCTTCTGCCTTTTTTATCTACTCTGATTTGTAGAAATTTTGAAGTTTAATAAAAAATGAGTTTAAAAGGCTACTTAATAAATTATTAAAAACCCAAGTCCAATAAATAATTCACGTAATTTCTATACATAATCTAGTAAAACGGGCATAACTTTTAAGTCTTAATTCGATATCACCTGATCCTAATACTCAAATCAAGCTAACTCAAAGGCGAACTTTTTCATTTTAATTACCAGACTTTTGAATCAATACCGTTTAGGCTCGAAATCAGTATGTAACAGCTATCCAGATTCATATGCTCTTCTTCAAATCCTTGAGTTGTACTTCCACACCTTTGACCTCTCTTCTTGATCTAAGAATTTAAAATTCGCTTGTTCTCCTCATTTTAGTGCTCCATATCATCTATGTAACTATTAACTTTATTCTAAAAACAAACAAATTAACGCACAAAAGCTCTAAAAATGCAAATTACACAATTCCAACTAGAGAAAGTGCAATATGATCAAATAAGCATAACAATCTATCAAATAAGCCTAATATCTACTGAAAATGATGTCTCTTAAGGGAGTATATTTATCAAAAAAGGGAGAAATCAAAACCCCAAACTCAAACCTTTGTCGTCCCGACAAAGTAAAATAAAAATAAAGGTCTTAGGTGAAACGAAAAAAATGCAGAGTCTAGTGAATGTTACCCAGAGCACAACTTAAAATCAATCTCATATAGTATAACTTAAGAACTAATGTACACATACACCTGTCATGCAAAATCAAACATAAACAATATACATTATAAAATTAACTTCACAATGCTAGAAGGTTACACTTACTAATTAGCTCGTGATGGTCGCTATAGGGTGTTATCGATCCTCATTTCCTTTGAACGCTCCACTTAGCTTACTCCATATTGGCTGAATTATAAATTCACTATGTATCTAGATATCACGAGGATTTAATGGTTTTAGTACTATGGACTTAGGGACGGTATAGTATGTATATTTTGTAAATTGAAGTGAGCTTTTGGCTCTCTCCTCACTTACCATCAAGAAATTGTCCAAAAGATTGAGTTTGCACTCGAATACGTTCTCACTCAACCCATTTGACGCACTAATTTAGGGTCAACAAATTCACCCAATAAGCACTAAATATGGTTCCCAAAACTTCCACTTGCTGGTTACTTGATTTTTTTTTTCATTTTTTTGTAAGATATCCCTGACCATCATTTTGATGTGAATGGTCATGTCGATTATATATATATTTTTTTCTCTTTTTATTTCAAAGACCCAGTAAAGGATTACAAATAATATATCATCAACAGTTGCGCACATCATACACACGCATAGAAGTCCCTTTAAATGTAATTTCCCAATAATGCAACCATCACCCCAAACTCAAGGTCAAGACAGTAAGTCTAGGATCGTGATTCAAGCAGGGGTCATATGGAAAGTTCTATAAACTAGGGGATATGGATTATATCGTGGCGACAAAATAAAGGTTTAAAGGCTAGAAATGGGGCTAAGAAGGATAAAATTAATCACGGGTTAGAAAGCTAAAAGGTTTCAAGTGGATATAGAAGAATTACCTTTATCATTTTCCTAATTATATAGGTTGCCTCTAGTTCATAACTAATTGGGTTATCTACTCATTTAGAATCTGGTATGCAATTCTCTTCAATAGATATGTCATATTCAAAATTTGATTCAATTTCTTGTAGTAATTTTACTTAATTGATTCTTGTAAACAAAAATGTTGAAGAAAAATAAGATTTGAAATTTAATTTTCAAGTACACGAATGGTAGAATTTTAAAACTCCTCTAGATGGTTGTGCGAGGTTATTTATGAATCAAATAATATATTATATTCTATTCAAATTAAGTATAATAACAATTTTTTATTAATAAAATTATACAATATAATAAATAATCACTTTAAAAGAGAACAAAATATCGGGTTTGACCTAAATAACAATCAAACCCAAAAAACGCGGCCTCCAATTATATATATATCACCTAATGTGTGTATCTTTTACTTCTATTCCTTTATATTTTTTAAATCATCATCTTTCTCTGTGTGTTACTCTTCTAAACATATCTCTTTCGTTATTTGTTATCCAGAATACAGATTTCCAGTTGTATCATCTTGGATCGTTGGTCATAACATTTCAATTAAGGTATGTTGAAAAGTTCAATTTTATATATTCATTCTATAATTTGTGCAGTAATTTTTGTACTTACAAAATTTCTTTATTTTATAAATCTCAAGTTGCACTTAATTACAAAATTTAGTTTTGGTTAATGTTCTGTTTTCAAAATTATTGTATGCCATGAGATCCTAAATTTTATTTTTAAGAATTTAGTTTGCTAAAAATTAAATTATATATATAATTATATATATATATATAAAGATTTTATGTTGGATCATATAAGGAGTGAGAAAATATGCTCTAATAGAGTAATATTTACTCTTTATGCACTCATTTAGAATATGCAGATTTGAATATGGTCTAAATAAATTATCTATTAAAAATCTTAGTGTATTGCTTCTTTAGATTTATTGTTGATTACACAGGTTGTTTTTAATTCAAATGTCTTTATTAACTAAAGTTTTGTTAATGATCATTTCAATCATAACTAGTACTAATCACATAACATTTTTTATATATTTCTTAACACAAATAAAAATACTTTGTCATTATATTTCAATAAAAAATATTATTTGTATTTTATTATGTTGATTGCTCAAATGCTTGAAAAGCTAAAATTAATCTGAACTCTTTTATTATTGTAACTAGTTGAAACTAGCCCAGAAAGCGCAAGTGGAGGGAAAATAGGCGCCAAATTATGGTATGATACCGCTATTATAACCAATTCTACCTCTTCATCTTTCTCCACAACCAAACACTCTCTTATTTCTGCTCATTCTTTATCAAAAAAAAGGCACATAAACAACCTCATCACCTTTCAAGCAATCACAATGGTCGGAGCCCAGAAGTTGAGTGAAATCCTAAACACATAGGCTAATCATACCCACGAATTAGGAGATACACTCAAATGCCCATTCGATAAATCATATCCACAAATTAAGAGATGCACTCAAATGCCCATTCTGGTAATTGATGCACATGACCTTTTCGTTGTATATTAAACTTAAAATGTATATTTGATTACTAGATTTATTTACTATTTTGGATTTTTGTTGACTTTTGCAACCTTTAATTGCTAAATGAACCAATATTGATCACATGTATTAGGCTTAACCGAAAAGAAAATTTTAACCTAACACAAACGAAGTTAGTAAATATATTTAAATTTTTCAATGTAAAACTATCAATGGATAAGTATATGTAGAGATGAATTTATTTTATGAGTCAAAATCAGGCTAATTAGCACAAGAGTTTAATCTCAAGATATGTTGTTCTCTTATATTTCGATTCAAAATTAATTTCATTATTAATCATTAATCACACTAAAACTAACATTCATTTTAGGTTATCAACTAAACTTACATCGACTAATTATTTCACATTTTTTAGAACCCATAAATGGTTCTCTTTCTATCGACAAGAACATTTAGTTTATTTAATCGAAAAATGTTTAGTCAAACTTACAACCTAGGTTGATTTAGTTAATATTATTTTGACGCGTTTTGATTTTATCACAACTAATAATTTCCTTATACTTAGCTAAATGTAAATAGCACTCTATTAATATTATATATTTTTTTGAATAGTATAGTTTATATATTTTTTCAGTCACATACATTACATAATTGTTTTTATTTTGAAAAATAAAAAAATAGTCACATTCATTAAAAAATTTGAAAGATTGTATGAAAAATGATTTATTAAAGATGTAATATTATATGAAGTTATTATAAATCATAAAATATTAATCAACTTAAATATACTGTTAAAGGGTAACGTCCATTAATACTCCACGGAGAGTGGAATTCTTTTTATTAACTACAACTTCGAGCCAATTCACAATTAAGAACAAAAAAATATACGCAATAATTATGATAAAAATGACTACCCGGTTTTCTCCCAACAAACCACAACAAACCACCACCTCCGCAACTAATACTCCTCAATCCCATACCCTCTAATTATCTACCAAATCATCCACGTTAGTTTTCTAGTGCTTCATGAACTGCTTTTAATCCCCTATTCTCTTTTTTCTCCCTCTCCTTTTCTCCCTTTCGTTTAGAACACTCCTATCTGCAGTGGAACAACAAGAATCAAACATTAATCGATAGATTTTGAAACCGAGGAAGGTTATACTAAATCTTGTTCATAACTCAATCTATAACATGATAGGAAAAATCAAACTCCTAGCTAAAAGCATCTAAAACTAACCAATAAGCTTTAAGTTCCTTAGGAAAACAATCAACAAGTCTTGGGGGTTGAAGAAGAAGTTACTACCAGAAAGATGGGTTTCAATTCTTGCTTAATAAACTGCACATCAGATGAAGATTATCAAATGATACTAACTAAAATACCATGGAACTTGGCCTGAAAACATAATCTTATTAAAGAATAGAAAGATAATTAAGGTCTTGTTATAGACAATCAAAATACTATAGTTCTCTGGATTCAAATTCATGGCCTACCAAAAGATTATATCTCCATAGAAAATATTGAAAATCATTGCGGGGAGATTTGGAAGGGTGATTTAAATTCAATTAAAACCGGTTAGTTATTCAAGGAGATCAGCTATTGTAGAGTTAGGTTGGAATCGGACATTATGGAGTCTTACTAGTATGCTCAATACGAAGGACTGGGAGAATTTTGTTTAACTTGTGGGCAATTAGAACACACAGAAGAAGAATGCAATAAGAGAATTCGACAGAAATAAAGGCTAGGTAAATGGATACACGGGAACGAGACTTCTTGGCTATCGAAAAAGCTCCGATTGTAGAAACTCCGATGAACTTTTTCTTCAGCAAAATGGAATCAAAATTGAGCAACAACACCCACTGAGTGAGTCACGAAACGAGTGAATTGGGTGTGTTAAAAAAGGACAGAAGGTCCAAACTCGGTACTATTGTCAAGGACAAAGCGAGGCAAGAAAACAAATATGGAAAACACCAAATGGAGTACGAGGGGAGAGGGGGATACAAGAATGAAGGAGGGGATCTGAATTTTTTGGAATTATTTAAACCTGCAGTGAACATATGGACAAAACTAAGGATAATGAGCTGGAGCCCCAATCTCCTCTTAATATTGGGGTAGAAAAAAAAGGAATAGAGTTTAGTGGGCCACTCTCATTTGGGTCGATTAAAAAAGCGGAGGTGGACCTTAATCACTCTACTAACCCAACCCCAAATACAACAACTTTACTTAACCAAAATCAATTTATTTTAATGAAGAAATTCCCAAATCAAACCCCAATCCTAAAACTAAAAAAATCCAGCTACACAAAACAATTACAAAACCATAGTGGAAGACTATACTGAAGATGAAAGGATGGAAGAGGTACCAAACTACTATGGTAATGAAAATTTAAGAGAGGAAAACAAAATGAAAAGAATAACACTCAATGTGTCCTTGGAGAAAAATCAAGAAATGAAAAGATGTGGCGAGCTACGTGGACTCCGGCTATTTGTGTTGCAAAGCTGAAATATCTTTGGAAATGGAAATGAAGAATGTTAAAGTGAATGATGAGGATGAGATATGTGTGGTTGAGATAGGCGGAATATAAGATAGGTTTTGTGAGAGACTGTAATAAATAATAAAAACTCGAGGTCTAGAAATAAAGTAACGGGCCATCGTATGGGCTGAAGAATAAAAGGCTAGACGATACTCATGGTTAGCCCAGACCAAAAAATTGATTTTATGATTGGGTCGGTTTTATGATTCAGTGGGTTAGTTTGGGCATCCCTGCTTTTATTACATAATGAGAAAATGTTGCATAAAAAAATACTAGACCAATAAGTTTAAAATATATCAAAACTATAAGCATAATCTTAAATTGAGCACCTTCATATTTTATTGTAATCTTTATGTATTAAAAAACAAATGTATATTTCATGGTCTATCAATTTATACATCCTTGAGTTAAATACTCAAAACATCCTTTAACCTCATTCCAGTAGAAGAGTCCAACTATTTTTTGTGCATTAAAAGGTTCAGTTTATATTTGTCTAATCATCCAAATATGTTTTGTTCAATAATTTTATACCATAATATATTTGTTCTTGCAACTATAAGATTAATTTAGTCACAAACGAATTAATGTGAAGACTATCAGATAATAAAAAAGTTACTTTGTAAAGAAGGTAGTGATGTAGTATTGTCATATAATATCATTTTTGTCTAATAATATTATTGGCATGTCAAAAAAAAAATTGCAAACATATACAAATACATATGATACTGTGAGTATGACACCAAAAAAATGACCAATGCTACAAAAAATAAACAAACTTTTATACCATTAAATCAAATATATTTACATATTGTGACATTAATCCATATATAATTCCACATATACATATATAAATAAAGAGTGGTAATAATTTAATTTTAGCTAAAAATACATAACCAACGTTTAAACTTATATAAAAAACTATAAAAATTACTAAATATACCCCTAATATATACGACTAACCTTTTAATAAAAAAACATGTTAATAGAAAAGAAACTCAAAAAAAAAATTACCAAAACAAAAACTAAACGTATCAAACACCCTCTCTCCCCCACAGTCTGGCCTCCAACAACACCTATTCACGATGTCACTTCAACACCATTGAATTACCGCTGCCATTCATGGAGCTGTAGAGCACTATCATTGTCGCATTTTATCTATCACCATCACAACCACATCAGATTCTCTTTATCTCATACGATGTGAAATAACAGTAGGTTTTATCCCAAAAATTTCTCCATGAGTAAATTCTTCAAATGTTCCATATGTAGAGGTAGGTGAATCACCATAGACTTTTATATTCACCAACACTATTTCTCTATGTTTCCACAATTCACAGTTGAAACAATCATGGCTATGTTGGAAATACAAGATGATTCTCCTTCCGATTATGGATGGAAAAACATGCGTTTTGCCGTTTAACACCTTCTAATACTTCTCTTCAAATTCTTGTATGTTAGTTTAGTTTAGATTTTATTTGTTTTATTGAGTCTTTTTTGAGTTGTGGGGACACGCTCAATTTTAAGTTGGGGTGAGGATTCGCTGTCCTCATCTTCTTTTTTTCTTTAGCATAAAATTAAAAAATTTAGGGCTAGAATTGTCATAGAATATCGTGAATGTCCCTATTGAGCATGTTTGTAATTAATTCAATGATAGTAAGTAGTATGTGTCTGAATAGTGTCACATACACGTTTTGTATGCATGCATAAAAATAGGAAGTAAAAGTTAGAGAAGATTAATAAGCAATGCGTATTAAGTGTCAAGTTAATTTTTAGGGAGATTTGAGTGGAATATAGAACGTGAGGTCTGAAATTAGTTGATAACCCGCTTAATTTATGAACTAAAAAGTGAAAAAGTAACGAAATCTAGAAGTTAGAAAAATGAAAAAGACATGTCATTTCATATAAGTTACTTGAAGCCTTTTAGCTTTCTCACTTGTTTATTAGAATATATTGTTATCCGCCATAGCCCCTCTGAGCCTTTCTAAAGCCTTTTATTAACCTTATTACAAGACACACCCCTTAGTTTATAGGAATTATCCATATTACCCGCACTCGAATTGAAACCCTGAGACAAGTTGTTTTAGAGCTCTAGTTTGGGGTAGTGAGTTTTATCATTAAGAAATAATGGGGAGTGGGAATTGGATTGTACTTGTAATATTATCGATGATGAGTTATTTATAACCCTTTGCAGGGGTTAAAAAATATATTTGTGTAAAATAAAAGAAATATAAGAAAAAATGGCATGCTACCCCGAATAAAAAAGGGAGTCATAGTCAACTTAGAGAAAACAATATGTGAAAAAGATTGAATATGATTTGGTCCGACAAAGTGGAAAGTGTTATGTAATCAACATGATTAGTTATAGTCATTTTAAGTTAACTAGGTGGATTCTAAAATGATGTTTGGTGGATGGGGTCATTGGAAAGGCAAGTGGAAATCAAATTAGGCCATTATTTATAATCTATAAGCTTCAAGATTAACCTTTTCTTGGATCTTGATACTTGGATTGATATTGTTGTTATTGGTTTATTCTTGACATTATTCTTAGTTGTACAATGAATGCTGGATTTATCTATTAATAGATTAAAAGAGATTGCTTCAATCTCGAATTTCATACTATCCAACTAGTAATATGTAATTATACTTAAAAGAGTAGTTTTTTTATCTTTAACTAATACTCTCTTTTAGCTTGATGTTTTGTGTCTAGTCCAATCTTGTAGAATATTTGCTGATAAGTGTGCATCTGATTCAAAAATGGCACATAAGAAAACATTCGTTAAGTTTGTTTATTTAATTTTGTCGGTTTTATATTTGTGATGTAACAGTTTCTTTTATAATAAATAGATAAAGTTATTCTCCCTCTTATTTATCTTCTTCTTGTATGATATGAACTCCCTGGTCCTTTGACTTGAGACTTAGATTTTGATAAATAGTTTTATATAATGGGCTTGGTTCTTTAACTGAATTACATTATTTGTTTAAAGATCATACTAGGGGGATTGTTTCCACTGGATTGTTTTCCCTACGTCTATGAGGTAAAACACGTGATTTGAGATGCTGGTACATTTTATGTTTACATGAATATTTGGCAGGCTGTGAAAGAAATGGAAAGAATCATGCATAACAAATTATTAGTTTAATTTTTGGTTTATGACACTATGCAGATTGGTTACAGTCATTTTAATCTACAAATAGGTGGAATTCTCAAAAGTTGTTTTGGGATAGAGTTTTTGGTAGGGTAAGTAGAATCAGATGAGACCATTGTTTGTAATATATAATCATTTTCTTGTAATCTTTAATTGAATCATGATACTTGGATTGATAATTTTTATTATATGCTTTATAATGAAAAGACTCTCAATTGTAAAATGATTTTCATCCCTTTTAAAGTTTAGATAGACAATCTCATGGATACTACATTGGTTTTCAAATTACTGATTGGAAGATATTCTATATAAGTATTAGTTTTTATTTGCATCAAATTGTGTGTTTTTAATACTCATAGGGTAAAAAAAATTATGTTGTTTATTCTGTAAGGATAATAATGTCAAGATGATCTCTTATTATTTTTACCACGTATATGTATTTGTGGCTTTCAAATACCCAACAAAAATCAAATCACGATGTTTTTTTGCTTTTTAAGTTCTTTCCATTATTTGGTTTTGGTGTATTGGATTTGAACCCGCAGGTATCATCTGTTGGACCCTATGCCACGGTCTTGACGATGTGTCTTAGATCATGGAGTTCGGCAAGGACCGTGATTTTGCACACCATTGTAACGGTTTCTCTGTCGTGCGGTCCATCCAACTGATCATGCGGTTTACCGCATGAATCTTCTATTCATGACCCTGTCCCGGTCTAGCGCGACTGACTATACGGTATGATGGCTCTGGGCCGTTTTCTTGAACTGTGTGACGGTTTTCCTCGTGCGGTGCACCGGAGCACCCATGCGGTATACCGCACAAAAGCTCTGATTGACACCTTAGCTTCGGAATTAAACCTGATTTATCGAACCATTGTGACGCTTATCGGGGTTGTGGTGCACTACATGTATGATGCGGCGTAGCGCATGTACATTATCATTTTTGCCAATTTTTCTTATTTCTTCTCCCTGACTCGATTTCTTAAGAACCTTATTGTGTCTCCTGATGTGTGATAAAAAAAAACCACCCGTAAAGATAGGGACACTAACCGAAACTGTACGGGTCGTTTCAAGTAATATGTTAATCATACTGATTTCGTTCTCAGGGACGGATAGTTATGACTAAGGTGTTTATCGAAAATGTAGAATTAATTGGAAATAACGAAATAGAAAAAAAAAAGAATTTTTTTTGGTTTTGACTTATAGCTAATAAATGCAATAAAATAAATTAACGAAAATATTCACTGGAAATAAATAGGTGTGAACGCAAATATGAGATATGTACTTGAGTCTCGCAAGGGATCTACCTAAGTTCATACAAATAATGTCTCTGTTTAAGGTCTAAGCTGATATTTGTGTACTAGTCGGGACTCTAATATCTCTTAGCCCCATGTCGAGTGGAACTATGAGCTTTCCTAAAGTACTATAAACCCCTCCCGGGTGATTATATCTTCTCTCGAATATGAAACTTCTTACCTCATTGTCTACGTGATTAGTCAAGCTTGACGGTCATTAACGGACATCACACGTCTATTACCTACGTATGTAATCAAACCTTTTTCGAATGATCACTCGCCACCTAGTGAATAACCTAATTACCAAAACATATTTCTAATTATTCGGAAAAATATTAGTAAATAAGCATGTTGTAGTACAAAATACCCAACTTAAATTAAATAATAAAATCTCAAATTTGGTAAAATAGTAATTGCATAAACTAGGGTTTAACCCATTATTGTGATTCTCAACTACTAGGAAATTTAGCTATATTCAAACTACAACATGAAAATAAAATAAAAGTATTAATTATCATGAATTACATAAATAAAATAAATGACCTAATTAAGGTATTGGATTCAGTCGCTGTTGTAAGAATGGGAAAAACCATTTGACCTGAAAATCAAATTTTAAATCTTATTTTTCTTAATTTTTTTTTGTTTCCAAGAATCAATTCAGTATAATTATTAAAAGAAATTGATTCAGATTTTGAATATTGTATATCTATTGAAGAGAAATGCATAACAGATGATTCCAACACCTTTAAAATGGATCTTAATGACAAACAATGACAATGAAATGATGAACTAATTAAAAATATAAAGAATATATTATTATAAGGACTTATCAGTTTATATGTTATAGTGATGCATCACAGTATTTCATATATTTTATGTGGGAATTCTAGCAAGGATAATATCATATATTTCATATAACTATATTATATAATTATTAAGAAAAAAGTAAAGCTTTACAAAGATAATTTTTATTTTTCCTTTGTTAAAATGTTATGACCATTAATCTAATTTGTAAAAAAAATACTAAAACGTAATAAAATTACCCTATATTTTAGTGAGATTAGTACCATTTATCATCGAAAAATCATCACCGAAGACTTCAATTTAGTAGATAATGAGAATATTGCCATAAGAACAACATATAGTAACAATTTTGGAGAGATTTTAACATAAACAAATCAACAAACTATAAATATAATATTAAATTATATAATCAGATCTTTAATATAATAAAGAATTTAGATTCATTCTTAATTGTATTTACACTTTTTTGTTCATAGAAAATTAGATCGTAACTAAAAGCTAATAATTTATAAATCTTTTAAAAAATGTACTTAGAATCCATTTGAAAAATTGACAAAGATGTATTTGTTCTTGTTTTTTCATCTTCTCCTTCATCCATGAAAGATATTGTTATCATATGGGGCTTGAGTTTAAACTTAATTGAGGTGGTGTTAAAACTTTTTATTTAATATATAAGCCACAGAAAAAAGGTTTTATATAGTTATTGTTGTGTTTTATATAAGAGATAATATGCATGGTGGGCCTTGGTGGGAAAAAAAATTAATTAATTAGGCCCCACAATTTTTTTGTTACTTATGGCCCCAAAAACCCAAAGCCTTGTTATAAAAATATTATTGAAATCCGATTTCAATACTATTCTAATTAGATTTATTGGTTCTCTCTATATAATACATGAAAATAAAAATTTTCTTTGTTAAAAAAAGTCAATCTACCTTATAAAAGAATTAATGAACAAAAAAGAAAAAAGTGTGTTGCTATTGTCTTGTGGTGGAGTAAAAATACAAATTGTATATAGGATTCTAACAAGTTATTTATTTATTTTATAAAATTTTAGTTAATTTGATTTTTTAAATGTGATATCAATTGTGTATGTTTCATTATATTTTAATTAAGTTTCTTTTTTTATTTATATAAATTTGTTAATAATTTAATTTTATAAATTATATTTATATTATATAATTTTTTTACTTATCTCCTAAATTATATGTTTTTACATATAACTAATTACAATTTACTGAATTTTTATATATATATATATATATATATATATATATATATATATATATATATTGAATTAGTTAAATAGTGTATTTTTATTGGCTTCTAATCTTTGTTTAAATAAATTAATCGATTTTTGATTCATCGCTAATAATGATATTAAATTAATTTTTTATTAAAAAATATTTAACTGGTTTACAAAAGACATAAGAATAATAATTATTATTTAAAATACTAAAAAAATTAATGAATTAAAACTATATAAGTATTATAATTTAGTAATTTAATTAATTCAAGATTAAATAAATAATAAAGTTAAATTTTATGTTAAAAATTAATTTCTAGACTATTTTTACTTTTGAATATTTATAATTTGTAAATATAATATCTAATTAATAAAATTTATAAAGTGCAATAAAAAAAAATAGTGATTATAATAAATAACAATGATTAATTTTTTAGCAACAAATTAATTTAAATGGGGAGAAGAAAACATATGTATGTATATGACAGAAGGAAAAAAACAAAAAGAGAAAGATTTAGTTTGATCTCAAGGTGAAAATATTTTTAAATTCTTTCAAATTAATAAACAGTCAGAAGAATTGGTCGCTAATAAAGATATGATTAATGAAGATCATAACACAAACGGAGATTTAGCGAATGAAAATTATGGCCAGTTTGAAATTTTCAAAAATGTTGACGTAGATGATTTGGAAAGCAAACACAATTAGCAAGGTGTGAATGTAGCCGGTCAATATACATTCTATGTTCACTACATAGTGAGACACATGACATAAAATCGCTTATATATTCAAACTTTTGAAATAAAGTATATTACTTTTGTTGTAAGTTGTTCAAGAATAGAGGAGTTGGTACTCAGTTCGATAATGATGGTTAGAAGATTGGTGAATATTGATAAGAGGATTAAATGTCACGATGAATGAAAAATGGATTGAATTAGAGATGAGATTAAAGCAAAATGAAACTATTGATAAAAGCATGCAAGAACAAGTCAACCGAGAAAAAAAGATTAAAATAGAGTATTATAAAGAATATTTGGCATGGTGAAAAGTTTTACAAAACATAATATAGAATTTTCGCGGAGATAATGAGAAGATTTATTAAGAAAATAATGAAATCTTTATAGGCCTAACTAAAATATTTGTTGAATTTGATTTGTGATGGAAGAACATGTTCGACATATTGAAAATAATGAAATACAATATCATCATCTTGGTCATATGATTCAGAACAATACGATACAAATGTTAGCATGTGAGATCAAGCTTATGATATTTATAAAAATACAAAAAGCAAATTATTTTTCGATTTGATTCTCTTAAGGAAGCAAATTTTTCGAAGGGGATAGTTACTTTTTTGATTTTATTCTCTTAAGGAGGAAAATTTTTCTTTTCAAATTTTATAATTTTTTTCAAGTATGGATGTAAATTTTTTAATTTTATATTTTGTATCTTTTCTAGCCACGGACCGTGGGAAAAATATTTTTTTATAATTTTTTCTATTCCAACGAGGAACGGGGGACTTTATTTTTATTTTTAGATTATTTTTTTCTTTTAAGGGATGAGAGGGGCTAGGGCAAGTTTTATCATTTTTTCATTTTTAGTAGGGGTTGGGGGTAAAAAAAATTAAATTTTATCCCATCTACATTATAAGAATGGGATGAGATATGTACCATCTCTATTCAATACTTGAGATGAGATTTTCTTGTCACTCCTACTGCGATGGGATTTGTCCCATTAAAATTTTTGAGAATCCAATAATAGGAAAATAAGCATTTTTGATAAATTATTAATAATTTAATATGACAGTTTTCGTCTACAATTTTTTTTATTATGATACATAAATTTAAGACTTTATCCACATTAAACAAGAAATAAAAGTATCTTTGTAGATTGTGCATGTGATGAGATTGGTCCTACCAGAATTGAGATGCAATTTTTCAACTCTATGCTAAGTTTGACATAAGATTTGTCTCATCTCTAAATTTTAAACGGAGAAAGAGTTTGTCCTATCTCCTTTCTAAGATTGAGATGTGTCTCATATTCAAGTTTAGTTTGAGATGGAATTTATCTTATCTCTATTCTAATATTGAGATTAAATTTGTCACATATCTAATTTTAAAACTATGTTGGAATACGTTCCATTTTTATTCTAATATTAAGATGAGATTTGTCTCATCTTCAATCTCAAGTCTGAGATAAAATTTGTCTCATTTTCATTATAAGATTGAGATTGGACATATCCCCTCTATTATTTGTCTCACTTCTATTATAAATTGAAATTGTATTTGTCCCTTCTCTAAAGACTAGAGTTTGGAGTGCTTTTTTATACAATACATAGAGTATATCTGGGAAGCAGAAAATAGATCAATGAAAGAACTCACTCTCAGATAGCAACTAAGGAAACTTATTAAAATGAAATTGAAGGACTCCATGTTGCTGTGAAGCAAAACAATATTAAGGAAATACCCTTAATAGTTGAAGTCTTTGATTTACATGATTCAAAAGTATCTCGAAATTATGCATTATATTATGTGCACCACATATTAATTTTATAACATCAGTCTCAAAATAGTTTTTAAACCTTTTGTCTAGGTAAAAAAATCCAATTGCCACTCATCGTTTCTTTGCATATGAATTCATATTTAGTACATACTCTATTGAATTTGATGCTATGTATATCGTTAACTTTCCGGTGTCAAAAATTTGTTAATTCACTCGAAACTAATATGCATAATTCAACAAAGAATGATTAATTTACGGTTATTAAAATTTGGATCTCACAAATATATCTTATTAAAATAGATTTACATTATATAACACATTCATAAAACTTTGGTTTTATAAATAGAAGATTATAGCCTCTATGATATTAAAAAAATATTATTGTGT
Source organism: Nemophila menziesii (assembly GCA_029959085.1). NCBI lineage: Eukaryota > Viridiplantae > Streptophyta > Magnoliopsida > Boraginales > Hydrophyllaceae > Nemophila > Nemophila menziesii. The sequence continues at coordinate 35,811,513 of JARWIR010000011.1, read as the reverse complement.
ATATATAACTAGTTTTGGCATTTAAGGAATTAATAACCAAACTATAATGATTAAATACTAAAATTTGATGTAATATTCTTACATGGATATAAGTAAACATATACACGTAATACTTTTGATAATAGTTGTATATAAGAATAACGAAAGTTTGATCATGCGTACCTATTCCATTATATATACTAATAAAGTGATTAAGATAAAGAAAATTAATGAAACATTAAACATTTATACTCAATCCATACTTTTGTATACTATAATGCTATTTTCTTTGTTTTCTTAAAAATATCTTGACCATTACTTAAATAAAAGAATATCCATGCTATAATATAAGAAAACTAACATTTTCAAAAAAAAAATCATGGACTCCAAATCAATTATTGATAAAGATTATTAAAATAAACTAGAAATCACTTCATTCCTACACAAATGATGTATTCATAAACTCTAAATAACTTTGAATGTAATATGAATTCTTCATACCTCAATTGCGATATTACCAGCTCTTCTCTCTGAGTTCTCTTTATCCTCCATGGTCTTCTGAAAATGGGTCAACTTAAAAAATAAGAAAAGGGACCAAGGTTATTTGTTATAGTCTTTTTTTGTGGTTGGGTAATGATAATAATATAAAAAATGACATATGCCCTTTATTTCTAAAATAATTGTATGGGTTTTTATGGATTGGGGGACGATAAACCAAAAGGCTTAGTCATTATAAAAACAATCTTATTGATCATATATACAATAGATGGAGTCATATCTGTTCCATACCTATTATATGACTGATATGTGATTTTTGTTATCTCTAATTATAAGATTAAGATGGAATTAGTCTCATCTTCATTTTATGGTTGAAATGGAATTTGTCTCATCGTGAATTTTATATTGAGATATAATTTATCCCATCTCCATTCTAAGACTGAGAAGAGATTTGTCTTATCTCTAATTTGAAAATTGAGATGGAATTTGTTCAAATTCTGTTCTAAGAATGAGATGAGATTTGTCTCATCTCTGATCTTAATCCTGAATGGAATTTGTCATATTTTCATTCTAAGATTGAGATGACATTTATTCCCTCTCTAATTTGTCCAATCTCCATTATAAAATTGATATGAGATTTGTACCTTTTACGAGGCCTAGATTATTGAGTGCTTTTCTGTACAACACTTAGTTTCATTTGCAAGTTCATATGTATATATATATATACACATAAGAATGAAAGTGTTATACAACTGACATCAAAGAAATATAGAATCACTTATCTTGGAAAACCACATAAGAGGCAAATGAATTTGTTTTAATCATACCGAAGTAAGGGATGCCAATCACACAAATTCATTGAGTATTAATAATCTAAAATAGATAGTCAAAACTTGATCAACCACGAGAAGTCCCACGTAGCAAAAAAAAAGACATGACCACCAAGTAGAGGGTAATACGTATCTACCAAGGATAGAGGAGTACTAAAATTATATATGCTGATGAATAATGATGCACATGAAACTTACATGTGAGGGTAGTGTCTTGCTACACATGAAGATTCATTTAAGCAAGGGCCCTAAACCGGAAGTGTCTTGCACATGAAACTCACCTTGACTAAAGTGAACACCCATGCTAGCCACATGCGTGCACCCACAATATTATATAAATACCCTATCTACTACCGAATTGGGTGCATTCGATCTTTCTTTTAAATTTATGTGGTTACTATATAGTCTACAAACCTCTGTAACTCCGCAGGTCATAAGAAAACCTTAGCATGAGTATCCTAGTGCCATCAGGAGTGCACCTCGTTTTGGACCTAACATAGTGTCTAGTTTCCGGAAGTTGTGTCTACGTAGCGAGTGCCTCGACAATGATAAGGAAGAGATTTGTAATGGTGATCTATTACGAGGTCCAGATCTAAACTTTGTGATATAAGAGTCGGGTATATATTTGAGTCCGAAAACTGAGAAAGAGTGGTATGATAAATGTGAAAACAAGAGAGAATATAATAGATAATGCCTGAATTCGGGTAAAATATTATTAACAATGGTAAACTAGTGAAACAGTTGGGGTAAAGGGTATGATATAGAGTATTTGACAATGATACCAAGACGTGGGATTAGACCCGTTATGAACTCCTAATGACAAAATAAAAGAAAATCAATGTTAAGGAAGTGAGATACAACCACTTTTAATACTTATATCTCCCAAATGTTTTATCAATAATAAATATTTTCAGATGATTACTTGATGAATAAGGATGGGTTACAATTAATAAAAAAATTGGAAAAGATATTATAATATTTGGGTTGGGCCAAAAAAGGTTCTTTTATTTACTCACATATGGACTAATCTTAATTTCTTTACCATAAAATATTACTTAACCCTATAAATTATATAGTTTAATTGAATCAAACCCTAACCCAACTTCATTTAGATATATCATCACACTAATATATCTTCCAACATCCAAGGACTATTCACAGATGGTACCCACAAGCAATCATTATCTCAATATCATCTCTTAACCCTCTTTTTTATATTATTTTTCTTATAAAAATATTTGTAAAAACATAATAGGTAAAAACATAAACTCCTCATATAGTGAGCATATTTGTGGTTGATATATAGAGTAACTATGAATACAATTTTGTGTGTAGATCCTACCGAAAATTAGAGTTGATGAAATGATGGATAACTAACTACTTTAAATGTGGTTTAAAGAGAAAATGCAAGAGAATCTATATTACATAATAGAACACACCTGAATTTCTCTATTTTTCCTTTTCCTCGTTAAACTCATAATTATCCCAAATAACTCCTTAACCTTCTCATAATTTTAATATTGACCAATCAAAACTCATCTCTCGCCATCAACAATCGAAGAACCCATATAACCTAAAAACTCATCTCTTTTACTTTCCCATTATTTTGAATGAAAACAACCAAAAGAAATTTCACCTTGCCACAAGCCGATCTCTTGTTCTCTCTTCACACTCACCTCCTCACCAAGTTGGCCACCACTCTCCACCATCATCAACCTAATAAATTAATTCGAGTGTAACATATTTCTTCACACTCACCTTCCGCCGCCACTACCCGTGACCATTTTCCACCATCAACAATAGAAGAACCCAAATTAAAGTAAAAAATTAATATTTACATTGAAAGCCCTCAAAAAATTATTGGTGTGGTTGGTCTAATAAGCAACTATGATCGTTGGATTCTCTTATCCATTGATTTCTCAAATTTTTCGATTTGATTATTATATTTGCAATCTCTTCACACTCACATTCCACCCGACCATTCTCCACCATCATCAATTAAGGTAAAAAAATTTAATATTTTTGTGGGTTAATTCACATCCATTCTTCACTCACAACTCTCCATCAGACATATGCTGAGGTTATATCACATCTGTACCAGGTTAATTCAGAACTCATTGTACAATTTCTAATTATGTAAATTTTTTATTTAATTACTGTAAATTTATATAATTTTTAAAGGTTAAAGCTGTGGCGAGGAGATGGAAGATACGAACTTAGTTTTCAGCCAAAATGGGGTTTACAAGATATACCAATAATGCCCAAGGTATAAAAAATTAATTTTATTCATTTATTTTACAGTAAAAATTGCATTTTAACATTTATATATGCATGAAAGATACGAAATTATGTGTAATTGCATGCCAAAAGTTGGTTCGCATGGACTTGATATGATGTTTCGAACATCTACGGTTCAGGTATTGTTCTTTAATACAATCTATTCAATATATTTTGCAGTAATTAATGAATAAATAATTTTTAGTTTTTCATGTGAATCTAGATCTTAATTCTCATAACAGAAGGTGATAATAGAACTTGCTACAAGACTCATGCACCTGAAGATCAACAATGCACTATATTGATGCTTCTTGCATGTGGAGCTCTCGCTTTAACGTATCCTTTAAATTCATTTTATCGAATAAATAAGTAAAATTCTTTCTGATTTTTATACAGGTGTATGCTATTCCCTAATACAGGGAGCGGCAGTGCAATTTTTGATAATATAGGGAGCGGCAGTACAATTTTTGATAATATAGGGAGCGAAAGAAACTAGCTCGGGTTTTAATAGGAATAAAGAAGAAGAAGAATGAAGCTTCAGTTGCCAACTGAAGATCATATTACCTTTATACCTCCTGCACATGTTCTTTTTGCAGGTAATTATATATATAATTACACATTGTATTTCCAACTTTTATGATGATAGTTCCGGCTTAAACCACTCTCAATTCCACTGTCCACACTCACCTTCTCACCTTAAATCGCCGCCACTATCCGTGACCATTCTCCAGAAAACCGCAGCCACTACCCGTGACCATTCTCCACCGTCAACAATCGAAGAACACAATCGAAGAAACACAATTGAAGAACCCAAACTAAGATAACAAATGCACTGAAAATAGCTATTTTATTGTTGGAGTGAACAACAATCGAAGAACACGATCGAAGAACCCAAATTAAGATAACAAAATAATTTAATTTTAACCTAATCTCATCACTAAAGCCTTTTACTTAATGAGAAGTGATGCGCTTAAAGCCTCAATTTTACTGTTGAGGTTATACTGCATTTTTCTAATCGTTTTTATTAATGCTGGAGCATCAACAATAAAAGAACCCAAATTAAGGTAGGAATTCAATTTATTAATACTGCATTTTTTTAATTTTTTCTGAATTATCCAACCTATGCTGCTGCACAAATTTCAGGTAACAAATGGTGAATCATATTGATGCACAGATTCTTTGACTTGAGGTCTTATTAGTAGCGAATAATATTTAGCTTATATAATTAAAATATTTGATTTTTATGGTCTTTTTAGGTGTATCTGATACGTGGTGTTCTTATTATTGATGAATTAACTGTTTATCTAGACTTTTCATTTGAAGTGAATGCTAATCCTTCTCTGGAGTTGAGGTATGATTTACTGAACAATAGTGTTGTCAAATATCTGTTGGAGTAGCAATATTTTTGAATTGTTTTGCAGGAAAAATCTGTTGAATGAATGAATCTTATTTGCTTACACTTCAAATGAAAAGCCTAAAAGGTTATACAGGAACAAGTGATTATACATGTATTTTGAAGTGAATACTTATACAAGAACAAGTGATTATAGATGTATTTTGAGCATCAATCTTATTTGCTTACACTAAAAGGTTGATGTATTTAGTTAGTTGGATAAGGTGTTATATAGATGTGTAGATGAACGCTCAAAAGCGCAGTATGAGGAATTAAAAATCCTCCACAAGAAAGTACAGTCATAAGGTACAATTTTTTAATCTTAATCACTTGGTTTAATTTTTATGGATTTGATAAAGGAAAATTTGTTTTTTAATTCCAGTTATTGTGTAAATTACAATGAGACGATTGCAAAAAGATGGGAAGAAGATGTGAGTTTTGATTTGTTGAGATGAAGAAAGGAGTCTGATTTGATCAAGCATTGCATTGATTTGATTTGATTTAGTCAGTTATGTCATTCTATTATAACTAGATTAGGATAGATAGACATTTCAGTAGGACTATTGTATTTCCATTTTATTTTATTTCTGAAATTGTCAGATTTGTAGATATTGTCTCTCTTTGAATAGTCGGTGGATAATTTGTCTTTTTATTCACAGTATGAAGTTATGAAACTTTGATTGGATGCATTTTTTTTAAGAAGTTCAATTTACATTGCTTAACATTTTGAAATTTTCATAGTGTTTCTTCAAACGTTATATGTCTACAGATATTTTTAATCCAGATCTCAAGGATTTTGTTTCAGTTATCAATTCTGAAATTTCTTATGTAACAGAGATTTTGAAATGTTTTTATAGTAGAAAAGAAAGACAAAACCATAGTTAAATCTAAAGTGGTATACTGATATATTAAAGTAATTAAACATGAAAATCTAACTATGTTTTTACTCCTCTTATTTAACTGTTATATAAGCAAAATACATATTTAAATCTAAAGTGATATACTCCTCTTATTCGTTATTAGAGCTATGAAACAGAGGGACCAATGGATTTGAATATCTCCCAAGCTACTCCTCTTATTTCTTATTTCCAAGCAAAGCTACAAAGCAAAAAGAAAGTTAGAATATACAACAAATCAATATGTGTCGTATAAAACTGTAATGCACATACATATGTTAAATATTTATAATCAATTTATTATATTTTACAATATCTTAAATTTATATTGTATCCTTTATCTTTAACAAGAATACATTATCTTAGTTTAAATATAAACTACATTATCTTAGTTTTCAAAAACCGGATTATCTCTTAAGTAACTCAAAATAATTTAACTCTACCTTTTATTCCCTCCAAATATAAATGAAAAACTTAAATTCCCTCCAATTTATATTAGCTCAATTTTATATATCAGAAAAAGATCATTTTAACTATACCACGTTTCTCAACCTTTAGGTATAACATTTTATATGCAATTTATGCCTAAACCATCATCTTTTCTAACATATTCTAATATATTGTGCATTTATTTTGTGTGTGCTAGGCAAATTTCTCACCCCTCTTTGAAATTTAATCATAACCCAAAATAGGAGTTTTAAGCAGGTGTGTATTTTTTTTTTGTATATTATTTTTTTAATTCCTATATTTGTATGTGTTTTTTGTTGTTACATATATTTACACCATTGGACCCTCTATTTCATAGCTATAATAAGCATTATGCAGTAATGGATGCAAAATAATATATATTTTAAGTTAATTGCACTATAAGGCCCTATATTTTGTGAAAAAACAACCACAGAACCTTAAATTAGGAGAAAAATCATATCTCTTTATTTATTTGCACTATAGGGTCCTGAATTTTGTAAACAAACAACCACATGTCCTACAATTATGTGAAAATCATATATCTTAAGTTAATTGCATCAGAGGGTACTGTATTTTGCAAAAAATGCACTCTAGGTCCTTATGTTATACAAAAAATTTAGTATTTATACTTAATTGCACTATAAGGCCCTATATTTTGTGAAAAATAAACCAAAGAACCTGAAATTAGGCGAAAAATCATATCTCTTTAGTTATTTGCACTATAGGCTCCTGAATTTTGTAAAAAAAATCACTCCAGGACCTTAAACCATACAAAAATCATATATCTTGAGTTAATTGCATTAGAAGGTCCTGTATTTTGCAAAAAATGCACTCTAGGTCCTTATATTAAACACAAAATTCAGTCTTTGACTTGAGGTCTTATTAGTAGCGAATAATATTTAGCTTATATAATTAAAATATTTGATTTTTATGGTCTTTTTAGGTGTATCTGATACGTGGTGTTCTTATTATTGATGAATTAACTGTTTATCTAGACTTTTCATTTGAAGTGAATGCTAATCCTTCTCTGGAGTTGAGGTATGATTTACTGAACAATAGTTTTATCAAATATCTGTTGGAGTAGCAATATTTTTGAATTGTTTTGCAGGAAAAATCTGTTGAATGTATGAATCTTATTTGCTTACACTTCAAATGAAAAGCCTAAAAGGTTATACAGGAACAAGTGATTATACATGTATTTTGAAGTGAATACTTATACAAGAACAAGTGATTATAGATGTATTTTGAGCATCAATCTTATTTGCTTACACTAAAAGGTTGATGTATTTAGTTAGTTGGATAAGGTGTTATATAGATGTGTAGATGAACGCTCAAAAGCGCAGTATGAGGAACTAAAAATCCTCCACAAGAAAGTACAGTCATAAGGTACAATTTTTTAATCTTAATCACTTGGTTTAATTTTTATGGATTTGATAAAGGAAAATTTGTTTTTTAATTCCAGTTATTGTGTAAATTACAATGAGACGATTGCAAAAAGATGGGAAGAAGATGTGAGTTTTGATTCAAGTAGGGGTCATATGGAAAGTTCTATAAACTAGGGGATATGGCTTATATCGTGGCGACAAAATAAAGGCTTAAAGGCTGGAAATGGGGCTAAGAAGGATAAAATTAATCACGGGTTAGAAAGCTAAAAGGTTTCAAGTGGATATAGAAGAATTACCTTTATCATTTTCCTAATTATATAGGTTGCCTCTAGTTCATAACTAATTGGGTTATCTACTCATTTAGAATCTGGTATGCAATTCTCTTCAATAGATATGTCATATTCAAAATTTGATTCAATTTCTTGTAGTAATTTTACTTAATTGATTCTTGTAAACAAAAATGTTGAAGAAAAATAAGATTTGAAATTTAATTTTCAAGTACAAGAATGGTAGAATTTTAAAACTCCTCTAGATGGTTGTACGAGGTTATTTATGAATCAAATAATATATTATATTCTATTCAAATTAAGTATAATAACAATTTTTTATTAATAAAATTATACAATATAATAAATAATCACTTTAAAAGAGAACAAAATATCGGGTTTGACCTAAATAACAATCAAACCCAAAAAACGCCGCCTCCAATTATATATATATATCACCTAATGTGTGTATCTTTTACTTCTATTCCTATATATTTTTTAAATCATCATCTTTCTCTGTGTGTTACTCTTCTAAACATATCTCTTTCGTTATTTGTTATCCAGAATACTGATTTCCAGTTGTTTCATCTTGGATCGTTGGTCATAACATTTCAATTAAGGTATGTTGAAAAGTTCAATTTTATATATTAATTCTATAATTTGTGCAGTAATTTTTGTACTTACAAAATTTCTTTATTTTATAAATCTCAAGTTGCACTTAATTACAAAATTTAGTTTTGGTTAATGTTCTGTTTTCAAAATTATTGTATGCCATGAGATCCTAAATTTTATTTTTAAGAATTTAGTTTGCTAAAAATTAAATTATATATATAATTATATATATATATAAAGATTTTATGTTGGATCATATAAGGAGTGAGAAAATATGCTCTAATAGAGTAATATTTACTCTTTATGCACTCATTTAGAATATGCAGATTTGAATATGGTCTAAATAAATTATCTATTAAAAATCTTAGTGTATTGCTTCTTTAGATTTATTGTTGATTACACAGGTTGTTTTTAATTCAAATGTCTTTATTAACTAAAGTTTTGTTAATGATTCAATCATAACTAGTACTAATCACATAACATTTTTTATATATTTCTTAACACAAATAAAAATACTTTGTCATTATATTTCAATAAAAAATATTATTTGTATTTTATTATGTTGATTGCTCAAATGCTTGAAAAGCTAAAATTAATCTGAACTCTTTTATTATTGTAACTAGTTGAAACTAGCCCAGAAAGCGCAAGTGGAGGGAAAATAGGCGCCAAATTATGGTATGATACCGCTATTATAACCAATTCTACCTCTTCATCTTTCTCCACAACCAAACACTCTCTTATTTCTGCTCATTCTTTATCAAAAAAAAGGCACATAAACAACCTCATCACCTTTCAAGCCATCACAATGGTCGGAGCCCAGAAGTTGAGTGAAATCCTAAACACATAGGCTAATCATACCCACGAATTAGGAGATACACTCAAATGCCCATTCGATAAATCATATCCACAAATTAAGAGATGCACTCAAATGCCCATTCTGGTAATTGATGCACATGACCTTTTCGTTGTATATTAAACTTAAAATGTATATTTGATTACTAGATTTATTTACTATTTTGGATTTTTGTTGACTTTTGCAACCTTTAATTGCTAAATGAACCAATATTGATCACATGTATTAGGCTTAACCGAAAAGAAAATTTTAACCTAACACAAACGAAGTTAGTAAATATATTTAAATTTTTCAATGTAAAACTATCAATGGATAAGTATATGTAGAGATGAATTTATTTTATGAGTCAAAATCAGGCTAATTAGCACAAGAGTTTAATCTCAAGATATGTTGTTCTCTTATATTTCGATTCAAAATTAATTTCATTATTAATCATTAATCACACTAAAACTAACATTCATTTTAGGTTATCAACTAAACTTACATCGACTAATTATTTCACATTTTTTAGAACCCATAAATGGTTCTCTTTCTATCGACAAGAACATTTAGTTTATTTAATCGAAAAATGTTTAGTCAAACTTACAACCTAGGTTGATTTAGTTAATATTATTTTGACGCGTTTTGATTTTATCACAACTAATAATTTCCTTATACTTAGCTAAATGTAAATAGCACTCTATTAATATTATATATTTTTTTGAATAGTATAGTTTATATATTTTTTCAGTCACATACATTACATAATTGTTTTTATTTTGAAAAATAAAAAAATAGTCACATTCATTAAAAAATTTGAAAGATTGTATGAAAAATGATTTATTAAAGATGTAATATTATATGAAGTTATTATAAATCATAAAATATTAATCAACTTAAATATACTGTTAAAGGGTAACGTCCATTAATACTCCACGGAGAGTGGAATTCTTTTAATTAACTACAACTTCGAGCCAATTCACAATTAAGAACAAAAAAATATACGCAATAATTATGATAAAAATGACTACCCGGTTTTCTCCCAACAAACCACAACAAACCACCACCTCCGCAACTAATACTCCTCAATCCCATACCCTCTAATTATCTACCAAATCATCCACGTTAGTTTTCTAGTGCTTCATGAACTGCTTTTAATCCCCTATTCTCTTTTTTCTCCCTCTCCTTTTCTCCCTTTCGTTTAGAACACTCCTATCTGCAGTGGAACAACAAGAATCAAACATTAATCGATAGATTTTGAAACCGAGGAAGGTTATACTAAATCTTGTTCATAACTCAATCTATAACATGATAGGAAAAATCAAACTCCTAGCTAAAAGCATCTAAAACTAACCAATAAGCTTTAAGTTCCTTAGGAAAACAATCAACAAGTCTTGGGGGTTGAAGAAGAAGTTACTACCAGAAAGATGGGTTTCAATTCTTGCTTAATAAACTGCACATCAGATGAAGATTATCAAATGATACTAACTAAAATACCATGGAACTTGGCCTGAAAACATAATCTTATTAAAGAATAGAAAGATAATTAAGGTCTTGTTATAGACAATCAAAATACTATAGTTCTCTGGATTCAAATTCATGGCCTACCAAAAGATTATATCTCCATAGAAAATATTGAAAATCATAGCGGGGAGATTTGGAAGGGTGATTTAAATTCAATTAAAACCGGTTAGTTATTCAAGGAGATCAGCTATTGTAGAGTTAGGTTGGAATCGGACATTAAAAGACTTATGGTGGAGTCTTACTAGTATGCTCAATACGAAGGACTGGGAGAATTTTGTTTAACTTGTGGGCAATTAGAACACACAGAAGAAGAATGCAATAAGAGAATTCGACAGAAATAAAGGCTAGGTAAATGGATACACGGGAACGAGACTTCTTGGCTATCGAAAAAGCTCCGATTGTAGAAACTCCGATGAACTTTTTCTTCAGCAAAATGGAATCAAAATTGAGCAACAACACCCACTGAGTGAGTCACAAAACGAGTGAATTGGGTGTGTTAAAAAAGGACAGAAGGTCCAAACTCGGTACTATTGTCAAGGACAAAGCGAGGCAAGAAAACAAATATGGAAAACACCAAATGGAGTACGAGGGGAGAGGGGGATACAAGAATGAAGGAGGGGATCTGAATTTTTTGGAATTATTTAAACCTGCAGTGAACATATGGACAAAACTAAAGATAATGAGCTAGAGCCCCAATCTCCTCTTAATATTGGGGTAGAAAAAAAAGGAATAGAGTTTAGTGGGCCACTCTCATTTGGGTCGATTAAAAAAGCTGAGGTGGACCTTAATCACTCTACTAACCCAACCCCAAATACAACAACTTTACTTAACCAAAATCAATTTATTTTAATGAAGAAATTCCCAAATCAAACCCCAATCCTAAAACTAAAAAAATCCAGCTACACAAAACAATTACAAAACCATAGTGGAAGACTATACTGAAGATGAAAGGATGGAAGAGGTACCAAACTACTATGGTAATGAAAATTTAAGAGAGGAAAACAAAATGAAAAGAATAACACTCAATGTGTCCTTGGAGAAAAATCAAGAAATGAAAAGATGTGGCGAGCTACGTGGACTCCGGCTATTTGTGTTGCAAAACTGAAATACCTTTGGAAATGGAAATGGAGAATGTTAAAGTGAATGATGAGGATGAGATATGTGTGGTTGAGATAGGCGGAATATAAGATAGGTTTTGTGAGAGAATGTAATAAATAATGAAAACTCGAGGTCTAGAAATAAAGTAACGGGCCATCGTATGGGCTGAAGAATAAAAGGCTAGACGATACTCATGGTTAGCCCAGACCAAAAAATTGATTTTAGGATTGGGTCGGTTTTATGGTTCAGTGGGTTAGTTTGGGCATCCCTGCTTTTATTACATAATGAGAAAATGTTGCATAAAAAAATACTAGACCAATAAGTTTAAAATATATCTAAACTATAAGCATAAACTTAAATTGAGCACCTTCATATTTTATTGTAATCTTTATGTATTAAAAAACAAATGTATATTTCATGGTCTATCAATTTATACATCCTTGAGTTAAATACTCAAAACATCCTTGAACCTCATTCCAGTAGAAGAGTCCAACTATTTTTTGTGCATTAAAAGGTTCAGTTTATATTTGTCTAATCATCCAAATATGTTTTGTTCAATAATTTTATACCATAATATATTTGTTCTTGCAACTATAAGATTAATTTAGTCACAAACGAATTAATGTGAAGACTATCAGATAATAAAAAAGTTACTTTGTAAAGAAGGTAGTGATGTAGTATTGTCATATAATATCATTTTTGTCTAATAATATTATTGGCATGTCAAAAAAAAAAACGCAAACATATACAAATACATATGATACTGTGAGTATGACACCAAAAAAATGACCAATGCTACAAAAAATAAACAAACTTTTATACCATTAAATCAAATATATTTACATATTGTGACATTAATCCATATATAATTCCACATATACATATATAAATAAAGAGTGGTAATAATTTAATTTTAGATAAAAATACATAACCAACGTTTAAACTTATATAAAAAACTATAAAAATTACTAAATATACCCCTAATATATACGACTAACCTTTTAATAAAAAAACATGTTAATAGAAAAGAAACTCAAAAAAAAAATAACCCAAAACAAAAACTAAACGTATCAAACACCCTCTCTCCCCCACAGTCTGGCCTCCAACAACACCTATTCACGATGTCACTTCAACACCATTGAATTACCGCTGCCATTCATGGAGCTGTAGAGCACTATCATTGTCGCATTTTATCTATCACCATCACAACCACATCAGATTCTCTTTATCTCATACGATGTGAAATAACAGTAGGTTTTATCCCAAAAATTTCTCCATGAGTAAATTCTTCAAATGTTCCATATGTAGAGGTAGGTGAATCACCATAGACTTTTATATTCACCAACACTATTCTCTATGTTTCCACAATTCACAGTTGAAACAATCATGGCTATGTTGGAAATACAAGATGATTCTCCTTCCGATTATGGATGGAAAAACATGCTTTTTGCCGTGTAACACCTTCTAATACTTCTCTTCAAATTCTTGTATGTTAGTTTAGTTTAGATTTTATTTGTTTTATTGAGTCTTTTTTGAGTTGTGGGGACACGCTCAATTTTAAGTTGGGGTGAGGATTCGCTGTCCTCATCTTCCTTTTTTCTTTAGCATAAAATTAAAAAATTTAGGGCTAGAATTCTCATAGAATATGGTGAATGTCCCTATTGAGCATGTTTGTAATTAATTCAATGATAGTAAGTAGTATGTGTCTGAATAGTGTCACATACACGTTTTGTATGCATGCATAAAAATAGGAAGTAAAAGTTAGAGAAGATTAATAAGCAATGCGTATTAAGTGTCAAGTTAAATTTTAGGGAGATTTGAGTGGAATATAGAACGTGAGGTCTGAAATTAGTTGATAACCCGCTTAATTTATGAAGTAAAAAGTGAAAAAGTAACGAAATCTAGAAGTTAGAAAAATGAAAAAGACATGTCATTTCATATAAGTTACTTGAAGCCTTTTAGCTTTCTCACTTGTTTATTAGAGTATATTGTTATCTGCCATAGCCCCTCTGAGCCTTTCTAAAGCCTTTTATTAACCTTATTACAAGACGCACCCCTTAGTTTATAGGAATTATCCATATTACCCGCACTCGAATTGAAACCCTGAGACAAGTTGTTTTAGAGCTCTAGTTTGGGGTAGTGAGTTTTATCATTAAGAAATAATGGGGAGTGGAAATTGGATTGTACTTGTAATATTATCGATGATGAGTTATTTATAACCCTTTGCAGGGGTTAAAAAATATATTTGTGTAAAAGAAAAGAAATATAAGAAAAAATGGCATGCTACCTCGAATTAAAAAGGGAGTCATAGTCAACATAGAGAAAACAATATGTGAAAAAGATTGAATATGATTTGGTCTGACAAAGTGGAAAGTGTTATGTAATCAACATGATTAGTTATAGTCATTTTAAGTTAACTAGGTGGATTCTAAAATGGTGTTTGGTGGATGGGGTCATTGGAAAGGCAAGTGGAAATCAAATTAGGCCATTATTTATAATCTATAAGCTTCAAGATTAACCTTTTCTTGGATCTTGATACTTGGATTGATATTGTTGTTATTGGTTTATTCTTGACATTATTCTTAGTTGTACAATGAATGCTGGATTTATCTATTAATAGATTAAAAGAGATTGCTTCAATCTTGAATTTAATACTATCCAACTAGTAATATGTAATTATACTTAAAAGAGTAGTTTTTTTATCTTTAACTAATACTCTCTTTTAGCTTGATGTTTTGTGTCTAGTCCAGTCTTGTAGAATATTTGCTGATAAGTGTGCATCTGATTCAAAAATGGCACATAAGAAAACATTCATTAAGTTTGTTTATTTAATTTTGTCAGTTTTATATTTGTGATGTAACAGTTTCTTTTATAATAAATAGATAAATTTATTCTCCCTCTTATTTCTCTTCTTCTTGTATGATATGAACCCCCTGGTCCTTTGACTTGAGACTTAGATTTTGATAAATAGTTTTATATAATGGGCTTGGTTCTTTAACTGAATTACATTATTTGTTTAAAGATCATACTAGGGTGATTGTTTCCACTGGATTGTTTTCCCTACGTCTATGAGGTAAAACACGTGATTTGAGATGCGGGTACATTTTATGTTTACATGAATATTTGGCAGGCTGTGAAAGAAATGGAAAGAATCATGCATAAAAAATTATTAGTTTAATTTTTGGTTTATGACACTATGCAGATTGGTTACAGTCATTTTAATCTACAAATAGGTGGAATTCTCAAAAGTTGTTTTGGGATAGAGTTTTTGGTAGGGTAAGTAGAATCAGATGAGACCATTGTTTGTAATATATAATCATTTTCTTGTAATCTTTAATTGAATCATGATACTTGGATTGATAATTTTTATTATGTGCTTTATAATGAAAAGACTCTCAATTGTAAAATGATTTTCATCCCTTTTAAAGTTTAGATAGACAATCTCATGGATACTACATTGGTTTTCAAATTACTGATTGGAAGATATTCTATATAAGTATTAGTTTTTCTTTGCATCAAATTGTGTGTTTTTAATACTCATAGGGTAAAAAAAATTATGTTGTTTATTCTGTAAGGATAATAATGTCAAGATGATCTCTTATTATTTTTACCACGTATATGTATCTGTGGCTTTCAAATACCCAACAAAAATCAAATCACGATGTTTTTTTGCTTTTTAAGTTCTTTCCATTATTTGGTTTTGGTGTGTTGGATTTGAACCCGCAGGTATCATCTGTTGGACCCTATGCCACGGTCTTGACGATGTGTCTTAGATCATGGAGTTCGGCAAGGACCATGATTTTGCACACCATTGTAACGGTTTCTCTGTCGTGCGGTCCATCCAACTGATCATGCGGTTTACCGCATGAATCTTCTATTCATGACCCTGTCCCGGTCTAGCGCGACTGACTATACGGTATGATGGCTCTGGGCCGTTTTCTTGAACTGTGTGACGGTTTTCCTCGTGCGGTGCACCGGAGCACCCATGCGGTATACCGCATAAAAGCTCTGATTGACACCTTAGCTTCGGAATTAAACCTGATTTATCCAACCATTGTGACGCTTATCGGGGTTGTGGTGCACTACATGTATGATGCGGCGTAGCGCATGTACATTATCATTTTTGCCAATTTTTCTTATTTCTTCTCCCTGACTCGATTTCTTAAGAACCTTATTGTGTCTCCTGATGTGTGATAAAAAAACGACCCCTAAAGATAGGGACACTAACCGAAACTGTACGGGTCGTTTCAAGTAATATGTTAATCATACTGATTTCGTTCTCAAGGACGGATAGTTATGACTAAGGTGTTTATCGAAAATGTAGAATTAATTGGAAATAACGAAATAGGAAAAAAAAGAATTTTTTTTTGGTTTTGACTTATAGCTAATAAATGCAATAAAATAAATTAACGAAAATATTCAGTGGAAATAAATAGGTGTGGACGCAAATATGAGATATGTACTTGAGTCTCGCAAGGGATCTACGTAAGTTCATACAAATAATGTCTCTGTTTAAGGTCTAAGCTGATATTTGTGTACTAGTCGGGACTCTAATATCTCTTAGCCCCATGTCGAGTGGAACTATGAGCTTTCCTAAAGTACTATAAACCCCTCCCGGGTGATTATATCTTCTCTCGAATACGAAACTTCTTACCTCATTGTCTACGTGATTAGTCAAGGTTGACGGTCATTAACGGACATCACACGTCTATTACCTACGTATGTAATCAAACCTTTGTCGAATGATCACTCGCCACCTAGTGAATAACCTAATTACCAAAACATATTTCTAATTATTCGGAAAAATATTAGTAAATAAGCATGTTGTAGTACAAAATACCCAACTTAAATTAAATAATAAAATCCCAAATTTGGTAAAATAGTAATTGCATAAACTAGGGTTTAACCCATTATTGTGATTCTCAACTACTAGGAAATTTAGCTATATTCAAACTACAACATGAAAATAAAATAAAAGTATTAATTATCATGAATTACATAAATAAAATAAATGACCTAATTAAGGTATTGGATTCAGCCGCTGTTGTAAGAATGGGAAAAACCATTTGACCTGAAAATCAAATTTTAAATCTTATTTTTCTTAATTTTTTTTGTTTCAAAGAATCAATTCAGTATAATTATTAAAAGAAATTGATTCAGATTTTGAATATTGTATATCTATTGAAGAGAAATGCATAACAGATGATTCCAACACCTTTAAAATGGATCTTAATGACAAACAATGACAATGAAATGATGAACTAATTAAAAATATAAAGAATATATTATTATAAGGACTTATTAGTTTATATGTTATAGTGATGCATCACAGTATTTCATATATTTTATGTGGGAATTCTAGCAAGGATAATATCATATATTTCATATAACTATATTATATAATTATTAAGAAAAAAGTAAAGCTTTACAAAGATAATTTTTGTTTTTCCTTTGTTAAAATGTTATGACCATTAATCTAATCTGTAAAAAAAATACTAAAACGTAATAAAATTACCCTATATTTTAGTGAGATTAGTACCATTTATCATCGAAAAATCATCACCGAGACTTCAGTTTAGTAGATAATGAGAATATTGTCATAAGAACAACATATAGTAACAATTTTGGAGAGATTTTAACATAAACAAATCAACAAACTATAAATATAATATTAAATTATATAATCAGATCTTTAATATAATAAAGAATTTAGATTCATTCTTAATTGTATTTACACTTTTTTGTTCATAGAAAATTAGATCGCAACTAAAAGCTAATAATTTATAAATCTTTTAAAAAATTTACTTAGAATCCATTTAAAAAATTGACAAAGATGTATTTGTTCTTGTTTTTTCATCTTCTCCTTCATCCATGAAAGATATTGTTATCATATGGGGCTTGAGTTTAAACTTAATTGAGGTGGTGTTAAAACTTTTTATTTAATATATAAGCCACAGAAAAAAAGGTTTTATATAGTTATTGTTGTGTTTTATATAAGAGATAATATGCATGGTGGGCCTTGGTCGGAAAAAAAAAATTAATTAATTAGGCCCCACAATTTTTTTGTTACTTATGGCCCCAAAAACCCAAAGCCTTGTTATAAAAATATTATTGAAATCCGATTTCAATACTATTCTAATTAGATTTATTAGTTCTCTCTATATAATACATGAAAATAAAACTTTTCTTTGTTAAAAAAAGTCAATCTACCGTATAAAATAATTAATGAAAAAAAAAAAAAAAAGTGTGTTGCTATTGTCTTGTGGTGGAGTAAAAATACAAATTGTATATCAGATTCTAACAAGTTATTTATTTATTTTTTCAAA
The DNA here is from genome assembly GCA_029959085.1 of Nemophila menziesii. Classification (NCBI taxonomy): domain Eukaryota; kingdom Viridiplantae; phylum Streptophyta; class Magnoliopsida; order Boraginales; family Hydrophyllaceae; genus Nemophila; species Nemophila menziesii. Next base: position 35,793,129 of record JARWIR010000011.1, on the reverse strand, counting down.
TTTTGTTAATTTGATTTTTTAAATGTGATATCAATTGTGTATGTTTCATTATATTTTAATTAAGTTTCTTTTTTTATTTATATAAATTTGTTAATAATTTAATTTTATAAATTATATTTATATTATATAATTTTTTTACTTATCTCCTAAATTATATGTTTTTACATATAACTAATTACAATTTACTGAATTTTATATATATATATATATATATTGAATTAGTTAAATAGTGTATTTTTATTGGCTTCTAATCTTTGTTTAAATAAATAAATCGATTTTTGATTCATCGCTAATAATGATATTAAATTAATTTTATATTAAAAAATATTTAACTGGTTTACAAAAGACATAAGAATAATAAGTATTATTTAAAATACTAAAAAAATTAATGAATTAAAACTATATAAGTATTATAATTTAGTAATTTAATTAATTCAAGATTAAATAAATAATAAAGTTATATTTTATGTTAAAAATTAATTTCTAGACTATTTTTACTTTTGAATATTTATAATTTGTAAATATAATATCTAATTAAAAAAAATTATAAAGTGCAATAAAAAAAATAATAGTGACTATAATAATTAACAATGATTAATTTTTTAGCAACAAATTAATTTAAATGGGGAGAAGAAAACATATGTATGTATATGACAGAAGGAAAAAAACAAAAAGAGAAAGATTTAGTTTGATCTCAAGTTGAAAATATTTTTAAATACTTTCAAATTAATAAACAGTCAGAAGAATTGGTCGCTAATAAAGATATGATTAATGAAGATCATAACACAAAAGGAGATTTAGCGAATGAAAATTATGGCCAGTTTGAAATTTTCAAAAATGTTGACGTAGATGATTTGGAAAGCAAACACAATTAGCAAGGTGTGAATGTAGCCGGTCAATATACATTCTATGTTCACTACATAGTGAGACACATGACATAAAATCGCTTATATATTCAAACTTTTGAAATAAAGTATATTACTTTTGTTGTAAGTTGTTCAAGAATAGAGGAGTTGGTACTCAGTTCGATAATGATGGGTTAGAAGATTGGTGAATATTGATAAGGGGATTAAATGTCACGATGAATGAAAAATGGATTGAATTAGAGATGAGATTAAAGCAAAATGAAACTATTGATAAAAGCATGCAAGAACAAGTCAACCGAGAAAAGAAGATTAAAATAGAGTATTATAAAGAATATTTGGCATGGTGAAAAGTTTTACAAAAAATAATATAGAATTTTCGCGGAGATAATGATAAGATTTATTAAGAAAATAATGAAATCTTTATAGGCCTAATTAAAATATTTGTTGAATTTGATTTGTGATGGAAGAACATGTTCGACATATTGAAAATAATGAAATACAATATCATCATCTTGGTCATATGATTCAGAACAATACGATACAAATGTTAGCATGTGAGATCAAGCTTATGATATTTATAAAAATACAAAAAGCAAATTATTTTTTGATTTGATTCTCTTAAGGAAGCAAATTTTTCGAAGGGGATAGTTATTTTTTTGATTTGATTCTCTTAAGGAGGCAAATTTTTCTTTTCAAATTTTATAATTTTTTTCAAGTATGGATGTAAATTTTTTAATTTTATATTTTGTATCTTTTCTAGCCAGGGACCGTGGGAAAAATATTTTTTTATAATTTTTTCTATTCCAACGAGGAACGGGGGACTTTATTTTTATTTTTAGATTATTTTTTTCTTTTAAGGGATGAGAGGGGCTAGGGAAAGTTTTATCATTTTTTCATTTTTAGTAGGGTTTGGGGGTAAAAAAAATTAAATTTTATCCCATCTACATTATAAGAATGGGATGAGATATGTGTCATCTCTATTCAATACTTGAGATTAGATTTTCTTGTCACTCCTACTGCGATGGGATTTGTCCCATTAAAATTTTTGAGAATCCAATAATAGGAAAATAAGCATTTTTGATAAATTATTAATAATTTAATATGACAGTTTTCATCTATAATTTTTTTTATTATGATACATAAATTTAAGACTTTATCCACAGTAAACAAGAAATAAAAGTATCTTTGTAGATTGTGCATGTGATGAGATTGGTCCTACCAGAATTGAGATGGAATTTTTCAACTCTATGCTAAGTTTGACATAAGATTTGTCTCATCTCTAAATTTTAAACGGAGAAAGAGATTGTCCTATCTCCTTTCTAAGATTGAGATGTGTCTCATATTCAAGTTTAGTTTGAGATGGAATTTATCTTATCTCTATTCAAATATTGAGATTAAATTTGTCACATATCTAATTTTAAAACTATGTTGGAATACGTTCCACTTTTATTCTAATATTAAGATGAGATTTGTCTCATCTTCAATCTCAAGTCTGAGATAAAATTTGTCTCATTTCCATTATAAGATTGAGATTGGACATATCCCCTCTATTATTTGTCTCACTTCTATTATAAATTGAAATTGTATTTGTCCCTTCTCTAAAGACTAGAGTTTGAAGTGCTTTTTTATACAATACATAGAGTATATCTGGGGAGCAGAAAATAGATCAATGAAAGAACTCACTCTCAGATAGCAACTAAGGAAACTTATTAACATGAAATTGAAGGAATCCATGTTGCTGTGAAGCAAAACAATATTAAGGAAATACCCTTAATAGTTGAAGTCTTTGATTCACATGATTCAAAAGTATCTCGAAATTATGCATTATATTATGTGCACCACATATTAATTTTATAACATCAGTCTCAAAATAGTTTTTAAACCTTTTGTCTTGGTAAAAAAATCCTATTGCCACTCATCGTTTCTTTGCATATGAATTCATATTTAGTACATACTCTATTGAATTTGATTCTATGTATATCGTTAACTTTCCGGTGTCAATCTTTGTTAATTCACTCGAAACAAATATGCATAATTCAACAAAGAATGATTAATTTACGGTTATTAAAATTTGGATCTCACAAATATATCTAATTAAAATAGATTTACATTATATAACACATTCATAAAACTTTGGTTTTATAAATAGAAGATTATAGCCTCTATGATATTAAAAAAATATTATTGTGTATATATAACTAGTTTTAGCATTTAAGGAATTAATAACCAAACTATAATGATTAAATACTAAAATTGGATGTAATATTCTTACATGGATATAAGTAAACATATACACATAATACTTTTGATAATAGTTGTATATAAGAATAACGAAAGTTTGATCATGCGTACCTATTCCATTATATATACTAATAAAGTGATTAAGATAAAGAAAATTATTGAAACATTAAACATTTATACTCAATCCATACTTTTGTATACTATAATGCTATTTTCTTTGTTTTCTTAAAAATATCTTGACCATTACTTAAATAAAAGAATATCCATGCTATAATATAAGAAAACTAACATTTTCAAAAAAAAAATCATGGACTCCAAATCAATTATTGATAAAGATTATCAAAATAAACTAGAAATCACTTAATTCCTACACAAATGATGTATTCATAAACTCTAAATAACTTTGAATGTAATATGAATTCTTCATACCTCAATTGCGATATTACCATCTCTTCTCTCTGAGTTATCTTTATCCTCCATGGTCTTCTGAAAATGGGTCAACTTAAAAAATAAGAAAAGGGACCAAGGTTATTTGTTATAGTGTTTTTTTGTGGTTGGGTAATGATAATAATATAAAAAATGACATATGCCCTTTATTTCTAAAATAATTGTATGGGTTTTTATGGGTTGGGGGACAATAAACCAAAAGGCTTAGTCATTATAAAAACAATCTTATTGATCATATATACAATAGATGGAGTCATATCTGTTCCATACCTATTATATGACTGATATGTGATTTTTGTTATCTCTAATTATAAGATTAAGATGGAATTAGTCTCATCTTCATTTTATGGTTGAAATGGAATTTGTCTCATCGTGAATTTTATATTGAGATATAATTTATCCCATCTCCATTCTAAGACTGAGAAGAGATTTGTCTTATCTCTAATTTGAAAATTGAGATGGAATTTGTTCAAATTCTGTTCTAAGAATGAGATGAGATTTGTCTTATCTCTGATCTTAATCCTGAATGGAATTTGTCATATTTTCATTCTAAGATTGAGATGACATTTATTCCCTCTCTAATTTGTCCAATCTCCATTATAAAATTGATATGAGATTTGTACCTTCTACGAGGCCTAGATTATTGAGTGCTTTTTTGTACAACACTTAGTTTCATTTGCAAGTTCATATGTATATATATATATATATATATACACATAAGAATGAAAGTGTTATACAACTGACATCAAAGAAATATAGAATCACTTATCTTGGAAAACCACATAAGAGGCAAATGAATTTGTTTTAATCATACCGAAGTAAGGGATGCCAATCACACAAATTCATTGAGTATTAATAATCTAAAATAGATAGTCAAAACTTGATCAACCACGAGAAGTCCCACGTAGCAAAAAAAAAGACATGACCACCAAGTAGAGGGTAATACATATCTACCAAGGATAGAGGAGTACTAAAATTATATATGCTGATGAATAATGATGCACATGAAACTTACATGTGAGGGTAGTGTCTTGCTACACATGAAGATTCATTTAAGCAAGGGCCCTAAACCGGAAGTGTCTTGCACATGAAACTCACCTTGACTAAAGTGAACACCCATGCTAGCCACATGCGTGCACCCACAATATTTTATAAATATCCTATCTACTACCGAATTGGGTGCATTCGATCTTTCTTTTAAATTTATGTGGTTACTATATAGTCTACAAAACTCTGTAACTCCGCAGGTCATAAGAAAACCTTAGCATGAGTATCCTAGTGCCATCAGGAGTGCACCTCGTTTTAGACCTAACATAGTGTCTAGTTTCCGGAAGTTGTGTCTACGTAGCGAGTGCCTCGACAATGATAAGGAAGAGATTTGTAATGGTGATCTATTACGAGGTCCAGATCTAAACTTTGTGATATAAGAGTTGGGTATATATTTGAGTCCAAAAAATAAGAAAGAGTGGTATGATAAATGTGAAAACAAGAGAGAATATAATAGATAATGCCTGAATTCGGGTAAAATATTATTAACAATGGTAAACTAGTGAAACAGTTGGGGTAAAGGGTATGATATAGAGTATCTGACAATGATACCAAGACGTGGGATTAGACCCGTTATGAACTCCTAATGACAAAATAAAAGAAAATCAATGTTAAGGAAGTGAGATACAACCACTTTTATTACTTATATCTCCCAAATGTTTTATCAATAATAAATATTTTCAGATGATTACTTAATAAATAAGAATGGGTTACAATTAATAAAAAAATTGGAAAAGATATTATAATATTTGGGTTGGGCCAAAAACTGTTTGGATATTAAGGTTCTTTTATTTACTCACATATGGACTAATCTTAATTTCTTTACCTTAAAATATTACTTAACCCTATAAATTATATAGTTTAATTGAATCAAACCCTAACCCAACTTCATTTAGATATATCATCACACTAATATATCTTCCAACATCCAAGGACTATTCACAGATGGTACCCACAAGCAATCATTATCTCAATATCATCTCTTAACCCTCTTTTTTATATTATTTTTCTTATAAAAATATTTGTAAAAACATAATAGGAAAAAACATAAACTCCTCATATAGTGAGCATATTTGTGGTTGATATATAGAGTAACTATGAATACAATTTTGTGTGTAGATCCTACCGAAAATTAGAGTTGATGAAACGATGGATAACTAACTACTTTCAATGTGGTTTAAAGAGAAAATGCAAGAGAATCTATATTACATAATAGAACACACCTGAATTTCTCTATTTTTCCTTTTCCTCGTTAAACTCATAATTATCCCAAATAACTCCTTAACCTTCTCATAATTTTAATATTGATCAATCAAAACTCATCTCTCGCCATCAACAATCGAAGAACCCATATAACCTAAAAACTCATCTCTTTTACTTTCCCTTTATTTTGAATGAAAACAACCAAAAGAAATTTCACCTTGCCACAAGCCGATCTCTTGTTCTCTCTTCACACTCACCTCCTCACCAAGTTGGCCACCACTCTCCACCATCATCAACCCGGCTTGGCTATGCCATCAATCGAAGAGCCCGAATAAGGTAATAAATTAATTCGAGTGTAACATATTTCTTCACACTCACCTTCCCACCAAGCAGCTCTCCTTCACAAGAAAACCGCCGCCACTACCCATGACCATTCTCCACCATCAACAATAGAAGAACCCAAATTAAAGTAAAAAATTAATATTTACATTGAAAGCCCTCAAAAAATTATTGGTGTGGTTGGTCTAATAAGCAACTATGATCGTTGGATTCTCTTATCCACGGATTTCTCATATTTTTCGATTTGATTATTATATTTGCAATCTCTTCACACTCACATTCCACCCGACCATTCTCCACCATCATCAATTAAGGTAAAAAAATTTAATATTTTTGTGGGTTAATTCACATCCATTCTTCACTCACAACTCTCCATCAGACATATGCTGAGGTTATATCACATCTGTACCAGGTTAATTCAGAACTCATTGTACAATTTCTAATTATGTAAATTTTTTATTTAATTACTGTAAATTTATATAATTTTTAAAGATTAAAGCTGTGGCGAGGAGACGGAAGATACGAACTTAGTTTTCAGCCAAAATGGGGTTTACAAGATATACCAATAATGCCCAAGGTATAAAAAATTAATTTTATTCATTTATTTTACAGTAAAAATTGCATTTTAACATTTATATATGCATGGAAGATACGAAATTATGTGTAATTGCATGCCAAAAGTTGGTTCGCATGGACTTGATATGATGTTTCGAACATCTACGGTTCAGGTATTGTTCTTTAATACAATCTATTCAATATATTTTGCAGTAATTAATGAATAAATAATTTTTATTTTTTCATGTGAATCTAGATCTTAATTCTCATAACAGAAGGTGATAATAGAACTTGCTACAAGACTCATGCACCTGAAGATCAACAATGCACTATATTGATGCTTCTTGCATGTGGAGCTCTCGCTTTAACGTATCTTTTAAATTCATTTTATCGAATAAATAAGTAAAATTCTCTCTGATTTTTATACAGGTGTATGCTATTCCCTAATACAGGGAGCGGGCAGTGCAATTTTTGATAATATATGGAGCGGCAGTGCAATTTTTGATAATATAGGGAGCGAAAGAAACTAGCTCGGGTTTTAATAGGAATAAAGAAGAAGAAGAATGAAGCTTCGGTTGCCAACTGAAGATCATATTACCTTTATACCTCCTGCACATGTTCTTTTTGCAGGTAATTATATATAATTACACATTGTATTTCCAACTTTTATGATGATAGTTCCGGCTTAAACCACTCTCATGTCCACTGTCCACACTCACCTTCTCACCTTAAATCGCCGCCACTATCCGTGACCATTCTCCAGAAAACCGCAGCCACTACCCGTGACCAATCGAAGAACACAATCGAAGAAACACAATTGAAGAACCCAAACTAAGATAACAAATGCACTGAAAATAGCAATTTTATTGTTGGAGTGAACAACAATCGAAGAACACGATCGAAGAACCCAAATTAAGGTAACAAAATAATTTAATTTTAACCTAATCTCATCACTAAAGCCTTTTACTTAATGAGAAGTGATGCGCTTAAAGCCTCAATTTTACTGTTGAGGTTATACTGCATTTTTTTAATTGTTTTTATTAATGATGGAGCATCAACAATAAAAGAAACCAAATTAAGGTAGGAATTCAATTTATTAATACTGCATTTTTTTAATTTTTTCTGAATTATCCAACCTATGCTGCTGCACAAATTTCGGGTAACAAATGGTGAATCATATTGATGCACAGATTCTTTGACTTGAGGTCTTATTAGTAGCGAATAATATTTAGCTTATATAATTAAAATATTTGATTTTTATGGTCTTTTTAGGTGTATCTGATACGTGGTGTTCTTATTATTGATGAATTAACTGTTTATCTAGACTTTTCATTTGAAGTGAATGCTAATCCTTCTCTGGAGTTGAGGTATGATTTACTGAACAATAGTGTTGTCAAATATCTGTTGGAGTAGCAATATTTTTGAATTGTTTTGCAGGAAAAATATGTTGAATGAATGAATCTTATTTGCTTACACTTCAAATGAAAAGCCTAAAAGGTTATACAGGAACAAGTGATTATACATGTATTTTGAAGTGAATACTTATACAAGAACAAGTGATTATAGATGTATTTTGAGCATCAATCTTATTTGCTTACACTAAAAGGTTGATGTATTTAGTTAGTTGGATAAGGTGTTATATAGATGTGTAGATGAACGCTCAAAAGCGCAGTATGAGGAATTAAAAATCCTCCACAAGAAAGTACAGTCATAAGGTACAATTTTTTAATCTTAATCACTTGGTTTAATTTTTATGGATTTGATAAAGAAAAATTTGTTTTTTAATTCCAGTTATTGTGTAAATTACAATGAGACGATTGCAAAAAGATGGGAAGAAGATGTGAGTTTTGATTTGTTGAGATGAAGAAAGGAGCCTGATTTGATCAAGCATTGCATTGATTTGATTTGATTTGATTTAGTCAGTTATGTCATTCTATTATAACTAGATTAGGATAGATAGACATTTCAGTAGGACTATTGTATTTACATTTTATTTTATTTCTGAAATTGTCAGATTTGTAGATATTGTCTCTCTTTGAATAGTCGGTGGATAATTTGTCTTTTTATTCACAGTATGAAGTTATGAAACTTTGATTGGATGCATTTTTTTAAGAAGTTCAATTTACATTGCTTAACATTTTGAAATTTTCATAGTGTTTCTTCAAACGTTATATGTCTACAGATATTTTTAATCCAGATCTCAAGGATTTTGTTTCAGTTATCAATTCTGAAATTTCTTATGTAACAGAGATTTTGAAATGTTTTTATAGTAAAAAAGAAAGACAAAAACATAGTTAAATCTAAAGTGGTATACTGATATATTGAAGTAATTAAACATGAAAATCTAACTATGTTTTTACTCCTCTTATTTAACTGTTATATAAGCAAAATACATATTTAAATCTAAAGTGATATACTCCTCTTATTCGTTATTAGAGCTATGAAACAGAGGGACCAATGGATTTGAATATCTCCCAAGCTACTCCTCTTATTTCTTATTTCCAAGCAAAGCTACAAAGCAAAAAGAAAGTTAGAATATACAACAAATCAATATGTGTCGTATAAAACTGTAATGCACATACATATGTTAAATATTTATAATCAATTTATTATCTTTTACAATATCTTAAATTTATATTGTATCCTTTATCTTTAACAAGAATACATTATCTTAGTTTAAATATAAACTACATTATCTTAGTTTTCAAAAACCGGATTATCTCTTAAGTAACTCAAAATAATTTAACTCTACCTTTTATTCCCTCCAAATATAAATGAAAAACTTAAATTCCCTCCAATTTATATTAGCTCAATTTTATATATCAGAAAAAGATCATTTTAACTATACCACGTTTCTCAACCTTTAGGTATAACATTTTATATGCAATTTATGCCTAAACCATCATCTTTTCTAACATATTCTAATATATTGTGCATTTATTTTGTGTGTGCTAGGCAAATTTCTCACCCCTCTTTGAAATTTAATCATCACCCAAAATAAGAGTTTTAAGCAGGTGTGTATTTTTTTTTTGTATATTATTTTTTTAATTCCTATATTTGTATGTGTTTTTTGTTGTTACATATATTTACACCATTGGACCCTCTATTTCATAGCTATAATAAGCATTATGCAGTAATGGATGCAAAATAATATATATTTTAAGTTAATTGCACTATAAGGCCCTATATTTTGTGAAAAAACAACCACAGAACCTTAAATTAGGCGAAAAATCATATCTCTTTATTTATTTGCACTATAGGGTCCTGAATTTTGTAAACAAACAACCACATGTCCTACAATTATGTGAAAATCATATATCTTAAGTTAATTGCATCAGAGGGTAATGTATTTTGCAAAAAATGCACTCTAGGTCCTTATGTTATACAAAAAATTTAGTATTTATACTTAATTGCACTATAAGGCCCTATATTTTGTGAAAAATAAACCAAAGAACCTGAAATTAGGCGAAAAATCATATCTCTTTAGTTATTTGCACTATAGGCTCCTGAATTTTGTAAAAAAAATCACTCCAGGACCTTAAACCATACAAAAATCATATATCTTGAGTTAATTGCATTAGAAGGTCCTGTATTTTGCAAAAAATGCACTCTAGGTCCTTATATTAAACATAAAATTCAGTCTTTGACTTGAGGTCTTATTAGTAGCGAATAATATTTAGCTTATATAATTAAAATATTTGATTTTTATGGTCTTTTTAGGTGTATCTGATACGTGGTGTTCTTATTATTGATGAATTAACTGTTTATCTAGACTTTTCATTTGAAGTGGATTCTAATCCTTCTCTGGAGTTGAGGTATGATTTACTGAACAATAGTTTTGTCAAATATCTGTTGGAGTAGCAATATTTTTGAATTGTTTTGCAGGAAAAATATGTTGAATGTATGAATCTTATTTGCTTACACTTCAAATGAAAAGCCTAAAAGGTTATACAGGAACAAGTGATTATACATGTATTTTGAAGTGAATACTTATACAAGAACAAGTGATTATAGATGTATTTTGAGCATCAATCTTATTTGCTTACACTAAAAGGTTGATGTATTTAGTTAGCTGGATAAGGTGTTATATAGATGTGTAGATGAACGCTCAAAAGCGCAGTATGAGGAACTAAAAATCCTCCACAAGAAAGTACAGTCATAAGGTACACTTTTTTAATCTTAATCACTTGGTTTAATTTTTATGGATTTGATAAAGGAAAATTTGTTTTTTAATTCCAGTTATTGTGTAAATTACAATGAGACGATTGCAAAAAGATGGGAAGAAGATGTGAGTTTTGATTCAAGTAGGGGTCATATGGAAAGTTCTATAAACTAGGGGATATGGCTTATATCGTGGCGACAAAATAAAGGCTTAAAGGCTGGAAATGGGGCTAAGAAGGATAAAATTAATCACGGGTTAGAAAGCTAAAAGGTTTCAAGTGGATATAGAAGAATTACCTTTATCATTTTCCTAATTATATACGTTGCCTCTAGTTCATAACTAATTGGGTTATCTACTCATTTAGAATCTGGTATGCAATTCTCTTCAATAGATATGTCATATTCAAAATTTGATTCAATTTCTTGTAGTAATTTTACTTAATTGATTCTTGTAAACAAAAATGTTGAAGAAAAATAAGATTTGAAATTTAATTTTCAAGTACACGAATGGTAGAATTTTAAAACTCCTCTAGATGGTTGTACGAGGTTATTTATGAATCAAATAATATATTATATTCTATTCAAATTAAGTATAATAACAATTTTTTATTAATAAAATTATACAATATAATAAATAATCACTTTAAAAGAGAACAAAATATCGGGTTTGACCTAAATAACAATCAAACACAAAAACCGCCGCCTCCAATTATATATATATCACCTAATGTGTGTATCTTTTACTTCTATTCCTTTATATTTTTTAAATCATCATCTTTCTCTGTGTGTTACTCTTCTAAACATATCTCTTTCGTTATTTGTTATCCAGAATACAGATTTCCAGTTGTTTCATCTTGGATCGTTGGTCATAACATTTCAATTAAGGTATGTTGAAAAGTTCAATTTTATATATTAATTCTATAATTTGTGCAGTAATTTTTGTACTTACAAAATTTCTTTATTTTATAAATCTCAAGTTGCACTTAATTACAAAATTTAGTTTTGGTTAATGTTTTGTTTTCAAAATTATTGTATGCCATGAGATCCTAAATTTTATTTTTAAAAATTTAGTTTGCTAAAAATTAAATTATATATATAATTATATATATATATATATATATATATATATATATATAAAGATTTTATGTTGGATCATATAAGGAGTGAGAAAATATGCTCTAATAGAGTAATATTTACTCTTTATGCACTCATTTAGAATATGCAGATTTGAATATGGTCTAAATAAATTATCTATTAAAAATCTTAGTGTATTGCTTCTTTAGATTTATTGTTGATTAAACAGGTTGTTTTTAATTCAAATGTCTTTATTAACTAAAATTTTGTTAATGATCATTTCAATCATAACTAGTACTAATCACATAACATTTTTTATATATTTCTTAACACAAATAAAAATACTTTGTCATTATATTTCAATAAAAAATATTATTTGTATTTTATTATGTTGATTGCTCAAATGCTTGAAAAGCTAAAATTAATCTGAACTCTTTTATTATTGTAACTAGTTGAAACTAGCCCAGAAAGCGCAAGTGGAGGGAAAATAGGCGCCAAATTGTGGTATGATACCGCTATTATAACCAAATCTACCTCTTCATCTTTCTCCACAACCAAACACTCTCTTATTTCTGCTCATTCTTTATCAAAAAAAAGGCACATAAACAACCTCATCACCTTTCAAGCCATCACAATGGTCGGAGCCCAGAAGTTGAGTGAAATCCTAAACACATAGGCTAATCATACCCACGAATTAGGAGATACACTCAAATGCCCATTCGATAAATCATATCCACAAATTAAGAGATGCACTCAAATGCCCATTCTGGTTGATGCACATGACCTTTTCGTTGTATATTAAACTTAAAATGTATATTTGATTACTAGATTTATTTACTATTTTGGATTTTTGTTGACTTTTGCAACCTTTAATTGCTAAATGAACCAATATTGATCACATGTATTAGGCTTAACCGAAAAGAAAATTTTAACCTAACACAAACGAAGTTAGTAAATATATTTAAATTTTTCAATGTAAAACTATCAATGGATAAGTATATGTAGAGATGAATTTATTTTATGAGTCAAAATCAGGCTAATTAGCACAAGAGTTTAATCTCAAGATATGTTGTTCTCTTATATTTCGATTCAAAATTAATTTCATTATTAATCATTAATCACACTAAAACTAACATTCATTTTAGGTTATCAATTAAACTTACATCGACTACTTATTTCACATTTTTTAGAACCCATAAATGGTTCTCCTTCTATCGACAAGAACATTTAGTTTATTTAATCGAAAAATGTTTAGTCAAACTTACAACCTAGGTTGATTTAGTTAATATTATTTTGACGCGTTTTGATTTTATCACAACTAATAATTTCCTTATACTTAGCTAAATGTAAATAGCACTCTATTAATATTATATATTTTTTTGAATAGTATAGTTTATATATTTTTTCAGTCACATACATTACATAATTGTTTTTATTTTGAAAAATAAATAAATAGTCACATTCATTAAAAAATTTGAAAGATTGTATGAAAAATGATTTATTAAAGATGTAATATTATATGAAGTTATTATAAATCATAAAATATTAATCAACTTAAATATACTGTTAAAGGGTAACGTCCATTAATACTCAACGGAGAGTGGAATTCTTTTTATTAACTACAACTTCGAGCCAATTCACAGTTAAGAACAAAAAAATATACGCAATAATTATGATAAAAATGACTACCCGGTTTTCTCCCAACAAACCACAACAAACCACCACCTCTGCAACTAATACTCCTCAATCCCATACCCTCTAATTATCTACCAAATAATCCACGTTAGTTTTCTAGTGCTTCACGAACTGCTTTTAATCCCCTATTCTCTTTTTTCTCCCTCTCCTTTTCTCCCTTTCGTTTAGAACACTCCTATCTGCAGTGGAACAACAAGAATCAAACATTAATCGATAGATTTTGAAACCGAGGAAGGTTATACTAAATCTTGTTCATAACTCAATCTATAACATGATAGGAAAAATCAAACTCCTAGCTAAAAGCATCTAAAACTAACCAATAAGCTTTAAGTTCCTTAGGAAAACAATCAACAAGTCTTGGGGGTTGAAGAAGAAGTTACTACCAGAAAGATGGGTTTCAATTCTTGCTTAATAAACTGCACATCAGATGAAGATTATCAAATGATACTTACTAAAATACCATGGAACTTGGCCTGAAAACATAATCTTATTAAAGAATAGAAAGATAATTAAGGTCTTGTTATAGACAATCAAAATACTATAGTTCTCTGGATTCAAATTCATGGCCTACCAAAAGATTATATCTCCATAGAAAATATTGAAAATCATAGCGGGGAGATTTGGAAGGGTGATTTAAATTCAATTAAAACCGGTTAGTTATTCAAGGAGATCAGCTATTGTAGAGTTAGGTTGGAATTGGACATTAAAAGACTTATGGTGGAGTCTTACTGGTATGCTCAATACGAAGGACTGGGAGAATTTTGTTTAACTTGTGGGCAATTAGAACACACAGAAGAAGAATGCAATAAGAGAATTCGACAGAAATAAAGGCTAGGTAAATGGATACACGGGAACGAGACTTCTTGGCTATCGAAAAAGCTCCGATTGTAGAAACTCCGATGAACTTTTTCTTCAGCAAAATGGAATCAAAATTGAGCAACAACACCCACTGAGTGAGTCACGAAACGAGTGAATTGGGTGTGTTAAAAAAGGACAGAAGGTCCAAACTCGGTACTATTGTCAAGGACAAAGGGAGGCAAGAAAACAAATATGGAAAACACCAAATGGAGTACGAGGGGAGAGGGGGATACAGGAATGAAGGAGGGGATCTGAATTTTTTGGAATTATTTAAACTTGCAGTGAACATATGGACAAAACTAAGGATAATGAGCTAGAGCCCCAATCTCCTCTTAATATTGGGGTAGAAAAAAAAGGAATAGAGTTTAGTGGGCCACTCTCATTTGGGTCGATTAAAAAAGCGGAGGTGGACCTTAATCACTCTACTAACCCAACCCCAAATACAACAACTTTACTTAACCAAAATCAATTTATTTTAATGAAGAAATTCCCAAATCAAACCCCAATCCTAAAACTAAAAAAATCCAGCTACACAAAACAATTACAAAACCATAGTGGATGACTATACTGAAGATGAAAGGATGGAAGAGGTACCAAACTACTATGGTAATGAAAATTTAAGAGAGGAAAACAAAATGAAAAGAATAACACTCAATGTGTCCTTGGAGAAAAATCAAGAAATGAAAAGATGTGGCGAGCTACGTGGACTCCGGCTATTTGTGTTGCAAAACTGAAATACCTTTGGAAATGGAAATGGAGAATGTTAAAGTGAATGATGAGGATGAGATATGTGTGGTTGAGATAGGCGGAATATAAGATAGGTTTTGTGAGAGACTGTAATAAATAATGAAAACTCGAGGTCTAGAAATAAAGTAACGGGCCATCGTATGGGCTGAAGAATAAAAGGCTAGACGATACTCATGGTTAGCCCAGACCAAAAAATTGATTTTAGGATTGGGTCGGTTTTATGGTTCAGTGGGTTAGTTTGGGCATCCCTGCTTTTATTACATAATGAGAAAATGTTGCATAAAAAAATACTAGACCAATAAGTTTAAAATATATCTAAACTATAAGCATAAACTTAAATTGAGCACCTTCTTATTTTATTGTAATCTTTATGTATTAAAAAACAAATGTATATTTCATGGTCTATCAATTTATACATCCTTGAGTTAAATACTCAAAACATCCTTGAACCTCATTCCAGTAGAAGAGTCCAACTATTTTTTGTGCATTAAAAGGTTTAGTTTATATTTGTCTAATCATCCAAATATGTTTTGTTCAATAATTTTATACCATAATATATTTGTTCTTGCAACTATAAGATTAATTTAGTCACAAACGAATTAATGTGAAGACTATCAGATAATAAAAAGGTTACTTTGTAAAGAAGGTAGTGATGTAGTATTGTCATATAATATCATTTTTGTCTAATAATATTATTGGCATGTCAAAAAAGAAAATCGAAAACATATACAAATACATATGATACTGTGAGTATGACACCAAAAAAATGACCAATGCTACAAAAAATAAACAAACTTTTATACCATTAAATCAAATATATTTACATATTGTGACATTAATCCATATATAATTCCACATATACATATATAAATAAAGAGTGGTAATAATTTAATTTTAGCTAAAAATACATAACCAACGTTTAAACTTATATAAAAAACTATAAAAATTACTAAATATACCCCTAATATATACGACTAACCTTTTAATAAAAAAACATGTTAATAGAAAAGAAACTCAAAAAAAAAATAACCCAAAAAAAAAACTAAACGTATCAAACACCCTCTCTCCCCCACAGTCTGGCCTCCAACAACACCTATTCACGATGTCACTTCAACACCATTGAATTACCGCTGCCATTCATGGAGCTGTAGAGCACTATCATTGTCGCATTTTATCTATCACCATCACAACCACATCAGATTCTCTTTATCTCATACGATGTGAAATAACAGTAGGTTTTATCCCAAAAATTTCTCCATGAGTAAATTCTTCAAATTTTCCATATGTAGAGGTAGGTGAATCACCATAGACTTTTATATTCACCAACACTATTCTCTATGTTTCCACAATTCACAGTTGAAACAATCATGGCTATGTTGGAAATACAAGATGATTCTCCTTCCGATTATGGATGGAAAAACATGCTTTTTGCCATGTAACACCTTCTAATACTTCTCTTCAAATTCTTGTATGTTAGTTTAGTTTAGATTTTATTTGTTTTATTGAGTCTTTTTTGAGTTATGGGGACACGCTCAATTTTAAGTTGGGGTGAGGATTCGCTGTCCTCATCTTCCTTTTTTCTTTAGCATAAAATTAAAAAATTTAGGGCTAGAATTGTCATAGAATATGGTGAATGTCCCTATTGAGCATGTTTGTAATTAATTCAATGATAGTAAGTAGTATGTGTCTGAATAGTGTCACATACACGTTTTATATGCATGCATAAAAATAGGAAGTAAAAGTTAGAGAAGATTAATAAGCAATGTGTATTAATTGTCAAGTTAAATTTTAGGGAGATTTGAGTGGAATATAGAACGTGAGGTCTGAAATTAGTTGATAACCCGCTTAATTTATGAACTAAAAAGTGAAAAAGTAACGAAATCTAGAAGTTAGAAAAATGAAAAAGACATGTCATTTCATATAAGATACTTGAAGCCTTTTAGCTTTCTCACTTGTTTATTAGAATATATTGTTATCCGCCATAGCCCCTCTGAGCCTTTCTAAAGCCTTTTATTAACCTTATTACAAGACACACCCCTTAGTTTATAGGAATTATCCATATTACCAGCACTCGAATTGAAACCCTGAGACAAGTTGTTTTAGAGCTCTAGTTTGGGGTAGTGAGTTTTATCATTAAGAAGTAATGGGGAGTGGGAATTGGATTGTACTTGTAATATTATCGATGATGAGTTATTTATAACCCTTTGCAGGGGTTAAAAAATATATTTGTGTAAAAGAAAAGAAATATAAGAAAAAATGGCATGCTACCCCGAATAAAAAAGGGAGTCATAGTCAACATAGAGAAAACAATATGTGAAAAAGATTGAATATGATTTGGTCCGACAAAGTGGAAAGTGTTATGTAATCAACATGATTAGTTATAGTCATTTTAAGTTAACTAGGTGGATTCTAAAATGGTGTTTGGTGGATGGGGTCATTGGAAAGGCAAGTGGAAATCAAATTAGGCCATTATTTATAATCTATAAGCTTCAAGATTAACCTTTTCTTGGATCTTGATACTTGGATTGATATTGTTGTTATTGGTTTATTCTTGACATTATTCTTAGTTGTACAATGAATGCTGGATTTATCTATTAATAAATTAAAAGAGATTGCTTCAATCTTGAATTTCATACTATCCAACTAGTAATATGTAATTATACTTAAATGAGTAGTTTTTTTATCTTTAACTAATATTCTCTTTTAGCTTGATGTTTTGTGTCTAGTCCAGTCTTGTAGAATATTTGCTGATAAGTGTGCATCTGATTCAAAAATGGCACATAAGAAAACATTCGTTAAGTTTGTTTATTTAATTTTGTCAGTTTTATATTTGTGATGTAACAGTTTCTTTTATAATAAATAGATAAATTTATTCTCCCTCTTATTTCTCTTCTTCTTGTATGATATGAACTCCCTGGTCCTTTGACTTGAGACTTAGATTTTGATAAATAGTTTTATATAATGGGCTTGGTTCTTTAACTGAATTACATTATTTGTTTAAAGATCATACTAGGGTGATTGTTTCCACTGGATTGTTTTCCCTACGTCTATGAGGTAAAACACGTGATTTGAGATGCGGGTACATTTTATGTTTACATGAATATTTGGCAGGCTGTGAAAGAAATGGAAAGAATCATGCATAACAAATTATTAGTTTAATTTTTGGTTTATGACACTATGCAGATTGGTTACAGTCATTTTAATCTACAAATAGGTGGAATTCTCAAAAGTTGTTTTGGGATAGAGTTTTTGGTAGGGTAAGTAGAATCAGATGAGACCATTGTTTGTAATATATAATCATTTTCTTGTAATCTTTAATTAAATCATGATACTTGGATTGATAATTTTTATTATATGCTTTATAATGAAAAGACTCTCAATTGTAAAATGATTTTCATCCCTCTTAAAGTTTAGATAGACAATCTCATGGATACTACATTGGTTTTCAAATTACTGATTGGAAGATATTCTATATAAGTATTAGTTTTTCTTTGCATCAAATTGTGTGTTTTTAATACTCATAGGGTAAAAAATATTATGTTGTTTATTCTGTAAGGATAATAATGTCAAGATGATCTCTTATTATTTTTACCACGTATATGTATTTGTGGGTTTCAAATACCCAACAAAAATCAAATCACGATGTTTTTTTGCTTTTTAAGTTCTTTCCATTATTTGGTTTTGGTGTGTTGGATTTGAACCCGCAGGTATCATCTGTTGGACCCTATGCCACGGTCTTGACGATGTGTCTTAGATCATGGAGTTCGGCAAGGACCATGATTTTGCACACCATTGTAACGGTTTCTCTGTCGTGCGGTCCATCCAACTGATCATGCGGTTTACCGCATGAATCTTCTATTCATGACCCTGTCCCGGTCTAGCGCGACTGACTATACGGTATGATGGCTCTGGGCCGTTTTCTTGAACTGTGTGACGGTTTTCCTCGTGCGGTGCACCGGAGCACCCATGCGGTATACCGCACAAAAGCTCTGATTGACACCTTAGCTTCGGAATTAAACCTGATTTATCCAACCATTGTGACGCTTATCGGGGTTGTGGTGCACTACATGTATGATGCGGCGTAGCGCATGTACATTATCATTTTTGCCAATTTTTCTTATTTCTTCTCCCTGACTCGATTTCTTAAGAACCTTATTGTGTCTCCTGATGTGTGATAAAAAAACCACCCCTAAAGATAGGGACACTAACCGAAACTGTACGGGTCGTTTCAAGTAATATGTTAATCATACTGATTTCGTTCTCAGGGACGGATAGTTAAGACTAAGGTGTTTATCGAAAATGTAGAATTAATTGGAAATAACGAAATAGGAAAAAAAAGAATTTTTTTTGGTTTTGACTTATAGCTAATAAATGCAATAAAATAAATTAA
The DNA here is from genome assembly GCA_029959085.1 of Nemophila menziesii. Taxonomy (NCBI): domain Eukaryota; kingdom Viridiplantae; phylum Streptophyta; class Magnoliopsida; order Boraginales; family Hydrophyllaceae; genus Nemophila; species Nemophila menziesii. The sequence goes on along the minus strand of JARWIR010000011.1, from coordinate 35,773,506 downwards.
CGAAAATATTCAGTGGAAATAAATAGGTGTGGACGCAAATATGAGATATGTACTTGAGTCTCGCAAGGGATCTATGTAAGTTCATACAAATAATGTCTCTGTTTAAGGTCTAAGCTGATATTTGTGTACTAGTCGGGACTCTAATATCTCTTAGCCCCCTGTCGAGTGGAACTATGAGCTTTCCTAAAGTACTATAAACCCCTCCCGGGTGATTATATCTTCTCTCGAATACGAAACTTCTTACCTCATTGTCTACGTGATTAGTCAAGGTTGACGGTCATTAACGGACATCACACGTCTATTACCTACGTATGTAATCAAACCTTTGTCGAATGATCACTCGCAACCTAGTGAATAACCTAATTACCAAAACATATTTCTAATTATTCGGAAAAATATTAGTAAATAAGCATGTTGTAGTACAAAATACCCAACTTAAATTAAATAATAAAATCCCAAATTTGGTAAAATAGTAATTGCATAAACTAGGGTTTAACCCATTATTGTGATTCTCAACTACTAGGAAATTTAGCTATATTCAAACTACAACATGAAAATAAAATAAAAGTATTAATTATCATGAATTAAATAAATAAAATAAATGACCTAATTAAGGTATTGGATTCAGCCGCTGTTGTAAGAATGCGAAAAACCATTTGACCTGAAAATCAAATTTTAAATCTTATTTTTCTTAATTTTTTTTGTTTCCAAGAATCAATTCAGTATAATTATTAAAAGAAATTGATTCAGATTTTGAATATTGTATATCTATTGAAGAGAAATGCATAACAGATGATTCCAACACCTTTAAAATGGATCTTAATAACAAACAATGACAATGAAATGATGAACTAATTAAAAATATAAAGAATATATTATTATAAGGACTTATTAGTTTATATGTTATAGTGATGCATCACAGTATTTCATATATTTTATGTGGGAATTCTAGCAAGGATAATATCATATATTTCATATAACTATATTATATAATTATTAAGAAAAAAGTAAAGCTTTACAAAGATAATTTTTATTTTTCCTTTGTTAAAATGTTATGACCATTAATCTAATCTGTAAAAAAAATACTAAAACGTAATAAAATTACCCTATATTTTAGTGAGATTAGTACCATTTATCATCGAAAAATCATCACCGAGACTTCAATTTAGTGGATAATGAGAATATTGTCATAAGAACAACATATAGTAACAATTTTGGAGAGATTTTAACATAAACAAATCAACAAACTATAAATATAATATTAAATTATATAATCAGATCTTTAATATAATAAAGAATTTAGATTCATTCTTAATTGTATTTACACTTTTTTGTTCATAGAAAATTAGATCGCAACTAAAAGCTAATAATTTATAAATCTTTTAAAAAATTTACTTAGAATCCATTTGAAAAATTGACAAAGATGTATTTGTTCTTGTTTTTTCATCTTCTCCTTCATCCATGAAAGATATTGTTATCATATGGGGCTTGAGTTTAAACTTAATTGAGGTGGTGTTAAAACTTTTTATTTAATATATAAGCCACAGAAAAAAAGGTTTTATATAGTTATTGTTGTGTTTTATATAAGAGATAATATGCATGGTGGGCCTTGGTCGGAAAAAAAAATTAATTAATTAGGCCCCACAATTTTTTTGTTACTTATGGCCCCAAAAACCCAAAGTCTTGTTATAAAAATATTATTGAAATCCGATTTCAATACTATTCTAATTAGATTTATTGGTTCTCTCTATATAATACATGAAAATAAAACTTTTCTTTGTTAAAAAAAGTCAATCTACCGTATAAAAGAATTAATGAAAAAAAAAGAAAAAAGTGTGTTGCTATTGTCTTATGGTGGAGTAAAAATACAAATTGTATATCAGATTCTAACAAGTTATTTATTTATTTCTTAAAATTTTGTTAATTTGATTTTTTTCAATTGTGTATGTTTCATTATATTTTAATTAAGTTTCTTTTTTTATTTATATAAATTTGTTAATAATTTAATTTTATAAATTATATTTATATTATATAATTTTTTTACTTATCTCCTAAATTATATGTTTTTACATATAACTAATTACAATTTACTGAATTTTATATATATATATATATATATATATTGAATTAGTTAAATAGTGTATTTTTATTGGCTTAAAATCTTTGTTTAAATAAATTAATCGATTTTTGATTCATCGCTAATAATGATATTAAATTAATTTTTTATTAAAAAATATTTAACTGGTTTACAAAAGACATAAGAATAATAAGTATTATTTAAAATACTAAAAGAATTAATGAATTAAAACTATATAAGTATTATAATTTAGTAATTTAATTAATTCAAGATTAAATAAATAATAAAGTTATATTTTATGTTAAAAATTAATTTCTAGACTATTTTTACTTTTGAATATTTATAATTTGTAAATATAATATCTAATTAAAAAAATTTATAAAGTGCAATAAAAAAAATAATAGTGATTATAATAAATAACAATGATTAATTTTTTAGCAACAAATTAATTTAAATGGGGAGAAGAAAACATATGTATGTATATGACAGAAGGAAAAAAACAAAAAGAGAAAGATTTAGTTTGATCTCAAGTTGAAAATATTTTTAAAATCTTTCAAATTAATAAACAGTCAGAAGAATTGGTCGCTAATAAAGATATGATTAATGAAGATCATAACACAAACAGAGATTTAGCGAATGAAAATTATGGCCAGTTTGAAATTTTCAAAAGTGTTGACGTAGATGATTTGGAAAGCAAACACAATTAGCAAGGTGTGAATGTAGCCGGTCAATATACATTCTATGTTCACTACATAGTGAGACACATGACATAAAATCGCTTATATATTCAAACTTTTGAAATAAAGTATATTACTTTTGTTGTAAGTTGTTCAAGAATAGAGGAGTTGGTACTCAGTTCGATAATGATGGGTTAGAAGATTGGTGAATATTGATAAGAGGATTAAATGTCACGATGAATGAAAAATGGATTGAATTAGAGATGAGATTAAAGCAAAATGAAACTATTGATAAAAGCATGCAAGAACAAGTCAACCGAGAAAAGAAGATTAAAATAGAGTATTATAAAGAATATTTGGCATGGTGAAAAGTTTTACAAAAAATAATATAGAATTTTCGCGGAGATAATGAGAAGATTTATTAAGAAAATAATGAAATCTTTATAGGCCTAACTAAAATATTTGTTGAATTTGATTTGTGATGGAAGAACATGTTCGACATATTGAAAATAATGAAATACAATATCATCATCTTGGTCATATGATTCAGAACAATACGATACAAATGTTAGCATGTGAGATCAAGCTTATGATATTTATAAAAATACAAAAAGCAAATTATTTTTCGATTTGATTCTCTTAAGGAAGCAAATTTTTCGAAGGGGATAGTTATTTTTTTGATTTGATTCTCTTAAGGAGGCAAATTTTTCTTTTCAAATTTTATAATTTTTTTCAAGTATGGATGTAAATTTTTTAATTTTATATTTTGTATCTTTTCTAGCCAGGGACCGTGGGAAAAATATTTTTTTATAATTATTTCTATTCCAACGAGGAACGGGGGACTTTATTTTTATTTTTAGATTATTTTTTTCTTTTAAGGGATGAGAGGGGCTAGGGCAAGTTTTATCATTTTTTCATTTTTAGTAGGGTTTGGGGGTAAAAAAAATTAAATTTTATTCCATCTACATTATAAGAATGGGATGAGATATGTGCCATCTCTATTCATTACTTGAGATGAGATTTTCTTGTCACTCCTACTGCGATGGGATTTGTCCCATTAAAATTTTTGAGAATCCAATAATAGGAAAATAAGCATTTTTGATAAATTATTAATAATTTAATATGACAGTTTTCATCTATAATATTTTTTATTATGATACATAAATTTAAGACTTTATCCACAGTAAACAAGAAATAAAAGTATCTTTGTAGATTGTGCATGTGATGAGATTGGTCCTACCATAATTGAGATGGAATTTTTCAACTCTATGCTAAGTTTGACATAAGATTTGTCTCATCTCTAAATTTTAAACGGAGAAAGAGATTGTCCTATCTCCTTTCTAAGATTGAGATGTGTCTCATATTCAAGTTTAGTTTGAGATGAAATTTATCTTATCTCTATTCTAATATTGAGATTAAATTTGTCACATATCTAATTTTAAAACTATGTTGGAATACGTTCCATTTTTATTCTAATATTAAGATGAGATTTGTCTCATCTTCAATCTCAAGTCTGAGATAAAATTTGTCTCATTTCCATTATAAGATTGAGATTGGACATATCCCCTCTATTATTTGTCTCACTTCTATTATAAATTGAAATTGTATTTGTCCCTTCTCTAAAGACTGGAGTTTGGAGTGCTTTTTTATACAATACATAGAGTATATCTGGGGAGCAGAAAATAGATCAATGAAAGAACTCACTCTCAGATAGCAACTAAGGAAACTTATTAAAATGAAATTGAAGGACTCCATGTTGCTGTGAAGCAAAACAATATTAAGGAAATACCCTTAATAGTTGAAGTCTTTGATTTACATGATTCAAAAGTATCTCGAAATTATGCATTATATTATGTGCACCACATATTAATTTTATAACATCAGTCTCAAAATAGTTTTTAAACCTTTTGTCTTGGTAAAAAAATCCTATTGCCACTCATCGTTTCTTTGCATATGAATTCATATTTAGTACATACTCTATTGAATTTGATGCTATGTATATCGTTAACTTTCCGGTGTCAATCTTTGTTAATTCACTCGAAACAAATATGCATAATTCAACAAAGAATGATTAATTTACGGTTATTAAAATTTGGATCTCACAAATATATCTAATTAAAATAGATTTACATTATATAACACATTCATAAAACTTTGGTTTTATAAATAGAAGATTATAGACTCTATGATATTAAAAAAATATTATTGTGTATATATAACTAGTTTTGGCATTTAAGGAATTAATAACCAAACTATAATGATTAAATACTAAAATTGGATGTAATATTCTTACATGGATATAAGTAAACATATACACATAATACTTTTGATAATAGTTGTATATAAGAATAACAAAAGTTTGATCATGCGTACCTATTCCATTATATATACTAATAAAGTGATTAAGATAAAGAAAATTATTGAAACATTAAACATTTATACTCAATCCATACTTTTGTATACTATAATGCTATTTTCTTTGTTTTCTTAAAAATATCTTGACCATTACTTAAATAAAAGAATATCCATGCTATAATATAAGAAAACTAACATTTTCAAAAAAAAATCATGGACTCCAAATCAATTATTGATAAAGATTATTAAAATAAACTAGAAATCACTTAATTCCTACACAAATGATGTATTCATAAACTCTAAATAACTTTGAATATAATATGAATTCTTCATACCTCAATTGCGATATTACCAGCTCTTCTCTCTGAGTTATCTTTATCCTCCATGGTCTTCTGAAAATGGGTCAACTTAAAAAATAAGAAAAGGGACCAAGGTTATTTGTTATAGACTTTTTTTGTGGTTGGGTAATGATAATAATATAAAAAATGACATATGCCCTTTATTTCTAAAATAATTGTATGGGTTTTTATGGGTTGGGGGACAATAAACCAAAAGGCTTAGTCATTATAAAACAATCTTATTGATCATATATACAATAGATGGAGTCACATCTGTTCCATACCTATTATATGACTGATATGTGATTTTTGTTATCTCTAATTATAAGATTAAGATGGAATTAGTCTCATCTTCATTTTATGGTTGAAATGGAATTTGTCTCATCGTGAATTTTATATTGAGATATAATTTATCCCATCTCCATTCTAAGACTGAGAAGAGATTTGTCTTATCTCTAATTTGAAAATTGAGATGAAATTTGTTCAAATTCTGTTCTAAGAATGAGATGAGATTTGTCTTATCTCTGATCTTAATCCTGAATGGAATTTGTCATATTTTCATTCTAAGATTGAGATGACATTTATTCCCTCTCTAATTTGTCCAATCTCCATTATAAAATTGATATGAGATTTGTACCTTCTACGAGGCCTAGATTATTGAGTGCTTTTTTGTACAACACTTAGTTTCATTTGCAAGTTCATATGTATATATACATATATACACATAAGAATGAAAGTGTTATACAACTGACATCAAAGAAATATAGAATCACTTATCTTGGAAAACCACATAAGAGGCAAATGAATTTGGTTTAATCATACCGAAGTAAGGGATGCCAATCACACAAATTCATTGAGTATTAATAATCTAAAATAGATAGTCAAAACTTTATCAACCACGAGAAGTCCCACGTAGCAAAAAAAAGACATGACCACCAAGTAGAGGGTAATACGTATCTACCAAGGATAGAGGAGTACTAAAATTATATATGCTGATGAATAATGATGCACATGAAACTTACATGTGAGGGTAGTGTCTTGCTACAAATGAAGATTCATTTAAGCAAGGGCCCTAAACCGGAAGTGTCTTGCACATGAAACTCACCTTGACTAAAGTGAACACCCATGCTAGCCACATGCGTGCACCCACAATATTTTATAAATACCCTATCTACTACCGAATTGGGTGCATTCGAACTTTCTTTTAAATTTATGTGGTTACTATATAGTCTACAAACCTCTGTAACTCCGCAGGTCATAAGAAAACCTTAGCATGAGTATCCTAGTGCCATCAGGAGTGCACCTCGTTTTAGACCTAACATAGTGTCTTGTTTCCGGAAGTTGTGTCTACGTAGCGAGTGCCTCGACAATGATAAGGAAGAGATTTGTAATGGTGATCTATTACGAGGTCCAGATCTAAACTTTGTGATATAAGAGTCGGGTATATATTTGAGTCCAAAAAATAAGAAAGAGTGGTATGATAAATGTGAAAACAAGAGAGAATATAATAGATAATGCCTGAATTCGGGTAAAATATTATTAACAATGGTAAACTAGTGAAACAGTTGGGGTAAAGGGTATGATATAGAGTATCTGACAATGATACCAAGACGTGGGATTAGACCCGTTATGAACTCCTAATGACAAAATAAAAGAAAATCAATGTTAAGGAAGTGAGATACAACCACTTTTATTACTTATATCTCCCAAATGTTTTATCAATAATAAATATTTTCAGATGATTACTAAATGAATAAGGATGGGTTACAATTAATAAAAAAATTGGAAAAGATATTATAATATTTGGGTTGGGCCAAAAACTGTTTGGATATTAAGGTTCTTTTATTTACTCACATATGGACTAATCTTAATTTCTTTACCATAAAATATTACTTAACCCTATAAATTATATAGTTTAATTGAATCAAACCCTAACCCAACTTCATTTAGATATATCATCACACTAATATATCTTCCAACATCCAAGGACTATTCACAAATGGTACCCACAAGCAATCATTATCTCAATATCATCTCTTAACCCTCTTTTTTATATTATTTTTCTTATAAAAATATTTGTAAAAACATAATAGGAAAAAACATAAACTCCTCATATAGTGAGCATATTTGTGGTTGATATATAGAGTAACTATGAATACAATTTTGTGTGTAGATCCTACCGAAAATTAGAGTTGATGAAACGATGGATAACTAACTACTTTAAATGTGGTTTAAAGAGAAAATGCAGGAGAATATATATTACATAATAGAACACACCTGAATTTCTCTATTTTTCTTTTTCCTCGTTAAACTCATAATTATCCCAAATAACTCCTTAACCTTCTCATAATTTTAATATTGACCAATCAAAACTCATCTCTCGCCATCAACAATCGAAGAACCCATATAACCTAAAAACTCATCTCTTTTACTTTCCCTTTATTTTGAATGAAAACAACCAAAAGAAATTTCACCTTGCCACAAGCCGATCTCTTGTTCTCTCTTCACACTCACCTCCTCACCAAGTTGGCCACCACTCTCCACCATCATCAACCCGGTTTGGCTATGCCATCAATCGAAGAGCCCGAATGAGGTAATAAATTAATTCGAGTGTAACATATTTCTTCACACTCACCTTCCCACCAAGCAGCTCTCCTTCACAAGAAAACCGCCGCCACTACCCATGACCATTCTCCACCATCAACAATAGAAGAACCCAAATTAAAGTAAAAAATTAATATTTACATTGAAAGCCCTCAAAAAATTATTGGTGTGGTTGATCTAATAAGCAACTATGATCGTTGGATTCTCTTATCCACGGATTTCTCATATTTTTCGATTTGATTATTATATTTGCAATCTCTTCACACTCACATTCCACCCGACAATTCTCCACCATCATCAATTAAGGTAAAAAAATTTAATATTTTTGTGGGTTAATTCACATCCATTCTTCACTCACAACTCTCCATCAGACATATGCTGAGGTTATATCACATCTGTACCAGGTTAATTCAGAACTCATTGTACAATTTCTAATTATGTAAATTTTTTATTTAATTACTGTAAATTTATATAATTTTTAAAGATTAAAGCTGTGGCGAGGAGATGGAAGATACGAACTTAGTTTTCAGCCAAAATGGGGTTTACAAGATATACCAATAATGCCCAAGGTATAAAAAATTAATTTTATTCATTTATTTTACAGTAAAAATTGCATTTTAACATTTATATATGCATGGAAGATACGAAATTATGTGTAATTGCATGCCAAAAGTTGGTTCGCATGGACTTGATATGATGTTTCGAACATCTACGGGGTTCAGGTATTGTTCTTTAATACAATCTATTCAATATATTTTGCAGTAATTAATGAATAAATAATTTTTATTTTTTCATGTGAATCTAGATCTTAATTCTCATAACAGAAGGTGATAATAGAACTTGCTACAAGACTCATGCACCTGAAGATCAACAATGCACTATATTGATGCTTCTTGCATGTGGAGCTCTCGCTTTAACGTATCTTTTAAATTCATTTTATCGAATAAATAAGTAAAATTCTCTCTGATTTTTATACAGGTGTATGCTATTCCCTAATACAGGGAGCGGCAGTGCAATTTTTGATAATATAGGGAGCGGCAGTGCAATTTTTGATAATATAGGGAGCGAAAGAAACTAGCTCGGGTTTTAATAGGAATAAAGAAGAAGAAGAATGAAGCTTCGGTTGCCAACTGAAGATCATATTACCTTTATACCTCCTGCACATGTTCTTTTTGCAGGTAATTATATATATAATTACACATTGTATTTCCAACTTTTATGATGATAGTTTCGGCTTAAACCACTCTCATGTCCACTGTCCACACTCACCTTCTCACCTTAAATCGCCGCCACTATCCGTGACCATTCTCCAGAAAACCGCAGCCACTACCCGTGACCATTCTCCACCGTCAACAATCGAAGAACACAATCGAAGAAACACAATTGAAGAACCCAAACTAAGATAACAAATGCACTGAAAATAGCAATTTTATTGTTGGAGTGAACAACAATCGAAGAACACTATCGAAGAACCCAAATTAAGGTAACAAAATAATTTAATTTTAACCTAATCTCATCACTAAATCCTTTTACTTAATGAGAAGTGATGCGCTTAAAGCCTCAATTTTACTGTTGAGGTTATACTGCATTTTTCTAATCGTTTTTATTAATGATGGAGCATCAACAATAAAAGAACCCAAATTAAGGTAGGAATTCAATTTATTAATACTGCATTTTTTTAATTTTTTCTGAATTATCCAACCTATGCTGCTGCACAAATTTCGGGTAACAAATGGTGAATCATATTGATGCACAGATTCTTTGACTTGAGGTCTTATTAGTAGCGAATAATATTTAGCTTATATAATTAAAATATTTGATTTTTATGGTCTTTTTAGGTGTATCTGATACGTGGTGTTCTTATTATTGATGAATTAACTGTTTATCTAGACTTTTCATTTGAAGTGAATGCTAATCCTTCTCTGGAGTTGAGGTATGATTTACTGAACAATAGTGTTGTCAAATATCTGTTGGAGTAGCAATATTTTTGAATTGTTTTGCAGGAAAAATCTGTTGAATGTATGAATCTTATTTGCTTACACTTCAAATGAAAAGCCTAAAAGGTTATACAGGAACAAGTGATTATACATGTATTTTGAAGTGAATACTTATACAAGAACAAGTGATTATAGATGTATTTTGAGCATCAATCTTATTTGCTTACACTAAAAGGTTGATGTATTTAGTTAGTTGGATAAGGTGTTATATAGATGTGTAGATGAACGCTCAAAAGCGCAGTATGAGGAATTAAAAATCCTCCACAAGAAAGTACAGTCATAAGGTACAATTTTTTAATCTTAATCACTTGGTTTAATTTTTATGGAATTGATAAAGGAAAATTTGTTTTTTAATTCCAGTTATTGTGTAAATTACAATGAGACGGTTGCAAAAAAGATGGAAAGAAGATGTGAGTTTTGATTTGTTGAGATGAAGAAAGGAGTCTGATTTGATCAAGCATTACATTGATTTGATTTGATTTAGTCGGTTATGTCATTCTAATATAACTAGATTAGGATAGATAGACATTTCAGTAGTACTATTGTATTTCCATTTTATTTTATTTCTGAAATTGTCAGATTTGTAGATATTGTCTCTCTTTGAATAGTCGGTGGATAATTTGTCTTTTTATTCACAGTATGAAGTTATGAAACTTTGATTGGATGCATTTTTTTTAAGAAGTTCAATTTTACATTGCTTAACATTTTGAAATTTTCATAGTGTTTCTTCAAACGTTATATGTCTACAGATATTTTTAATCCAGATCTCAAGGATTTTGTTTCAGTTATCAATTCTGAAATTTCTTATGTAACAGAGATTTTGAAATGTTTTTATAGTAGAAAAGAAAGACAAAAACATAGTTAAATCTAAAGTGGTATACTGATATATTGAAGTAATTAAACATGAAAATCTAACTATGTTTTTACTCCTCTTATTTAACTGTTATATAAGCAAAATACATATTTAAATCTAAAGTGATATACTCCTCTTATTCATTATTAGAGCTATGAAACAGAGGGACCAATGGATTTGAATATCTCCCAAGCTACTCCTCTTATTTCTTATTTCCAAGCAAAGCTACAAAGCAAAAAGAAAGTTAGAATATACAACAAATCAATATGTGTCGTATAAAACTGTAATGCACATACATATGTTAAATATTTATAATCAATTTATTATCTTTTACAATATCTTAAATTTATATTGTATCATTTATCTTTAACAAGAATACATTATCTTAGTTTAAATATAAACTACATTATCTTAGTTTTCAAAAACCTGATTATCTCTTAAGTAACTCAAAATAATTTAACTCTACCTTTTATTCCCTCCAAATATAAATGAAAAACTTAAATTCCCTCCAATTTATATTAGCTCAATTTTATATATCAGAAAAAGATCATTTTAACTATACCACGTTTCTCAACCTTTAGGTATAACATTTTATATGCAATTTATGCCTAAACCATTATCTTTTCTAACATATTCTAATATATTGTGCATTTATTTTGTGTGTGCTAGGCAAATTTCTCACCCCTCTTTGAAATTTAATCATCACCCAAAATAGGAGTTTTATGCAGGTGTGTATTTTTTTTTTGTATATTATTTTTTTAATTCCTATATTTGTATGTGTTTTTTGTTGTTACATATATTTACACCATTGGACCCTCTATTTCATAGCTATAATAAGCATTATGCAGTAATGGATGCAAAATAATATATATTTCAAGTTAATTGCACTATAAGGCCCTATATTTTGTGAAAAAACAACCACAGAACCTTAAATTAGGCGAAAAATCATATCTCTTTATTTATTTGCACTATAGGGTCCTGAATTTTGTAAACAAACAACCACATGTCCTACAATTATGTGAAAATCATATATCTTAAGTTAATTGCATCAGAGGGTACTGTATTTTGCAAAAAATGCACTCTAGGTCCTTATGTTATACAAAAAATTTAGTATTTATACTTAATTGCACTATAAGGCCCTATATTTTGCGAAAAATAAACCAAAGAACCTGAAATTAGGCGAAAAATCATATCTCTTTAGTTATTTGCACTATAGGCTCCTGAATTTTGTAAAAAAAATCACTCCAGGACCTTAAACCATACAAAAATCATATATCTTGAGTTAATTGCATTAGAAGGTCCTGTATTTTGCAAAAAATGCACTCTAGGTCCTTATATTAAACACAAAATTCAATCTTTATACTTAATTGCACTATAAGGCCCTATATTTTGTGAAAAATAAACCACACGACCTTATATTATTACAAAAATCATGTCTCTTGATTTATTTGCACTATAGGTCTTGAATTTTGTAAAAAAAGCACTCCAGGACCATAAACTATACCAAATTCATATATCTTGAGTTATTTGCATTAGAGGTCCTGTATTTTGCAAAAAATGCACTCCAGGTCCTTATATTATATAAAAAATGAAATCTTTATACTTAAGTGCACTATAAGGAACTATATTTTGTGAAAAATAAATCACAGGACCTTATATTATTAAAAATTCATATATCTTGAGTTATTTGCACTATAGGGTCCTGAATTATGTAAAAATTCATTCCAGGACCTTAAACTATACAAAAATCATATATCTTGAGTTAATTGCATTTGAGGGTCCTGTATTTTGCAAAAAATGCACTCCAGGTCTTTATATTACAAAAAATTCAGTCTTTATACTTAACTGTACTATAAGACCCTATATTTTGTGAAAAATCAACCACATGACCTTATATTATTACAAAAAACATATCTCTTAAGTTATTTGCATTATAGGGTCCTGAATTATGTAAACAAATACACTCCAGGACCATAAACTATACAAAAATCATATATCTTGAGTTAATTGCATTTGAGGGTCCTGTATTTTGCAAAAAAAAAAGCACACTAGGTCCTTATTTTATACAAAAATTTCAGTCTTTATACTTAATTGCACTATAAGACCCTAAATTTTGTGAAAAATCAACCATAAAACCTTAAATTGTTCAAAAAAATCATATACCAGGACCTTAAACTATACAAAAATCTCAATCTTTGTACTTAATTGCCATATAGGACATATATTTAGTAAAAAATGCACTACTGGATGCAAAATTATCAATATTTTGAGTTAATTATAAGGCTCTTTAATTTCTTAAAAAATGTAATCAAAATAAAAAAATAATTGGATATTTACTGCAAAGCAATCAAAAAAATAAATTAAAAATAAAACATATTAAAATTGTTACCTGATATTAGATTACATGGATATTTACTGCAAAACGATCGAAAAAGTGCAGTATATTATATATATATATATATATATATATATATATTGATATAAAAATATTTAACAAGTTTGATAATTAAATAATACAAATATTATTAAAATAATTAATTACTATTTGTGGTATTTAATATATCTGTATTTTATTATATAATTGTAAAATCATATTTATTATTTTTTAGTAAACTAACAAAAATTCTGAATATTTTAATTATTAACCGTATACTATTTGAGTAGTTTGAAGATAATATTTTCCATTTCGAATACTCATTTTAAAAAAAATACAGAATACAAATATTTACATATAAATTTTGAGATTCATAGTTATTTTGCAGGCTAAAACAAAAAATAATATGGACACACTCGAAATGCTAACTTGGACTATAACAAATTCATAAGATGAATATGGATTCAAATAAAAGTGTACTTGATCACATTAAACGAAAGGAAGAAAGTTATTATTCCTTTAGGAGTAGTACAAACATTCCTTTAGATTTGCCCCCTTGCTATATGTCATAGTTACCACGCTTCCTCAAGATTGGCCAATAGCAGCTATTCTGCCAAAACTAAAAATATTAGAAGATTTAAAAGTTTTTTGATGATATTGAGTTTACTATGCAAGCGGATTTATCCCTTGCTAACATGGAGCATACTACCTAACAGATGAATTTTAGTAATTTATAAATGTAATAGGTTTTAGGGAGTGGATTTTAATAAGTTAGTCTAGATTCGACAATAAATTTTAGCGTATTCATTTGTAACTTTTTCATGAATAATCGTTTTCAGTGAGTCATTTGTAATAAATTGTTCTTGATTTGACAATTATTAAATTGTATTGTAGAATTATTTTTTTATATATTGAAATAAATTAGTTGACATTATTAAATTATACTTACATGACATTATTAAAATTATACTTACATGTGTCGTATTTCAATATATGTTTCACTAGAATAATGGCTTCATTTGTATAATATGTAATTTAGATTTTTCATTTTATTTACCAAATGTTAATAAAACCTCATATGTTCATATTATTTGTCTATCAAATGATGAGCGTATCGAAAAACAAAAACAAGGTCTCGGAAATGAGTGCATCCAGAGTTCAATCAAAAACAAAAGTCCGCGGACCTCAAGTAAGCCTATAATTTCACTTTTTGATTTGTTTAATAATGCTTTATTAGACATAATTTACTTTTTTCCTTTTTAGTCCATTGTGTATGAATTTATTAAAACTAACTAGGATTTTAACATATTAAATATAAGTTATAAAGGCCGCTATAATTAAATATGTTAAATATAAGTAATAATCTTAGATATAAATAAGGTTGTTAAATATAAGTAATAAAGTAATATGTAGATAATGATATTAAAAGAACAAATAAGCGCAACAAAATTTCTAAAAAAAGAAAGGGAGACATTGTAGTTCTTAACTCTTACTGATAACATGTTTCCCAATCCAAGACAACTAAAGACCGATACATTCCCCATAGGTCTTAACGTCGTCAATTAATTCTAACTTCGAAATTATACCGTGGTATTCCGTTTCAATATATGAGTATATTGAACTTACCATATACTATCTCGAAGGGATTTATACCAGAACTAAATATAAAAAATATTTTGTAACAATTTCAATTAATTATTTTTCTAATATAAAATCAAGGTACCAGAAAATACTCAAAGTATATCTAAACAAGGGCATAGAAAAAGACAGTGTGAACCCAGTTTCTCCACTTTATCAAATACACCGACCCAGACTCGGATTTTCCCCTCCAACTCTATTGGAGAATACCATGTTTCGACTCATCCAAATACATTTACTCACTATCAGAGTTCCCCGTCAACCTCTTATGGTGAAATGTCATTTTCCCCACTTCCAACTACACCTACTCAACACCACGGTCTTCACTCAAATTTTAGGCCAATGGTACACTATCGAATTTTTAGTTCGTTGCCTAAAGATGTCTTGAATATACAAAAGATTCTAACATATATGTCTAATTACAATGTAAAGGTACATGCTAATAACTTTATATCTAGATCACTATTATCCCATTAGAATCTAGAGAACCAAGAAAAAGGATTTCATGTTTCTCCTATCCTTTCGAACACTTTTCTAATGGTAAACTCTCTACTCCAATTTTATCCATTATGTGTCAAATTGTTGACACAACATAATTCTAACATGTACTAATAACTACAAATTATAGGTGCATGATTATAGTTTTATATCCAGAGCTATATTATCCCGTCAAGGGATTGAAAATCAAGAGATGGAATTTCATGTTTCCCATCTTCCGGATACCCTCACTCAACAACCAAGATTCCTCCAAAACACGTCACCAACGGTATACTATTTAAACCTTTAACTGATTATGTGTATAATTGTTGACACTTCTCCTAACATGTAGTTTTAACTATGAATTAAAGGTACATGTTGATAATTTTATATCTAGAGCACTATTATAAAGTCAGGGTCTGGAAAATCAAGATATGGAATTTAATGTTACCCCCCTTCCATATTCCCGTGCTCAACATCAAAGTCTACCCTCGAACACGCCACCAATGGTATATTATTCTCTTATCTGGTCAATTTTGTATATATGTGTTGAATCTACCTATGATTTTAACGTGTATGATTAACTTGATGTTTATTATACAACTTAAAGGATTCGGTAGATAATTACATTTCCAAAAAGAGGCTAGTCAATCGAAATATCCATAAACGCGTAAGAGAAAATCATCTTTCCCAACCAACAACGGATAAAGACCAAGACAATACACATAGATCTAACCGTAGAAAGTTGTATCTAAATTCAAATATCGAACCTGTTATTTCGTTGCAAAATACGAATACATTGAACTCACCGATTACCAATCCAATAACACATATGAGGGTCATGTCTCAACATCGACACAGGAAAGTAGAACGGTTTTCTCTTGGTGATATGGATGTAGAATGCATTCATTGTCATGCTTTGCACTGGAAGGATGAAAAATTGTCACGTTCCGGTGTTGCAAAATTCAGCAAATGTTGCTTTCAAGGAAAAATCAAACTATCTGAACTACGAACACCCCCATTGGAACTAAAAGAATTATACAATGGATGTACTGATTTGAGTAAATCAATTCGAAGTCACACGAGAGCGTATAATTCGGCCAATTCTTTTACGAGTTTGGGAAGCATCGTGCATAAATTAAAAAGAGGATAAGGGTCGTCTATATTTACGATACACGGAGAATTGTGACATAGAAGTGGATCATTAATACCACAAACTGATCAAAAACCCGTATATTCTCAGTTGTATATTTTTTATCCGGCAGAAGCCTTAGCCGCCCACATTAACAGAATGATAAACTAAATCCAGACGTATTTCGGATAATTCAAGATTGTTTGAAAAATAACAACCCATTCCCTGAGAAATTTATTCGGGCAAAAGATATCTTAAGTGAGTAAGGTAACGCGTCTACAAATATCCCAGCATCTCTGCATTATTCTAAGGCAACCGATATAAGAAGATATAATCTTCCAACTACATATGAAGTCGCTGTGATTCTACCGGGTGATGGAACTGAGATAAGTTCAATGAGAGACATTATTTTACATCTAAAAGGGGATAATAAATTTATGCATATCAGCGAATGTCACCCATGTTACCTACCTTTACATTATGTTCTTTTTTTTCCATACGGGGAGCTTGGATGGGATCCCGATTTCAAAAAATGGGATGTTAATAATAAAGAATATACCACTTTGAGGATGACTCAGGTGGAGTATTTCAGCTACCGGCTATTTCAGCGTGATACAGAATATTCCACTATCCTTAGAGGATGAAAACGTTTTCAGGAATTTTTTGGTAGATGCTTGGCCTCGACAAAGCAAAACAGATTGAATTACATTAAGCATAATCAAACAAAATTCAGGGTTGAAGTTTATCTCGATCTTAAAAATGCCAACATAGAAGGTTTGCTTCCCAGTGATGTTGGTAAGCGGGTCATCCTTCCGTCGAGTTTCACGGGAAATTCAAGAAATATGCACGAGATATTCCAAGATTCAATGGCTATAACCCGCTACAACCAACATCCAGATATTTTTCTAACTATGACAGCAAATCCAAAATGGCCAGAGATCGTCTCCGCTCTACTTCCACATCAAAATGTATACAATACGCCTGATTTAGTTACACGTGTATTTGAGTTGAAAAAAAAACCAGCTATTGAAAGTAATTTATGAAAAAGGTGTGTTCGAATTACAAGTTGCAAAGGTTTATACAATTGAATTTCAAAAGAGAGGTCTACCACATATGCATTTGTTGATATTCTTCGCGGGACCAGATAAAATTCTAACAAGTTTGCAAGTCAATAATTTAGTATGTGCAGAATTTCCAGATCCAGAGGATGACCCTCTACTATTTGAAACCATTAAAACCTACATGGTTCATGGACCGTGTGGTTCTCGAAATCCAAAAGCAACATGCATGGAGAATAATAAATGTACAAAGAAGTATCCGAGAGACTTTAAGGAAACCACAACGATGGATCAAGACGGATATCCAATTTATCGTCGTCGTGTTGATGGTGGTGTTTATGAAGTTAGAGGTATGAGAGTGTATAATAGGGACGTAGTACCATACAATCCTTACCTTTCAAAGATGTTTGATTGTCACATAAATGTTGAAGTCTGTGCTGGAATAAGGTGTGTTAAGTACATATACAAAGGTCATGATCGTACAACAATGTTGTTGGGTGAGGATGAGGTCAAACTATATCTTGATTTCAGATACATCGGACCCCATGAAGCAGCATGGCGTATATTTCGATATCATTTGCATTAAGAGTGCCCCACATTAGTACTATTACATCTACATGTACAGATTTGAACGATTTGATATCTTCGACATATCGCAACTTGCGTGACTTCGAAACTATAACTAACACTTATCTTAATGAACGCACTATACTATCTACGCGAAATGATGATGTTAGTGAGATCAACAATCTTGCACTTGGTATTTTCCCTGGAACACTACACACGTATGTAGCAGCTGATAAGATGGCTGAAGAGGATCAGGTAGATAAATCTATTACGTCTCGATATCCAAATGAGTATTTAAACTCATTGAATCTGAGTGGGTTACCTCCGTTTAAATTAGAATTTAAAGTGGGTGCTCCTATCATGTTGTTAAGGAATATTGCCCCGAAGGACGGATTTTGTAACGACACACGGTTAATGGTTGTCATATGTTTAACACGTGTTATTGAGGCCCGCATTTTGAATGGAGATAAATCAGGTATTTTGGTATTCATTCCAAGAATATCATTGACACCTTCTAACTCGGAAATACCATTTGTGATGACAAGGAGACAATTTCCTGTACGTGTAGCCTATGTCATGACCATCAATAAGTCACAAGGCCAATTTGTGAAATTCGTTGGGATCGATTTGCGAATACATGTATTTAGTCATGGACAACTATATGTTGCATTATCTAGATGTACGCGTTATGATCGCATACGTGTACTTCTTCCTGATGGTGAACAAACAACAACTAATATTATATACCCTGAAGTTTTGATATAATGTATATTATAAGTAAGCTCACAATACGAAAGATCATATATATATATATATATATATATATATATATATATATTCCATTAAGTCATTATATTGTAATTAATATATAATTGATATTATTATACAGGTTTTACAAAAAAATAAAAGAATCGAAATGACTATTTACACAAGTCGAGCAATAATCCGTTCTCCAATTTTGCGTCAAAATCCACAACTCATGAATGTCATAAGTGAATAATCTTATAACCAGTACTTAGTTCGATGGTGTATGTTTTCTAGTAATATACTCTTGCATTTATTTGTAGGTACAATTTTTTCGTACAAAAATTGTGATTGTAACAGTAAGGGACGAAGAGGAATTATATCGCATAAGATACAAACAAGTAAGATAATAAAAACTCTTATTTCTAAATTTTTTCCTAATACAAGTTTGTTGCTTCGAATAACAGTTTATTTAAATTATATTTGTAGCATTGGAAGAAAATCATGCATGATGACTAGATAAAAAGAAAACGCTTAGCTAGATGGAATCTCAATCACATGGTAAAAATTCACATAAATTTAACACTAATGTATATCATATTTAATTATGAACTAATCTTCTATACTTTTCAATTAAACAAGTTGTCATTCAGGTTCCCCACATTGGACGATATGTGTATGTTGACACAACGACATTTTGTAGAGTTATGAGATCTATGCACGCAGATTAAAACTTAATTTTATACAATCCACACGTTTCGATTCTGTTGCTTTTTAGTTGTTTTTTGTATTTTAACTTATTCATTGGTTGTTTGATAGATTATACACATATTTATGGTTTATTTGAATCTTATAATCAATTTTTTCATATCGTTTCTGTATACAATCTACCTATAATTTTAGATTTACATATTTAAAACAAATAACTTTTAAGCATTTGCTATGAAAAAACAAAAAATGAACAATTAATTGGAATTTTATTTTTCAAAGTGCCTTTAGGCACGGGCTACACCTAGTACTACTACAAGTAAGCAAGAAAGCTATGAGTTGGTTAATACTTTCTCCTTTCTTTTTGCTTTTCATTAATAATAATTTTTAATATATTTCTCCAACAAGGAAATATTTAAGAAACAAAGAAGTGGTGGGGGCATAGAAGTTTTGTGAAGAACATGGCACTATGGGCAACTATTGAAGAAATGAATGTGTTTAACAAGATGCTACATAAGCCTCATTACATGCCTCTGATAATGTACAAAGAAATCGATCGTGAAGGCTTAGCTATTTGGAGTATGGTGACTTTTGTAGTTGAAATTTCTATATCACTTGAATTAACCAAGGAAAAAAAAGTTCTTCAAGGAAAAAGAGAAACATAAATTCAAGTATAAAATAAGGGTGGATTGGTTAATAGTTGTTCTAGTGTTGGAAGTTTCTAACATTATCTCAAAGTTAACCCGGGTCAAAGCCCTCACTAATGTAAGAGTAACTATGAATACAATTTTGTGTGTAGATCCTACCGAAATGAGAGCTAATGAAATGATGGATAACAAACTACTTTAAATGTGGTTAATTGAAAGACGGGTCAAATTTTTCAAATTTTTCAATTTTTCAATTTTGGTAACAGATAGGGAAATGTTTTCCCCTGATTTTTTCTTTTCGAAAGACGGGTCATAGGTGAGGGAATTTTAATATTAGCAATATTTATTTCTTTTCGAAGGGGATGATTAGTTTTTTAATTTATTTCTCTTAAGGTGGCCGATTTTTCTTTTCAATGTTTTACCTTTTCAGCGGAAAAGGGACAAAATTTATATATTTTTTCAAGTATGAATGTAAATTTTTTTAGTTTTATACTTTTTATCTTTTGCAGTCATGAAAACAAAATATCTTTTTATAATTTTTTTCTTTTCTATTCAGAAGCAGGTGACTTTATTTTTATTTTAAGATATTTTTTTCTTTTAAGGGATGATGGTGAAAATGGCAAGTTTTATCGTTTTTTCTTTTTTGTAAGGGTGGTGAGAAAATTTAAATTGTTGTATCTTTTCCAACAAGGGGGTTGGGAGGAGGAATAAATTTATCCCATCTACATTATAAGATTGAGATGAGATTCGTGTGATCTCCATTCAAAGATTTCGATGAGATTTTCTTGTCACTCCTACTGAGATGCGAGTTGTCCCTTTAAAAAATTTGAGAATCCAATAATAGGAAAATAAATATTTTTGATTAATTATTAATAATTTAATATGATAATTTTCATTTATAATTATTTAAATATGATACAAAAATTTGATATTTAATATACAGTAAATAGGAAATAAAAGTATCTTTGTAAATTGTGCATGTGATGAGATTTGTCCTACCAACATTGAGATAGAATTTGTCACCTCTATACTAAGTTTGAGATAAGATTTGTCTCATCTTCAAATTTAGATTGAGATGAAATTTGTCTTACATCCATTCCAAGATTGAGATGAAATTAGTCACATATATAATCTGAAAACTATGATGGAATATGTTCCATTTTTTATTCTAATACTGAGATGAGATTTGTCACATCTTTAATACTATGTATAAGATAAAATTTGTCTCATTTCTATTATAAGATTAAGATTAGACATGCCTATCTCTTATTGGTCTCATCTCCATTCTAAAATTACAAATAGTTTTGTTTCTTCTCAAAATACTAGAGTTTGGAGTGCTTGTTTGTACAATACTTAGTTTAAATGATATATTTTAGTGTATATCTAGTTGGCGGGAAATATATAAATGAAATAAGTCACTCTCATGTAGCAATTAAAGGAAACTTGTTAAAATGAAACTGGATTCATGTAGCTGTGAAACAAAAAAAATAAGGAAATACCATTAAAAGTTGAAGTCTTATGAGAATTTTATGCTCTTTAATAACATATTTAAGTAACACTAAATGTTTTTTCTTAGAATTAAACTGCATAAATATATCGAAACCTTTGCATAATTCTTTTTTCTCTTGGGATAGATCCTTCTCGAATGCATTTGGATAAAGTAAATTCCTTTCTAAAATAAAATGTATTCACTGTTTTCTCTCATCAAGACTTTTGGAATAATTACATATTACACAGAGCTTCACTTAACGCTCTTCTTTAGACTTTATGTCCTAAAATTCCATATAACTAAGTAACTGTTCAGCATCATTGTCATATTCAGGACCAAATTCTTGTATTTTGCATTATATTAACTTAACTTCATAAATGAAGAGCCTTCAACTTTTGATGATCGTGTTACAAAACTGTGGCTCTATTAGGTGTTATTGAATCACCCTTCGATCCCTTATGATGTGGGAGTTTGTAAGGTATACCATTCACAGTACACTAATGCATAATAAAATTCATGAGTGCATGATTCAAAAAACGCTTCAAATTTTAATCTTTGTTTTATCCATCTATCGCAAGTCTGCCCGGTTGATACAATAACTTGACCATTCACTAAATCTAGAGTGTCTTTTAGAAAAACAGAATAATAAACAAAAGATTCACATACCTGACCAAGTCTTTGATTTACATGATTCAAAAGTATCTCGAATGTATGTATTATGTTATATGCACCAAATACTAATTTTATAGCATTAGTCTCATGTACAAAATTCAATTAATACAAATAAGCAAAAGAGAATGTAATAATGTCATTACCATCCCTTAAAATTTGACATAATTCTTCATCTTGAGCTTGAAAAAAACTTCTTCTAATTTTATCATGATTTGTTCGATTAGTAACTTCTTCACTATATTTACAATCTTCATCATTAAAAATATTTTCTAGATCACTAGCAAATGAATTTAAAACACTCTTTACATCAGTATAACAATACTCACAATTCGCTTAATCGAAAACCGTGCACTTGATCCTCAGAGAATAATTAAGTGGGCATGTTGTAGTAGTGAATAAAGAGATCTCTAAATAGTATTTTCTTCTTGATATAAAGAGAAAGCTCGGTTCTCTTGGGGCGGAGGTGAAATAAACCTTATTATCAAAACTAGTTATTAAAACATCTAATTAGTACCATATATTTATTAATCTTGTTAATGGCATCACAACTAATCATATTTAATAAAACATTACATCCCTCGAACGGTTTATTAAAAACTAAGGAGAGATTTTCGCATTTATATGTCATTACGGTTATTAAAATATCTCAACTAATCACATCTTTTGATTGACAATATAGTATATATAAAAATCTAGTTAATTATCAATATTGATCGTCAATTCCTATTTTGAAACTCCATTTTATTGAGACCAGAATGTTTAAGTACATGCTAAATTTAAGACCATTCATAGAGATGCTTGTAGAGATGGTTTTTCTTTACAACTTAGTTCAACTACATGCTCTGGATTAGTATGGTCTACACAACCTTTTGAAAAATTAAATTAATAAAAAGAGTAAGGACATATAGTGTAATTAACTTAAAGTAGTTGTTAAACCTTCTGAATTGTTAAAATCCCAGAGCTAACTCATCATATTTCTTTTCATATGAATTCGTTATACTACATACTCTATTGAATTTGATTATATGTATATTGTTAACTTTCTTGTTTCAATCCTTATTTGATACACTCGGAACTGATATGTATTATGCAACAGAGAATGAGAATTGTACGGTTATTATTATTTAGATCTCACAAATATATCTTGTTTAAATAGCTTTACATTATATAACACATTCTTAAAACTTTGGTTTATGAATAGAAGATTATAGCCTCTATGATATTAAAATATATTATTATTTTATATATAACTAGTTTTGGCATTTAAGGAAATAATAATCAAACTATAATGATCAGATACTAAAATTGGATGTAATATTTTACATGTATATAAGTAAACATATACCGTTAATACTTTTTACAATACTTATATATAAGAATAATGAAAGTTGTTGATCATGTAGACCTATTCCATATTCCTTTACTACAAAGTCATTTTGTAGTTTTCTTTAAAAAAATTCACATAGTTATATATACTAGTAAAATGATTAAAAGAGAGAAAATTATTGAAACATTCAGAATTTATACTCAATCCATACTTTTGTATATTATAAGGCTATTTTCTTTGTTTTCTTTAAAAAGATCATGACCATTATTTAAATAATAGAATATTTGCACTGTAGTATAAGTAATATGAACGTTTTCACAAAAAAAAAACATAGAATCTAAATCAATTATTGATAAAGATTCTTAAAATAAATTACTAATCACTTAAGTCCTACACCAGAAAATGTATTCATAAGAATTATAATTACCTCAGTTGCGATATTATCATCTTTTCTCTCTAAGTTCTCTTTACCCTCCTTGGTCTTCTGAAAATGGGTCAGCATAAAAATAAGCAAAGTCACTAAGATTTTTTCTTATAGTCTTTCTTTTGTTTGTCTAATGATAATAAAATTAACGATGACCGATGCCTTTTATTGTGGAAATAATTGTATGGGTTTTTGTTGGTTGGGGGACGGTAAACCAAAAGGCTTAGCCTTTAAAAAAACAATAGTATTAGTCATATATACAATAGATAGAGTCATATTTGTAGATAAATACAATGTGGTTTCTAAGTAAACATTAGAGTAAATTCTAATTTTAGGTAAAACATTCTAAATTACCATTTTTAGACCAAACATATTCAAAAGTACCATGTAGGTTATTTAACTGACTCGTGATATATTTCGTAGATTTTAAAATTAATTTAGGCATTTCAAAGATTTGTAACTCTATTTGAAATATCCAAATTGTTTTTAAAATCTATGAAAATCTCACGGATTTCGTGAATTGGCCAAAAATGGTACTTTGAATGAGCTTGGCCTACAAAGATACTATTGAATATGTTTGGCCTAAAATGATACTTTTAAAGTTTGGTTTGAAAATGAATTTTCCTCTTAACCTTCATAAGGTTTTTTTCATGAACATTATATGTGCAATGTAAATCCATGGAATAAGGTTAAATATCCATAAAAATAGTTTATAATATTTTATCATAAAATAATATTTATTTATGTACAAGAATATTTAGAAAAATAGACACCAAGAACTAAATAGAAAGAAAAAATAATAAATTATCAATACCATCATAATTTGTTTTCCAAACAAGTAACTATATGTAAAAAAGATATAACTACTAGATACTATAATCCTCCTTTTTATATTATTAGTAAATCTTAAAGATATATATTAGTGATAGAATAAAGAAAAAAAATGTTCTTTTGATCAAGAATTTCACTAGTAGTATAAAAAATTATTTTAATATGTTTGGATATTTGGTGAAACCTTGGCTCCTTAACTTGAGTACTAGCTCAATTTCTATCAAAAAAATCAAATAATTGAAAACTCAATAGATGGAATCAGGTTATACTCCCTCACAAGATTTTTTATCCGATCAATTTCCTTTGCTGCATTACATATCTCAATGTATTCTAATTACGTGGTGCAATCATATATATTGCTTGTTTGGATCTCTTCCAACTAACAATTACATAAATACAGGTAAAATACCTAGATGAAGAGTTTCCATCATATTTTCCATAATAAAAATACGAATAAGTATACCCTTATATATAAAGATATACCCTTCGATAAATTTACATGCAAATCCCATTCTTAAGTCAATGCCTATGATCTAAAAATATTTTTAGGCCAAACGTTTCATTATGCTCATTTTTATGCAAAATGTATTAAAAATATATATTTTTTTGGCTATTTAGACATTTCAATCCAATTGTATCTTTATTTGACCACATCACAAACTATCTATTTGAACCGTCAGAACTACCCTTAAAATCTATGAAAAATATGCATTTTGAATATCTTTGGCATAAAAATGAGCATTGAACGTTTAGCCTAAAAATGATTTCAGGCCATACGTTATGGCCTCAAAATGGAATTTACTCAAAATTCAAGTAGCATCTTTAGGTATTCTAAAGTACTATAGGATTTGTTTTACGATAATCCAATGTCTAATGCTTGGATTAGACTGATATGTACCCAAATATCCTTATTGCTTGCAAAATATCAAGCTTTGTACATATCATGTAATTCATAAGCCTGCCTATAGTCGAAGTATAATGCAATATTTACATCTGCTCTACTTCTTTTATCCAGGAGTCTTGGGAGACATCTCTTTGAAAAGATAGATCCCATACTTAATATGAAATAAATCTTTCTATAGTTTTCTATGTTTAACTTTTACAACACTTTACAGACGTAGATGATTTGAGAGAGACCAATCAATTCTTTTACTCTATTTCAAAATATACGAATTCACGAAATATAAGTTTCATATCCCAAATATTTTGTGGAAAAGGTTATGCTTAACCAGATCTTAGGTATCATCATCACATATATCATCTCTACTGATCAATTGTTTAACTCTCACTAGTCTTATTTTAAGCGCAAGGTTCATCTTCATTTATAATGAAACCTCACTCTAATACTTCATTATTAAAATGAAGAGAAAATACCATTTTTAAAAGTAACATTTTCAGACCAAATGTATTCAAAACGCATATTTTTAGGCCATTTCACTAAACTCGTGAGATATTTCATAGATTCCAAGGAAAATTTGGACACATTAAATAGAGTTTCTAGTTTGTGATACCGTCATATAAATATATAATTTATTTGAAATGCCCAAATTATCCTTAAAATCTATTTAATATCTCACCGAATTATTAGAATAGCCTAAAAATATGTGTTTTGAATACGTATGGCCTAAAAGTGGTACTTTTAAAATATTTGGCCTAAAAATATTTTTTGCCCATAGGTAACAACCTTAAAATTGAATCTCACTAAACTGAATGTTATACCTTTTAGAATCTTTCTCTAGACCATAAACAGATCTCTTAAGCTTGAATACTTAATTATTTTTCTTGGACACAAAACCTTAGAGTTGTTGCATAAAAGTATGTTCCTAGAGATATCCATTTAAAATGTGGATTAAAATCCATTTGCCAAACTTCATACTTACAACATGCTGAAATAGAAAATATCATACAAATACTTTTATGTGTAGAAAACGGAATAATGGTTTTAGCCACAGTCAAAGCCTTTTTATTATGATATACTTTGACTACTAGTTGAGTTGTATATGTCACTACCTTTCCATACAATACTATATTTCTCTTGAAGAACCATTTACACCATATATTTACAATACCATCACGAGGATCTTTCTACGTCTAAATAGTGGTGTAGTACATGTAATTTTGTGTGCAAAGCTTCATACCACTTACTATAATAAAAATCACATTTCACACCCTTGTTGGTTGTAGGATCATCTATTAGATGATTATCTCCAAATACAAATATTTTTATGGTCCTCCATTTATAAATCCATATCGTTTAGTATAGAGATTTTATATTTGTCCTACAAATACCATGTGTGTTTGTGGTTTTTAGAAATCATTGAATGGTTTTATCTACTTAGTCATGTTTTATTAATTATATAGATATTCTTTACACCAACTCTACTTTAATTACGCCACCACACCTTTTTTATTTAACTCTCTTTCGAGAAAAGAGATTCATGACTAACCCAAACTTTATGATCATTTAAAAGTATAAGTAATACCATTTTAAATCTTTAGAATATCCCACAAATATACCTTTATTCTAACTTATACAATTTGAAAAAAGAAGGTAAACCCAAATACTAATAATCTTCACACATTGCTACATTCCAAACAACATCTCGAATGAGGTTGTAATGACAAAACTCTATTCAATATATAACAAACAATAAGGAGAAAATTCTACCCATTTGTCTTTCTACTTTAGCTTTAAAATTGTTGAACTTTTCCAAAGATTTTAATTTATTCTTTATAATCTATACAAACCGATAGTGTCTAAAATCAACTCTAAAGGTTATAAAAAATAAATGTTATCTTCTCGAGACAATGTATTAAAAGGTTCACATACATTAATATGAATTCATTCAAACAATTATGTAACTTTGAAACTTTGTCCAATAATAGGTGTACTGGCCATCTTTACATGTATAAAAGATATAAAAATTTGTACTAGGTTCATAACTTATTGAATAAATTAATTCATTTTGGGCCAAGATGACAATCCTCTTGCCATTAGTATGAACAATCCTAAAATGGCATTACTTTTTAGGATTATAGTTACCTCATGGATGTTATCAGTAAATTGTGGTATCAAAAACAACATCTATCTAACATATGTGCAAGCATGAAGACTTCAAATATGTAATTAGTGACGGTAGGACCGAGAAGCATGCATTGGAAAAAGGAAATATTTGTTACACAAGAATTTGAGAATCTTGAAATACTACCTTAGGGGCCTTAAATAAAATCACCTTTCTCACAAAAGAGAAAAAAACCTAGAATATGGGTAATGTCATAATTATTAGGGAGATTGAGGATTTACAAAAGTTAGCATTTAGATTGTATAATGCGAAGCATAGCTTTTTTAAGCAAAAAAAAAAAAGATGTTTCCTTGTACTGAAAAGTGATAGGTTTACCAAATAATTTCACTACATTATGAAGAGAGGAATAAAAGGAAATTTCTAACATCGATTGAGTCTTTAGAAATATTAAAACTCAACTTAAATTAAACAATTTCATGATACTTTGTCAAGTACTTTTAAAAATTATTGGGTGTTGGTGTTTCCATAATATAGGGTGAGTAGGATGTTTTTTAGTGGGGTAATATATTTACAGAGAAGAAAGAAGCTTCTGTATGAACGATTTTGACTAATAAGGAAGGTAAAGAGGTTGAATTTTCCAAAGAAAGATAAAGGTAGAGGGAGTGGAAGTGTATTCGTTGGATCTCTTATAAATATTGTGGATAATGGGTTGATTGAGTTTATAAGGTAATTCTTCAGTTTATTAGTCTATCTTTAGTAGTTAGATTGCATAATAAACACATTAATTCTCATGACAAATGATCCTTCAATAGTGGATAATTAAAGACCGATTTCCTTTTCAGATGTGGAGTATAATGAATTTATGATGATTATTTTGAAAAGGATGGAATAATTGATTGAGCTTGAAACACCTTGGTTTCAAGTAAAATCATGTCAAATAATATACAAGAGAGATAATCTTTCCTCATAGAAGAGTAAATTGTATATACCATTGTATACTTTCTAAATCATCAGATTTTTTTACTCTATATATTTTTGAGTTCTACGTGAAATAAAATCTATGTAGTATAGATATAAATGCATGGTAATTGGGTTTCTACATATGTGAACTGGTTAAAAACAAGTAAAGACTCTGTTCGATATTAACATTAAGTTAAAAAAAACCAAATATCTTATAAAAGTGCGTCACGCCGTCGGTGATGAATAATGTTTGTTCCCTTATGCCTTTGTCAGTTGATGGTGTCTTTGCGGGGAAAGATCTTGCACTCGTTGCCAACAAGGCTCATAGAGCGATTGGGCCTCTTCTTTTATGCCAGATGGTATGTCCTGGGGTGTGATAAAATTAAACGATTAATAAGAGGACCTAATGACCGTAAGTGTACGGCTCGTTCCAAGTAACAGATAAATATTATGGATTTTATTCTCAAGGATTGGACTGGTATAACTCAAGTGTTCAAAAGATAAGTATTAGTAATTGCTAATATAGAAAATAAATTATAAATGATTTTAGTTTGGTTTTGATTTATAAACTACTGAACGCAAATAAATAAATAACTAAAGCTTAACAGAACGTAAATTAATTAAAACTAAAGAGATGTAAACGCAAGGATAAGAGGTGTACTTGAGTCTTGCAAGGGATCCACCTAAATTCATACAAATAATGCTTCCATTTTAGGGTAAAACATGTATTTACGTATTAGTCGGGACTCTAAATTCTCCTAACCCATGCCTGGGTGGACTTAGGAGCTATCCTTCTGTATTATAAACCCTGTTAGGGAGATTATATCTACTTGCAGATGTTAAAGTGTTTGAACCAATTGGATATGTGGTTGGCCAAGCCCGCCAGCATCATTGATGAATACCACGCGTCTGTACCTATGTCCATAATCAAACCCCCGTCAAGGTTATCACCCGGCACTAGTGAATAGTCCAATTACAAATACCTATTTTTAATTTGCGTTTTAATTAAAAATAGTAGAAAAGCTCACGGTAATTTTCAATCCAAAATACCGTACTTAATTCAAATCAAATAAACCCAAAATTTGGAAAAACATCAAATTGTATAAATTAGGCTCAACCCATATTAGGATTCTCAAACACTAAATGTTTAACTCATATTAAAAGTAAAAACAATAATGAAATTAAAGCTTTCATGTTTTCTAATACAAAAAAAGATAAATAACCTAATTAAAGGGTTGGTTTGAATTGTTGTTGAAGAAGACAGACTTCTCAAGCTCTTCCTTTGCATTTTGCCTTTTTGATCTGCTCTAACTTGTGGAAATTATGAAGCGTACAAAAAAATGAGATAAAAAAATCTATTTATACTAATACAAATCGGATTGGGCTTTAATCCTATTTAATTAAATGATTAAAAATCCAAGTCCAATAAGTAATTCACGTAACTGTTGTACACAATCTAGTAAAACGAGCATAACTTTTGCGTCTTAAGTCCAAATCACCTGATCCCAATCCTTAATTCGAGCTAACTCAAAGGCACACCTTTTTCATTTAAATTACCAAACAGATTCGAATGCTATTTTTCAACTCCTTGAGTGGTACTTCCGCTCCTTTGACCTCTCTTCTTGATCTAAGACATTAAACTTCAATTTTTCTCCTCATCTTGGTGATCTATATCATCTACGTTCCTAAGAAATTTATTAAAAAAAACAAGTTAACGCACAAAATCTAAAAATGTAAATTATTAAATTCCAACTAGAGAAAGTGCAATATTATAAAATAAGCATACAAGTATATCAATAAGCCTAACATCTACCTAAAATGATTTCTCCTAAGGGAATATATTTATCGAAAAAGGGAGACATCAAAACCCCAAGCTCAAACCTTTGTCGTCTCGACAAAGTAATACAGTAACAAAGGTCTATGACACATAAAAATGCAGAGTCTTGTGAATGGTACCCAAAGAACAACTTAAAATAAAACTCATATAGTATAACTTAAGAAATAATGTACATATACACCTTCCATGCAAATTGAAACATATACAATATCAATCCAAAATTAACTTCACAATGCTAGATAGTTACACTTACTACTTAGCTTGTGATGGTGGCTATATGGTGTTCAACGATCCTCACTTGCTTTGACTGCTCCACTTAGCTTACCCCATATTGGCTGAATTATAAATTCACTATGTATCCAGAAATCACAAGGACTTTCTGGTTTTAGCGTATCCTCAGGGACGGTATAGTATGTATATTTGGTAAACTGAAGTGAGATTTTGGCTCTCCTCACTTACCATCAACAAATTGTACAAGAGATTAGTTTACACTCGAACATGTTTTCACTCAACCCATTTGACGCACTAATTTAGGGTCACCAAATTCACCCAATGAGTACTAAATATGGTTCCCAAAACTTCCACGTTGTCAGTTACTTGATTTTTTTAATTATACATCTTTTTTTCTTTTCTTTGTAAGATATCTTTGACCATCATTTTGATGTGAATGGTCATGTCGGTTATAAATTTTTTATTTTTCCCTTGTTTTTTCAAAGACTCCGGCAAAGGGTTACAAATAATATATCATCATCAATTGCGATCATCATACTAACGCATACAAGTCCCTCCCAATGTAATTTCCCAGTGATGCAACCACCACCCTAAACTCAAGCTCTAGATAGGAAGTCTCAGGATCGTGATTCAAGTGCGGGTCATATGGAAAGTCCTATAAACTAAGGGGATATAGCATATATCGTGGTGACAAAAGAAAGGCTTAAAGGATAAAAATGGGGCTAAGAAGGATAATATTAATCACAGGTTAGAAAGCTAAAAGTTTTCAAATGGATATCAAAGAATTTCTTTTATCATTTTCCTAATTTTCCTAGTTACATAGCTTGCCTCTAGTTTCTAACTAAGTGAGTTCTCTACTTATTTATATCTCACGTTCTACACACCACTCATTTTCTCTAAGTACAAGCTTACTTCTTTTGCATTATTTATTAATTTTTCCTATCAATTATCTAATGTTTACATGCAATTAAAGTGTGTTTTACATTAGCTCCTAAGGTCTACTATTTTCTATCATAAATTTATAAAGGGTATGGTATACAGTGTGAGACAATGATACCAAGACGTGAGATTAGACCTGTTATGAACTCCTAATGACAAAAGAAAAGAAAATACAAGGTAAGGAAGTATGCGGCCGCGGATGATGTACAAGGATCCAATATTGAGAGATACAACCATTGTCATTACTTCTATTTCAGAAATATTTTATCAATAATATTTTTTTGCAAACGATCACTTAATTCATAAGGACAGATTTAAATTAATCAATATTTTGGACAAGAGGTTATAAAATTTGGGTTGGGCCGGAAAAAAGTTTGGCTAGCATGGTTCTTTTATTTATAAGTATGGGATAATCTTAATTTTTTTGGGTTAAAATTTTACTTAACCCTATAAAGTAGATAGTTTATAGGAATCAAACCTTAACAAAACTTCATTTAGATATATCATCACACTAATATCTCTTCTAGCATTCAAAGACTATTCAAAGCGTCAACACCAAACAATAAGTATCTCAATTTCATCTCTTAACCCACTTTTTTTTTGTATTATGTTTCTTGAACGTGGCCGACCTCAGATCTCCGTGAAAAGAAAACTTTTTAATTTCTTCCCTCAGATCTCTGTGAAAAAAGTACTATTTTATTTCGTATCTTGGAACCTTGGCCATGGTATTTTATTTATACTTTCAACGACAAAGGTATAATTTCAATTCCTAATTTTTTTTAATAACACATATTTTAGTTAGCAAAAACTCAATTCTAATAAATATTATATATTTTTTAATTTCATGATTATTTTTTACAATTTGAAAACTATTTAGATATTAAAATAAGATTGAAATAGGAAATTAAGTTTTTTATCAAGAAAAAATAGTGTCAAATAAGTTGTAATAGAGCTTATGATTGTAATTTTGATATTTGTTATTCCTTTGGTTTCCAGTTAGGAGGTGGAGAGATCATCCTGAAAAAAAAAGTAAGGCCAATGAAGGTACAAATCAAGAGTTTGGAATATCTGATAATAGGTAGAACATAAACTCCTCATATGGTGGACAATTTTGTGGTGTATTTATAGAGTAACCATGAATACAATTTTGTGTGTAGATCATACCTACATTAGAGCAGATGAAATGATAGATAACGAACTACTTTTAATGTGGTTCAAAGAGAAAATGAACTAGGGTACTACTAAAAGTAAGCAAGAAAGTTATGAGTTGGTTAATACTTTATCCTCCTTTTTTTCTTTTGGTTAGTAATACTTATTATTATATGGGTAAGACTTCCATCCAATATTGGATGGTCCAATATTTATATCTCAGCCATTGATTAATAAAACATAACACATGTCATTAGATTAATAAATTAGTTATTTTTGTAAGTTTAAAACATGGGTATGTGTATTAATTTAACTGGTGTAGGATCATCCAATATTGGATGGAAGGATTTTCCTTATTATATATCTCCGAGCAAGGAAATATTAAAGAAACACGGAAGCCGTGGGGCATAGAAGGTACTTTGGGCAACCTTTGAAAAAACAGATGTGTTTAAAAAGATACAACAAAAGCCTCATTTCATGCCTCTACTAATGTAAAAAGAAATCGATTGTGAAGGCTTAGCTATTAGGAGTATGGAGACTTTTTCAGTTAAAATTTATATAACACTTGAATTAAATAAGGAAAAAAAAGAGGTTCAAGGAAAACAAGAAACATAAATTCAAGTATAACATAAGGATGAACCGACTAATACGTGTTCTACTAGTTAGATGTTTCTATAAATATCTCAATGCTTACCCGAGTCAAAGGCCTCTCTAATGCAATAAGACATAATATATATATATATATTATATTTCAAAGTTTTTCCTACGTCCTGATTTACCCACTTTAGTGGTGGCCAGATCGATTCTGGGAAAACATAAGTGGTGGACAGGATCGATTTTAGCAAAACATAAGTGGTGGCAAGGATCGATTCTGGCCCCACTTTTTTTTTATACACAACACGTACAACAAATGAT
Organism: Nemophila menziesii; assembly: GCA_029959085.1. Lineage (NCBI taxonomy): Eukaryota > Viridiplantae > Streptophyta > Magnoliopsida > Boraginales > Hydrophyllaceae > Nemophila > Nemophila menziesii. The sequence continues at coordinate 35,739,463 of JARWIR010000011.1, read as the reverse complement.
TACAAAAAAAACCCCAAAACCCTCATTTCACTCTCCTTTCGATACCCTCTGCCAGTCTCTTCTCCAGAGCCCCTCAAGCCGCTCAATCGACCCTCCACAAACCTAATCTCCGGTGCCGAGAATCTCACCGCTTCACTCAATCACTTCACCTCTTCACTTCACCACTTCACGTCTCTCCCACCAAGCCGCTCGATCGGATCGAAGAACCCTCTACATCTCCAGCTCCGATGAAGAAGAAAAAGGCAAGAGATAAAGCCGCTCAATCGAATCGATTCGACGCCACGCTCTGTAATTGCAAAACCCCAATTCAAACTCTTAAAGAATTGTCTGAAATCAAGTAAGCCCTTTTTCTTTTGTTTTATTTCAAACATTTTTATGTCTTTATTTCATAAATATCTTATTGTCTGTCTTATGTTGTAATCGATAGGGGTATTGGCAAATGGATGTTAAAACTGATGCAAGGGTTAAATAAAGGTTTAAAAACAATGAAACATACTTTATAGCCTAAATTCATTCTCTTCGCACTCTGCATTCGAACAAAGAACAAAAAAGAAATTTCTTTTTAGAGACCGTAGCTGACTTCATCCTCACCAGAAATTTCATTAGAGTTACTCTTCAGGTAAGCTCTACTCGAAGCTATACCCATAATTAATTAATGAATTTTAAATTTGAATCCTACCTTGATTACTTCTTTGATTGGATGGCATTGATAGTTCCCAGATGAGTTATTGAAGGACTCCATTAGAGTTGTAGGACTTCAAAGCTTCCTGCTTTCTTTGTTTTTGGGAAAGCTCCCATTAGTGTATTTGATTGTGTGAACAAATTATCTCAGCATGCTATGGAAGTCCCAAGCCTCTTCTGGTAAATTGCATAGTGCATACCCTTTTTAATATCTTGGTTAATTAATGGTTTATCTATTTGAATGCAGCTTCTTTTTGCAATTGAGAATTTGAGCTGATTGAATCAATGGTTTTGGTGAAAGCAGAAAAGGTAATGCTTTTGTATGATTCAATTTTGGTTTTAATTAGAGCCATTAAATGTGTCAATTAAGAACGATCCAAAATAGGTTCACTTTAATAATTCTTTTTTTTAAAACAGTTCCAATTACATTTTGTTGTGTTAATGGTTTAACTAATTTTGTGCTATATTAAAAAAAAATTAAAATGCTTAATTGCACTTTGCTTTTCATATAATGAATTGAAAGCATGAATTAGTACTTATTTTTGGTTATATTGTTTTGCAAGTTTCTTTAAGCAGTTTGGTACAATCAAGAGGCTTAGAATTGCTAGAAATAGGAAGATAATGCTTATGAATGAACTATTGTGTATTTGTTCGTAACGGTTTTTTTTAAAATTTTTTTCTTGGTATTCTTACGTGTGTATTGATTTTTTACAGACAAGGAAATCCAAGCATTTTGGCTTCATAGAATTCGAATCTCCAGAGGTTTTATACATTTCAGCCATAATTTATCAATAAGTTTCATTAGCTCTTGGGCATGATTTCCCAAAATGATGTATGTGTAGTTTAACTATGGAATTTGAATTTGTGAGCTGAAAACTTAATTTTCTCGAAATTATTATTTCGAAATTTGCTAGGGAATTAAATGAAATTGGCGGAAAATGTTTGATTTCTGGTAGGTCACGAAAATTTGAAATAGAATATGCATTTATGGTTTTTAGTGTATCAATTTTATTTCTTTTTTAATTCGATTTGTGTGGGGATTTGAATTTGCAGAAATTTTAAAGCTAAAGAGACTCCAACTTGTCATGGATCTGCTAGGAAAATGGACCTTTATAAAGAAGTTCTTAGGCGAAATTCAGAAGCATTTGAATATGCATGTCCTGTTACAAATATTAGCAAAATTCGTTTCTTTTTCTTCATTAAATTTTGCCAAGATTGATATAATTGCGTTCTTCAAGTTTCTCAGGTCCTGTTAAGGAGTTTATATCCAATAAAAAGTCAGTTGATACTAAATCAACCGAGGGCCGCCACCTATCAGTAAAAATCCGAAAGAAACACTCCCGAAATTAAACATCACAAGCCTGATACTTCGCTTACCAATGTAAGTTCGCAAATTAATTTATTTATCCATTAATATCGCTTTATCTTCGCCATTTTAGGAACCTGAAACTTCTTCGAAAAAACGAAAACTTAAGAAAATATGGGAAACTTATGTATGTTCCTCTCCCCACTTCAGACGAGCGTGGGTTAATATTAGAAGCTGTTTACAGAAAGAAGCCTACTGATCCGAGTTCGGATTTGATGGCCATTGCAAAAGATACGGCTTGTGATAATCTAAGTAGAGCTGATCTCGCTTCACTGGTATGTTAACTGTATTACTGAATGTTAATGCTTCATGCTTAATGCTTTACTTATGACTCATTTCTGTGTTAATAATAATGATAGATGAATGATGCTGCTATGGCTGCTGTTGAAGATATACGGGAGATCCAAAAGATGGGGCCCCACACACTATCAAAGACTTACATTTCAAGCGAGCTTTGGAAAATATCGCTCCTTCTGTTTCAGACAAGGTATGATTCTTTTGCTATCTGTAAGTTCCCGTGACTTGACTTTTTTAGGTAATTTTTCTGACCACATCTTTGTATGTATTGAATTACAGCAAAGACTACACTACCAATTTCGTACCATGAACGATCAACATGTTAATGAGCCTGTACAAACTGATTATATGTTCGCAAATCAAGACTCGAATTATGAATCTTTTCCCGATGTCGATGTTGAATTTTGCGGAACTGAGGATTTTCCTGTTAAAAATTTATTCCTTACTTGGATTTAGTGTGGAAAATTTGGATATTTTTGGTGAAATTGGAAATTCTGAATGTGGGACATCTTTTCATAGTCTTCAACTTGATTGGAGTACAATGGAGGGATCTGAACCGGGTCCCACACACCCGGATACTACTGCTACACATTTAGTTGCGTTGTCTGAAACTTCAATGGACAGGTTCAGATCAAGATAATATTCTAGATGATATTGACACAGATTTATTGTTGTTTTGATCAATGGAATGTGTTATTTAAATTTTGTTATTTCATTGCAGGTTGTGTATGTGCCTTTCCTGCAAGTAGATTAGGATTGGAAGGAATTAAGATTAGTCCAGATTGTAACCCGAAAAATAGAGCTTTCCCGTGTGAAGTACGTTTAGAGTATTTTTTTTAAAATTTTCTTGGTGACTATTTTACTAATAAAATATATATATATTTACTTGCAGCTTTTTAACTGGGCACTTGAGCTTTGGAAGATCGATTGTGAATTTTGAGCAGGTATTTAGTTTTTTTTCTAATCTTTTCGCATAATATAAGGACCTGTATTGTATTTTTCGCATAAAATAAGGACCTGTAGCGTATGTTTTTGCATACTTTTGTGACCGATATAGCATTTCTCACATAATATATGGACCTATAGTATATTTTTTGCATATTTTTGTGGCCTATAGTGCATTTTTCGCATCTTATAGGGGCCTATAGTGTATTTTAATTTTACATGCACGAAATTATGGAGCCGACTTATATATTTATGAATTTCATGCAGAAAATATCCATTTGGAGAAACTGGCACATAAATCATGTACTAGAAAACATGGAGCCGAAATCAAGAAGCTGCCGAAATCAAGGAGCTGACAAATAAATTTTTGAATTTATTGCATTTTACCATTAATATCATTTCCATTTGCCTTTTTTATTTTTTGTTATCTATATATAAATATCCTAAAAATATTTTACGCAAATATATTAGTCAAAACATTAGTAAAATAGTTCGAACTTTTAATGCTAGGATACTTTCCTTGATTTAAGTTAGTTACCTTTTTCTAAAACAATTTTTCAACTATATAATACTAGACGAAAATCATTTCTAAACAATCCAACTTCTCTTCTTCATGAAAATAATTTCTCACTTTCTTTTACTCAAAGCATAACTTCGAACTTAGGTTATTTTTGTTTTGACTTTGACATAGTATTATACATTGTTCAATATTTACATTTAAACATTCGCATATAAGTTAGATATTGTGTTTGAATGGACTGTGTTTGTAACATTTGCTTAGTACTTTTTTGTATTCTTTTTTAGATATAGAATTTAATTAATGAATCCCTTTAAATAAAAAAACTTATAAAATTGTTCATATATATATATATTATTTTAATACACAACACGGCTAAGAAAAAGAAAAACGTAAGTAAGACAAAAGAAAAACTAAAAAAAACCCTTGACCCTCGTTCACTCCCTCAACCCTCATTCCCTTTCGAAACCCTCTAGAACCATTCTCCATCACGGCTTCAATGAAGATTCATAAGTTCTTAACCCTCATTTTCGTCTTTTCTGTAGTATTCTCAATTTTTCAATTCGCATTTGTTTAGTTATTGTAATGTACAATATTTGTAATTTTTTTATTATTGTAATGTACAGTATTCTCAAAATTGATAAATTTATTGCAATGTACATTATTCGCAATTATTCTTCTTCGAAAAATATATTTACGAAAATATAAATATTAAAATTAATTATAAGAAATAAATTTTTTTCTTTTTAGCTACTTGAAAGCTTTAAAAATTATTAACTAATATTTAATAGAATAATAAAATGTTTAGATGTTAAAATATGGGACGAACACCATTAAACTACAAATTTTTACATCAACTACTATTAATATAAAAACTAATTATCCCATTAATACAATATTACCCTTTATTTGAATCTTTTTCATTTTTCTTATTTTTCTTTTCTTCTTATTCGTCTTGTGACTACCAAAACATTTCTTAATAAACAATATTTTTATTATTTACTTCTTTATTAGTTTAAAATTAATATATTAGAAATAATTAAAAAATTAAAAATTAAAAATCTATACTACTAAAATAAGTGGATTAATGTCTACCATATATGTTTATACTATCAAAGAAAAATCTTTACTACTAAAATATGATGAATTAATGTCTACCATATATGTTCATACTATCAAGGAAAAATCTTTACTGCTAAAATAAAGTAATACTATTCGATAGAGTCTATACTATTTGGATAAAATATATTATAACTAATATACAATGTTGTTACTGCTACACAGGTTTTATTAAAAGTAAAAGAAAAAAATAATTGTCTACAAGAGTCGTGCCGTAAGAAATTTTTGTGTTTATTTTACTATTTGTATAATTCTTTACTAAACACTACTATTTTTTCAGACTAACAGAAATCTCATGGAAACCGTAACTTAACCTATCTTATACGCATTACGTATTTCGGTTGTATATATTATTTTTGAAGTGTAATTTTGAATTCAAATTGTAGGTTCAGTTCCTTCAGTCGCAAAAGGTGATTGTTACATTAAGGGACAATGAGAAATTTTATCGATTAAAATCACCACAAGTAAGGAATAAATCTAACTTTATCTTTAATGTGATTAAAGCTCATTACAATAATAATGATTTTGAATTATAGATAGAATTGGAAGCAAATTAGGAATGCTGATTGGAAAAAAAGGAAAACGGGTGGCTAGATGGGACTACAATCGCATGGTATAATAACTAACATTTAATTACACAATTATTTGATTTATATTTGTAATACATACTTACTTACACTATTTCAAATATACAGGTTATTGTCGCGGTTCCCCGAATCGAGCGATATATGTATGTTGATATATCCACGTTTTGTAGAGTTATGAGAAGGGTGCACAAAAAAGATGATAAAAATATTGAAATAATTCAAGATTAAGTCATTTAGTAGTTATGAGTTATTTTGTATTCATGTCATCTCAAATATTTGAGATTTTTATTTTGTATTACATAATAGTATATTGTGGTTGATTGATTTATAATTTATGAAACCATTGAAATTTTTTAAATTTATTTTTTTCTCAAGAAATGTTTGTTTTTAGTGTTATATTTTTTTTAATGTTAATATTGTTAGAGTGCTTTCAGGGCTTAGAAAATATAGTATTGTTATATACTTAAATTGATTAAAAGTTCTTGAAAGCAATATATTTTTGAACTTTTAAATCTAACCATGCCTACGTCATATGCTATATTTTTATATCTAGAATGTTTTTTTATTTACTGTTGCGCTCTTTCATTTTTATACATATATATACAATTTTGTTTCTCTAATTCGTATAGTAGTCTTTGTCACATAAAATAAAATATTTTCTAGTTTACCTTTAAAAAGAGAAACTCAATTGTCAAAGCATTTAGAAATAAATCTTTAAGTAAAACAAAAGAAATAAAATTTACAATCTACTTTCAATATTTTCTAATTTACATCATTGTAATCTATCTAATCTGTGCTTTTACCGTTCTTTTGCAAGAGGTAAGTCCAACTTGACATGTTAGTCAAGTATTATACTTTATAATATTCTTGATGAACTAGAAATACAAACAACAAACAAGAGTGATCATTCACCACCTCCACCTAACATTAGCTAGATTGAACCTAACCTAAACAAAAACTGAGTTATGAAACTAATGAATGAACGAGGTATATTATTTGTTATTAAGGGAGTTTGAGACACTTATTATTGAATATACGGTCTTCGTGCAACTTTATTGTATCTTAACTTCTCAACGTGGCAACTCAAAGTAAGTAAAATTAACGATGAATTGGATTTTTTTTCCGAAGTGACTTTTTGCATGGGCAATACCTAGTATATATATATATATATATTATTTCTCTCATTATATATTTTCATGTAACAACTAGTAGGTCCATAGTAGTTTTAGAGACTACTTTAACATAAATTATGAAAAAACATCAATTTCAAATCAAACGTTATTATAAATGTAAAAGTTACCAATATACCTTTCTAACTATTAAATAATAACTATACTTATTAATTAATAAGACATTTCAGCGAGTTTTACAGTCAATTAATAATAACTATATTAATTAATTAAAAAAAAGTAAATATAAAATATATTTTTACCAACGGAGGTTTTGAGGGAATTTTTTTAAATTTTTTTTCTTTTCTAAAACAGCTAGGGAAATGTTTTCCTAGGTTTTTCCTTTTCGAAAGAGGGGTCCTAGGTGAGAGAATTTTTATATTAAAATTTTTTCTTTCCAATGTTTTACATTTTCAATGGAAAAGTGACAAATTTTATAATTTTTTTTTCAAGTATGAATATAAATTTTTTCATTTGTAGATTTTATATCTTTTATAGCCAGGGACCTGTGGGAAGAATATTTTTTATAATTTTTTTCTTTTCCAGCGAGAAGCAAGGGACTTTATTATTATTCTAAGATTATTTCTTTTTTTTAACGGATGAGGGTGGCTAGGGCAAGTTTTATCGTTTTATCGTTTTTTCTTTTTTAGTATGGGTTGGGGGTGAAAAAAATTAAATTTTTTTATCTTTTCGAACAAGGGGATCAGGAGGGGGAAAAGATTTATCCCATCTACATTATAAGATTGGGATGAGATTTGTGTGATCAAGATTTAGATGAGATTTTCTTGTCACTCTTACTGAGATGAATTTGTCCCATTAAATTTTTTGAGAATCCAATAATAGGAAAATAAGCATTTTTTGATAAATTATTAATAATTTAATATGATAGTTTTCATCTATAATTTTGTACATATGATACATAAATTTGAGATTTGATCCACTGTAAGAAATAAAAGTTTCTTTGTAAATTGTGCATGTGATGAGATTTGTCTTACCGAAATTGAGAATAAATTTGTCACTTCTATGCTATGTTTTTGAAAAGATTTGTCTCATCTTCAAGTTTAGATTGAGATAGAATTTGTATTATATCCATTCCAAGAGAGAGATGAAATTTGTCACATATCTAATTTTGAAATTATGATGGAATATGTTCCATTTTTTATTCTAATACTGAGATGAGATTTGTCTCATCGTCAACCCTAAATCTGAGATAAAATCTGTCTCATTTCTATTATAATATTAAGATAAGACATATCCCCTCTCCAATTTGTCTCATCTCCATTCAGAAATTGCGATGGGATTTGTTCCTTTTCTAGAGACTAGAGTTTGGAGTGCTTTTTTGTACAATACCTAGTTTTAATGAAATACTTTATTGTATATCTGGTGGGAAGAAAATAGATCAGTGAAATAAGTCACTCTCATGTAGAAATTAAGGGAAACTTGTTAAAATGAAACTGAAGGATTCTATGCAGATGTGAAACATTAAAAGTTGAAGTCTTATGAGAATTCTATGCTCTTCAATAACATATTTAAGTAACGCTAAATGTTTTTCCTTAAAATGAAAGTGCATAAAGATATCAAAACTTTGACATAATTTTTTTTCTCTTGAGATAGATCCTACTCGAATGCATTTGGGTAGTAAACACATAAAATCTATTCTTTGTTTTCTCTCATCAAGACGTTTTGAGTAAACACATATTACACAAAGCTTCACTTCACACTTTTCTTTAGAATTTGTGTCCTAAAATTCCATATAAGTAATTGTTCAGCATCATTGTCATATCCACGATCAAATTATTGTCTTTTTGAATTATATCAACTTAACTTATAAACGAAGAGCCTTCATCTTTTGATGATTGTGTTACAAAACTGTGGTTTTATTAGATGTTATTGAGTCACCCTCCAACCCATATGACGTGGGAGTTTGTAAGGTATACCATTCGCAGGACACCAATCCATCTCTTGATTGACTCAAAATCGCAACTGCGCCCTGTTTATACAAAAACTGGTCATTCATTAAATCTAGAGTGTCTTTTAGAAAAACAGAATAATAAACAAAAGATTCGCATACCTTACCAAGTCCTTGATTTACATGATTCAAAATATCTCCAATGTATGCATTATATTACATGCACCAAATACTACTTTTATAACATTAGTCTAATACAAATAAGCACAAGAGAATGTAATAATGTCATTACCGTCAATTAAAATTTGATATAATTCATCAACATTATCTTCAGCTTAAAAAAAACTTCTTCTAATTTTATCATAATTTGTTTGATTAGTATCTCCTTCACTATCTTTATATTCTTTAGAATTTAAAAGATTCTCTAAATCACTAGCAAATGAATTCAAAACACTCTTTACTTCAGAGTCACTTTCATTTTCTTCACTGTGCTGAAGGTGAAAATCGTATGAAAATACTCACAATTCTCTCAATCTAAAATTGTGCGCTCGATCCTCTGAGAATAATTAAGTGGGCTTGTTGTAGTAATAAATAAAGAGATCACTAAATAGTATTTTCTTCTTGAAATAAAATAATGGTCAGCTCTCGTGGAGTGGAGGTGAAATAGACCTTATTATCAACACTATTTATTAAAACATCTAAGTAGTACTATGTATTTATTAATCTCGTTTATGGCATCACAACTAGTCATATAAATTAAAACATTACATCCCTCGAACTGGTTATTAAAAACTAATGAGAGATTTTCGCATTAATATGTCATTACAGTTATTATAAGATCACAACTAATCACATCTTTTGATTGACAATATAGTAAAATAAAAAAAATTAATTGTCAATATAGATCTTCAACTCCTTTTTTGAAACTCCATTTTATTAAAACTAGAATGTTTAAGTAAATGCAAAAATTTAAGACCATTTATAGAGATGCTTGTAGAGATGTTTTTTCTTTCCAGTTAAATTAATGAAATGAGTAAGGAGATATGGTGCAATTAACTTAAAATAGTTTTCAAACCTTCTGACATGGTAAACCAATATCATTGCTAACTCATCATATTTTATTTTCATATGAATTCATAATTAGTACATAGTCTATTGAATTTTTTGATATGTATATTGTTAACTTTCCAGTTTCAATCATTGTTTATTCACTCAGAACTGATATGTATTATTCAACAGAGAGAATTTTACGGTTATTAAAATTTAGATCTCACAAATATATCTTATTTAAATAACTCTACATTATATAACACAGTCTTAAAACTTTGGTTTTATGAATAGAAGATTATAGCCTCAATGATATTAAAATATATTATTATATATATAACTAGATTTGGCATTTAAGGAAATAATAATCATACTATAATGATCAAATACTAAAATTGGATGTAATGTTCTTACATGTATATAATTAAACATATATAGTTAATACTTTTAAGCGCTAGGTTCATCTTCATTTTTAATAAAACATCACTCTAATACTACATTATTAAATTGAAGAGAAAATCCCATTTTAGGCCATTACGTATGACCTAAAATATTTTTGGGCCAAACATTTTAAAAATACAATTTTTAGGCAAAACGTATCCAAAACGCATATTTTTAGGTCATTTCACTAAATTCGTGACATATTTCATAAATTTCAAGGACAATCTGGACACATTAAATTGAGTTTGTAGTTTGTGATGCGGTCATATAAATATATAATTTATTTGAAATGCCCAAATTATCCTTCAAATCTATGTCTCACAGAATTATTGAAATAACCTAAAAATGTGTGATTTGAATACGTATGGCCTAAAGGTGTTACTTTTGAAATGTTTGGCCTAAAGCCATAGGTAACAACCTTAAAAATATATTTTCTATAAACTAAATGTCACACCTTTTAGAATCTTTCTTTAGACCATAAATGGATCTCTTAAGCTTTCATACTTAATTATTTTTTTGGGTACAACACCTTAGAGTTGTTGCATAAAAAGATGTTCCTAGAGATATCCATTTAAATATAGGTTAACATCCATTTTCCAAACTTCAAACTTATAACGTGTTGCAATACAAAACATCATACAAATACACTTAAGTTGTATATGTCACTACCTTTCCATACAATACTATATTTCTCTTGAAGAACTATTTACACCATATAGTTACAATACCATCACGAGGATCTTTTGAGGTCTAAATAGAGTTGTAGTACATGTAGTCAATTTTGAGTGATAATCTTCATGCCACTTACTATAAGAAAAATCACATATCACATCCTTGTTGGTTCTATGATCATCTATTAGATGATTATCTCCAAATAAAAATATGTATATAGTCCTCCATTTATACATCCATATCGTTTAGTATAGAGATATTATATTAGTACTATAAAGACCTTGTGTGTTTGTGGTTTTTAGAAATCATTAAATGGGTTTCTCAACTTAGTCCTGTTCTATTAATGAGATATATATTTTTTACACCAACTCCACTTTAATTACGCCACCACCGTTTTTATTTAAATCTCTTTCAATAAATGAGAATAATGACTAACCCAAACTTTATGATCATTTACAAGTATAAGTAATACCATTTGAAATATTTAGAATATCGCACAAATATACCTTTATTCTAATTATCCAATTTTAAAAAGTACGTAAACCCAAATACTAATAATTTTCCAACTTTTCTGCCTTCCAAACAACATCTCGAATTAGGTTGTATTGACAAAACTTTATTTAAAATATATCTAACAATAAGGAGACAATTCTACCCATTTGTCTTTTTAGTTTAGCTTTAAACTTGTTGAACTTTTCCAAAGATTTTAATTTATTCTCTATAAGCTATACAAATACATAGTGTTTAAAATTAAATCTCAAGGTTATGAAAAATAAATGTTATCTTCTCGAGACAATTTATTAAGAGGTTCACATACATTAATATGAATTCATTCAAACAATTACGGGACTTTGAAACTTTGTCCAATAAAAGGTGAATTGGCTATCGTTACATGTAGAAAAGATATAAAAGTTGTACCAGGTTCATAACTTATTGAATAAATTAATTCATTTTGGGCCAACATGACAATTCTCTTGTAATTAGTATGGCCATCTATTAATGGTGTTTTTTGGGGGAAAGATTTTACACCCTTGGCCAACAAGGCTCATATGCGAGCGATGGGGCCTCTTCTATTATGCTAGCTGGATGTCCTGGGGTGTTATAAAATTAATCGATATATAATAGGAGCTACTAACCGCAAGTGTACGGTTCGTTCCAAGTAATATATAAATATTATAGATTTCGTTCTTAAGGATTGGAGCGGTATAACTCAAGTGTTCAAAAGAAAAGTAGTAGTAATTGCTAATACAGAAAATAATATTGTAAAAGATTTTTGTTTGGTTTTGATTTATAAACTATTGAACGCAAACAAATAAATAACTAAAGCTTAACAGAAAATAAAATTAATTAAAACTAGAGAGATGTAAACGCAAGGATGAGAGGTATACTTGAGTCTCGCAAGGGATCCCCCTAAATTCATACAAATAATGCTTTTGTTTATGGGTGAATCCGGTATTTATGTATTAGACGGGACTCTAAATTCTCCTAACCCCTGTCAAGGTGGACTTAGTAACTATCCAACGGTATTATAAACCTCTTCAGGGTGATTATACCTACTTTCATATGTTAAATTGTTTTAACCAATTGGATACCTGGTTAGTCAAGCCCGCCAGGATCATTGACGAATACCATATGGCTGTTACCTATGTCCGTAATCAAACCTTCGATCAAGGTGATCACCCGCCACTTGTGAATAGTCCAATTACAAATACCTATTTCTAATATACGCCTCAATTAAAAATGGTAAACAAGCGCACAAATATATTTAATCCAAAATACCCAACTTAGTTTAAATCAAATAAACCCAAAATGCATTATCTGCTCTAACTTGTAGATATTATGAAGTTTAATAAAAAATGAGTTTAAAAGGCTACTTAATAAATTATTAAAAACCCAAATCCAATAAGTAATTCACGTAACTGCTATACACAATCTAGTAAAACGGGCGTAACTTATGAGTCTTAATTCCATATCACCTGATCCTAATACTCAAATCAAGCTAACTCAAAGGCGAACTTTTTAATTTGAATTACCAGACTTTTGAATCAGTACCGTTTAGGCTCGAAATCAGTATGTAACAGCTATCCAGAACCATATGCTCTTCTTCAACTCCTTGAGTTGTACTTCCACACCTTTGACATCTCTTCTTGATCTAAGAATTTAAACTTCGCTTGTCCTCCTCATTTTGGTGCTCCATATCATCTATGTAACTAATAACTTTATTCTAAAACAAACAAATTAACGCACAAAAGCTCTAAAAATTTAAATTATACAATTCCAACTAGAGAAAGTGCAATATGATAAAATAAGCATAACAATCTATCAAATAAGCCTAATATATACCTAAAATGATGTCTCCTAAGGGAGTATATTTATCAAAAAAGGGAGAAATCAAAATCCTAAACTCAAACCTTTTTCGTCCCGACAAAGTAAAATAAAAACAAAGGTCTTAGGTGAAACGCAAAAATGCAGAGTCTAGTGAATGGTACCCACATCACAACATAAAATAAATCTCATATAGTATAACTTAAGAACTAATGTACACATACACCTGTCATGCAAAATCAAACATAAATAATATCAATTTAAAATGAACTTCACAATGCTAGAAGGTTACACTTACTAATTAGCTCATGATGGTTGCTATATGGTGTTATCGATCCTCATTTCCTTTGAACGCTCCACTTAGCTTACTCCATATTGGATGAATTATAAATTCACTATGTATCTAGAAATCACGAGGATTTAATGGTTTTAGTATTGTAGGCTTAGGGACGGTATGGTATGTATATTTTGTAAATCTAAGTGAGCTTTTTGCTCTCTCCTCACTTACCATCAACAAGTTGTCCAAAAGATTGAGTTTGCACTCGAATACGTTCTCACTGAACCCATTTGAAGCACTAATTTTGGGTCACCAAATTCACCCAATAAGCACTAAATATGGTTCCCAAAACTTCCACTTGCTGGTTAGTTGATTTTTTTTCTTTTTTTGAAAGATATCCCTGCCCATCATTTTGATGTGAATTGTCATGTCGATTATATATTTTTTTTTTCTCTTGTTTTTTTAAAGCCCCAGCAAAGGATTACAAATAATATATCATCAATAGTTGCGCACATCATACAAATGCATAAAAGTACCTCCCAATGTAATTTCCCAATGATGCAACCACCACCCCAAACTCAAGGTCAAGAGAGTAAGTCTAGGATCGTGATTCAAGTACGGTCATATGTAAAGTTCTATAAACTAGAGGGATATGGATTATATCGTGGAGACAAATTAAAGGCTTAAAAGGATGGAAATGGGGCTAAGAAGGATAAAATTAATCACGGGTTAGAAAGCTAAAAGGTTTCAAATGGATATAAAGTAATTACCTTTATGATTTTCCTAGTTATATAGGTTGCCTCTAATTCATAACTAATTGGGTTATCTACTCATTTCGAATCTGGTATGCATTTTTCTTCAATAGATATGCCATATTCAAAATTTGATTCAATTTCTTGTAATAATTTTACTGAATTGATTCTTGTAAATAAAAATGTTTATGAAAAATAAGATTTGAAATTTGATTTTCAAGTACACTAATGGTAGAATTTTAAAACTCCTCTAGATGGTTGTACGAGATGATTTATGAATCAAAATATATATTATATTATATTCAAATTAAGTATAATTACAAAGTTTTATTCATAAAATTATAAAATATAATAAATAATCACTTTAAAAGAGAACAAAATATCGGGTTTGACCTAAATAACAATCAAACCCAAAAACGCCCACCTCCAATTATATATATATATATATATATATATATATATATATATATATATATATATATATATATATATATATAACCTAATGTGTGTATCTTTTACTTCTACTCCTTTATATTTTCTAAATCATCATCTTTCTCTGTGTGTTACTTTTCTAAGCATATCTCTTTCGTTATTTGTTATCCAGAATAACGATTTCATGTTGCATCATTTTGGATCATTGGTTATAACATTTCAATTAAGGTATGTTGAAAAGTTCAATTTTATATATTCATTATATAATTTATGCATAATTTTTGTACTTATAAGATTTCTTTATTTTATAAATCCCAAATTGCACTTAATTACAAAATTAAGTTTCTGTTAATGTTTAATTTCAAAATTATTGTATGCCATGAGATCCTAAATTTTATTTTTAAGATTTTAGTTTGCTAATAATTAAATTATATATATATAAAGATTTTATGTTGAATCATATAAGGAGATAAAATATGCTCTAATAGAGTAAAATTTACTCTTTATGCACTCATTTAGAATATGCATATTTGAATATGGTCTAAAGAAATTATCTAATAAAAATCTTAGTGTATTTCTTTTTTAGATTTATTGTTGATTACATAGGTTGTTTTTAATTCAAATGTCTATATTAACTAAAGTTTTGTTAATGATCATTTCAATCTTAACTAGTACTAATCACATAACATTTTTTACATATTTCTTAACACAAATAAAAATACTTTATCATTATATTTCAATAAAAATATTATTTGTATTTTATTTTGTTGATTGCTCAAATGCTTGAAAAACTAAAATTAATCTGAACTCTTTTATTATTGTAACTAGTTGAAACTAGCCCCAGAAAGCGCAAGTGGAGGGAAAATAGGCACCAAATTTTTGTATGATACCGCTATTATAACCAAATCTACCTCTTCATCTTTCTCCACAACCAAGCACTCTCTTATTTCTTCTCATTTTTTATATAAAAAAAGGCACATATACAACCTCGTCACCTTTCAAGCCGTCACAATGGTCGGATCCCAGAAGTTGAGTAAATTATTAAACTCATCGGCTAATCATCCCCATAAATTAAGAGATGCACTCAAATGTCCATTCGGCTAATCATATCCACAAATTAGGAGATGCACTGAAATGCCAATTCTGGTAATTGATTCCCATGATCTTTTCACTATATATTAAACTGAAAATGATTACTAGATTTATTTACTATTTTGGATTTGTGTTGAATTTTGAAACCTTGACTTGCTAAATGAACCAATATTGCACCCTTGCATTAGGCTTAGCCAAAAAGAAAATTTTAATCTAACACAAACGAGGTTAGTAAATATATTTAGATCTTTTATCATTGGATAAGTACGTGTAGCGACGAATTTATGTTATGCGTCAAAATCAGGCTAAATAGCACAAGAATTTAATCTCAAGATATGTTGTTCTCTTATATTTCAATTCAAAATTAATTGCATATTTAATCACTTATCGGACTTAAACTATCCATCATGTTAGTTTATCAACTAAATTTATATCGACTACTTATTTCATATTTTTTAGAACCCAATAACAGTTCTCCTTTTAGTGACATGAACATTTAGTTTATTTAATCAAGAAAAGTTTAGTCAAACTTACAACCTAGTTTGATTTAGTTAATATTATTTTGACGCGTTTCGATTTTATCACAACAAATAATTTTATTATACTTAGCTAAATGTAAATAGCATTCTATTAATATTATATATTTTTATGAATAGTATAGTTTATATATTTTTCAGTCACATATATTATATGATTGTTATTATTTTGAGAAATACAAAAATAGTCACACTAATTAAAAAAATGGAAAGATTGTATGAAAATGATTTATTAAAGAAGTAATATTATATGACGTTATTATAAATCATAATATATCAATCAACTTAAATATACTATTAAGGCGTAACGTCTATTAATTACATTGAGAGTGGAATTATTTTTAATTAACAACAACTTCGAGCTAATTCACAATTAAGAATAAAAAAATATACACAATAATTATGATAAAAATGACTAACCGATTTTCTCCCAACAAACCACCACCCCAACTACCACCTCCACCACTAAAATTCCTTAATTCCTTACCCTATAATCATCTACCAAATCATCCAGGTAAGTTTTCCTAGTACTTCTTGAACTTCATTTAATCCCCTATTCCCCTTTCTCTCCCTCTCCTTTTCTCTCTTTCGATTACAACACTCCTATCTGCAAAGGAACAACAAGAATCAAACATTAATCGATAGATTTTGAAACCGAGCAAAGATATACTAAATCTTGTTCATAACGCAATCTATAACACCATAGGAAAACCAAAACTCCTAGCTAAAATCATCTAGATCAAACCAATAAGCTTTAACTTCCTTATGAAAAAATCAAGAAGTCTTGGGGTTTGAAAGTAGAAGTTACTACCGAAAAGATGGGTTTCAATTCTTGCTTAATAAACCGCACATCAGATGAAGATTATAAAATGATTCTGACTAAAATGCCATAGAACTTGGCCAGAAAACATATTCGTATTCAAGAATATAAAGATAATTAAGGTCTTGTTATAGATAATCAAAGTACTATAGTTCTATGGATTCAAATTCTTGCCTACCCAAAAATTATATATCCGTAGAAAATGTTGAAATTATAGCGTGGAGATTTGGATCGGTGATTAATATTCAATTACCACCGGCTAAATTTTTCAAGGAGATCAGCTATTGTCGAGTTAGTTTGGAATGGGACATTAACAGACCTCTGCGGAGTCTTACTGGTATGCTCAAATACGAAAGATTGGGAGAATTTGGTTTAACTTGTAGGGCAATTAGACCACACAGAGAATGAATGCAATAACAAAATTCGACTGAAAAAAAGGATAGGAAAATGGATACACGGGACTGAACGAGACTTTTTGGCTATCGAAAAAGCTTTGATTGTAGAAAATCCGATGAACTTTGTCTTCAGTGAAATGGAATCAAAATTGAGCAACAACTCCCACTAAGTGAGTCACAAAACGAGTGAATTGGTAAGCCAAAAAAGGACTGGAGGACCAAACTTGGTACTATTTTCAAGGACAAAGAGAGATAAGAAAACAAAAATGGAAAACACAAAATGGTGTAGGATGGGAGAGGAAGGTACAAGAATGAAGGTGGGGATCTGATATTAATGGAAATATTTAAAATATGGACAAAAAGAAGGATGATGAGCTGGAGCCCAAATCTCCTCTTAATATTAGGCTAGAAAAAAATGAATAGAGTTTAGTGGGCCACTTACACTCTCATTTGGGTCCATTAAAAAGATGAGATTGACCTTAATCACTCTATTAACCAACCCCAGACACAACAACTTCACTTAACCAAAATCAATTTATTTGGATGAAGAAATTCCTAAATCTAACCCCAATCCTAAAAATAAAAAATCCAGCTACACAAAACAATTACAAAACCATGGTGGAAGACTATACTGAAGATGAAAGGATGGAAGAGGTACCGAACTGTTATGGTAATAAAAACTTAAGAGAGGAAAACAAAATAAAAATAATTGCCCACAACATGTCCTTAGGAGGAAAATCAAGAAATGAAAAGATGTGGCGAGCTAGGTGGAGTCCGGCTATGGGTGCTGCAAAGCTGATATTCCTTTGGAAATGGAATTGGAGAGTGGTAAAGTGAAAGATGAGGATGAGATAGGTGAGGTTGAAAGAGATAGGTGGAAAATAAGATAGGTTTTGTGAGAGACTGTTATAAATAATGAAAAGTGTAGGTCTAGAAATAAAGTAACAAGCCATCGTATGGGCTGAAAAATAAAAGGCTGTACGATTCTCATGGTCTGAACCAGATCAAAAAATTGATTTTGGGACGGGTCGGTCTTATGGATCAGTGGGTTCGTTTGGGCATCCCTACATTTATTACATAATGAGAAAATGTTGTATAAAAAATACTAGACCAAATAAGTTTAAAATATATCTAAACTATATGTATAACCTTAAATTAAGCACCTTCAAATTTTATTGTAATTTTTAACTTTGAAAAAACAAATGTAAATGTGATGGTCTATCAATTTATAATTCCTTGGGCTAGATACTCAAAACATCCTTGAACCTCATTCCCCTTCTCCTAGAAGTCCAACTCTTTTTTATGCATTAAAAGGTCCAGTTTATATTTGTCTAATCATCCAAATATGTTTTTGTTTAATAATTTTATACCATAATATATTTGTTCTTACAACTATAAGATTAATTTAGTCACAAACGATCTGATGTGAAGACTATCAAATTTTAAAAAAAGTCACTTTGTAGTGAAGGTAATTATGTAGTATTGTCATATAATATCATTCATGTCTGACCTAAATAATATAATTTGCATCTCAAAACAAACAATTGCAAACATATACACATACATATGATACTGTGAGTATGACACCAAAAAAATGACTAAGTTTACAAAAAATAAACAAATTTCGATGCCATTAAATCAAATATATTTACATATTGTGAAATTAATCCATATATGATTCCACACATACATATATAAATAAAGAGTGGCCATAATTTAATTTTAGCTAAAAATAGATAATTGATGTTTAAACTTATATAAAAAACTATAAAAATTACTGAAGATACCCCTACTATATACGGCTAACCCTTTAATAGAAAAACATGTTAATAGAAAAAGAAACCCAAAACAAAAACTAAACATATCAAACGCACTCTCTTCCCCACCTTCTAGCCTCCAACAACACCTATTCACAGCGTCACTCCAACACCATTTAACTACCGCTTCCATTCATGGAGCTACCGAGCACTACCATTGTTGCATTTTATCCATCACCATCACAACCACACCATATTCTCTTTATCTCATACGATGTGAAATAAAAGTAGGTTTTATCCAAAAAAATTCTCATTGTGAAAATTCGTCAAATGTTCCATATGTAGAGGTAGGTGAATCACCACCGCCTTTTATATTCACCAACACTATTTCTCTATGTTTCCACAACTCACAGTTGAATCCCTACCTCCCTATATAACCACCACCAATACCATCGACCTTTGCATAACCCCCTAAAACCACCACAAGTCGCGACATCTATATTCCATCAAATACTAAAAAAATGCTTTTTTAGTTTCTCATATGATAACATGGGTATTGTGCAATAAGTGTTTGATAAAATCACAAAGCCATTTTTCAATTTTATTTTGCTTTTTTTTCGGTAATTCTATCCTCTGGACTCCATTGCCCTTTCATAGAATTTCTCTTCTATCAGCAAAACTGAGTCTAGGATTTCTCTTGACCATCTGCTTGTGGATGATAAGGAATAGATACAAGATGTCTCACCCATTACTTCTCTAATACTGCCTTCAAGTATTTGTTCACAAAGTGCGTACCTCCATCACTAAAAATAACTCTAAGCGTACCATGTCTCGTGAAGATGTGTGATTTCAAGAACTTTATCACCACTGATGAATCATTCATAGTTAGAGCTACATCCTCTACCCATTTTGAAACATAATAAACACTAGTAGGATGTATATATTTCGATTGGATAGTACTTAGGGACCAATGAAATCAGTACCCTACACATCAAATATCTCAACTTCAAGAACATTATTACGTGGAATCTCATCTCTCTTCGATATATGACCCGTATATTGGCATATGTGGCATTATTTGACATATGAATGTCAATATTTATGTAAATTAGGACAATAAAAACAAGATTTAAGTAACTTTGCAGCTGTAGGATCACCTTTGAAATGTCCTCTGTAAGGTGAATGATGAAAACTTGCAACTACTACACAGACTTCACCTTCACGTATGCATCTTCTCACCATCAGATCACTACATGTTTTTTAGAGGAAATAATCCTCCCAAAAGAACTGCTTAGCATGGTGGACTAATCTCTTCCTCTATTGTGGGTTAGCTCCTTCAGGAAAGGATCCACTAGCAATAATATTTTGCTATATATGCATAACAAGGAGTACCAGTTGTGTGTATTGAAATAAACTCTCATTGGGAAACTTCTCCTTGACCAACTCTGGTCCACTATTAACCTTAGAACCTTCCAGACACAACAAATGATCTGCTACTTGATTCCCACTTCCCTTTCGATCTCGAATCTCTAAGTTAAACTCTTGCAACAATAATACTCATCTAATAAAACGCGGCTTTGTGTCTTTCTTCTCCATAAGGTATTTGATCGCGTATACAATAATTTTTCGCCCCAAGAAGATATGAACGAAATTTTCAAAAGCATTCACAATAGCTAATAGTTCCTTCTAATTCACGGTATAATTAATTTGAGCACTTGTGAAGGTATTACTCGCATAGTAAATGGAATGAAATACCTTATCGTTTCTCTGACCTAACACAACACCCATAGCAAGATCATTTGCATCAAACATAACTTCAGAAGAAATATTCAAATTAGGAGGAAGTACGATCGGAGCGGACACGAGTTTCTCCTTGATCTCAAAGAATACCGCCATGAAAGCTTCATTAAAAAGGAATTTGGTGTCCTTCTTAAGTAAGTTACACAACGAATTGACTATCTTAGAGATATATTTGATGAACCGAGAAGCTTCTCACCCATTTTACTGAAAAAGGTGGAAGAGTCTTGATCACTTCAATATTTACGCGATCAACCTATAAACCTGAGCTTGAAACCTTATACTCCAAAACTATTCCCTCACGAACCATGAAGTGACACTTCTCCAAATTTAAAACCAAGCCAGTTTCCTTGCATCTAATTAATACCTTTTCTAGATTCTGCAAACAATCATCAAAAGGTTATTACCAAAAACAGAAAATTCATTTGTAAATACCTCAAGGAATCGATCGATCATGCCCTAGAAAACTTCCATAATGCACCTCTGGAAAGTAGCAGGTGAATTACACAATCGAAATGGAATCCTTTGATAGGAAAAGGTATGAAAGTGACAAATTTTATACTTTTTTTTTCAAGTATGAATATAAATTTTTTAATTTGTAGATTTTATATCTTTTATAGCCAAGGACCCGTGGGAAGAATATTTTTTTCAATTTTTTTCTTTTCCGGAGAGAAGCAAGGGACTTTATTTTTATTCTAAGATTATTTTTTCTTTTAAGGGATGAGGGGGGCTATGGCAAGTTTTATCGTTTTA
This sequence comes from Nemophila menziesii, assembly GCA_029959085.1. Taxonomy (NCBI): domain Eukaryota; kingdom Viridiplantae; phylum Streptophyta; class Magnoliopsida; order Boraginales; family Hydrophyllaceae; genus Nemophila; species Nemophila menziesii. Next base: position 35,717,777 of record JARWIR010000011.1, on the reverse strand, counting down.
TCGTTTTTTCTTTTTAGTAGGGGTTGGGGGTAAAAAAAATTAATTTTTTTATCTTTTCTAACAAGGGGATCCGGTGGGGGAAGAGATTTATCCCATCTAAATTATAATTTTGGATGAGATTTGTGTGATCAAGATTTAGATGAGATTTTCTTGTCAGGCTTATTGAGATGAGATTTATCCCAATAAATTTTTTGAGAATCCAATAATAGGAAAATAAGCATTTTTGATAAATTATTAATAATTTAATGTGATAGTTTTCATCTATAATTTTTTACATATGATACATAAATTTGAGATTTGATCCACTGTAAATAAGAAATAAAAGTATCTTTGTAAGTTGTGCATGTGATGAGATTTGTCTTACCAAAATTGAGATGGAATTTATCATTTCTATGCTAAGTTTTAGATAAGATTTGTCTCGTCTTCAAGTTTATTTTGAGATGGAATTTGTATTATATCTATTCAAAGATTGAGATGAAAGTTGTCACATATCTAATTTTAAAACTATGATCGAATGTGTTCAATTTCTATTCTAATACTGAGATGAGATTTGTCTCATAAGATTAGACATGTCCCCTCTCCCATTTGTCTCGTCTCCATTCTGAAATTGCGATGGGATTTGTTCCTCTAGAGACTAGAGTTTGGAGTGCTTTTTTGTAAAATACATAGTTTAAATGAAATACTTTAGTGTATATCTGGTGGCGGAAAATAGATCAATGAAAGAAGTATCTCTCATGTAGAAATTAATGGAAACTTGTTAAAATGAAACTGAAGGGTTCCATGTAGATGTGAAACAAAAAAATTAAGGAATTATCGTTAAAAGTTGAAGTCTTATGAGAATTCTATGCTCTTCAATAACATATTTAAGTAACGCAAAATGTTTTTCCTTAAAATGAAAGTGCATAAAGATATCGAAACATTGACATAATTATTTTTCTCTTGAGATATATCCTTCTCGAATGCATTTGGATAAAGTAAATTCCTTTCTAAAATAAAATCTATTCTTTGTTTTCTCTCATCAAGACTTTTCGAGTAAACACGTATTACACGGAGCTTCACTTCACGCTCTTCTTTGAATTTGTGTCCTAAAATTTTATATAATTAACTGTTCAGCATCATTTTCATATTCATGAACAATTTTTTGTCTCTTCTCATTATATCAACTTAACTTCATAAATGAAGAGCCTCCATCTTTTGATGATTGTGTTACAAAACTGTCGCATTATTAGATGTTATTGAGTCACCCTCCAGCCCTTATGATGTGGGAGTTTGTAAGGTATACCATTCGCAAGACACCAATGCATAATAACATTCCATCTCTTGATTGACTCTCAATCGCAAGTCCGCCCTGTTTATACAATAACTGATCATTCATTAAATCTAGAGTGTCACTTAGAAAAACAGAATAATGAATAAAAGATTCGCATACCTGACCAAGTCTTTGATTTACACGATTCAAAAGTATCTCCAATGCATGCATTATATTATATGCACCAAATACTACTTTTATAGCATTAGTTTCATGTAAAAATTTCAATTAATACAAATTAGCACAAGAGAATGTAATAATGTCATTACCGTCCATTAAAATTTGACATATATCATCAACATTATCTTCCGCTTGAGCTTAAAAAAAAGTCACCTAATTTTATCATAATTTTTCTGATTAGTAACTTCTTCACTATCTTTATATTCTTCAGCATTTAAAATATTCTCTAAATGACTATCAAATGAATTCAAAACACTCTTTACTTCAGAGTCACTTTCATTTTTTTCACTGTGCTGATCTTAGATATCATCATCACATATATAATCTCTAGTAATCAATTGTTGAACTCCCACTGATCTTATTTTAAGCGCAAGGTTCATCTTCATTTTTAATGAAACCTCACTTTAATACTTCATTATTAAACTTAAGAGAAAATCCCATTTTTAGGCCATTAAATATGACCTAAAACATTTTTGGGCCAACCATTTTAAAATTACGGTTTTTAGGCAAAACGTATTCAAAACTCACATGTTTAGGCCATTTCACTAAATTAAATTGTGTTTCTAGTTTGTGCTGCGGTCATATAAACATATAATTTATTTGAAATGCCCAAATTATCCTTAAAATCTATGTCTCACATAATTATTGAAATAACCTAAAAATGTGTGATCTGAATATGTATGGCCTAAAAGTGGTACTTGTGAAATGTTTTGGCTAAAAATGTTTTTAGACCATAGGTAACAACTTTAAAATAGAATTTTCTATAAACTGAATGTTACACATTTAATTATCTTTCTTTAGACCATGAATGGATCTCTTTAGCTTGGATATTTAATTATTGTTCTCGGATACAACACCTTAGAGTTGTTGCATAAAAATATGTTCCAAGAGATATCCATTTAAAATATGGGTTAACATCCATTTTCCAAACTTCCTACTTATAACGTGTTGCAATAGAAAACATCATACAAATACAATTAAGTGAAGAAAACAGAGAAAAGGTTTTGGCCATAGTTAGAGCCTTTTAATGATGATATCCTTTGGCTACTAGTGGAGTTGTATATGTCACTACCTTTCCATACAATACTATATTTCTCTATAAGACCCATTTAAACCATATATTTACAATACCATCACGAGGATCTTTCGAGGTCTAAATAGAGGTGTAGTACATGTAGTCAATTTTGTGTGCGAAGCTTCATGCCACTTCCTATAATAATAATAATCACATATCACAACCTGTTGGTTGAAGGATCATCTATTAGATGATTATCTCCAAATAAAAATATGTATATGGTCCTCCATTTATAAATCCATATCGTTTAGTATAGAGATATTATATTCGTCCTATAAAGACCTTGTGTGTTTGTGGTTTTTAGAAATCATTGAATGGGTTTCTCAACTTAGTCCTGTTTTATTATTGATAAAGATATGTTTTACACAAACTCTACATTAATTACACCACCACCTTTTTTATTTAACTCTCTTTCAAGAAACAAGAATCATGACTAACCCGAACTTTATGATCATTTAAAAGTATAAGTAATACCATTTAAAATATTTAGAATATCGCACAAATATACCTTTATTCTAATTATCCAATTTTAAAAAAGTACGAAAAACCAAATACTAATAATCTTCAAACTTTGCTGCCTTCCTAACAACATCTTGAATGAGGTTGTATTGACAAAACTCTATTTAATATATAACAAACAATAAGGAGACAATTCTACCCATTTGTCTTTCTACTTCATCTTTAAACTTGTTGAACTTTTCCAAAGATTTTAATTTATTCTTTATAAACTGTACAAATATATAGTGTCTAAAATCAACTCTTAAGGTTATAAAAAATAAATGTTATTTTCTCAAGAAAATTTATTAAAAGGTTCACATACATTAATATGAATTCATTCAAACAATTACGGGACTCTGATACTTTGTCCAATAAAATGTGAATTTGCCATCATTACATGTAGAAAAGATATAAAATTTGTACCAGGTTCATAACTTATTGAATAAATTAAATCATTTTGGGCCAACATGACGATCCTCTTGTAATTAGTATGAACAGTCCTAAAATGACATTACTTTTTCGGATTATACACCTCATGGATGTTTTTAGTAAATTGTGGTATAAAAAACAACATTTAGCTAACATGTTGGCTAGTATGTAGACTTTGAATATGTAGTTAGTGACGGTAAGACCGAGAAGCATGCATTGGAAAAAGGAAATATTTGTTATACAAGAATTTGAGAATCTTAAAATACGACGTTAGGGCCTTAAATAAAATCACCTTTCTCACATTTTGGAATGAGAAAAAAAACCCTGGATCTTGAGGAGTCTAAGAATATAAATCAAGATCATGTGGGTAATGTCATAATTATTAGGGAGATTGAGGAGTTAGAAAAGTAAGCATTTAGATTGTATAATGCGAAGCGTAGCTTTTTTAAGCAAAAAACAAGATGTTTCTTTGTACTGAAAGGTGACAGGATTACCAAATAATTACACTACATTTTGAAGAACAAGATTAAAGGAAATTTCGAACATTGATTAGTTTTTAGAAAGATTAAAACTCAACTTAAATTAAACAAGTTCATGATACTTTCGTCAGGTACATTTAAACATTAATGGGTGTTTGTGTGTCAATAATATAGGTTGAGTAGGATGTTTTTGTGTGGGGTAATATATTACAAAGGAGAAAAGAGCTTATGTATGAACGAATGTGACTAATAAGGAAGTTAAAGAGTTTGAATATTCAAAAGAAAGATACAAGGTAGCGGGAGTGGAAGTTTATTCGTTGGAGCTCTTAAAAATATTGTGGAATATGGTGGATAATGGGTTGACTGTGTTTATTAGGTAATTATTCAGTTTGGAAGTCTATCTTTAGTAGATAAATTACATAACAACCACATTAGTTCACAAGAAAAATGATCCTTCAGTAGTGGATAATTAAAAACCGATTTCCTTTTGAGATGTGGTGTATAATGAAATTATGATGATTATTTTGAAGAGGATGGAATAATTGATTGAGCTCGAAACACCTTCGTTTCGAGTAAAATCATGTCGAATAATATACAAGAGAGATAATATTTCCTCATGGAAGAGTAAATTTTATATACCATTGTATACTCTTTAAATCATTAGAATTTTTTGCTCTATATTTTTTAGTTCTAAGTGAAATAAAATCTATGTAGTATAGACATAAGTGCATCGTAATTGGGTTTTTATAGATGTGAACCGGTTAAAAATCAGGTAAAGACTCGGTCAGATATAAACATTAAGTTAAAAAACCCAAGTATCTTGCAAAAGTGCATCACGTCGTCGGTGATGAATAATGTTTGTTCTTTTATGCCTTTGTCTAATATTGGTTTTTTTGTGGGGAAACATTTTACACCCGTGGCCAACAAGGCTCATATGGGAGCGATGGGGCCTCTTCTTTTATGCCGACTGGTATATCCTGGGGTGTTATGAAATTAAACGATAAATAATAGGACATACTAACCGTAAGTGTACGGCTCGTTCCAAGTAAAAGATAAATATTAGGGATTTCGTTCTTAGGAATTGGAGTGGTATAACTCAAGTGTTCAAAAGATAAGTTGTAGTAATTGCTAATACAGAAAATAAATTGTAAAAGATTGTTGTTTGGTTTTGATTTATAAACTATTGATTGCAAATAAATAAATTACTAAAGTTTAACAGAAAGTAAATTAATTAAAACTAGAGAGATGTAAACGCAAGGATGAGAGGTGTACTTGAGTCTCGCAAGGGATCCACCTAAATTTATATAAATAATGCTTTCGTTTATGGGTAAAGTCGGTACTTATGTATTAGTCGGGACTCTAAATTCTCCTAACCACTTTCAAGGTGGACTTAGTAGCTATCCTACGGTATTATAAATCCCGTCAGGGTGATTATACCTACTTTAATATGTTAAATTGTTTTAACAAATTGGATACGTGGTTAGTCAAGCTCGCCAGGATCTTTGACGAATACCACATGGCTGTTACCTATGTCCGTAATTAAACCCCCGATCAAGGTGATCACCCGCCACTAGTGAATAGTCCAATTACAAATACCTATTTCTAATTTATGCCTTAATCTAAAATGGTAAACAAGCTCACGAAAATATTAAATCCAAAATACCCAGCTTAATCAAATAAACCCAAAATGCTTAAAAACATCAAATTGTATAGATTAGGCTCAACCCATATTGCGATTCTCAAGTACTAACTGTTTAGCTCATATAAAAAGTAAAAACAATAAAGAAATGTAAGCATTCATGTTTCCTAATAAAGAAATAAGATAAATAACCTAGTTAAAGGGTTTTGTTAAATTGTTGTTGGAGGAGAAAGACTTCTCCATCTCTTCCTTTGACTTCTGCCTTTTTTATAAGCTCTAACTTGTAGAAATTATGAAGCGTAATTAAAAATGAGGTTTTAAAGGCTACTTGATTAAATTATTAAAAACTCAAGTCCAATAAGTAATTCACGTAACTTCTATACACAATCTACGAAAACGGGCGTAACTAGTGAGTCTTAAGTCCATATCACCTGATCCCAATACTCAAATCAAGCTAACTCAAAGGAGAACGTTTTTCGTTTGAATTACCAGAGTTTTGAATCAGTACCTTATAGGCTCGAAATCTGTAAGAAGTAACGGCTATCCAGATTCATATGCTCTTCTTCAACTCCTTGAGTTGCACATCCACACCTTTGACCTCTCTTCTTGATCTAAAACTTTAAACTTCTCTTTTCCTCCTCATCTTGGTGCTCCGTTTCATCTATGTAACTAAGAACTTTATTCTAAAAACAAACAAATTAACGCACAAAAGCTCTAAAAATGAAAATTATACAATTCCAACTAGAGAAAGTGAAATATGATAAAATAAGCCTAATATCTACCTAAAATGATGTCTCCTAAGGGAGTATATTTATCAGAAAAGGGAGAAATCAAAACCCCAAACTCAAACCTTTGTCGTCCCGACAAAGTAAAATAAAAACAAAGATCTTACGTGACACGCAAAAATGCAGAGTCTAGTAAATGGTACCCAAAGCACAACTTAAAATAAATCTCATTAGTATAACTTAAGAACTAATGTACACATACACCTGTCATGCAAAATCAAAAATAAACATTATCAATTTAAAATTAACTTCACAATGCTAGAAGGTTACACTTACTACTTAGCTCGTGTTGGTGGCTATATGGTGTTCATCAATCCTCACTTGCTTTGAACGTTCCACTTAGCTTACTCCATATTGGATGAATTATAAATTCACTATGTATCTAGAAATCACGAGGATTTAATGGTTTTAGTGTAGGCTTAGGGACGGTATGGTATGTATATTTGGTAAATTAAAGTGAGGTTTTGTCTCTCTCCTCACTTACCATCATCAAATTGTCCAAGAGATTGAATCTACACTCAAATACGTTCTCACTCAACCCATTTGACGCAATAATTTAGGGTCACCAACTTCACCCAATAATCACTAAATATGGTTCCCAAAACATCCACTTGTTGGTTACTTAATTTTTTGATCTTTTTTTGTAAGATATCCCTGACCATCATTTTGATGTGAATGGTCATGTCGATTATATATATAATTTTTTCTCTTGTTTTTTCAAAGACCGCGGAAAGGATTACAAATAATATATCATAATAGTTGTGTACATCATACAAACGCATAAAAGTCTCTTCCAATGTAATTTCCCAATGATGTAACCACCACCCAAACTCAAGCTCAAGACAGGAAGTCTAGGATCGGGATTCAAGTATGGGTCATATGGAAAATTCTATAAACTAAGGGGTTATGGCTTATATCGTGGCGACAAAATAAAGGCGTAGAGTCTAAAAATGGGGCTAAGAAGGATAAAATTAATCACGGGTTAGAAAGTTAAAAGTTTTCAAATGGATATAAAAGAATTACCTTTATCATTTTCCTAGTTACATAGGTTTCCTCTAGTTCATAACTAATTGGGTTATCTACTCATTTAGAATCTGGTATGCATTTCTCTTCAATAGATATGCCATATTCAAATAAAATTTGATTTTCAAGTACACGAATGGTAGAATTTTAAAACACCTCTAGACGGTTGTCCGAGATGATTTATGAATCAAAATATATACTATATTCTATTCAAATTAAGTATAATAACAATTGTTATTCATAAAATTAAACAATATAATAAATAACCACTTTAAAAGAGAAAAAAAATATCGGGTTTGACCTAAATAACAATCAAATAAAAAAAAACCCGCCTCCAATTATATATATATATTACCTAATGTGTATATCTTTTACTTCTACTCCTTTATATTTTCTAAATCATAATCTTTCTCTGTGTGTTACTCTACTAAACATATCTCTTTCGTTATTTGTAATCCAGAATACCGATTTCCATTTCCAGTTGTATCATTGTGGATAGTTGGGCATAACATTTCAATTAAGGTATGTTGAAAAGTTAAATTTTATATTTTCATTCTATAATTTGTGCAGTAATTTTGTACTTACAAATTTTTTAATTTTATAAATCCCAATTTGCACTTAATTACAAATTTAGTTCTGGTTAATGTTTTGTTTTCAAAATTATTGTATGCCATGAAATCCTAAATTTTTTTTTCAAGATTTTAGTTTGCTAAAAATTAAATTATATATATATATATATATATAGAGAGAGAGAGAGAGAGAGAAATAGATCGTGAAGGCTTAGCTATTGGGAGTATGGAGACTTTTGCAGTTGAAATTTATGTAACACTTGAATTAAACAAGGAAAAAAAAGAGGTTCAAGGAAAACAAGAAATATAAATTCAAGTATTACATAAGGATGGACTGACTAATAGTTGTTCTACTAGTTAGAAGTTTCTACAAATATCTCAAAGCTTACCCGAATCAAAGGTCTCTCTATTGTAATAAGACATACTATTATATATATATATATATATATATATATATATATATATATATATATATATATATATATATATATATATATATATTTATTCTGTCATTATATATTTTAATGTAACAACTAGTATGTCCATAGAAATTTTAGAGACAAATTTCACATAAATTGTTAAAATCATCAATTTCACGTTTTAATCAGGCATTATTATAAATGTAAAAGTTACCAATATACCCTTCTAACTAATAACTAATAACTATACTTATTAATTAATAAGACATTTCACCAAGTTTATTATAATCAATTCATAATAAATATATTAATTAATTAAAAAAATAAAAGTAAATATAAAATATATTTTTACCAACGGAGGTTTTGAGGGAATTTTTTAAATTTTTTTCTTTTCTAACAGCTAGGGAAATTTTTTTCCCTGTTTTTTTCTTTTCGAAAGATGGGTCCTAGGTGAGGGAATTTTTATATTAGCAATTTTTATTTCTTTTCGAAGGAGATAATTATGTTTTTGATTTATTTCTCTTAAGGAGGCAAATTTTTCTTTCCAATGTTTTACCTTTTCAGCGGAAAAGTGACAAATTTTATAATTTTTTTTTTCAAGTATGAATACAAATTTTTATCATTTACAGATTTTATATCTTTTATAGCCAGGGACACGTGGGAAGAATATTTTTTATAATTTTTTTCTTTTCCTGAGAGAAGCAAGGGACTTTATTTTGATTCTAATACATATTTTTTTTCTTTTAAAGGATGAGTGTGGCTATGGCAAGTTTTATCATTTTATCGTTTTTTCTTTTTTAGTAAGGGTTGGGGGTGAAAAAAATTAATTTTTTTTATCTTTTCCAACAAGAGGATCGGGAGAGGGAAGAGATTTATCCGATAAACATTATAAGATTGGGTTGAGATTTGTGTGATCAAGATTTAGATGAGATTTTCTTGTCAGTCTTACTTAGATGAGATTTGTCTCATTATATTTTTTTAGAATCCAACAATAGGAAAATAAGTATTTTTGATAAATTATTAATAATTTAATATGATAGTTTTAATCTATAATTTTTTACAAATGATACATAATTGAGATTTAATCCACTGTAAATAAGAATTAAAAATATCTTTGTAAATTGTGCATGTGATGAGATTTGTCTTACAAAAATTGAGATGGAATTTGTCACTTCTATGCTAAGTTTTAGATAAGATTTGTCTCGTCTTCAAGTTTAGATTGAGATGAAATTTGTATTATATCCATTCCAAGATTGAGATGAACTTTGTCACATATCTAATTTTAAAACTATGATGGAATATGTTCAATTTCTATTCTAATACTGAGATGAGATTTGTCTCATCGTCAACCCTAAGTCTGAGATAAAGTTTGTCTCATTTCTGTTATAAGATTAAGATTAGACCTGTCCCCTCTCCTATTTGTCTCGTCTCCATTATGAAATTATGATGGGATTTGTTCCTTTTCTAGAGACTAGATTTTGGAGTGCTTTTTTGTAAAATACCTAGTTTAAATGAAATACTTTAGTGTATATCTGGTGGGCGGAAAATAGATCAATGAAAGAAGTCACTCTCATGTAGAAACTAAGGGACACTTGTTAAAATGAAACTGAAGGATTCCATGTAGATGTGAAACAAAAAAATTAAGGAAATATCATTAAAAGTTGAAGTCTTATGAGAATTCTATGCTCTTCAATAACATATTTAAGTAACGCAAAAAAAATTTCCTTAAAATGAAAGTGCTTAAAGATATCGAAACTTTGACATATTTTTTTTCTCTTGGGATAGATCCTTCTCGAATGCATTTGGATAAAGTAAATTCGTTTCTAAAATAAAATCTATTCTTTGTTTTCTCTCATCAAGACTTTTTTATTAAACACGTATTACACGGAGCTTCACTTCACGCTCTTCTTTTCAATTTGTGTCATAAAATTCCATATAAGTAATTGTTCAGTATCATTATCATATTCACGAACAAATTCTTGTCTTTTCTCATTATATCAACTTAACTTTATAAATGAAGAGCCTTCATCTTTTGATGATTGTGTTACAAAACTGTGGCTTTATTAGATGTTATTGAGTCACCCTCCAGCCCTTATGATGTGGGAGTTTGGAAGGTATACCATTCGCAGGACAGCAATGCATAATAAAATTCCATCTCTTGATTGACTCCCAATCGCAAGTCCGCCCAGTTGATACAATAACTGATCATTCATTAAATCTAGAGTGTTTTTATGAAAAACAGAATAATTAACAAAAGATTCGCATACCTGCCAAGTCTTTGATTTACATGATACAAAAGTATCTCCAATGTATGTATTATATTATATGCACCAAATACTACTTTTATAGCATCAGTCTAATGTAAAAATTTCAGTTAATACAAATAAGCACAAGAGAATGTAATAATGTCATTACCGCCCATTAAAATTTGACATAATTCATAAGCATTATCTTCAGCTTGAGCTTAACAAAAACGTCTTCTAATTTTATGATAATTTGTTGATTAGTAACTTCTTCACTATCTTTAAATTCTTCAGCATTTAAAAGATTCCCTAAATCTCTATCAAATGAATTCAAAACACTATTTACTTCGGAGTCACTTTCATTTTTTTCACAATTCGCTCAATCTAAAACTGTGTGCTCGATCCTCCGAGAATAATTAAGTGGGCTTGTCTTAGTAATAAATAAAGAGATCTCTAAATAGTATTTTCTTCTTGAAATAAAAGAATACTCGGCTCTCGTGGAGTTGAGGTGAAATAGACCTTATTATCAACAATATTTATTAAAACATCTAATTAGTACTATGTATTTATTAATCTTGTTTATGGTATCACAACTAATCATATTTATTAAAACATTACATCCCTCAAACTGGTTATTAAAAACTAATGAGAGATTTCCGCATTTATATGTCATTACGGTTATTATAATATCTCAACATTGATTGACCATATAGTATAATATAAAAAAAAATTAATTGTCAATATTGATCTTCAACTCCTTTTTTGAAACTACATTTTATTGAAACCATAATGTCTAAGTAAGTGCAAAAATTTAAGACCATTTATAGAGATGGTTGTAGAGATGGTTTTTCTTTCCAGTTTAGTTCAAGTACATGCTCTAGATTAGTATGGTCTACATAGCCTTTAGAAAAATTAAATTAATGAAAAGAGTAAGGTGATATAGTGCAATTAAATTAAAATAGTTTTCAAAACTCATCACATGATAAACCAATCCCATTGCTAACTCATCATATTTATTTTCATATTAATTCATATTTAGTACATACTCTAATGAATTCGATGATATGTATATTGTTAACTTTCCAGTTTCAATCTTTGTTTATTCACTCAACACTGATGTGTATTATTCAACGGAGAATAGGAATTTTACGGTTATTAAAATTTAGATCTCACAAATATATCTTAATTAAATAACTTAACATTATATAACACATTCTTAAAACTTTGGTTTTATGAATAGAAGATTATAGCGTCTATGATATTAAAATATATTATTATATATATATATATATATATATAACTATTTTGGCATTTATGGAAATAATAACCATACTATAATGATCAAATACTAAAATTGGATGTAATGTTCTTAAATGTATATAAGTAAACATATACAGTTAATACTTTTGACAATAGTTATATATAAGAATAACGAAAGTTGTTGATCATGTGTGCCTATTCCATATGATGTCATTTTGTACTTTTCTTTAAAAAAACCACATAGTTATATATACTGATAAAGTGATTAAATAAAAGAAAATTATGGAAACATTGAACATTTATACTTAATCCATACTTTTGTATACTATATGGACAATTTTTTTTTTCTTTAAAAAGATCATGAACATTATTTAAATAATAGGATATTTGCACTATAGTATAAGCAAAACTAACGTCTAGAAAGAAATCATAGATTGTAAATCAGTTATTGATAAAGATTCTTAAAATAAATTATAAATTACTTAATTCCTACACCATAAGATGTATTCATAAACTCTAGATAACTTTGAATATAATAAGAATTATACATACCTCAGTTGCGATATTATCATCTATTCTCTCTAAGTTCTCTTTATCCTCAATGGTCTTCTGAAAATGGGTCATGTAAAAAATAAGCAAAGTGACTAATAATTTTTCTTATAGTCTTTCTTTTGGTTGTCTAATGATAATAAAATTAACGATGACTGTTGCCTTTTATTACTGAAATAATTGTATGGGTTTTTGTTGGTTGGGAGACAGTAAACCAAAAGGCTTAGCTGTTAAAAATAATATTATTGATCAAATATACAATAGATAGAGTCATATTTGTAGACACATAAAATTTGTTTTCTAATTAAACCTTACAACAAATTCCAATTTTAGGCCAAACGTTCTGGATTACAATTTTTAGGCCAAACATATTCAAAAGTACTGTGGAGGTTATTTAACTAACTCTGTGAGATATGTAATAGATTTTAAAATTAATTTAGGTATTTAAAAGATTTGTAACTCTATTAAAAATGTCAAATTGTTTTTAAAATCTATGATATATCTTACGGATTCAGTGAAGTGGCCAAAAAATAGTACTTTTAAAAGTGTTTGGTCTAAAAGGCACTATTGAATATGTTTAACCTAGAATGATACTTTTGAAACGTTTGGCCTAAAAATGAATTTTGATCTTAACCTTATATGGGAAATGTAAATCCATGGAATAAGGTTTAATATCCATAAAAATAGTTTATAAGATTTTATTCCGAAAGAATATTTATTTATGTACAAGAATATTTTAGAAAAATAGACACAAAGAACTAACAAGAAAGAAAAAATTTATAAATTATTGGTACCATCTTAAATTTTTTTCCAAACAAGTTACTATATGTAAAAGAGATATACCTATTATATACTATAATCCACCTTTTTATATTATTAGTAAATCCTAAAAATATATATTAGTGATAGAATAAAGAAAAAAATATTCTTTTGATCAACAATTTAACTAATAGTATATAAATTTCTTTTAATATGTTTGGATATTTGGTGAAACCTTAGATCCCTAACAAGATGGAATCATGTTATACTCCCTCACAAGATTTTTTATCCGATCAATTTCCTTTGATGCATTACATATCGCAATGTATTCTACTTACGTGGTACAAAAGATATATATTTCTTGTTAGGTACTCTTTCATCTACATTAATACATAAAAAATACCTAAATGAAGACTTTCCATCAACTTTTCCATAATCAAAATACGAATCAGAATACCCTTATATACAAAGGTATACCCATCGATAAACTTATGAGTAAATCCCATTTTTAAGTCAATATTTATGGTCAAAAAACATTTTAGGCCAACGTTTTGGTATGCTCATTTTTTGGCAAAATGTATTAAAAATGACCATTTTTGGCCATTTACACAATTCGATCAAATTGTATCTTTACTTGACCACGTCACAAACTATCTATTTAAAGTCTCGAAATTACCATTAACATCTATGAAATATCTCACAAAATTAGTGAAATGACCTAAAAATATGCATTTTGAATAAGTTTGGCATAAAGATGAATATTCTGAAATATTTAGCCTAAAAATAATTTCAAGTCATATGTTATGGCCTAAAAATAGAATTTACTCAAAATTTAAATAACATCCTTAGGTATTCTAAAGTACTATAGGATTTGCTTTTCGATAATTCAATGTACAATGATTGGATCAGACAGATATATACCAAATATCCTCATAGGTTGCAAAATATCAAGCCTTGTACATAACATGTAAAATTGCCTATTCTCGAAGTATAATACATTATTAACATTTGTTCTCCTTATTCTATTCAGGAGTCTTGGGAGACATCTCTTTAGAAAGATGGATCCCATGCTTAATATTATATAAATCTTTCCATAGTTTTCTACTTTGGACTTTTTCAACACTTCAACAACGTGGATGCTTTGAGAGAGACCAACCAATTCTTTTGTTCTATCTCAGATGAATTCATTAAATATAAGTTGCATATCCCAAATATTTTATGGAAAAAGTTATGCTTAACCCGATCTTAGATATCATCATCACATATATAATCTCTAGTGATCAATTGTTGAACTCCCAATGATCTTATTTTAACCTCAAGGTTCATCTTCATTTTTTATGAAACCTCACTCTAATACTTTATTATTAAATTGAAGAGAAAATCCCATTTTTAGGCCATTACATATGACCTAAAACATTTTTGGGCCAAACATTTAAAAAATACCATTTTTCATTTAAAACTCACATTTTTAGGCAATTTCACTAAATTCCTGAAATATTTCGTAGATTTCAAGGACAATTTGGACACTTTAAATTGAGTTTCTAGTTTGTAATGTTGTCATATAAATATATAATTTATTTGAAATACCCAAATTATCCTTAAAATCTATGTCTCATAGAATTATTGAAATAACCTAAAAATATGTGATTTGATTATGTATGGCCTAAAAAATGGTACTTTTGAAATGTTTGGCCTAAAAATGTTTTTAGGCCATGGGTAACAACCTTAAAATGGAATTTTATATAAACTGAATGTTACACCTTTTATAATCTTTCCTTAGACCATAAATGGATCTCTTAAGCTTGCATACTTAATTATTGTTCTTGGATACAACACCTTAGAGTTGTTGCATAAAAATATAGTCCTAGAGATATCCATTTAAAATATGGGTTAACATCCATTTTCCAAAGTTCATACTTATAACGTGTTGCAATAGAAAACATCATACAAATACACTTAAGTGAAGAAAACAGATAAAAGGTTTTGGCCATAGTCAGAGTCTTTTTATGATCATATCCTTTGGCTACTAGTCGAGTTGTATATGTCACTTCCTTTCTATACAATACTATATTTCTCTTGAAGAACCATTTACACCATATATTTACAATACCATCACGAGGATCTTTCAAGGTCTAAATAGAGGTGTAGTTCATGTAGTCAATTTTGCGTGCGAAGCTTCATGCCATTTACTATAATAAAAATCACATATCACATCCTTGTTGGTTGTAGGATCATCTATTAGATGATTATCTCAAAATAAAAATATGTATAGGGTCCTCCATTTATAAATCCATAGCATTTAGTATAGAGATATTATATTTATCCTATAAAGACCTTGTGTGTTTATGGTTTTTAGAAATCATTGAATGGGTTTCTCAATTTAGTCTTGTTTTATTAATGATATAGATATTTTTTACACAAACTCTACATTGATTACACCACCACCTTTTTTATTTAACTCTCTTTCAAGAAAAGAGAATCATGACTAACCCAAACTTTATGATCATTTAAAAGTATAAGTAATACCATTTGAAATATTTAGAATATCGTACAAATTTACATTTATTCTAATTATCCAATTTTAAAAAAGTACGTAAACCCAAATACTAAGAATCTTTAAACTTTGCTGCTTTCTAAAACATCACGAATGAGGTTGTATTGACAAAACTCTATTTAATATATAAAAAACAATAAGGAGACAATTCTACCCATTTGTCTTTCTATTTCATCTTTAAACTTGTTGAACTTTTCCAAAGATTTTAATTTATTCTTTATAAGCTATACAAATACATAGTGTCTAAAATCAACTCTTAAGGTTATAAAAAATAAATGTTATCTTCTCGAGACAATTTATTAAAAGGTTCACATACATTAATATGAATTCATTCAAACAATTACGGGACTCTAAAACTTTGTCCAATAAAAGGTGAATTGGCCATCGTTACATGTAGAAAAGATATAAAAGGTTGTATCAGGTTCATAACTTATTGAATAAATTAATTCATTTTGGGCCAACATGACAACCCTCTTGTTATTAGTATGAACAATCCTAAAATGATTACTTTTTCAGATTTTATACCTCATGGATGTTTTCATTATATTGTGGTATAAAAAGCAACATTTAGCTAACATGTGGGCTAGTATGTAGACTTTAAATATGTAGTTAGTGACAGTAAGACCGAGAAGCATGCATTGGAAAAAGGAAATATTTGTTATACAAGAACTTGAGAATCTTCAAATACGACCTTAGGGCCTTAAATAAAATCACCTTTCTCACAATTTGGAAAGAGAAAAAAAACCTTGGATCTTGAGGAGTCCGAGAATATAAATCAAGATCATGTGGGTAATGTCCTAATTATTAGGGAGATTGAGGAGTTAGAAAAGTAAGCATTTAGATTGTATAATGCGAAGCGTAGCTTTTTTAAGCAAAAAACAAGATGTTACTTTGTATTGAAAAGTGACAGGTTTACCAAATAATTACACTACATTTTGAAGAACAAAATTAAAGTAAATTTCGAACATCGATTGAGTCTTTAGATAGATTAAAACTCAACTTAAATTAAACAAGTTCATGATACTTTCATCAGGTACTTTTAAACATTAATGGGCGTTGGTGTGTCCATAATATAGGTTGAGTAGGATGTTTTTGTGAGGGGTAATATATTTACAAAGGAGAAAGGAGCTTTTGTATGAACGGATCTGACTAATAAGGAAGTTAAAGAGGTTGAATTTTCCAAAGAAACATACAAGGTAGCGGGAGTGGAAGTTTATTCATTGGAGCTCTTGAAATTATTGTGGAATATGGTGGATAATGGGTTGATTGTGTTTATTAAGTAATAATTCAGTTTGGAAGTCTATCTTTAGTAGATAAATTACATAATAAACACTATAATTCACAAGAAAAATGATCCTTCAATAGTGGATAATTAAAGACTGATTTCCTTTTGAGTTTGGTGTATAATCAAATTATGATGATTACTTTGATAAGGATGGAATAATTGATTGAGCTCGAAACACCTTCGTTACGAGTAAATCATGTCGAATAATATACAAGAGAGATAATCATTCCTCATGGAAGAGTAAATTGTATATACCATTGTATACTCTCCAAATCATTAGAATTTTTTACTCTATATTTTCGAGTTCTAAGTGAAATAAAATCTATGTAGTATAGACATAAGTGCATCATAATTGGGTTTTTATAGATGTAAACCGGTTAAAAATCAAGTAAAGACTCGGTCAGATATTAACATTAATTTAAAAAACCCAAATATCTTGCAAAAGTGCATCACGTCGTCGGTGATGAATAATGTTTGTTCTTTTATGCCTTTGTCTATTAATGGTTTTTTGTGGGGTAACATTTTACACCCGTGGCCAACAAGGCTCATATGCGAGCGATGGGGCCTCTTCTTTTATGTTGGATGTTATATCCTGGGTTGTCATAAAATTTAAACGATAAATAACAGGACCTACTAACCGCAAGTGTACGCCTCGTTCCAAGTAATAGATAAATATTAGGGATTTCGTTCTTAGGGATTGGAATGGTATAAATAAAGTGTTTAAAAGATAAGCAGTAGTAATTGCTAATACAGAAAATAAATTGTAAAAGATTTTTGTTTGGTTTTGATTTATAAACTATTGAATGCAAATAAATAAATAACTAAAGCTTAATAGAAAGTAAATTAATTAAAACTAGAGAGATGTAAACGCAAGGATTAGAGTTGTACTTGATTCTTGCAAGGGATCCACCTAAATTCATATAAATAATGGTTCCGTTTATGGGTAAATCCGGTATTTATGTATTAGTTGGGACTCTAAATTCTCCTAACCCCTGTCAAGGTGGACTTAGTAGCTATCCTACGGTATTATAAACCCCGTCAGGGTGATTATACCTACTTTCATATGTTAAATTGTTTTAACCAATTGGATACGTGGTTAGTCAAGCTCGTCAAGATCATTGACGAATACCACATGGTTGTTACCTTTGTCCATAATCAAACCCCCGATCAAGGTGATCACCCGCCACTAGTGAATAGTCCAATTACAAATACCTATTTCTCATTTATGCCTTAACTAGAAATGGTAAACAAGCTCACCAAAATATTCAATCCAAAATACCCAACTTAATTTAAATCAAATAAACACAAAATGCATAAAAACATCAAATTGTATAAATTAAGCTCAACCCATATTACGATTCTCAAGCACCAACTGTTTAGCTCATATAAAAAGTAAAAACAATAAAGAAATTTAAGCATTCATGTTTCCTAATACATAAATAAGATAAATAACCTAGTTAAAGGGTTTTGTTAAATTGTTGTTGGAGATGAAAGACTTCTCCAGCTCTTCGTTTGCCTTCTGCCTTTTTTATCAACTCTAAGTTGTAGAAATTATGAAGCGCAATTAAAAATGAGGTTTTAAAGGCTACTTACTTAAATTATTACAAACCAAAGTCCAATAAGTAATTCACGTAACTTCTATCAAGCTGATCCCAATACAGGCGTAACTAGTGAGTCTTAAGTCCATATCACCTGATCCTAATACTCAAAATCAAGCTAACTCAAAGGCGAACCTTTTTCATTTGAATTACCAGACTTTTGAATCAGTACCTTTTAGGCTCGAAATCAGTAAGAAGTAATATTATAAAATAAGCATAACAATCTATCAAATAAGCCTAATATCTACCTAAAATGATGTCAACTATGGGAGTATATTTATCAACAAAGGGAGAAATCAAAACCCTAAACTCAAACCTTTATCGTCCAGACAAAGTAAAATAAAAACAAAGGTCTTAGGTCAGAAGCAAAAATGCAGAATCTAGTGAATGGTACCCAAAGCACAACTTAAAATAAATCTCATATAGTATAACTTAAGAACTAATGTACACATACACCTGTCATGCAAAATCAAACATAAACATTATAAATTTAAAATTAACTTCACAATGCTAGAAGGTTACACTTACTACTTAGCTCGTGATGGTGGTTATAGGGTGTTCATCGATACTCACTCCCTTTGAACGCACCACTTAGCTTACTCCATATTGGCTGAATTGTAAATTCACTATGTATCTAGAAATCACGAGGATTTAATGGTTTTAGTGTAGGATTAGGGCCGGTATGGTGTGTATATTTGGTAAATTAAAGTGAGCTTTTGGCTGTCTCCTCACTTACCATCATCAAATTGTCCAAGAGATTGAGTTTACACTCAAATACGTTCTCACTCAACCCATTTGACGCACTAATTTAGGTTCACCAAATTCACCCAATAAGCACTAAATATGGTTCCCAAAACTATCACTTGGTTTTTGTATCTTTTTTTGTAAGATATCTATGACCATCATTTTAATGGTCATGTCGATTATATATATAATTTTTTCTCTTGTTTTTTCAAAGACCGCAGAAAGGATTATAAATAAAACATCATCAACAGTTGTGCACATCATACAAACGCATAAAAGTCCTTCCCAATGTAATTTCCCAATGATACAACCACCACCCCAAACTCAAGCTCAAGACAGGATGTCTAAGATCTTGATTCAAGTACAGGTCAAATGGAAAGTTCTATAAACTAAGGGGATATGGCTTATATCGTGGCGACAAAATAAAGGCTTAAAGGCTAAAAATGGGGTTAAGAAGGATAACATTAATCACGGGTTAGAAAGCTAAAAGGTTTCAAATGGATATCAAAGAATTACCTTTATCATTTTCCTAGTTACGTAGTTGCCTCGTTCATAACTAATTGGGTTATCTACTCATTTAGAATCTGGTATGCATTTCTCTTCAATAGATATGCCATATTCGAAATTTGATTCAATTTCTTGTAATAATTTTACTGAATTGATTCTTGTAAACAAAAATGTTGAAGAAAAATAAGATTTACAATTTGATTTTCAAGTACACTAATGGTAGAATTTTAAAACTCTTCTAGATGGTTGTACGAGATGAATCAAAAAATATACTATATTCTATTCAAATTAAGTATAAAAAAAAAAATTCATAAAATTATACAACACAATAAATAATCACTTTAAAAGAAAAAAATAATTTCTGTTTTGACCTAAATAACAATCAAACCCGACGCCCGCCTCCAATTATATATATATCACCTAAATAATATCTGTTTTTTTGCATATATTCCTTTATGTTTTCAAAATTAGCATCTTTCTATGTGTGTTACTCTTCTAAACATATCTCTTTTTCTATTTTTTTTCCAAAATACCGATTTCTAGTTGTATCTTGGATCGTTGGTCATAACATTTCAATTAAGGTATGTTGAAAATTTCAATTTTATATATTTATTCTATAATTTATGCAGTAATTTTTGTACATACAAAATTTTGTAATTTTCTAAATCCCAATTTGCACTCAATTACAATATTTAGTTTTGGTTAATGTTTTGTTTTCAAAATCATTGTATGCCATACGATCTTAAATTTTATTATTAAGATTTTTAGTTTGCTAAAATTTAAATTATATATATTTTATATTGAATCATATGAAGAATGAGAAAATATGCTCTAATAGAGTAAAATTTACTCTTTATGCACTCAATTAGAATATGCAGATTTGAATATGGTCTAAATAAGTTGTTCTAATAAAAATCTTAGGGCATTGCTTCTATTTATTTAATTTTGATTACATAAGTTGTTTTTAATTTAAATTTCTTTATTAACTAAAGTTTTCTTATTGATCATTTCAATGGTAACTAGTACTAATCACATAATAATTTTTATATATTTCTTAACACATATAAAAAGATTTTGTCATTTTATTTCAATAAAAAATATCATTTGTATCTTATTAAGTTGATTGCTCAAATGCTTGAAAAGCTAAAATTAATCTAAACTTTTTTATTATTGTAACTAGTTGTAATTAGCCCCAGAAAACGCAAGTGGAGAGAAAATAGGCGCCAACTATTGGTATGATAGCGCTATTATAGCAAAATAAAGGCACATAAAGAACCTCATCACCTTTCAAGCAGTCACAATGGTAGGAGCCCAGAAGTTGAGTGAAATCCTAAACATATCGGCTAATCATATCCACAAATTAAGAGATGCCCTCAAATTCCCATTCGGCTAATCATATCCACAAATTAGGAGATGCACTCAAATGCCTATTCTGGTAATTGATGTCGATGACCTTTTCGATGTATATTAAACTGAAAATGTATATTTGATTACTAGATTTATTTACTATTCTGGATTTATATTGACTTTTGCAACCTTGACTTGCTAAGTGAACCAATATTGTTCCCTTGTATTAGGCTTAGCTGAAAAGAAAATTTTACCCTAACACAAACGAAGTTAGTAGATATATTTAGATTTTTTCAATGTAAAACCATAATTGTATAAGTACATGTAGCGATGAATTCATGTTTTGAGTCAAAATAAGGCTAATTAGCACAAAAGTTTGATCTCAGGATATGTTGTTCTCTTATATTTTAATTCAGAATTAATTGCATATTTAATCATTTATTGGATTTAAACTAACCATCATATTAGGCTATCCACTAAACTTATACCGACAACTTATTTCATGTTTTTTAGAACCCAATAATGGTTCTCCTTCTATCCACAGGAAAATTTAGTTTATTTGACCGAGAAATGTTTAGTAAAACTTACAACCTACATTAATTTAGTTAATATTATTTTGATGCGTTTCGATTTTATCATAACTAGAAATTTTATTGTACTTAGCTAAATGTAAATAACACTCTATTAATATTATATATTTTTATGAATATTATAGTTTACATATTTTTCAGTCACATACATTATATGATTGTTATTATTTTAAGAAAATAAAAATAGTCACATTCATTAATAAAGTTGAAAGATTATATGAAAAATGATTTATTAAAGAAGTAATATTATATGAAGTTATTATAACTCATAATATATTAATCAACTTAAATATACTATTAAGGGGTAACGTCCATTAATTACACGGAGAGTGGAATTGTTCTTAATTAACTACAAATTCAAGCTAATTCACAATTAAGAACAAAAAAATATACAAAATAATTATGATAAAACTGACTACCCGGTTTTCTCCCAACAAACCACCACAAACCACCACCTCTACAAAAGAAATTCCTCAATCCCTTACCCTCTAATCATCTACCAAATCATCCAGGTTAGTTTTCTAGTGCCTCTTGAACTGCTTTTAATCCCCTATTCTCTCTTCTCTCCCTCTCCTTTTCTCCCTTTCGATTGCAACACTCCTATTTGCAATGGAACAACAAGAATTAAACATTAATCGATAGATTTTGAAATCGAGCAAGGTTATACTAAATCAATCATAACTAAACCTATAAAACCATGGGGAAACCCAAACTCCTAGCTAAAATAATCTACAACAAACAAATAAGATTTAACTTCCTTAGGAAAACAATCAACAAGTGTTGGGGTTTGAAAGAAGATGTTACTAACGAAAAGATGGGTTTCAATTCTTGCTTAGTAAACTGCACATCAGATGAAAATTATCAAATAATTCTTACCAAAATGCCATGGAACTTAATCAGAAAACATATTCTTATTCAAGAACTGAAATATAATTAAGGTCTTGTTATAGACAATCAAAAGACTATAGTTCTTTGGATTCAATATCATGGTCTGCCAAAAAATTATATCTCCATAGAAAATGTTGAAATCATAGGGGCGAGATTTTGAAGGGTGATTGATATTCAATTACCACTGGATAAATTATTCAAGGAGATCAGCTATTGTAGAGTTAGGTTGGAATGGGACATTAATAGACCTTCGGCAGAGTCTTGCTGGTATGCTCAAATCCGAAATATTGAGAGAATTTGGTTTAACTTGTGGGGAATTAGACCACACAGAGGAAGAATGCAATAACAAAATTCGACTGAAAAAAAAAGGCTAGGAAAATAGATACATAGGACTGAACGAGACTTTTTGTCTATTGAAAAAGCTCTGATTGTAGAAAATCCGATGAACTTTATCCTCAGTGAAATGGAATCAAAATTGAGAAACAACTCCCAATGAGTGAGTCACAAGGCAAAAAAGGACAGAAGAACCAAACTCGGTACTATTGTCAAGGACAAAGCGAGACAATAAAACAAAAATGGAAAACACAAAATGGTGTACGAGGGGAGAGGAACATACACGACTGAAGGGATCTGAATTTTTTTGAAATTATTTAAACCAGAAAACAATATGTTTGGTGAACATATGGACAAAATAAGGATGATAAGCTGGAGCCTAAATCTCCTCTCAATATTGGGCTAGAAAAAAAAGGAATAGAGTTTAATGGGCCACTTACACTCTCATTTGGGTCCATTAAAAAAGCGGAAGTGGACCTTAATCACTCTAGTAACCCAACCCCAAACAAAAGAACTTTACTTAACCAAAATCAATTTATTTGGATGAAGAAATTCCCAAATCAAACCCCAATCTTAAAAACAAAAAATCCAACAATTGCAAAACCATGGTTGAAGACTATATTTAAGATGAAAGGATATAAGAGGTACCAAACTGCTATGGTAATGAAATCTTAAGAGAGGAAAACAAAATGAAAAGAATAGCACTCAACGCGTCCTTAGATATAATCAAAGAAATGAAAAGATGTGGCGAGCTAGGTGGACTCCGGCTATGGGTGCTGCAAAGCTGAGATGCCTTTTGAAATGGAATTGGAGAGTGGTAAAGTGAAAGATGAGGATGAGATATGTGGGGTTGAGAGAGATAGGCGGAATATAAGATAGGTTTTGTGAGAGACTGTGATAAATAAAGAAAAGTGTACGTCTAGAAATAAAGTAACCGGCCATAGTATGATTGAAGAATAAAAGGCTAGTCGATACTCATGGTCTGGCCCAGACCAAAAAATACCAACAAATTGATTTTAGGATTGTGTCGGTTTTATGGGTCAGTGAATTCATTTGGGCATCCCTTCTTTTATTACATAATGAGAAAATGTTGTATAAAAAAATACTAGCCCAAATAAGGTTAAAATATATCTAAACTATAAGTATAACTTTGAATTGAGCACCTTCAAATTTTATTGTAATCTTTATGTTTGAAAACCCGAATGTAAATTTGATGGTCTATCAATTTATAATTCCTTGAGTTAAATACACAAAACATCCTTGAACCTTATTCCCCTACTCCTAAGAGTACAACTCTTTTTAATGCATTAAAAGGTTCAGTTTATATTTGTCTTATCATCCAAATATGTTTTTTTTAATAATTTTATACCATAATATATTTGTTCTTGCAACTATAAGATTAATTTAGTCACAAACGAATTGATGTGAAGACTATCAGATTTTAAAGAAAGTCACTTTGTAGTGAAGGTAATTATGTAGTATTTTCATATAATATCATTCTTGTCTGGCCTAAATAATATTATTGGCATCTCAAAACAAACAATCGCAAACATATACAAATACATATGATATTGTGAGTATGACACCAAAAAATTACTACGCTTACAAAAAATAAACAAACTTTTATGCCATTAAATCAAATATATTTACATATTGTGAAATTTATCCATATATAATTCCACACATACATATATAATTTTAGCTAAAAATACATAACCGGCGTTTAAACTTATATAAAAAACTATAAAAATTACTGAAGATAAACCTACTATATCAGGCTAACACTTTAATAGAAAAACATGTTAATAGAAAAAGAAACCCAAAACAAAAACTAAACGTATCAAACACCCTCTCTACCCTACCCTCTGGCCTCCAACAACGCCTATTCACGGCGTCACTCCAACACCATTGAATTATCGCTTCCATTCATGGAGCCACCGAGCACTGCCATTGTCGCATTTTATCTATCACCATCACAACCGCATCATATTTTCTTTATCTAATACGATGTGAAATAAAAGAAGGTTTTATCCCAAAAATTTCTCCTTGTGTAAATTCGTCAAATATTCCATATGTAGAGGTAGGTAAATCACCACCGCCTTTTATATTCACCAACACTATTTCTCTATACCATCAATACCATCGACGTCCGCATAACCCCCTAAAACCACCACAAGCCGCGACATCTATATTCCATCAAATACTAAAAAAAATCTTTTTCAGTTACTCAGATGATAACATGGGTATTGCACAATAAGTGTTCGATAAAATCAAAAAGCCATTTTTCAATTTTATTTTCCCTTTTTTTCGGTAATTCTATTCTATGGACTCCATTGCCCTTTCATAAAATTTCTCTTCTATCAGCAAAAATGAGTCAAGGATTTCTCTTGACCAGTTTCTTGTGAATGATAAGAAAAAGATACACGATGTCTCACCCCATACTTCTCTAATACCGCCTTCAAGTATTTGTTCACAAAGTGCGTACCTCCATCACTAATAATAACTCTAGGCGTACCATGTCTCGTTGAGATGTGTGATTTCAATAACTTTTATCACCACTGATGAATCATTTGTAGGTAGAGCTACGTCCTCTACCCATTTTGACACATAATCAACACTAGTAGGATGTATATAATTTCATTGGATAGGGACCGATGAAATCAGTACCCCACACATCAAATATCTCAACTTCAAGAAAATTATTACGTGGAATCTCATCTCTCTTCGATATATTACTGGTATATTGGCATATGTGGCATTCTTTGACTTATGCATGTCAATCATTATGTAAAGTAGGACAATAAAAACAAGATTTAAGTACCTTTGAAATGTCCTCCGTAGGGTGAATGATGAAGACTTGCAACTACTACACAGACTTCACCTTCACGTATGCATCTTCTCACCATCAGATCACTACATGTTTTGTAGAAGAAAGAATTCTCCCAAAAGAACTGCTTAGCACGGTGGACTAATATCTTCCTCTCTTGTGGGTTATCTCCTTCAGGAAAGGATCCACTCACAATAAGATTTGCTATATATGCATAAGAAGGAGTACCAGTTGTGTGTATCGAAATAAACTCTCATTAGGAAACTTCTCCTTGACTAACTCTGGTCCACTATTAACCTTAGAACCTTCCAGACACGACAAATGATTTGCTACTTGATTCTCACTTCCATTTCAATTTAGTATCCCTAAGTTAAACTCTTGCAACAATAATACTCATATAATCAAACGTGGCTTCGTGTCTTTCTTCTCCATAAGGTATTTGATCGCGTATACAACAATTTTCGCCCCAAGAAGATTGGAACGAAATTTGTCAAAAGCGTTCACAATGGCTAATAGTTCCTTCTTGGTCACGGTATAACTAATTTGAGCACTTATGAAAGTATTACTCACATAGTAAATGGAATAAAATACCTTATATTTTCTCTGACCTAACAGAGCACCCGTAGCAAGATCATCAGCATCACACATAACTTCAGACGAAATATTCCAATCAGGAGGAAGTACGATCGGAGCGGACATGAGCTTCTCCTTGATCTCCAAGAATTCCTCCATGAAAGCTTCATTAAAAAGGAATTTGGTGTCCTTCTCAAGTAAGTTACACAACGACTTGACTATCTTAGAGAAATCTTTGATGAACCGAGAAGCTTCTCACCCCTTTAACTTAAAAAGGAGGTGGAAGAATCTTGATCACTTCATTATTTGTGCGATCAACCTCTAAACCTGAGCTTGAAACATTATACCCCAACACTATTTCCTCACGAACCATGAAGTGACACTTCTCCAAATTTAAAACCAAACCAGTTTCCTTGCATCTAATTAACACCTTCTCTAGATTCTGCAAACAAACATCAAAAGGTTATCACCAAAAACAGAAAAGTCATCCATAAATACCTGAAGCAATCAATAGATCATGTCCTAGAAAACTTCCATAATGCATCTCTGGAAAGTAGCAGGTGCATTACACCTTAAAACTGCACGCCAGTGTATTGTTTGACTTGTATGATCCGCTGCATTTATATCTCCTCCTTTCTGCAACTTATCACCATAATATTAACATTCTGATACAGTTTAGTGCAAATTCCAGTTTTTATCTAGCTCTTTACAGTTGAGATGAACAATTCTTCCGCGTGTATAGTTGAATCAAACCTTTTGAGACATATATTATACAATTTTTTTTAATTAAAATCATTTTCCTCCTAAAGGCAATATTAAAGATTTACATGACATTCATATCATACACTTTGCATTTGTGGGATAAACTGCAGATATATGAAGTGATTGTATAAATTAATCACAATAATACTTCATATATCCTTGTTACAAAAAACATATGAAGTAATTACAAAAAAGTAAAAGATCTCCGTCTGTCCTTACTTCATATTTCCCTGGATACAAAAAACATATGAAATTATTACAAAAAACTGAAAAGATCTCCAACTATCCTTTTCATCATAATTTTCACCTGTAACCATTAAGAGAATCTTTTTTTGACATCACTCAAAAAATAAACATTTCTGATACTAACAACTTTAAAAAGTAACTATGTAAGTTTAAAATAATACCAACTTCACAGATTTACCATTTTTTTCCAAATTGTCAAGTTGTTAAAAACAAACAACAAAAACTATCATCCATGATCCATCACAATACAAAAGAAAAATATAGACCTTAAAGACTTTAATGGATTAGGAGAATCTTCATGTAATTCAAGAATATAAGTAGCTCTCTTCACTTTAATACCCTTAAATCCTTTCAACTCTTCCATGTTGATTTCACGTTTAATTAGTGAAGAAAAAGACGAAAGCAAAAGACTAAAAAATGTATTAATACTCACTTGCTAGTAGAAGTGAGGAACTTGAGATATTCCTGAACATAAGAGTTCTCCATGCCCGAGCTTTGTTGGCAAAATGATAATGGATTGTGGGTTAAGGTTAAGGTTTAGTTTGAGGTTAAGTTTAATGGTAAGGTTACGGTTAAGGTTAACGTTAAGGTTAATTTTAGTTTACGGTTTAAAAGTTGAAGTTTTAAGGTAAAGTTTAAGGTTGAATATTAAGGTTAAGGTTAAGTTTAAGGTTTAGAGTTAAATTTTTAAGGTAAAGTTTAAGGTTAAATGTTAAGGTTCAGGTAATGGTTAATGTTAAGGTTAAGATTTAAGGTTTAGGGCTCAAGGTTAAGGTTAAGTTAAGTCTTAACGTCAAGGTTAAGGTTAAAGTTAAGATAAGGTTTTAGGCTCAAGGTTTATGGTTTAAGGGTTAAGGTTAAAGGTTTAAGGATTTAAGATGTAAGGTTTAAGGATATATGTTTAGGCGTTAAGATTAAATTAAAGGTTAAGATTAAGATGAAGATTAGGGTTTAAGGTTTAAGGTGTAAGGTTAAAGTTAAGGTTAAGATTAATGTTTAGGTTAAGATTAAGGTTAAGGTTAAATTTAAGATCAAGGTGAGGGTTAAGGTTCATTGTAATCATATTCAATATTTGATCCCTTAATCCTAAAAAATATTTTATCAATTCAACTCATGAATCAATATAGTAAGTAAATTATACAGGGAAGGCCTTGGGCCGGTCTTGAGCGTAGGACGAAGAGGCGACCACTTCGGGCCTCCAATTTTTTGATGTTTTTCGGGGTCTTCAATTTATAATATTCATGCATAAAGGGGTCTCAATTTGTAAATTAGACCCCTCGAGGGAAACATTGCTCAATCTTTTCTATTCATTTTTTTTATTTTTTAATGACTATCTTTGTAAATTATAATTTAAACTAATGCATGTAAAGGAAATATACCATTTACGTTAAAAAGTTTACCAAGAGGTGATAAGGCTTTATTTATCTATGGTATTAAGATAATATATTATTTAAGTTTTCATGTCAAAAAAAAATTAATTGAAAAATTAGTATTATTATAGGAGCAAAAAAAGATATCACATCTCATTGTCATTATCATAATGTTCATGTTTCAAATGAGATTATTTTGTATATTATTTTCATTATTAGTATATTTCATTCTGTTCAATTTAGAAATTAAAAATAAGACTAGTCTTTATTTTATAACGAATATAAATATGGCGAGATAAATTTTTAAAATTTCTTTTTTGTTAAAATCATACATATATGAAAATAAAAATAAGACTTATAATTCTTTATTTTAGAAAGAATATAAATCTTGTGAAATAAATTTTTAATTTTTTTTGTTAAAAATCATACATATATGAATATAATAAATGAGAGAATGAGAAAAATAAGGGGAATGAGAAAAATAAGGGAATTATTATATAGATTCTTACAAACCAAACGGCGCATAAGTTTTGAGAAGGTTAAGCAACTATATTGGGGATTTTTGAGCTAAACGGGGGAAGAGAGAAAATAGGAAAAATTAGGTGAGTTGTGTTATGTAATATAGATTTCTAATTTGCGTCTTAATTAAAAATTGTAAAAACGCTCACGGTAATATTAAATCCAAAATACCCTACTTAATGCAAATCAAATAAACCCAAAATTTGGAAAAACATCAAATTGTATAAATTAGGCTCAACCCATATTTGGATTCTGAAGCACTAAATGTTTAGCTCATATTAAAAGTTAAAACGATAAAGAAATTAAAGAATTCATTATTTCTAATACAGAAATAAGATAAATAACCTAATTAAAGGGTTAGTTTAAACTATTGTTGAAGAAGAAAGACTTATCAAGCTCTTCCTTTACCTTTTGCCTTTTTGATCTGCTCTGACTTGTGGAAATTATGAATCGTACTAAAAAATGAGATAAAAAAGCTATGTATACTAATACAAATCAGATTGGGCTTTAATCTTATTTAATTACATGATTAAAAACCCAAGTCCAATAAGTAATTCACGTTGTACACAATCTTGTAAAACGGGCGTAACTTTTGCGTCTTAAGTCCAAATCACATGATCCCAATCCTCAATTCGAGCTAATTCAAAGGTGCACCTTTTTTATTTGAATTACCAGACAGATTCATATGCTCTTTTTTAACTCCTTGAGTTGTACTTCCGCTCCTTTGACCTCTCTTCTTGATCTATGACTTTAAACTTCAATTTTTCTCTTCATCTTGGTGATCCATATCATCTATATATTTAAGAAATTTATTCTAAAAACAGACAAATTAACGCACAATAGCTCTAAAAACATAAATTATTCAATACCAACTAGAGAAAGTGCAGTATGAAAAAATAAGTATAAAATTTTATCAAATAAGTCTAACATCTACTTAAAATAATGTCTCCTAAGGAAATATATATATCAAAAAAGGGAGATATCAAAACCCCAAACTCTAACCTTTGACGTATCGACAAAGTAATATAAAAACAAAGGCCTATGACACATAAAAATGCATAGTCTAGTGAATGGTACCCAAAGAACAAATTAAATAAATCTCATTGATGTCTCCTCATTCGTGATATATTAATGTTAAGATGAGACATCATTTTTAGTGTTTTAGAAGTCATTAAAGTCGATTTTCTTGAGTAATAGTGCACTTTCCTATTTTGAGTCTTGATGTGTTGAATTATTATTTTTAAAGCATATTGGGTTTAATTGTTTATTTTAGTGTGAAGCTTTAAAGATAATTATGGAGATTAATTAGAGTCCAAGTCAAAGACTACAACTCATGGAAAGAGATTAGCATGGTAATTGGAGATAAGGAAATAAAAGCTAAAAAGATGGAAAAGGAAAAACTGCCTAAATCTGAGATTCTGCAGTACACGCCTAAAAAAGTGGTTATTTACCTAAGAAATAGGCCGATTTTGGTAATTTCCTTTCATAGCGACAAAGATAATTCTGTTACGATTCTTTTGGTATCTTATGGAGCTCAAACCAACCAATAACGAAGAAGATTTGCTCAAAACGGTCCAGCAGTGATTATCTTTATTTCAATACGAATTTGAGTTAGGCTAGAAGTCCAATACTTTATCTTTTCCTCAAGAAAACGAATTAGGTCTTCTAAACACCTATAAATACACCATAATATCACTTGTAAATCATCCTTGCCTCATAATAATTAGTTTTTAAGGTTTTATTCTTCCAGTTTATTGTAGAGAGCAAGATGATGTCTTTTGTAATTTCTTTTAGTTTATTTTCATCAGGTATGAACTAAACCTCCCATAGCTTGGGTTTTGCATCATGTATAATCTATGAATTCTAATTCTTCTATCTAAGTTTCTTTGGGAATTATATGTTTTAATCTGATATTAGCTACTTACTTTATATTTGTTTATGTGTTTTGATTTATTGTCTTTTCTAGAACTGGTCACTTTAGGATTGTTTTAATAGTAGTAAAATGGTCTCCTTGACAGGGTGTTTAACTATTGAACCACAACATAATGTATAGTGTCGATATTAGTTCTGACAAAACATGATTCTAACTAGATAGTCATTAGGGTTTGTTTTAATCACCATATCACCAATGATTGCAGTGTTTGCTTAGGGCCTTAGTAGCGTTTGATAACCCTATTTGAAACCACGTCTTGGTTGTGCCGTAGCCCCCTTATTCGCTCTCAAGGTCTAAGGTATGGGAATTTAGAATCCTGACTAAGTATACCAAGAGCTAATATTCTCCCTTGTAACTAGATTTATAGATAGAATTAGAAGGGTTACTACATACTAGCAAGACCTAAGCTATACTTCTCATCTCATATTCTCAGTTATTTACTTTATTGTCTTTATTTTTCTTAGTTTTAATTTTGAATTTCGAAAATCTCCTTGCTTTTATTTTCTGTCTGTTAATTATTTACTTTTACTCGTTATTGTTTCCTACGTGTATAACACACTTAAGTCCCTGAGAACGAACTCAACTTACTAACTAAAACTTGCATACGTCCTGTAATACTTGCAGTCTTGTGCCTGTCTAGGGTGAGAGTGTGTAGTTTCTTGGCTTAATTTTATCTTATTTTTATCACACCCTAGGCGACACCAAGTTTTTGGCGCCGCTGTCGGGGACTTGTGTCTCGTTAGCGTGTGGGTTATCTATTTCGAGTAGTAGTTTTTAATTAGTTTTTTTTTCTTTAGTTTTTAGTTTTTATTTTTCCAGATTTACGCTTGTGGTTTGCTTTAGTCTTTTTCAGGATTCACAGTGTTTAATTCTTGGCCTCCGTTACCGGAGCCTGAGAGGAGCTTTAGAGTTTATAATAGACGTGTTCGTGACGAAAGATCCTTAAGAAGAGCAATGGCAGCCCAACTAAATCCACCACTTGGAGGACCTCAACAAGACCCTCCACTTGGTTCTCAACTGAATCCATCACTCGGTGGACATCAACAAGATCCACCACATGGTGGACAAGAAGGTGTACAACTACCAGTAGGAGGAGGTAATGGGCAAAATAACGTTAATAATCAACAGAATCAAGCACAGCAAGATCTCCCTGGTCTTCATGTGCCGTTTCATGTTCAACCAATCGATTTCCGTCCTCCAGAGATCCCAAATATCAAATTCAGACCCGATCGGGGTATGCTCAGTCAATTTCAAAGTTTTGGACTCTACACTGGTACAGCAATTCAAGATCCGGTAAGATCGATTCAGAAGTTCATGCAGATTTGTGATGCCTACATTACTCCTGGCATTACACGCGAGCAATTGTATTGTCATATGTTTTCGTTCTTCTTGACCGTTAGAGCTAGCGATTGGCTAGAAAGACAACCACCTGGAACAATTCATTCTTGGAGAGAACTTCAAGCCGCGTTCTTTAACCGCTTTTATCCAAAGAGTATGAGACTCAAAGATCAAACCGAGCTTGCAAGATTTTGCCAAGAGGATGGAGAAACAGTAGGAGAGGCATGGACAAGATTTCAACAAAAATTAGCTAGATGTCCGCTCCATGGTGATACCCCTGCTCTACAACTTTCTATATTTTATGAAGGACTCAATGATAAAGGTAGAGAGAAGGTGGATAACATTTGAAAGGGTAATTTTGTGTCCATGAATCATAATGAAGCTTCAGAGGTTTTGGAGAATATTATGGAACAAGAAAGGAGTTGGCCATCAACGCGAGCTCCTATTGCAAAAACCCGAGGAACGCTTCGTTTAGATGCAGAAACTGCGAACTCAGCTCAAATATCCGCGTTAGAAAATTAAATCAAAGAGCTAAAGTTAGAGATGCAAAAGAGTTTAGCCGCTGCGAACGTAGTACAAGAAGCACAAGGTGTCAACAATGTGGGGTTAACAATCATACATGGGAAGAGTGCGAATCAAATCCGCAATATGTCTACTTTATATCCAATCGCGGAGGTTATCAATGGGGTAACCGAAACCATACGGGTATGCAGTATTCAAATCCACAAGGGGCCGCTAATCCTGGTCATTATCAACCGCGCCCCCAGAACAACTCTTTCCAACAGAGAGGTCAGTATCAAAATCAATATCATAATAGACCTGCTCCCCCTCAACAACCTGCTCAAGATGCCTATACCGATTCATTAGATCAGAAAGCTTTACCTCAGTATCCTCAAGAAGGATCTATGGACAATCAACAGATAGCACAAGCTCTGGACCGTTTGACCACGACTATGAACGCTCAGGACGAGAAGGTCCGAGGACACGATGCCATACTTCAGATGTTAAGTACTCAAGTAGAACAATTAAACAAAGTGTTAACAAATTTAGTGGAACAAAAAGAAGTAAAGGCAATCGAAGGAGGGGAAAACAATGTTGGGTTCGAAGCTGGCAAGGCTATATGCCTTGAAAGTGAAGAAGCAAAAGAGGAAGTACCGCATGCTGCCGTTAGTGTCGTGGAAGTTCCGAGTACCGAAGAAGAACCAACCAAGTCTAGCCCCGTGGAATCTGACTGTTCTGAGGTTTATGTGGAGGACGATTCTGAAGAGAAAGCCGAATTTATACAGCTACTGAGGAAAATGCAAGAAGAAATTCGATCGGTAGTGGATTATGCAGCTGAGCTGGCTAAAGAGAAAGAGAAAGAAGCCTCAAAGGAGGAATCAGAAGATGAAGTTGCACCTGCTGTGCATGAAGAGAGAGAAGAAGAGAAGGTGGAATCGCCACCTATTGTTCAAACAGTGTCATCAACTATTCCTGATACAAATCCTAAGGATGACACTGTACTCAAGACATTTGTAGAGGCAAATCAATCTGAAAATATCAACGCCCAAATGCTTGAGATTGCAAAGAAAAGACTTACACAGCAACAAGTTTTTATGCAAGTTATTCCTGAGAAAGAAGCGAGTGTAGAGATCCCAAGAGAAAACCTGAGGGTTTCAAGACGAAGTGAACGAGAGCTACCAACGAAGCTTAAAGATCCGGGAAGTTTCAACCTTCCTATTCAATTACATGGTATGCTCAAAGTGAAAGCTATGTACGATATGGGTTTTGGTGTGAATCTTATGCCTAAGTCCGTGTTCGAGAGACTTGGACTTCAGAAATCAGAGAAACCTCCAGTGAAGTTGCAGTTCGCTGACAACTCAGTTAAAAGGACATGGGGAACAGTGGAGGACGTCTTAGTCCGTGCAGGTAATATCGCCATCCCTACTGACTTTGTTATTCTTGAGTTTGATGCAAATAAGCAGGTTCCAATCATACTTGGACGGCCTTTCATGGACACAAGTCAAAGTGTCATCAACTTCCAAGAAGGGACCATCACCCTTCATGCAAAGAATGTATCCGAGACCTTCTATGTCTTGGAAAAGAAACCGAGGAAGTTAGATCCCACCGTTCCTGTCATCCACAGCCTTTCACATCACAAAGTCCCTCCTAAGAAGATCCACTTAAAGCCTGTGGACACTGAGCCAAACATTTAGTTTGGGGTTGGCCATGAAGTTCTATGGAAAGCTAACAAACGCGAGAATAGGCCACAAAGTTTCAAAGACTCGTGGATGGGACCATTCATTGTAACTAAGGTTGTTTCAGCCAAGGTGATAGAAATTCGCCCCAAAACTAGGGTCAAGCGCAGATTAGTTGACGTTCATAGCCTTACTCGTCGTTGGGGAGGCTATATTCGCAAATATTGACAGAGGTAACACGTCTAACTTTGAAAGACTTTAAACAAAAGTGATGTACGGGAGACAACCCGTAGTTTTTTAGTTTTTATGTCTTTAAGTTATGTTTATTTTAGTTGTTTTTAGTTGATAATGCATATTTGAGAAAGGTATTAGTGATTTTGGTGTGTAGGAATTGGAGAAATCGAGTTAGGGACGCGAGCAAAATTTTTCGGAGCAGAAGAAAGCCCTGCGCGGACAACCCCTAGTCTGCAGGTATGGTCCGCAGGGTAAAACCCGTACCACGGGTGGAGCCACGGGTCTTTTCCGAAAAAGAGAAAAATTGACCCGCGGACTACCCCCCTGCACCGTGCATGCACCGCACGGTTAAATCCCGTGCCACGGGGTAGATCCACAGGTATTTTGACGAAGAAGCCGCGGTACACCGCGCCATGGTCCGTAGAGCAAAAACGTGTGCCACGGGTTGTACCACGGGTATTATCTAGTGGGTAAAAAATTTCAAGCATCAGATGCTGCGGTGTACCCCGCGGTACACCCATGGTCCGCAGGGATGGTCCGCACGAGCCGCCAGAGAGATAAAAGAACGGGATTTAAGGTTATAAGGAGGTATAATGCCCATTAATCCGAATTTTATAAACCTAAAGCCTCTTTCTCTTCTCCAAAACTCTCCTAACTCCATTGAAGCTCATCAAAACCTTCACCAATCACCAAAACACTACCCAATCATCAAGAAAAACACATCAAATCTTCTCTCCACATCATTACAAGAGAGATTCAAGCACCCAATCATCACCAAATCCATTCAAATTGAAGAATCAAAGAGCCAAATTTTCAAAATTCATCCTACAATTTCTTAAATCCAAGCCAACCCATTACAAATCCACCTCATTCACATAGAGATTCATCATCAATTCACCTATCCTAGGCCAAATCAAGCTTGTTCAATCATTAATTCACAAGTTCAAATTTCAAGGGTTGCTAAAGCTTTGAGTTTGGGGTCAATTGAAGATGACTAATAGAACAACAATATTAGCTAGCAAGAGGGAGGTGAAGAGTAACAAGGGATTGGATTCAATCAAGAAGAAATCAATTAACAAAGGTTCTAGTTCTAAATCAAAGGGTAAAGAGAGAGTTGAGAAGAGTGGAATACCTTTGTTTGATCGTAATGGTAAAAAGCTTTACTATTATAAAAAAGGAGAGAACACAACCTCCACAAATTCTTACACCCATAGAGAAAGAGGATACTTCAAGGGCCCTGAAGATTTCTGCAGAGAAACAATTAAAAGAACTACCTTTTGCTTATGAGAAAGTATTCAAGGAAGAAGTTGGAGATGGAGAATACAAGAGATTCTTAGAGCTTGGTGAGAAATTGGGTTGGTCTACGTTCATGGTAAGACGTTCTGAATTATGTCATGAGTTAGTTTTGAGATTCTATTTAGGCCTCTTTAGCCAAGATAGTAAAGGTTGTGTTCCGATTAGAGGAAAGTTAGTTTCTTTCACAGTTGATGAGATTAGAGACCACTTCAAGTTTAAAAAATTGAAAGGTTGTTGCAAATTTGAAGAAGCGGTTGCTAAACGAAAAATATTTGATGAGGAATTACTTTTTGAACATGTATTAGACAAGGAGAAAGTGCAATCACATAAGGGAGAATTGAAGGAACCTTGGCCTTACAAATATCTTCAAGCGGATGCTAGAATTTGGCACAATTTCCTTGTCCCTAATATCTTTGGAAAAACACGAACTTTGGATGTGACTATGAAGTACGCTCTACTGTTGGACTGTATTTTGAGAGGAGAAGAAGTGGATGTGGCATAGTTGATCTATGAGGAGGTGATACGATTTTCGGTCTCTCCTAAATCAGTTTATAATGTTAAATTTCCTACTATGATCACGTGTCTTGTGCGAAAAGCGAATGTTACATTGGGTGAAGAAGAGAAACTCGAATTTAAAGGGAGTTATATTGATAAGGCTTGGATCAAGGATATCTTTCGAAGAGCGGGTTCTACGCAAGTCTCGAAAAAAGAAAAGGAGCAAAATTGGCAAGAGAAGATGGAGGAGCATTTAACAAAATTCGAACCAGCTCAAACTTCCTTAGTCAACGATGTGGCACAAATCAATGCTAATCAAGTGCACATCATGAAACTCCTTGAGCAATTAACGAAAGGTCCAGCAATTCCTACCTTGGATATCAATGATGCGAGGCAATAGCCTCGAGAGTATGTTCTCTTTCTTCCTTACCATTTCTGTAAATATGTCTATCTGCTAATTTTAATTTCTATTTTTCGAGTCTTTTTCGAGTCATGGGGACACGGCTCATTTTTTAGTTGGGGGTGTGGGGATTCGTTGTCTCTCATGTCCATTTTTCTGTTTTTAGGTAGAAATTAAAATTTTTGATGCATGGGAATTAGATGTAGAGTTTGTTAATAGCTTGAAAGCATAAGCTCAGTAAATTGATGATAGTAAGTAGTATGTTTATGAGCTATGTATTTGTATGCTTTGAGTATTTGCAGGAAAACACACGTTGATAGTAAAGAAAAGATTAGTGAGCAATGCGATAGAAAGTATGTTCGATCTCAGGGAACCTTGAGAAGTGTGTAGGCCGTGAGATCCAAGCTAGTTGACAAACCATTTGATGAAAGTGCTAAAGGTAAGAAAATAACGAAATTACATAGAGTAGAAAGTGATTAAGGCGGTTCCTTCATATTTGGAGCCCTTGAAGCCTTTTTATACCTTCTCACCTTGTGATTTTTGATTTTATATGCTATATCCTTCTCAGCCCCTTCTAGCCTTTCTAAAGCTTTTTTTGAAATACGTTATAAGCCATATCCTTTATATTTTAGGACTTTTCCATATGACCCGCACTCGAATCGCGATGCATAGACAATTGTTTTAGAGCTTGAGTTTTGGGTGGTGGGTCCACCATTATGGGAATTGTTATTGGGATGAGATTTTTGAGCTTATTAATTGTGCTTTGTGCCGTATATTATTGATGATTCACAGATTTTTATTGTAACCCTTTGCCGGGGTAATAGTGAATGAAAAAGAAGCTACGAGCTAATTTTGCCAACAAGGGCATTAAAGAAAAAATATATATAAGAGAAAATTAGCGTGATATCTCAACATTAAAAGAGTGTCATAGCTATAGAAAAAAATTGATTTGAAAAGAAAAGAAAATATATATTCGGACCGGCAAAGTGGAATTTTTATGTGAACATCTCAAGATTTAATTGGGTTATTGGGGATTCTAAATTGTGCATCAAGGAATTCATTGGGTTGAGTGAGAAACATTTTGTGAGAGTAACTCAAGCTCTAAGGAGATTCGTTGATGGCTAGTGAGGAGAGATCCAAAAGCTCACTCCAAATTATCCAAATATACTATCATACCGTCCCTAAGCCTAAATTACAACCTTAAAGACCTTGTGATTCTTTGCTATGTAATTGAGAAGTGATTGAGCCATTAGAGAGTAGTTGAGTGGATCTTTGAATACTAGTAAGGTTTGATGAACAATCTATAGCCCTCTTGGGGAACTGAGTAAAGTCCCAATCCTTCTTACATTGCGAAACTAATCTGATCTTGAATTCAAGCCGTGTTGACTGTGGATATGAGAAGCGTACATGTATGTAGTTTACGAATATTATTGCATGAAATGTTCTGAGTTATGTGCTTTAGGATTATTCTATATATTCTGCTATGTTTTTTCCATTGTGTTGAGAATTTTATAAGTGTGTATTTACAGACTTCCCTTTGTTTTTATCTTTATTGTATCAGGACGATACAACTTTGAGTTGGGGGTCTTGATGTCTCCTCATTTGTGATAGATTTATGATAATATGAGACATCATTTTTAGTGTTTTAGAAGTCATTAATGTCGATTTTCTTGAGTAATAGTGCACTTTCCTATTTTGATTCTTGATGTGTTGAATTATTTTTTTTAGAGCATATTGGGTTTAATTGTTTATTTTAGTGTGAAGTTTTAAAGATAATTATGGAGATTAATTAGAGTCCAAGTCAAAGACTACAACTCATGGAAAGAGATTACCATGGTAATTGGAGATAAGGAAATAAAAGCTAAAAAGATGGAAAAGGAAAAACTGCCTATATCTGGGATTCTGCAATACATGCCTAAAGAAGAAGTTATTTACCTAAGAATACGGCCGATTTTGGTAATTTCCTTTCATAGGGACAAAGCTAATTCTGTTACGATTCTTTTGGTATCTTATGGAACTCAAACCGACCAATAACGAAGAAGATATGCTCAAAACGGTCCAGCAGTGTTTATCTTTATTTCCATACGAATTTGAGTTGGGCTAGAAGTCCAATACTTTATCTTTTCCTCAAGAAAAGGAATTAGGTCTTCTAAACACCTATAAATACACCCTAATATCACTTGTAAATCATCCTTGCCTCATAATATTTAGTTTTTAAGGTTTTATTCTTCCAGTTTATTGTAGAGAGCAAGATGATGTCTTTTGTAATTTCTTTTAGTTTATTTCCATCAGGTATGAACCAAACCTCCCATAGCTTGGGTTTTTCATCATGTATAATCTATGAATTCTAATTCTTCTATCTAAGTTTCTTTGGGAATTATATGTTTTAATCTGATATTAGCTACTTACTTTATATTTGTTTATGTATTTTGATTTATTGTCTTTCCTAGAACTGATCACTTTAGGATTGTTTTAATTGTATTTAGATGGTCTCCTTGACAGGGTGTTTAACTATTGAACCACCACATAATGTCTAGTGTCGATATTAGTTCTGACAAAACATGATTCTAACTAGATAGTCATTAGGGTTTGTCTTAATCACCATATCACCAATGATTACAGTGTTTGCTTAGGGGCTTAGTAGCGTTTGATAACCCTATTTGAAACCACGTCTTGGTTGTGCCGTAGTCCCCTTATTCGCTCTCAAGGTCTAAGGTATAGGAATTTAGAATCCTGACTAAGTATACCAAGAGCTAATATTCTACCTTGTAACTAGATTTATAGATAGAATTAGAAGGATTAGTGCATACTAGCAAGACCTAAGCTATACTTCTCATCTCATATTCTCAGTTATTTACTTTATTGTCTTTATTTTTCTTAGTTTTAATTTAGAATTTCGAAAATCTCCTTGCTTTTATTTTCTGTCTGTTAATTATTTACTTTTACTCGTTATTGTATCCTATGCGTATAACACACTTAAGTCCCTGAGAACGAACTCAACTTACTAACTAAAACTTGCATACGTCCTGTAATACTTGCAGTACTGTGCCTGTCTAGGGTGAGAGTGCGTAGTTTCTTGGCTTAATTTTATCTTATTTTTATCACACCCTAGGCGACACCACTCATATAGTATAACTTAAACTAATGTACATATACACCTGCCATGCAAATTCAAACATAAACGATATCAATCCAAAATAACATATCTATGGAAGATCATATAACAATAGCTAAATCAGTCCTAAATATCAAATGTAAATCATGACATTATTGGGTGATGTGTGTGAGGTAATAAGTTGTATTGTTCGTGATATCATTATGGTACCTTTGGATGGAACAGAAAATACACTGGTAGAATGGAA
Organism: Nemophila menziesii; assembly: GCA_029959085.1. Lineage (NCBI taxonomy): Eukaryota > Viridiplantae > Streptophyta > Magnoliopsida > Boraginales > Hydrophyllaceae > Nemophila > Nemophila menziesii. Next base: position 35,677,183 of record JARWIR010000011.1, on the reverse strand, counting down.
GCAGATATGCAGGGTTACACCGGAAAGAGGTTTAGGGTTGAGAAATTCCAGAATCTACAACACGACCCTTCTTGCTAAGTCGGGCAGAAGCTCATCCAGATTTGTAAGGTTACACGGGTTACGTTACATAGACAAAAGTTTTATAGGGTCGGGATTATGTTTTATAACCGAGGATCTACATATTTGAGTATGCGCAAGAACATCCTTTTGGGGGAAAATTGTTGCCCGAAGGCATAGTAAAAATGGATGGCGGATGTAAACTTTTTAAATGGAGTTAGGAATTGTTGGGAACATTTTTTGTTAAGTTGGCTTATAATTCTTTAGTTTTGACACATGGTGATGTGGTATTCAAATGTGATTTAGTATGGAAATTCAAGTTCCCATTAAAGGTTCGGTGTCTCCTATGGAGATTACCAGTTACCTATCGATGGAAATTTATAAGATAGGGGAAATTCATATGTTAGAATACTCTTTTTGTGGTCCCTCCAACGAGAGTGCCAAAAATTTATTTTTGGAGTGCAAGAGTCCAGCTGCAACATGTCTGGTTAGTACTCGGGAGGGGAGGTTGCTGCTATACGCAATTAAGAGTGGATAGAATCAGGGGACTGCCTCCATTTCATATAGAATTACACTAGCTACTAAAATTATTGACTAAGACAAGGAGCTTTGACATTTGGGTCCACCAGTAGCGTAGCTGAGTTATGGAGTGTGAATTAGTCCATTTAGGCCTTGTTATAGGAGAATTTGAGATTGAATCGTACAAAAAGGGTTGCACTTCTCCCCTTACATTTTATGCAGCACTATGGGTAATTTGGATGTAAAGAAACAATACGTTATTCAGAGATGCGGGTCAACTTTCAAGTGCAAGGAATTTGAAACCACAAATTATGAACATGGTGATTTTACTCATGCTTGGGGAAGACAGCTAGAATAAGGTATTACAGTGTTGACGAAGAATCAATTAGTTAAATGTACTATGCCTTGTGTGGTTCTTTCGTAGAATATGGATGGATGCTTCATGCAATCCAAATTCGTGGCCGAGATAGGTGGAATTTATTAGAATAACGAGGGTACAGTCTTGCTTGGTTTTGCAGGTTCTTGTGTAGTGGAATCATGTTTTCACTTAGAGTTATTTGTGTTACATTATGGTTCAATATGAGTGGAGGATCGAGGGTTTCGTACATGTTTATAGAAATTGATTTGATAGAATTACATGCACTAGAAGGGCGGTGATAAATGTAGCATCGGACGCGACTCTTGGAAATACTATGGAGGAAACCCTCCTATGAGGTTAACCATATCTTTCACGAGGTGAATATGTGTGTAGATCTACTAGATAAAATAGGAGCAGAGACAAATGTTGGGTCGGGTAAATATGAAGATCCACCTGACTATTTATGAAGATCGATTACATCAATATGAGTGAATAGTCTGTGCCTAAAATTAATTTAAATTACTCATGAGGACTTTTAAGTTCTTTAAATTACGATGTTTTAACCTAACATGTATGGACAAAATTCATGAAAATCATGATATATAATTCATCAAAACTTATCAAAAGTGTATATAAAATGATAAAGAGTATGTCAAAAGTCATACGTTATTAAAAAAAATCAAAATTTGCATAGTTTATAGATTATATAAAATCTAATAAAGTTTCTAAAAATATAAATTAAATACATCCCGTTCCTATGAATATAGTAATTATTAAAGAACACACCAACACAACAAAATAACAAAACAACTTCGTTTTCCATGAACGATAATCTGATTTCTCCTATTCTCCATTCACCCTAACCTTCACAATTTCGATGAGTTTCAAGCCTGACAAACGACTTTGAAATTTCCCACAATTCCATACACCATCTCCATTAATAAAGTCCACAATCATATGCTTCTCTTCCCCCTCCTTTAGAGGGAATTTAACATATTTAGAAAGAAGGTCCGACCCCACCCACACATCGATACAAAAGTCTACTCTTCTCTCATTAGCTACACAAACCATCTAAATCCCCGTCTAAGCACGATATAAGGTATCTGATGACCCATCATCACTAAAACTCGGACTCCTCATGATCTCACCTAACAAAACACTATCTTGTATGCATGTTCTTGCTCTATTTTAGTTTCAAATATTTCTTAGGAAATGTAGTCACCAGAAAACACTGGAAAATTGGACCAGGAACCACCAATTTCATCACCAATTCCTATTGATCCATCTTACAGTCTATATAGTCGGTTAAAAAGTGAAGAAACTCTACCATACTCGTCACTATTTTAGTTCCCATTTGTGTAGACGGGTCATGCAAATCCCTTGTCGTAGATTTTTTTTATTAATGACACCTAAATCTACTCGGATGGTACCTTATGTAACAATATTATAACATAATCCAGGAAAAAGGAGATAATCCTAGAGAATCCATGTTTTTTGGTTAGAAAAAACCCAAGTCTAACAATACATGACAGTTATTTTGGTGCACCATAGCCATCCATCGATATAAATACTTTGAACCCGTGACTTTCAATTAAATCGGAAAACGAAAAGCCCGTTCAACCCACTCTTTTTTCCTTTCTTTTTCTTCTTCAAAACTTGTTTCTCTAGATCGGTCGTTAATAACTTAAAATTTCCTTCCTCCAAATATTGAAATAATTTATTCCAATGTATATCGCTATACAAAAAACTCACACCACTTTATATATTAATTTTTGGATTATTTTAATGGAAAACGAGTCCTACTTTTAAGGTATTTAAAAAATATATTTACTTTGTTAGATAAATATCATAACTGAAAGTGCGCTTTTTGTTTTTATGTTATTTAAGTTAATTTTGTTGGTAATAAATATTGATGCTTGAGTTATATAACACTGTTGAGAGATTTTTTTTGTTTGACTTATTTGGATACTACATTGTGCTTATTTATTTTTTTTCTCATAATTAATTTTTATTGAAAACACGTATTAAATATTGTCACTTGTAGAATTAATGCAATTGTTATCTAGTGTAGACTATGTACCTCATGCTAGTAGAGATGTCAAGTATAGAGGATGGACTTTTAACAATTGAGATTAAGTTAGCACATTCATTTTGTGTTTATCTTTTTTACTAAGGTAAATCCTCTCTCCTCTTATGATGTTTATATTTATTCGAGTTTGAGTTTTTTTTTAACTAAAACCTTCATATTTTCAATTTTCTTGGCAGAGTTTTTCAATCTCGACTAGCAGCTAAAGTTGCTAAACTATAGTTGCAAAACTTATACCTTACTACATCACGTTACTTAATATGTAAAAGATTACAAAATTATCAATGATTTCAAAAATATTTTGAGTCCCATAATTTAACAAAACGAAAAAAACATAGAGAATTAGTACATATAGTCCATTTTTCTCACGTTTTAGTATAGTTTCATCATAAAATTTTATTGATCCATTTAAATTGTTTCAATTTATTGGCAACTAAACATATAGGTTCGATTTGGTGCGCTTGCTACACTATATATCATATCATTGTTGTTTGATTGGATTCGAAACCTGTATAACTTATCTTATAACCACTCAAAATCTTTTCAACTCCAATTTGATGAATGGAAAAAAATAGTCATGCCAAGGAGTTTTTCAATCCAAAATACCATTACAGTGCTCAGTTATTCACCCATTATCCCATGCCGTCCGTAGCCCAAGATCAGAGATTCAGATAGTCCATTTCACTTGTGTGAATACTGTGTCCAATCTCGTGATTCAACGGGCCCAAACGAAGCCCATAATCTAGGTTCTTGTCCAATTAAGTGATACAACAAAATTACATACGACCATCAATGTTTTTGATGCCTTACCACCTTCTCTCCACCCTAACATATATAGCAGAAGAAGAATAAGATAAAATGAAGAGAAAGAAAGGAAAAACCAAACATAAATCTCAGTTTGTAAATGAATGTTACACAACGAAAAGGTAATGTTGTTTGACAGATATTTTAATGTTTTATACAATTCAATCATTTCATTTGTTTAATTATTGTGGTTTAATTTTTTATTGAAAAAAAATGTGTGTCGAATTGATATTTATTCAATTTGTGTTTAGAAATTGGGAATTGAAATTTAATTTTTTATAATATTTATAAATATTAATTTGGATTGTGCAAAGCTATGAAGCTATCTATTGATTTGTTATATATATTTTTTAGGAACCTATTTAGGAAAACCAATACAATCGTGTCTCTTACTTAAGGTATTATATAATAAAATTACAGACTGCATACATAGCACATTAGTGACCTAGAAGGAAAATAATCCATCTTTGGAAGACCATATATGTTCTAAGTGATATCCAAACGTATCAAATGAAAATCATGAAACTGTCAGGTAATGTGTGTGAGGGAATTAATTGTATTGTTCGTGATTTCATCTGGGTATCTTTGGACAGCTAGGAAAATACACTAGTGGAATGGAAGCATATATGTAGGGTTACACCTAAATAAAGGTTAGGGTTGAGAAATGCCAGAATCCACTACACAAATTTTCTTGCTAACTTGGGGTAGAAGATCATCCAGGTTTGTAGGGTTTCACTTGTTGCGCTACTTAGACAAAAAAAATTTACGATCAGGATTGTGTTTTATAACTTAGAATCTAAAGATTTTAGTATGTGCAAGAACATCCTTTTGAGGGAAATCTTTGCCCGAAGACATAATAGAAATGGATGGTGGATGTAAAGTTTTTTAAATGGAGTCAGGAACTGTCAGGATCTTTTTTTGTTAAGTTGGCATAAAATTCTTTTGTTTTAACACATGGTGCTGTGGGATTCTAATGAAATTTGGTATGTAAACTCAAGTGCCCACAAAAGATCCGGGTATCTTATATGGAGATGGCGCTCGACAAGGTTACCTATCGCTGGAACTATATGTTAGAGAAGAGAAATTGGTTTGTTGTAATGCGTTTTTTGTGGAGCCTCCGACAAGAGTGTGAAGAATTTATTTTTTAGAGTGCAAGAAGTAAGATACAACATGTCTAGTCTTTCCTCGGAAGGGGGGGAGGATGGGAGGTTGCTGCTATACCCAATTAAGATTGGATAGAATCAGAGGGTTGCCTCCATATCATATAAAACTACACTAGCTACTAAAATTATCAACTATGACAAAGAGCACTGACATTGGGGCCCACCAATAGAGTAGCTAAATTATGGAGTGTGAATTGGTCTATTAAGGACTAGTTATAGGAGCATTTAAGCTTGTTTCGTGCTTGGGAGGGTTTCACTTCCCCCTTTACATTTTCTGCAACACTATGGATAATTTGGATGTAAAGAAGCAATAAGCTATTCAGAAATGCGGGTCAACCTTTGATGCAATGAAATTTGAAATCAAAGATTATAAACATGATGATTTTACTCATTCTTGGGAAAGACAACTAGACTGAGGTGTTACAGTGTTGACGAAGAAACAATTAGTTAAATGTTGTATGCCTTGTGTGGTTATTTTATTGAATATGAATAGATATTCATTCAATCCAAATTCGTGGCCAAGATAGATGGGATTTTCTAGAATAACGAGGGTACATTATTTCTTGGTTTTGCAGGTTCTTGTGTAGTGGAACCACCTTTTCAGTTAGAGATATTGGCCATACTGTATGGTTTAAGATTAGAGGGAGATCGAGGGTTCCCTACGTATGTATATTGATTGATTTGATATAATTTCATGCACTAGTGAAGGGTTGTGGTAGTTCAAAAATTTGGAATTGTAATATTCGACAAGAGTTTTTGGAAATACTACGAAGGGACCCGACTAAGAGGTTAACCATATCTTTTGCAAGGTGAATATGTGTGTAGATCTATCGGCTAAAAAGGAGAAAAGACAAATGATAAGCTAGTGAAGTATGAGGATCCACCTGAATATCGATGAAGATCGATTACGTGGGATATGAGTGAATAGTTTATGCCTAGAATTATTTTAGATTCCCTGTGAGGACTTTTTAAGTTTTAAAATTACGATGTTTTACATGTATGGAAACAATTCGTGAAAATCATGATATAAAATCATCAAATCTTAGTAAAAGTCCATATAAAATTATAAAGAATATGTCAAAAGTTAGACGTTATAAAAAATAAATTATCAAAATTATTAAAATTTGTATAATATTATAGATTATATCAAGTATAACAAAGATTCTTAAAATCTAAACTAAATACGTCACGTTTCTAAGAATAGAATAGTAATTAGAGAACAAACTAACATGACAAAACTACTCTGATTTCCATTAAGATTAATCTGATTTCTCCCATTATCCATTTACTCGAATCCACGCAATTTCGATGAGCTTTGAGGCCAGCAAACGTTTTGAAATTTCCTCAATTCTATGAACTATCCCCATTCGTAAAATCTACAACCATACGCTTCTATTCACCTTCCTTTAGAGGGGATATAACATATTCAAAAAGAGACTCTTCCCCACCACACATCATTCCAAAAGTATACCCTTTTTATGTACACACCATTTAGATCACCGTATAATAACGATATGAGATATTCGATGACCCATCGTCGCTAAAAATTGGACGCCTAGTGAACTCGTTTAACAAAACACTAACTTGTAGTTCGTTCTTACTCCATTTCGATTTCAAATATACCTTAAATCTATGAGGAGGTGCATTCACCAGAACACACCAAAAAAATTGGACCGAGACCCACCAATTTAATTACTAATTCCTATGGATCCATTGTAATAGTCTATAGAATCTGTTAAAAGCTGAGGAAAATCTACAACACTTTTCACTATTCCAGTCCCCGTTTGCCAGAAAGTATTATGGAAAGCCATTGTCGCATTTTTTTTTATCAAAGACACCTAAACCTACTCGGTTAATACCTTATAAAACGATGTTATAACAAAATCCGGGCGAAAAAGAGATAACCCTAGAGAATCCACATTCTTCGGTTCTAACAAACCCAAAACTAACAATACATGACAATTTTGCTACTCCATAAGAATCTATTGATGCAAATACTTTGAACCTATGACTCTCGATTGAACTGGTAACACGCAAATCCAGTCCGACCCTCTTTTTTCCATTGTTTTTCAAAACTTGTTTCTCTAACTCGGTCGAGAATAACTTAAATATCCCTTCCTCACAGAACTAAAATAATTTATTCCAATGTATATCGCTATCAAAAGACTCACACCACTTGCGTTAGATTCTATTAACAAAAACTAGTCATATATCTTAGGTATTTGAAAAAGATATCTGCTTTGTTTGATAAACATCGGATCTGAAAGTGCATTTTTTTGAGTTATTTAAGGTAATAAATATAGTTGCTTGAGTTATTATAGTAGCGTTGGGAGACTTATGGTTTTACTTTTTTGGACACAACATGACGCTTATTTATGTTTTTTCTCAGATACTTTTTTTAGAAACGCGTATTCAATATTGTCATTTGCATAATTAACGTGACTGTCTTCTAGTATAGACTACGTACCTCATGCTAATAGAGATGTCAGATACACAGGACGTACTTACGACAATGGAGATTATATTTTGCAACATAATTTTATCTTTATCATTTGTGCTAAGGTAAATCATCTAATCTTATGATGTTTATATTTATTTAAGTTTTAGTTTTTTTTGAAATGTTGAGTGCTATGTTCGAAATAGTCTTATTTTCAATTTTTTGGTAGCGTTTTTCAATCTCGACCATTAACTAAAGTTTTTAAATACTATCGTTGCAAAATTTATACCTTATCAAAACACATTAATTAATGCATAAAAGATTACAAAAATTACCTATGATTTAAACAAGATTTGAGTCGCATAAGTAAACAGAAAGAAAAGAAACATAGAGAATTAGTACATACAGTCAAATTTTCTCACGTTTTAGTTCAGTTTCATTTAGTTCAGTTTACTTGGTTCGTATTATTAGTGACTACTTATGCGTCTGGCTCGGTCCAATATCGTGATGCAACTGGGTCCAAAAGAAGCCCATAATCAAAAATTTTGTCCAATTCGTCATACAACAAATACAAAACACCACCCAAAAAAAGCCCAAAATGAGGCACTCCATTGTATAAAACCCTTATTTTCTATATGCCGCACCATAAGGTTTGTTGTTCAGTTCCTAGTTGCCATAACCAAATCTTCACCACAACGCCTAAAGAAACTAAACATTAACCTAAATAATTTTTGATGCATTACCGTCTTCTCTCCACCCTAACAGATATAGAAGAAGAAGAATAAGATAGAATGAAGAGAAAGAAGAGAAAGAAAGAAAAAAAAAAACAAAAATCTCAGTTTGTAAATAAAAGTTACACAATAAAAAGGTAATTTTTTTGACAGGTTTTTTTAATGTTTCATATATTTCATTCATTTCATTTGTTTTTATTATTGTGGTTTAATTTTTTCTTGAAAAAAAATGTGTTTAATTGATTTTTATTCAATTTGTGTTTAAAAATTGAGAATTGAAATTTAATTTTTTATAATATTTATGTATATTGATTTGGATTGTGCAAGACTATCAAGGTATTTATTGATTTTTATTGACATATTTTTATTTACAGCAAATTGATCGATGACCATCTCGTTTTAATCAATGAGAACAATTATAATTGGCATGTTTGGTATGGTTTCTCAGGGTGAATCAGGTAACATAGTAATATAAGTATTATAAATTAAAATATGCTAGACAATCTAGATGAATAAATAATATCTTATATTTAAAACTATTTTTATTCAGTTTTTCACTTCTTTCAGATTCCTGTTGTGATTTCTTTTACTTTGGTATAATACTTGTAAATAAAAAATTATGCAAATTATTTGATAAATATGACTTGTGGAAAGTTGAATGCCAATCAATAACTAAACACACTAGGACACAATTTGTTAATATGCTGGTTAGTTCAGCATCTATGTACATAATATTTGATTTAACAGAATTGTTTTCCACAATAATAGTGAATTTGCCTAGTAACGTGACTTCAATGAAATTCAAATCTTGTTTTAGTATTTGAGTATTTGCAGTTGATCCCGTTTGAATCATAGCTATTGCTAATAAAATGGTATACAATATGCAAGTGCCAAAATTGAATAGTATTAATGTGTACATGTGATATAAATAGAAACGAACTTTGCATTTCATTGACATGTTTAATCTCCATTATATAGGTAAATGAACCACAAAGAAGTGGATTGTCAAGTAGGATTCTGCTTCACCGCAAACAACTTCTCCAAAAGCTGAAGTTGTTCATAGCGAGAAATTGTTGTTGCTAGCCATTTTCTAAAAGAAGTAGATTTACTCAACGTATTGAACTAAGCAGCTCCGAAATCAACTAGGCTCCAAACTTTCAATTATATTTTTTGATTAAATATTAGTTACCATTTAATTTTCAATCAATTGCTAGCGACAATCTCGATACTGCCAAATGTCAATTCACAACTTTAAAATTTTAGCCATACACGTGTTGGAATTCCTACCTATTTCAGTATATAATATATGACAATTTTGAGCTTATATTTTAGCAACCCAGTATCATAACTTAGATTACATAATTTTGAATATCAAATTTTATATTGTTCTACTTTTCTGATATTACACAATCTCTCATATGCGTATGGCCAAAAGAAATATATGATTTTTAGTCGCTATACACACATGTATAATCAATACTGATGTTCAATAAGAGTAATGCTGGATATCACCCCAAATCGCATCACCTTTTCATCGCCTTCTATATGGATTTTAAATTAACCAATCATATGATTTCTCTGATTTATTATTTTCTCTCTCCTTTATGATTGGTCCACTTAGGAGGCGATGAAAAGGTGATGCGATTTGGGGTGATATCCCACATTACTCGTTCAATAAATAATGTTAGTGCCTTGTAATTGGAGAGATTTCTTTGTATTGAAGTGTTTAAAACTTTTAGGATGTATTTAATTAGATAAATTCCCAATTAAATTAAAATAGCATGCTAAATTTCTAAATAGATTACACAATAATTTAGTGTAAAGATTACAATAATACCCTCAACTATGCTACTCGTTGTTAACTTTAACTACATTTTTTTCCATTTTAATTCTATATTACTTGCTAAGATTGTTGCCGACTTTAACTATATTTTTTTCCATTTCAATTAAAAAATTACAAAAACTACCGCTCCTCTGCACAGCAGAAACCAACACAACTCACAAAAATCTGTCAAAAATCATACAAATCGAGTGTTTTTGTAAAAATTCAAAATCAAAGAGGTATATGATCCTGAATCGATATGTTCCCCTTCTTATATAAATTATACCAATATTATAGAGTTCATATAAAAAATCAGAAACTTTCTGTTCAAAAATAAAATCTGGCAAAAACCATACAAATCAAGCGTTTATTCGTCAAAAATCAAAATCTAGGGGTATTTGCAATTTAATCCTTACCGTTTTATATCATTATTATCTAAAATTTGAACTTTATATGCTTCCTAATAATTTTTATTATAACACTAAACTCAAGGGCATATATTTTTATTGTTATTTTTACACAAGTAATATTCTAAATATAATCTGGAAAAAAAATTAACTTCATATTTCTTGCGGAGAATGATATAAACTTGCTACTTTACAACTTGGGATGACTCGTACACTTGCGAGGAGTATTCCCTGATGTGTGATTTTTACATAATGTTCCATGGAGATCTGATGTCTCCTTTTTTGTTCTAATTATATGCCCTTATGAGACATCAATGAGGGTAATTATTTGACTAATTCGATAGACTTTTAGCGTTAATTCGATATATTTCATTTTCTCTCCTTGGATTTTAGTATTTTTCATTTATTAAACTTTTGCACTTTAAATGGTTTGTTTTAGTGTAAAGTTTGTAGGTTTCTAATACTAGAAAGGAGAGGAATCAATAAGGTAAGTCTTAGATCATGTAAAGAAGTCAAAGGCTAGAAGAAACATCCCGAAGAGTTGACAAATTAGAGCTGCAAATCTGTAAGAATGATGGTAAGTGTTGATTTCGAGCTACTTAATCATAGATTCAGCCTCTGCGTTGTAAAGAAGATTCGTGCCTTATCAAGTTAAGAAGAATTAGAAAGTTGAATGAGTCAATTCGGAGTTAAATTGAGAAAGTTACAGCCGTTTTAGTGGAGGGTGTACAGTAGTTACAGGATTTGGACTTGAGTGGACTTGGGCCATTAATTATTTCTTCTATTCACTTAAAATATCCCAAGTCCCAATTATTTAGTATAAATAGGCTTTTGACTTTAATTTTTACATACAATTCATTTTACAAAAAGTCAGAGCGTTAGAGAAAAGAGCTTCTCCAAATCAACAGCCAAATCCAACCTCCTAATTAGGTGTATTATTTTATACTTTTTCTGTAAAACATGAATTCCTTTATTTTTATTTCTTTTTCTTTTACTTTAGTTATGAGCTAAATTTCTTTTGTACTTGAGAATTGCAAAGTGGGTTGAACCCAAACTAATTTAATTATGGTTTTTTCAATTTGAGATTTTAAGAATTTAATTTGAATTAGTATTTTACGTTGGATTTTATCTTGTGATTATTTATTATCTTTAGTGTCATGAACGAGGGATTAGTTTTAGTATCAAGGCTATTCAATATAGTGGTGTATTGATCACCTTGACGGGGGGTTTAGATACAGAACTAGGTATTTACCGTTGGTATCCGCCAATGACCTTGACAGGCTTGACTATCCAAGAGCCAATGTGGTAAGTTTCAATCATCCGAAAGTGGTTTTAATCACCCTGAAGGGGTTTTGAAGACCGTAGGAGAGCTTTTAGGTCCACCCTGACTGGGTCTAAGAAATTTTAGAATCCCGACTAGCGTAATAATAGTAATTTAACCCTTATAGGAAGACATTAATTAAGAAAGTTTTTGATGAAACCCTAGCGTGACTCAAGTACTAGTTTTCTCTTGCTTCTACCTCAATTACTTGCATTGTTTCCATTCTAGTTTAATTAACTTAGTATTTAAATTATTTGCACCTTAGTTTTACTAAACCAAAACAAATATCGAATCTTTTACTTTTCAGTATTCACAATTATTCCACTATCTGATAACATTAGTGTAAACCTATTTAGTCTCTGCGAACGAACTTGATTTTCATATATTACTTGGGACAACTATACACTTGCAGTTAGTGGTTCCTCTATTCTTAGCATTTTTTTATAACACACAAGGACCCACCAAGATCCATGGGAGAAGCAGTTCCGCAGTACACCCCTTCCGCAGTTCCAATTTCAGAATTTCGGAAACTGATGTGGAATACCTGGAGAAGATCCTATTCGTGCAGTTCAAAAGTTTATGCAAATCTGCGATTCGTATATAACTCAAAGAGTGACCAAAGAGCAGATGTATTTTGATAATTTCAGATTTTTCGTGATAGACGCAGCTAGTGAATGGCACGATTCACAAGAACCTAGAACAATAAATACTTGGGATGAGCTACAAACAACATTTTTCGATCGTTATTATCCAACGCATATGAGATTAGACACACATGTTGATATGACATCATTTGTCCAAGAAGAAAAAGAAACTTTGGGAAGATGTTGGACAAGATTTCAGTCATGTTTGAGAAGAGTTTTTAACCATGCCTCACATAACAACAACAGTTGAAGATCTTTTATAAAGGCCTATATGGAGGATCAATAAAAGACCTCGATATATTATGTGGTGGTGGATTCTTACAGGTAGCTCCAGTACATGCTAAGAATATTTTAAATAGAACGGTAACGAATGAGCAAGGTTGGAATACAGTAAGAACACCTATCCGAGGTAGAAAAGAAAGTAATATGGGTATTGATGAGAAATTCTCCTCTTTGGAGGATAAATTGAAGAGTACATTGGAACAACAAATGAAACAGCTCACTTTAGCTGTTAAAGAGGGTTTTTCAGGTAAGAAGGCAGGTGTTAATGTTACTCAAGAGGTATATGGGTGTTCGAATTGTGGTGTTCAAGACCATGATTGGGAGCATTGTAAAAGTGACCCTGAAGCTGTAATGTTTGTTTCTAATAGAGGGAGTTACAATTCAAGTGGTCAAGGATACCAACCCAACAGAAACCATCCGGGTTTCCAGTATTTGAATCCTAATGGGGCATCTAATCCTACTTATGCTTATCAGCCGCACCCCCAAGGTAGAAATTATCAACCTAGACCACAAATTAACTATCAACGAGGACAAAATTATGGAACTCATGTTGAGAGACAGTCTCCTCAAGATAATTACAATGATACCATGCATAAAAGACCCTTACCTGCTCAAACTTAAGAAGGTATGAATGATCTTCGTCAAACTGTAGAAAGATTAATGGTACTCCAGGCACAATCTATTCAAAGTTAGCAAGCCCTGAAGCTGCAATTAAGTTAATGGGAAATCAAATAGCTCAGATGTCGAAACAGTTAAGTCAGCGTCCACAAGGGCAACTCCCTAGTGACACTGATGTACCAAGACAAACCAAAAATTGTAATGCTATTGCGTTAAGAAGTTGTAAGAAGCTTCCTCCACCTCCTTTTCCTGTTAGGAAAGAGAAAGAAGTTACTAATAAAGAAAAACCCGGTAATAGAGGTGGAAGAAAAAGAAGATGAACCTGAAGTGGTAGAATTGGAGAAGATTCCGAAAGTTCAAAAAAAGAAAGATGTTGTAGAAACCCGTCCTCCTCCACCTTTTCCCTCAAGAGTTCAGAAAAAAGGAGATATGGCTAAGTATCAGAGATTTTTGAATAGGGTGAGAGGTGTTAACATTAACATTCCGTTGTTAGAAGCGATTAAAGATATACCGAAGTACGTGAAGTTTTTGAAGAAGGCCCTCGCCAACAAGAGACCATATTGTGATAATGAGATGATAGGATTGCCTGAAGAGTGTAGCGCCATTTGTCAAAGTAAGTAGTCACCTAAGTTGCTTGATCCTAGGAGTTTTACGATTCCAATTTCAATTGGTAATGAGTGGCAAGGGAAAGCTCTATGTGATTTGGGTGCGAGTATCAATCTCATGCCCAAATCAATTTTTTGTTAAGTTAAAGATAGAAGATGTGAGACCTACCTCTATGGTCCTACAACTTGCTGATCGATCCCTCGTACATCCTGAGGGACGAATCGAAGATGTCCTCGTCAAGGCAGGTACTTTAGTTTTTCCCGTATATTTTTTTTATTCTTGAATACGAAGCGGATAGAAATGTCCCCATTATTTTGGGACGACCATTCCTAGCCACGGGGCGTACTTTAATTGATGTAGAAAACGGAGAATTAACCATGAGAATACAAGACGAGGAGGTAAAGTTCAATGTGTTTAGAGTTATGAAGTTTCCAGACAATCCAGGAGATTGTTTCCTAATGGTTATAGCAGAACATGCCACGCAAGAGGTATTTGATTGTTTTAATTATGATGATATCTTGTATGATGCTTTGACACTTGACTTACCTGAGATGATGGAAGAGCTTTCCGAAAAAGTGGCAGCTCTCAATTTTGAGAATCCAAATTATAGGAGTCCTGCCTATGAACCTGTTAGAGAACCAGGGGAGATGGTCATTAAAGATAAACCATCCATTGAATATCCTCCGAAGTTGGAAGAGAATCATTGCCAGCATACTTGAGGTATACGTACTTAGGTACCAATTACACTTTACATATTATTGTTTCAACAATTTTAACATGTCCTCAAAAAGATAAATTGTTGCGTGTACTAAGAGCTAATAAAGAGGCAATTGGTTGGACTGTTGCAGAAATCAAAGGTATTAGTCTTTCCTATTGCCAACACAAAATCATTCTAGAAGATGATAGTGCACGCTCAGTGAAGGCCAAAGGAGACCAATGCCAGCGACGAAAGAAGTGGTAAAGAAAGAAGTTATTAAGCTACTAGATGCGGGATTCATCTATCCTATAGCTAGTAGTGAGTGGGTAAGTCCATTTCAATACGTACCAAATAAGGGTGGTATGACTACCGCCCTAAATGCTCAAAATGAATCCATTTCCACGAGAACTGTTGTTGGTTGGAGGGTGTGTATGGATTATCATAAGTTGAACAAGGCAACCAGAAAAGACCACTTCCCTCTTCCTTTCATAGATCAGATGTTAGATAAATTGGCTAGTAGGGAATATTATTGCTTTTTGGATGGTTATTCAAGGTACAGTCAAATCTATGTAGATCCCGCTGACTAACACAAAACCACCTTTACATGTCCTTTTGGTACGTTTGCCTATCTGAGGATGCCATTTGGATTGTGTAATGCACCTGCTACTTTTCAGAGATGTATGATGGCAATTTTCTGGGATATGATCGATAATTTCCTCGAGGTATTTATGGATGACTTTTCTGTGTTTGGTGATAACTTTGATGAGTGTTTACAAAACTTGGAGAAGGTGTTAATTAGTTGCAAGGAAACTGATTTGGTGTTAAACTGGGAAAATGTCATTTTATGGTAGGTGTAGGTATAGTGTTGGGTCAAAAGCTCTCAAGTGCAGGATTAGAAGTTGATCGTGCTAAGATTGAGGTAATAAAAACTCTTCCCCCTCCTATTTCTGTAAAAGGGGTGAGAAGCTTTTTAGGCCATGTTGGGTTTTATAACCGTTTCATCAAAGATTTTTCCAAGATTTCAAAACCTTTGTGTAACTTACTCGAGAAGGACACCAAATTCTGGCTTGATGAAGCTTGCATGAAGGCATTTCAAGAGTTAAAGGAGAAGCTTATTATTGTGCCTATTGTATTACCTCCTAATTGGAAAATTCCATTTGAAGTTATGTGTGATGCTTGTGATTTAGCTAGGGTGCCGTGTTGGGTCAAAGAAACGATAAGGTATTTCATTCTATCTATTATTCGAGTAAGAGCTTCACTAGTGAAGAGGTTAATTATAAGGTGACTGAGAAGGAACTTTTAGCGGTTGTTTATGCCTTTGACAAATTTCATTCCTGTCTTCTTGGGGAAAAAATTGTTGTATTTACCGATCATTCCGCTATTAAGTACCTCATGGAGAAGAAATATGCTAAGCCACAGTTAATCAGATGGGTTTTATTGCTTCAAGAGTTTGATTTAGAGATTCGAGATCGAAAGGGTTGTGATAATCAAGTTGCAGATCATTTGTCTCGTTTGGAAGGTTCTAAATCGAATAGTAGTCCTGAGTTAATAGAGAGGAGTTCCCAGATGACAGTTTATTTTCTATTTATAATGGAGCTCCTTCGTATGCAGATATTGCAAATCCTGTGGTGAGTGGTTCTTTTCTAGAAGGGGCTACTTCACAAGACAAGAAGAGATTAATCATCCATGCTAAACAACTCTTTTGGAGGATCCTTTCCTCTAAAAAGTATGTTGTGACCAAATGGTAAGAAGATACATAACAAAGAGTGATGTTTATTCAGTAGTTGTAGTTTGTCACGATTCACCTTATAGAGGACATTTCAAAGGCGACCGCACAACTTCTAAGGTATTACAATCTGGGTTTTATTGGCCTATATTACATAAGGATTGTCATAAGTACGTCAAGAAATGTCATAGATGCCAGTTTACTAGTAATATATCCAAAAGGGGTGAGATGCCACGTAACAATGTTCTGAAGGTAGAGATATTCGATGTTTGGGGTATTGATTTCATGGGTCCCTTTGTACGATCCAATGGAAATCAATATATCCTTTTAGTTGTTGATTACGTGTCTAAATGTGTAGAGGCTGTAGCTCTACCAACGAATGATTTGCGAGTAGTTATTAAATTCTTGAAGTCTCATATTTTCACTAGACATGGTACACCTCGAGTTATTACCAGTGATGGAGGTTCACACATTGTGAACACGTATTTGAAGACAGTTCTAGAGAAGCATGGGATAAGACATCGTGTATCTACCGCTTATCATCCACAAGCCAATGGTCAAGCTGAGGTCTTTAATTGAGAGGTCAAATCCATACTAGAAAATACTGTTGGCCCCACCAGAAAAGATTGGTCAATGAAGTTAGATGATGCATTGTGTGCTTAACGTACTGCGTTCAAAACTCTCGGTGGTGCATCTCCGTATCGCATGGTTTATGGTAAGGCTTGTCACTTACCCCTTGAACTTGAATTAGGTGTATATTGGGCTATAGCGCAGTTGAATTTAGATCCTACTTTAGCCGGTGAGAATCGTATGATGAAGTTGAATGAACTTGATGAGTTTCAATTACATGCTTATGAGAATGCTAAACTCTACACAGAAAACACTAAGAGGTGGCATGATAATTGTATTCGTGTGAAGAAGTTTGAAGTTGGTCAAAGGGTCCTTTATACAACTCCAAGTTCAGTAATTATCTGGGTAAGTTGAGATCGAAATGGTCTGGTCCTTCTGTTGAAACCAAAGTCATGCCTCATCGAGCTATAGAAATTGATCATCCAATCGAGAAACGCACCTTTATGGTAAATGGTCGTTAATTAAGATTTACCATGGAGGCGAAGATATTAATCGCTCTGCAGATCCACATCCCGGGGAGGTCATGTACCTCCTTGAAGCCCCTTAGAAGCGGAAGGTAACCCGTAGAGCTTAAGGACGTTAAAAAAGCCAATTCATTGTAAATTAGTTCGTTTTTATAGTGTAAGTTAGAGTAATTGTTGTTGATTAGTGTTTATTTTTTAGGAATGAGAAAGGTTAGTTGTTTTTGATGATTTCAGGAATGAAAAGATCACGAGTTTTGGGTGAAATAGCTGAAAAACGATGAAAAATGGGTTGCAAGACAGGAGCAAACCGGTAACCCGTTTTCATGCAAACCGGGAACCGATGAGCGACTGATGAGCAACCCACCACACGCAAGCAAGGCGCGTCTGGGTTTGCGAAAGCGACGAAAACCTGGAATCCGGTTTTGTGCAAACCGGGAACCCGGTTATGGTACTGTAGCTTACCCAACTCTCTGACCCCTGCGTAAGACAAGACACAAGGGGTTGCGTCCAGGTTCGCGTTGTCGACGAAAACTGGGAACCCGGTTTCAGGAAAACCAAGAACCTGGTTGTGAAGGCCAACTCTCTGACCCATGTGTGTGCTCAGACGTAGGAAGCCAGCGTCCAGGTAAAAAAAATCGAATTTAGTAATTTCTTTTACGCCAACACAGAACACAAACCGGGAACCCGGTTTGCTACCTAATCAGGCGGGTTTGGCAAACTAAAACCTATATTTTTACCTTCCTTCTCAAGTTAGCCTCCACATCCGTCTTCAGCTTTACACCACTCCGAAAATCATCATCAAAATAACTATTAATCATCAAATCCCTCCCTCTTTGGTAGGTCCTGGGGTGTTAGAAAATAATGCGATAAATAAAAGGAACGACAATACTGCAAATGCACGGTTGTCCAAGTAATATCCGACAAATCGGGTTTCGTTCTCAGGGACGGATTAGGTTCAACCCAAATATTAATCAGATAGTAGAATTAATTGCTTGACAGAAAAATAAAATAAAAGATTTTTGTTTGGTTTTCTAGATTTAAAAGAAGCAATAAAATAAAGACTAAAAGTAAATTAACAAAAAAGAAATACTAGCTTCAGAGATGAGAGATACTTGAGTCTCGCAAGGAATCCACCTAATTAACGTAACATATGCTTTGTTTTAGGGTAGAATTGGTATTATAATATTATTCGGGACTCTAATGTCTCCTAGCCCCCTGTCGGGTGGACCTAGGAGCTATCCTAAATTACTATAAACCCCTATATGGGCGAATATGCCTCTTTGGATGATACGAATTTACCTCTTTGGCTATGTAATTAGTTAATCCTTTCGGTCAATAACAGATATTACACGGGTATTACCTAAGTTGTTATTCAAACCCCCCTGTCGGATGATCACTTTTGCCACTAAAGTGAATAGTAAAAATACTAAAAGATAATTCTAGTTGTGCGGAAAAGAATTAGTAATGAAAACAAAGTAATATCAAATATATAAAACTCAATTCAATTTAAATCCTAAGAATCCCAAATTCAAAACATAGAATAAATTAAATAGGGTTCATCCCTTATTACGATTCTCAAGTAAATGGAAATTTAGCTCATGATAAAATTAAAGACTGAAATTAAATATAAAGACATCATATTCAATTACAGAAAAGAAATATATAACCTAAAGGTTTGGTTGGTTGTTGTTGGAAGAACATAATTCCTCCAGCTCTAGCTTCTCCTCTGCCTTCTTGCTCTGAAGTGTTTGACTCTCTCTCTAAGGATGTTTTAATGTGAAGAATAATTGAGAGGTGCTGAATAATGAGGTCTAAGAGGGCTTATATAGGTGCTTAAAAACGTTTTAGGTTTTAGGTTAAAAGGATTAGGTCAAATTATAAAAAGCCCAAATCCATCTTTTCTTTTAATTCCTGTAACTAATATGCAGTCTTTAGTAAAACTGCTGTAACTTTTGCATCTCAATTACAAATGGGCTATTTCAACTTGGAGAATCTTCCTAACTCAATAGTCTATCAAACCATTATAGGCGGCCCAAGGCTAAATCCGCTCCTAAGTAGCCCAAAAACAGCAATCTTTAACAGCCTTTCAGATCTGCAACTTCTTTAATTAAGTTCTTGGAAATTCTTTTCTTTCCTTCAACTCCTCCACTCGATATAAGACTTTAATTCTCACTTCTCCTCCTTGTAGTGGTTTCTTCATGAATTCATAAACCTACTAACTTTGCACTAAAACAAACAAATTAATGCACAAAATCTCTAAAAATGCAAATAGTCTAATTCCAAGGGCAGAAAGTGCAATATGACAAAATAAGCATAAAAGTCTATCAAATGAGTCAAATATTCAAATAAAAGGATGTCTCCTAATGGATAAGATTTAGAACAGATAAGGAGACATCAAGACCCCAAACTCAAACCTTTGTCGTCCCGACAGTGTAAAATGAAAACAAAGGCTTTTTAGGTGAACACAGAAGGTAGAATCTAGTAAATATTCTCAAAGCACAACTTAAAACAAATCTCATATAGTATGATCTAGGAATTAATATACACATACACATATCATGCAAAATCAAACACAAAATAATGTCAATCCAAAATTAATTTCACAATGCTAGAAGGTTACAATTCATTTTACAAAAAGTCAGAGCGTCAGAGAAAAGAGCATAAGCTAGGAAAAGGAAGAAGCCAAGCGCTGGAGAATTCACCTTCTCCAAAGCAACAACCAAATCCAACCTCCTCATTAGGTCTTTTCTTTTATTCTTTTTCTGTAAAACATGAATTCCTTTATTTTTATTTCTTTTGGTTTTACTTTAATTATGAGCTAAATTCCTTTTGTACTTGAGAATCGCAAAGTGGGTTGAACCCAAACTAGTTTTGTTTCTCCAATTTGGGATTTTAAGAATTTAATTTGAATTAGTATTTTACGTTGGCTTTATCTTGTGATTATTTATTATCTTAAGCATCATAAACTAGGGATAAGTTTTAGTATCTAGGCTATTCAATATAGTGGCATATTGATCACCTTGACGGGGGGTTTAGATACAGAACTAGGTATTTGCCGTTGGTATCGGCCAATGACCTTGGCAGGCTTGACTAGCCAATTGCCAATGTGGTAAGTTTCAATCATTCCGAAAGTGGTTTTAATCACCCCCGACGGGGTTTGGAAGACAGTAGGAGAGCTTTTAGGTCCACCCTGGTGGGGGCTAAGTGACTTTAGAATCCCGACTAGCGTAATAATAGTAATTCAACCCTTAAAGGAAGACATTAATTAAGGAAGTTTGTGGTGAAACCCAATCGTGACTCAAGTACTACTTTTTTCTTGTGTCTTCCTCAATTACTTGAATTATATCCATTCTTGTTTAATTAATTTAGTATTTTAATTATTTGCACCTTAGTTTTAGAAAACCAAAACAAGATCATATCTTGTACTTTTCCGTATTTGCAATTATTCCACTATTTGATAACATTAGAGTAAACATATTCCGTCCCTGCGAACAAACTTGATTATCATATATTACTTGGGAAAACTATACACTTGCAGTTAGTGGTTCCTCTATTCTTAACATTTATTTTATAACACACAATGACCCACCAAGATCTATGGGAGAAGCGGTTCCGCAGTACCCCCTTGCTTCTCAGTCTTGCTTGTTTTGGTTTTGGTGTGAGTTTTTTCTTTCTTTTAGGTGAGTGATGTCTACCATTTTGTTAAAAATATTAGCCATTAGGAGACATCATTTTAGGTGATTTATAGACTTATTTGATAGAATTTTATGCTGATTTAGTCATATTGCATTTTCTTTTTGTGCGTTAATTTGTTTGTTTTTAGGTAAAGTTATTAGGTCCATGGATGCTATGGAGCACCAAGACAGGAAGGATAAGTGCGAATAAAAGTCTTAGATCGAGCGTAGAAGTCAAAGGCATGATAAGATGATCCGAAGAACTGACTAAAGGAGAGGGAAATTTGGAAAGATGTTACAAATCACTATTTTTGAGCCACTTAGCCATTGATTCAGCCTTGGAGACCTACAATAAGGAAGCTACATTTATGAGTTAGGAAGATTTTTGGACTAGAATCAGGTTATTAGGAGTTGAGACGAAAAAGTTATATCCGTTTTTCTAATACATTACTTACGGGAGGAGTTGGGCTTTTATTCATTTAATCTATTCCTTTAAGTAAAAAGCCCAAATCCGAATTCTCCAATATAAATAGGCCTTTAGACTTCATTTTTCTACACACTTCAAGATACGCTTCATATTTTTACAAGAGAAAGTCAAGAGTAGAAAGGAGAGAAGAAAGCTAGAGTTTGAGAAAGTTATTTCTTCCATCAACAGCCCATTACAATCCTTCAATTAGGTTCTCTATTTTACAGAATTAGGTAATACCCGTGTAATGTCCATTAATGACGGACATGATTAACTAATTACATAGCCAAAAAGGTAAATACTTCATATCCGAATAGGCATATTCACCCGGTAGGCATTCATAGTTCTTTAGTATAGCTCTTAGTTCCACCCGACACGGGGCTGGGAGACATTAGAATCCTGACTAGTATTAAATTACCGACTCTACCCTTAAAAGGAGACATAATTCAATTGACTTAGGTGTTCCCTTGCGAGACTCAAGTACATCTCTCATTCTTGCGTTTACTCATATTCATTTACTTTCAGCATTTTATTTCTGTTAATCAATTTCGTACTTTATTTTGTTGCGTCTTTAGATTTAAAAACAAAACCAAACAAACACTTTTATCATTTACTCATATGTCATAACAATTATCTTCACTATTTGATAAACATTATACTCATATCCATCTGTCCCTAAAATCAAAAACCCTTTTATCGGATATTACTTGGTTGACCCGTACACTTGCGATCTGTGTTCCTTCTTTTAAGGTTGTGATTTTATCACACACCAGGAGACACCAGTGAGTCTTTATTAATCTCTCAGGAAGATTTGATCCTTCGACACAGTCATGTAATCTTAACTTATATATACGACTTGTTTTCCTTTAAGATCTCAACCAACGCTCTAGTGGTTCAATTGAAATGGCCCTAAATGGTTGGCTGGTCCTAAAGTAGATTAAATAGGACATATATATCTCTACTTACCATATATTCCATGACGAACACCACCAACCTGATTACTTGGTTGAGCTAGTAAGATCCCCCACCGCTCGGGAATGGAATAATCACTCGAGGTTATACGAAATGCGTTTTGTTTAAGTTAGTAATTTGGAAACTATTTAGGAAAACAAATACAATCGAGTCGCTTACCTAAGGTAATTTATAATAAATTTACAGAGTGCATGCATATCATATTAACAGATTTAGAAGGCAAATAATATATCTTTGGAAGACCATATTAGTTCTAAGTGATATCCAAATGTATCAAATGCAAATCATAAAATTATCACGTGATGTGTATGAGGGAATGAATTGTATTGTTCGTGATTTCATCTAGGAATCTTTGGATGGAGAGGAAAATACACTGGTAGGATTACACTAGAAGAAAGGTTAGGGTTGAGAAATGCTAGAATCTACATCACAACCCTTCTTGCTAAGTTGGGGTAGAAGCTCATCCAGGTTTGTAAGGTTTCACGGGTTGTGTTGCTTAGACAAAAGTTTTTATGGGTCGGATTATGTTTTATATCCTAGAATATATGGATTTGAGTATGTGCAAGAACATCCTTTTGGGGGAAATTTTTGCCCGAAGGCATAAATGGAGTATGTAAAGTTTTTTAAATGGAGTCGGTGACTGTCGGGATCTTTTTTTAATAAGTTGGCATATAATTCTTTTATTTTAACACATGGTGATATGGGATTCAAATGGGATTTGGTATGCAAACTCAAGTACTCACAAAAGGTTTGGGTATCTCATATGGACATGGCGCTCGACAAGGTTAATCGCTGGAAATTAATGCCAGAGAGGAGAAATTGATTCGTTGGAATGCGCTTTTTGTGGTGCCTCCAACAAGAGTGTGAAGCAATTATTTTTAGAGTGCTAGAATTCAGCTGCAACATGTCTAGTTTGTCCTCGGGAGGGGGAAGGGGCGGGAGGTTAATGCTATACCCAATTAAGGTTGGATGAAATCAGGGGACTGCCTCCATATCATATAGAATTACGCTAGCTACTAAAAATATCAACTACAACAAGGAGCTCTAACATTGGGGCCCACCAGTAGCGTAGCTGGATTATGGAGTGTGAATTGGTTTATTAAGGACTGGTTATAAAAGTATTTAAGCTTGATTCGTGCTAGGGAGGGTTTTACTTCCCCCCTTAAATTTTTTGCAACACTATGGATCATTCAGATGTAAAGAAACAATACGCTATTCAGAAATACGAGTCAACCTTTGATGCAATAAAACTTGAGACCACAGATTGTGAACATGGTGATTTTACTCATGCTTGGGAAAGACAACTAGACTGAGGTGTTACAGTGTTGACGAATAATCAATTAGTTAAATGTCGTATTCCTTGTGTGGTAATTTAATTAAATATGAATGGATGTTTCATTCAATCAAAATTCGTGGCCAAGATAGA
The DNA here is from genome assembly GCA_029959085.1 of Nemophila menziesii. Lineage (NCBI taxonomy): Eukaryota > Viridiplantae > Streptophyta > Magnoliopsida > Boraginales > Hydrophyllaceae > Nemophila > Nemophila menziesii. The sequence goes on along the minus strand of JARWIR010000011.1, from coordinate 35,653,273 downwards.
TGGGATTTCCTAGAATAACGAGAGTACAATCTTGCTTGGTTTCGCAGGTTCGTCTGTAGTTGAATCACCTTTTCTTCTAGATATATTGGCCTTACATTATGGTTTAAGATCAGCGGAGGATCAAGGGTTTCCTTCATGTGTATAGGAATTGATTCGATATAATTTCATGCACTAGTGAAGGGTGGTGGTAGTTCAAAAAATTGGGATTGTAATTTTGGACGAGAACTTTTGGAAATTCTACGGAGGAACCTGACTATGAGGTTAACCATTTTTTTGTGAGGTGAATAGGTGTGTAGATCTCTTGTCTAAAAAAGGAGAAAAGACAAATGATAAGCTAGTGAAATATGATGATCCACTTGATAATCTATGAAGATCGATTACATTAGATATGAGTGAATTTTTATGCCTAGAATTATTTTAGATTCCTTGTGAGGACTTTTGAAGTATTTAAAATTACGATGTTTTACATATCTAAAAAAAATTCATGAAAGTCATGATATAAAATTATCAAATCTTACCAAAAGTCCATATAAAATTATAAATAATATGTCAAAAGTTATACGTTACAAAAAATAAATTATCAAAATTTGTATAATTTTATAGGTTATATAAAATATAACAAAGATTCTTACAATATAAATTAAATACATCGTATTTCTAAGAACACAATAGTAATTAAAGAACAAACTAACATGAAAAAACTATTTTGATTTCCTTGAAGATTAATTTGATATCTCACATTCTCCATTTACTCTAATCCTCTGCAATTTCGATGAGCTTTGAGGCCATCAAACGACTTTAAAATTTCCTCAATTCCACGAACAATCTCCATTCGTAAAGTCCACAACCAAATTCTTCTATTCCTCCTCATCTAGAAGGGGATATAACACATTCAAAAAGAGGCTCTGACCCTTACCACACGTCCTTCCAAAAGTCTACCCTCTTTCATTATGTACACGTCATTTGGATCCCCGTCTAAGCATGATATGAGGTATCTGATAACCCATCATCACTAAAAAATTTACTCTTCATGACCTCACTTAGCAAAACACTACCTTGTAGTATGTTCTTGCTCCACTTTTGGTTTCAAATATTCCTTATATACGAGGAGGTGCATTCACCTGAAAACGCCAAAAAATTGGACCGAGACCCACCAATTTAATCACTAATTCCTATCGTTCCATCGTAGTAGTCTATAGAATCGGTTGAAAACCGAAGAAGCTCTGCAACACTTATCACTAATCCAGTCCCATGTACCCGAAAGTATTATGGAAACCCTTGTCCCAATATTTTTTTATCAAAGACACCTAAACCTACTCGGGTAATATCTTATAAAACGATGTTATAACAAAATCCGGGCAAAAAAGAGTTAACCCTAGATAATCCATGTTCTTCGGTTCAACAAACCCAAAACGAACGATACATGACAGTTTTGCTACACCATAAGCATCCATTGATACAAATACTTTGAACCCGTGACTCTCGATTGAACTGGTATCCCGAAAATCCAGTCTGACCCTCTCTTTTTCCATTCTTCTTCAAAACGTGTTTCTCTAACTCGGTCCAGAATAAATTAAATATTCCTTCCTCTCAAAACTAAAATAATTTATTCCGATGTATATCGCTATCAAAAGACTCACACCACTTTTTGTATTAGTTTTTAGATTCTTTTAGCGAATAGCGAGTCCTATATTTGAAAAAGATTTTTACTTTGTTTGATAAACATCGGAACTGAAAGTGCACTTTTTTGAGTTATTTAAGGTAATTCTATAGGTAATAACTATAGTTGCTTGAGTTATTATAGCAGTGTTCGGAGATTTTTTGTTTTACTTTTTTGGACACAACATGAAGCTTATTTATGTTTTTTCTCAGATATTTAAATAAAACACGTATCCAATATTTTCATTTGTATAATTTATGTGATTGTCTTCTAGTATAGACTACGTACTTCATGCTAACAGAGATTTCAGATACACATGATGTACTTTCGACAATCAAGATTATATTTTGCAGCATAATTTTATCTTTAGCATTTTTGCTAAGATAAGTTATCTAATCTTATGGTGTTTATATTTATCTATGCTTTATTTTTTTTTTTTTGAAATGTTAAGTGCTATATTTGAAATAGAATCTTCTTATTTTCAATTTTCTTGCTAGAGTTTTTCAAACTCGACCATTAACTAAAGTTGTTAAATACTATAGTTACAAAATTTGTCCCTTACCAAAACAGATTACTTAATACTTAATGCATAAAAGATTACAAAAATTATCAATGATTTAAAAAAAAAATTTAGTCATATGATTAAAAAGAGAGAGAAGAAACCTAGAGAATTAGTACATACAGTTTGATTTTTTTTATTGGTTAGCTTGGTGTAGTTTGCTACATACTAGATCGTTTATGTTTGGTTAGATTTGAAACATGTAAAACTTATCTTATAACCACCATAACCACTCGAAATATTTTCCCTAACTGATGACTCCCTAATTGTTCTTATTTTCGACCCTTGGGAGACATCATTTTTTGGTGTTTAATTGAATAATTTGATAGACTTTTGAGTTAAAAATGCAATAATCCGGAATTCCTATTTTATTTCTAGTATTTTTGATTTAACAAACTTTTGCGCGTAATCTTGTGTATTTTGGTGAAAAGTTTGTAGGTTATGAATATTAGCTAGGAATGGAATCCGAGGAGAGAGTCAAAGATCGTGATATGGAGTCAAGACTTGAAGATAAATCCCGAAAGAATTTGATTTTAGAGCTGCAAATCTGGAAAACAGGCCAAAGAATGCTGATTTTGAGCCACTTAAGAGATGATTTAGCCGCTGACCTTTGAAGAGATTAGATTCCTCATCGAGTTACGGAACTTTTGCAAGTGATTTCAGTTCAATCGGAGTTATAACGAAGCGGTTAGAGCCGTTTTAGTGAAGTTGGTGCAGCAGTTACGGGATTTTGGGCTTAGAAATTGGGCTTGGACATTTAATTAGTGTTTCATTCTTAAGTCCAAGCCCTAATTCGTTTTTCCACATATAAAAGGAGCCTTTGACTTCTATTTTCACAACAATTCACTTTTTATAAGATTAAACATCAGAGAGAAGCAACAGAAGGAAGAAAGAAGAAGCTGCAAGAGCTGGAGAGGGTCTATATCTCCGTTCTCAGTCATTCCAAATCCGGAAATTTGGTTTTCTTTATCTTTAATTTTATAAGACAATATGAATTCCATTACATTTAATTTAGTTTTCTTTTTAATTAGTATGAGCTAAATACATTTTAGTGCTTGAGAATGTTTTATGGGTGAATCCCAATTTTATTGAATTTCATATGTTGAATTTGGATTTCTGTTAAATTACATTAGATTGAAACTTTTACTCTTTTCGATAATTTGAGAATATTTACTATTTTTAGAGTCATGAACTAAGAACAGGTGTTAGTATCTAGGCTATTCCACATATGTGGCGTGTGGATCATCCTGACGGAGGGTTTAGGTACGGAACCAATTATTCAATCTAAAATAGAAGCTATTGATTCTGACGAACTTAGCTAAAATAGGCTATTCCACATATGTGGCGTGTGGATCATATTTACCTTAACGGGACTAGTGACACTCTAGGATAGCCTTATAGTCCACCCTGACGGGGGTATAAGGAATTTAGAATCCCGACCATTGTAATTGACCAATTTAGCCCTTAAACAGCATAGGTTATGAAATAGGATTAGGAGGATCCTTTTCGTTCTCAAGTGCTATCTTCTCATACTTGCGTTTTACACTTATTTACTTGCGTCTTAGTATTTACTTGCATTTTCCATTTAGTCTTTCATTACGTAGAAATAATAAAAACAAACAATCAATCATTGTATCTATATTTGTTTACCTAAGTGCAACCATTCATTATTCGATAAGCATTGTAGTTAACCAAACCGTCCCTGTGAACGATCCTAGAATCAATAATTACTACTTGGGACAACCGTACACTTGCGGTTGTGGTTCGATTACTTTTGCATTTATTTTAGAACACACAAAGGACCACCACTAACCCTTTCTAAATGTATTCAACTCCGATTTGCTGAATAAAAAGAAAATTAGGAAAGAGTTTTTCAACCCAAAATTCGATTACAATACTAAGTTACTCATCCATTATCCACTTCCGTCCCTAGACCAAGATTATGGTCCATTTCACTGGTGTGAGTACGGGTTCAAATCTCATGAATCGCTAGGTCCATAGAATCCCATAATGAGGCCTGAAATGAGCCCTTCATTGTATAAAACCCTTATTTTCAATACACCGCACCATAAGATTTTTTGTTCCTTTCTTAGATGCCATAACCAAATCTTCACCACAACGCTAAAAAACTAATATCAACCTCAATATTTTTGACTTTTACCACCTTCTTTCCACCATAACAGGTATAGCAGAAGAAGAATAAGATAAAATGAAGAGAAAAACAGAATGAATGTTACACAACAAAAAGGTAATCTTGTATGACAGGTTTCTTAATATTTTATACAATACATTCATCCCATTTGTTTTTATTATTGTGGTTTAATTTAAATTTTTTTGAAAAAAAAGTGTGTCGAATTGATTTTTATTCAATGTTTGTTTAGAAATTGGGAATTGAAATTTATTTTTTTATAATATTTATATATATATATTTATTTGGATTGTGAAAAGCTAAGAAGGTATCTATTGATTTGTTATTGACATATTTTTTATTTACATCAAAATGATCAATGACCATCTAATTTCAATAAATGAGGACCATTATAATTGGCATGGTTTCAGGTAACATAGTAATATAAATATAATAATTAAAAATATGCTAGACAATCTATGATGAATAAATAAGACCTTACACTTTAAACTATTTCTATTCATTTTCCCCTTTCTTTCAAATTCATGATGTTATTTGTTTTACTTTGCTTTAATACTTGTAAATGAACAATTATGCAATTTATTTGATATGTATGACTTGTGGAAAGTTAAAAATCAATCAATAACTTAACACATTAGGACACCATTGGTTAATATGATGGTTAGTTGAGCATCTATGTACATATAATTTAATTTAACAAAATTGTTTTCCACACTAATAGTGAATTTACCTAGTAAAGTGACTTCGATAAAATTAAAATCTTGTTTTAGAATTTGAGTATTTGCAGTTGATCCCGTTTAAATCATATCTATTGCTAATAAAATAGTATACAATATGCAAGGGCAAAAAATGAATAGAGTGTTAGTGTTTATTTGTAATATAAACAGAAACAAACTTTGAGTTTCATTGACATGTTTAATCTTCATTATGTAGGTAAATGAACCATATTTGGATCTTCTCAACACAAAGAAGTGGATGGTCAAGTGGGATTCTGCTTCCCTGCAAACAACTTCTCCAAAAGTTGAAGCTGTTCATACCGAGAAATTGTTGTTGCTAGCCATTTTCTAAAACAAGTAGATTTACTCAACGTATGGAACTAAGCAGCTCCGAAATCAACTAAGCTACAAACTTTCAATTAATTTTTTTAACTAAATATTAGTTACCATTTAATTTTCAATTAATTGCTAGCGATAATCATCGATACTGCCAAATTTCAATTCAAAACTTTAAAATTTTAAGCAAACACGTGTTGGAATTCCTACCTAATTCAGTACGTAACATATGACAATCTTGAGCTTATATTTTAGCAACCCAGTATCATAACTTACATTACACAATTTTGAATATCAAATTTTATATTGTTCTACTTTTCTGATACTACACAATCTCATATGCGTATGGCCAAAAAATATATATGATTTGTAGTTGATATACACACATGTATAATCAATACTGATGTTCAATTAAATCATAAATTGAGTTACAGTAAAATATACAACAGTTCTAGACCAGTCCAACAGTTCTAGACCAGTCAAACTGCTCTCATCCTTAGCAACCGCCACCCTTACACAACAACACTAGTTTGAGAAGACCAACCAACAATTGCAATAGAATCCGAACCTGACATAAGTGGAAAACATTGTCTATCATATCAATGAACATCACCACCATATTGAAAATGCTGCAAGAAAGGACATGACGAGCATGCGAGCTGGAACCTAATCACCAAGCTCTAGGCTCACATGAGATTTTAAGTTAACAACTCATATAAATTTATAAAGGTTATATATACTTCAACAAATTAATTACTTTCATTATCATTTTTGATTGATAATCGTATAAAATAACAATTAATGGAGTAATGAGCCTCTCCTATACATAATAATCTCTCTCTCTCTCTCTCTCTCTCTATATATTATATATATATATATATATATATATATATATATATATATATATATATATATATATGACAAAGGGAGACAAGCAAATGAATTCTAATTTATCAATAGAGAATACACAAAGATGAGACATAATACCATAAAGGTTTCATCAACAAAGAATTGGTGTAGGGTATAGAAAGGGATGAAAAAGGTAAAGAGTAACAAGTGGAGAGTGAATATTTGCTGGAAACCTTTTTCTATCAAACAGTATTTTCTGGAAACCGACGGTACATCACCAAGATCAACAAATCCTCTACAGAACTTAACCTAGTTCCTTACAAGAGTACGGACCAATACCTATTTAATCCGAGCTCTCTTCAATGAGAATACTCAATATACGCATATTTCATATCCAGGATTAGACTTTGTCAAGCGGTTCTCTAATAATTTCTTTAATGGCTAATCTATGGAAATTAGACCTTGTTAAAAAGTTGTTGCGAGAATTCTTATATTTCAATAGAACTTACTTAATCGTTAGTTTTTTGTTGTAAAAACACTATGTAAAACCTTTAATTTTTGGAAAAAATAGATCAATTGGATCTATGGTTTAAATATAATTTTCTCAAACCCAGAAAATAACTCGTAAAAGAAAATATAAAGAACACAGAGATTTATCGTGGTTGAGCACAAATTGGCCTACATCTACGTTGAATCCTTCCTCAGAAGATACTTCGTGCACTATTGAACAAGGTTACAACTTTAGATCGAGTCTTACAACGATATTACAAGAATAGACACCTTCAAGAGCTTCAATCAAAAATCCTATTATTACTATCGAGAACTCCTACTCAATAATCAAGACATATGCTTGATTTAAGTATATTCTAATTGATATTCTTTATATTACAGAATATCAATGTACAAAACCCTAAGTTTTCCTTGCTGAAGAAGATGAGAGAGTGAAGAGACGAAGTCAAAGCGAGAAAGAAGAAGTCTGGCCAAAGGAGAAGAATGAGCGTATTTATATGGAAGATGTGAGTGTTTTAATTTGGACTATCCAATGTAAGATGAGATCAAGCGTCAATAATAAGCCACAAGGCTTATTTTATCCAACCGAGAAAACATAACACCTTGGTATAGTTTTGACTCCAGTCAAAACTGACTTACTCCACATCAACATCCACCTCATCATAATGACTTTACATATATATATATACCAATCTCCACCTTAAATTCAATAGTTAAAGCTCTCTATAACTCCTCTTCATCACAAGTTGTCCTCCATTGTTCAGTACACAAAGCATCTTATGGTTGCTTCAAAAATCTGCAACACATATTAAAACACAAATTAGTAACACTTAATTATAATTCATAAAAAATAGAATTCACCCAATATTTAACAAACTTAAGCAATGCTTAAATTTGCTAACTGTTACAACTTTAGTTCCCATATCAGCTGGGTTATCTTCTGTAGCAATTTTGATCTGTTTGATTTCTTCATAACCCAGCTAAGTCCTGATAAAGTGAAATTTAACATCTACATGTTTAGTTCTCTCATGATATACAAGATTTTTGTCAAATGTATTGCACTCTGACTATCACTGAATATTGTAGCAGTTGACTTAGTCAACTGTAATTCACTAGTTAACCCCTTTAACCAAATTGCTTCTTTAAAACAATCACATATAGAAACATATATAGATTTAGTAGTGGATAAAGAAACTAAAGGTTGTAATTGTGACTTCCATGTATTGCAATTTCTCCCAAGTGTAAAGCAGTAAGAAGTGGTAGACTTTCTACTATCCCTATTACCAACAAAGTCAGCATCCACATAACCAGTCAACTCAAAAGGCACATTCCACTGTCCATAACATAATCCAACATTCAAAGTACTATTAACATATGAAACCACCCACTTTAATGCAACCCAGTGTTCAAATCCTGGATTGGACATGAACTTGCTAAGTAGTGAGATAGCATAAGCCAAATATGGCCTTGTACTAATCATAGCAAACATAAGAGATCCAATTACATTGGAGTAAGGTACATTACTCATTTTAACCTTCTCAGAAGAACTCTCTGGACACTGATTTTTACTATGTATAGAATGACCAGCCAAAGGCATTTCTACCTTCTTACCATTCATATTTCTAATTTTCTCAACCAATTTCACCAAGTAAGGTTTTTGATGAACCTTTAAACTACATTTCTCTCTGTTTTTTTCTGTGATCATTCCTAAAATTTTCTTTGCAGTGCCAAGATTTTTCATATCAAACTCTGAATTTAAATCAGCTATCAGTTTTTTAATTATCTGCACTGAATCACTAATTAGTAACATATCATCCACATATAATAGCAAAAATAATACACTTCCTGACTCAACACTGTAATATAAACAACTATCATATGCACTCCTTTTAAAACCAAGACTTAACACAAAAGTATTAAATCTTACATACCATTAACGAGGAGAATGCTTTAAACAATAAAGAGATTTCTTAAGTAAGCATACAAAGTCAGGGTGTTTGGGATCTACAAATCCCTCAGGTTGTCGCATATAAATGTTGTCATCAAGTTCTCCATGCAAAAAAGTTGTTTTCACATCTAATTGTTCAAGTTCTAGGATATAACAAGCAACATATGCATGCATCATTCTTATTGTTTTAAATTTAACTACTGGTGCAAAGATATCATGAATATCAATTCCCTCCCTCTGAGTATACCTTTTTGCAACAAGTCTAGCCTAAAAACTAGGTGAATCAGATTCACTTACCCTTTTTTAAGTTTATACAACCATCTACAATCAATCACCTTACAGTGAACTGGGGGTTTTACCAAAATCCAAGTTTTATTAACATACAAAGAATTCATTTCTTCTTTCATAGAATTTATCCAACTAACCTCATTCTCAGATTGTAAAACCTCACTATAAGACTCAGGTAACTAACTTAGTAGCAGCAATGAAAGTTGTATACACAAGTTCTACATAGAAGTATCTTGTAGAGGGTATAGTTTCCCTCCTTTTTCTATCTCTAGTTAATTGGTAATTGACCAGGCTTTCTTGGAGTGACTCCTTAGGAGTCTCAACTTCAGTGGTATGATCATGATCAACTGGCTGCTCTGGATTTTGGACTCCATCAGTGTCTTCTTCAAATACTGTATCAGGTTGACTTTGGTCAACTGCATCACCTCCAGTGTCACAAATTGGCTCCACCTCAATTGTAGGACCCTTAGGAACTCTTTTAGGCTCAAATGGATCTTTATCTGAAATCACAGAATCTTTCTTGCAAGAAAAATAAGTTTCATAAAAAATTACATCTCTATTAATGATAATTTTTATCCCTCTAGCACTTTTATCTCACAATCTATAGCCCTTAATACCATGCATAGATTGATAACTCAAAAATATACATTTAATAAATTTGGGATCTAATTTACCTTCCCTATTATGAGCATATGTAGCACGACCAAAGATTCTCAATTTAGATAAGTCATATTTTTTTATTACAATGGAGATCCTGAGGATCGTGTTACAAGCACAACTTGGGGAACTACATAATTACATCATTAATCACGTCTAGATCGTAGAAAACTGGTGGGTCCTGGGGTGTTATAAAATTAAGTGAAAAATAGAGGAACCACTTAACCGCAAGTGTACGGTTGTCCCAAGTAATATATGATAAACAAGTTCGTTCTCAGGGACGGATTAGGTTCAACCCAAATATTAATCAGATAGTAGAGATAATTGCTAAACAGAAAATAAAAGATAATAATTTTTGTTTGGTTTTTGGAAATTAAAAGATGCAAATAAAATAAAGACCAAGATTAAATAAACAGAAAAGAAATAAAGTAACTGAAAGACTAACTTCAGATAATGGAGATATACTTGATCCTCGCAAAGGAATCCACCTAATCAATGTAATCTATGCTATGTTTAAGGGTAGAATTGGAATTATAATATTAGTCGGGACTCTAATATCTCCTAGCCCCCTGTCGGGTGGACCTAGAAGCTATCCTAAAGTATCATAAACACCTGTATGGTTGAATATGGCTCTTCGGATGATAAGATTTTACCTCTTTGGCTATGTAACTAGTTAAGCCTGTCGGTCAATAACGGACATTACACGGGTATTACCTAGATCTGTATTCAAACCCCCCTGTCGGATGATCACTTCGCCACTAAAGTGAATAGCCCAAATACTAAAAGCTAATTCTAGTTGTTCCTAAAAGAATTAGTAATGAAAACAAAGTAATATCCAATACCTAAAACTCAATTCAATTTAAATCTAAACAATCCCAAATTCAAAACATAGAAAACATTAATTAAGGTTCATCCCTTTTATGCGATTCTCAAGTATAAAGAAATTTAGCTCATGATGGAATTAAAAACTAACATTAAATAAAAGGAGTTCATGTTCAAATACAAAAGATAAATGAAAAACCTAAAGGGTAGAATGACTATGGTTGGAAGAACAGGATTCCTCCAGCTTCTAGCTTCTTCTCTCCTTCGTTCTCTGACTTGAAAACCTTAAGCCTCTTGTTAATTCTATGAAGTGTGTGAAAGTAGGAGGTTAAGGGGTGTATTTATAGGTGTTGGAAGACCCTAGGTCGAATTTTGCTTGGAGTGGAAGACAAGTCAAAGACTCTCAAATTCGTAGCTCTTAAAAGGTAAGATTCTGCTGATTTGATTTGGTCATATCTTTTTCAATACTTATCCGTTTGAGAAGTTCCAATATATGAAACCACTTGTCTTGGAAAGCTCTTTCTATTGGTGCAGACCACTCGTCCAGAATCCATGCCAATCTTTTATTATGATTTAATTTCTAAAACGTGGCTGGATTTCAGATTTCAAAAGGCAGATTTATCTTTTCCTCCCTTGAATAAATCTTTACCAAATCTTCTTATTTCCATATAAATCTTCTTTCCTTTCATCTTTATCTTGACTTGGTCTCTAAGTAATTACCATTTATCTTTTAAAGTTTCACATTAAATAAATCATTAAACCGCATATGCTTAAAAAGAATAAATCAATAAATCAAGAAATCGAAATAGGAAAGTGTACTCTAAAAATAGAAACTCGACTAAAAATCATTTCCTAACACTCTAAAACACACTAAGACTTTATTATCACTTTTTCTCCTTGGATTGGTCTTTCATGAAATTCAAGAACCAATTAACTTTGCATTAAAAATAGTCAAATTTACGCACAAAAGCTCAGATTCTTCAAATAGTTAATTTCCAAGGGGAGAAAGTGCAATATGATCAAATAAGCCTAAAAGTCTATCAAATAAGTCATTTATTCACCTAAAAGGATGTCTCCAAGGGGCTAATAATTAGAACAAAACGGGAGACATCAAGACCCCAAACTCAAACCTTTGTCGTCCCGACAAAGCAAAATAAAAATAAAACAAGGATCTTTTAGGTGAATGCAGAAGGTAGAATCTAGAAAATAATCCCAAAGAAAAGCTTAAAACAAATCTCATATAGTCTAATCTAGGAATTAATATACACCTACACTTATCATGCAAAATCAAATACAAAAAAATATCAAATCAAAATTAATTTCACAATGCTAGAAGGTTACGCTTAATACTTATCTCAAGATGGTGGCTATAGGGTGTTCCTCGATCCTTACTTGTGTTGAATGTTCCACTTAGAATAATCCCTATTAACTCACTGTGCATCTAGGAATCACGAGGTCTTTACGGTTTTAGCGTAGGCTGAAGGACGGTATGGTATGTATATTTGGTAAATTTGAAGTGAGCTTTTGGCTCTCTCCTCACTTACCATCAACAAACTGTCCAAGAGCTTGAGTTTACACTCGAATTACGTTCTCACTCAACCCAATTGACGCGCTTAATTAGCGTCCCCAAATTAACCCAATAAGCACTAAGGATGACTCACATAAAAATTTCCACTTTGCCGGTCCGAATATATAATCTTTTCACATCATTCGTTTTTTTCTTTTCTTATAGCTATGACTCTCTTTATGATGTTGAGATATCATGCTATTTTTCATAGTTATGCCTATTCATAACTTGAGCTCAAAGCTTCTTTTCCATTCACTATTACCCCGGCAAAGGGTTACAATACAATAAACTGTGAATCATCATCATGTAAAGCACAAAGCATCATTGATAAGCTCAAAAAATCCCAAACCAATGTAAATTCCCATATAGTGGACCCACCACCCCAAACTCAAGCTCAAGACAGGAAGTCTCAGGATCGTGATTCAAGTACGGGTCATATGGTCATGCCTAACAATCTAAAGGGAAATTGGCTAATAATGTGGCGACAAAAGAAAGGCTTAAAGGCTAAAAATTTGTCTAAGAAGGATAAAATTAATTCAGGGATAGACAGCCAAAAAGGATTCAAAAGGCTAACAAAGAACTGCCTCTATCATCTTCCTATCTACACAACTTGTCTCTAGTTCATACCTAAGTGGGTTCTCTACTCATTTAGATCTCACGTTCTACAAACCACCTATTATCCTTAAGCACAAGTTTACTTCTTTTGCATTGTTCATTCATTTTTCCTATCAATTTTCTCATGTTTGCATGCAATCAAAGTTCAGTTTACACTAACTCCTAAAATCAACTATTTTCTTTCATTAATTCATAAAAAGCATGCTTAATGGGGGCATTTAAAATTCTCTACAGTCATGCAACCCTATGGTTAATTTTATTGAAAGCATGTAAATCACAAAAAATTGGGATGAGGCAACGAACCCCACCCCAAACTCAAAAGTGAGTCGTGTCCCCACGACTCGAAAAAGACTCAATAAAGCAATAAAATTAAACTAAACTACCTAACTAGTGTCTACCATAAATTAAGAAGAAGAATTAGAACGGGGTACCTGGCCATGAATATCCATAGTGTCCTCCTCCGGAGGGGGAGTATAATTATCAATATCCATGAACAAAGTTACCTCTTCCAATGTTGACTTAATCTGTGTAATTTCCTTCCAAAGTGCTCCGATGTCTAATCGTAAAAGTTCAAACTCTTGTTGCAAATTGTGAGCCCATGGAGGAATTCCAGAATCAGTTTGAGAAGAAGAAGAACCTTGAACTTGAAATTGTAGCTTTTCTTCAGGCTTTGATGATATCCTCATCCTTGCTGTTAATTTCCCATGTTGTGGTGGTGCAGGTGCCTTCTCTTGTGTTTCTTCAGTAGGCTCATCAAGATTGATGGCCTTTTCAATTGTGGAACTAGGCAAACTCTTGTTCTTCCCTAGGATACAACACCTCCTCTTATAATCCAAAGCATCTGTTCTGTTTGTCATGGTTGAATTGACCCCAAACTCAAGTTTATACCAAGGATAGAATAAAGTTGAGAACACTTGGTATAGCTTGAGTTTCTTGCTTGGATTAGATGAAGGAAGTTGTTTTCTTGATGAATCTTGGAAGAACTCTTGAAAGCTTGATGATCTTGATTGTGTTTAATGGTGTTTTGTGATGAATTTTATGTAGAGGATGTGTTTATGGAGGATGGAGGAGAGATTTGATGATGTTAATGGGTTTGTTGTAGAGGTTTAATCAAGCTTCAAGGTGTTTTTATAGGGTTGGGAGCTGGAAAATTCGTGTGGAAGAGGCTAGGGTTTATCTCCTTAAGGTTAGAAGTTGACTGGGCTTCGAATTCTTCACAAACCGCCAGTCCACGGGGTAGTCCGCGCGCAACAGCTATTGATTTTTTTCGCTCCTGTCTTGACCCCGAGCTAGCACCCCGTGGTACGGGATTTTGCCCTGCGGTGCATGGGGTAGCCCGCACCATCTCCGTCAAAAAACCCGCGGTACACACCCCGTGGTACGGGTTTTGGGGCGCGGTATAGGGCGCGGTGCACCGCGGCTATTTTTTTCTCGCCTCTGGATAAAACCCGTGGTATAGACCCATGGTACGGGTTTTTGGGGCGCGGTACATCCCTGCGGTATAGGGAGTACACCGCGGGGTAGTCCGCGCCAGCATTGAATTCACCACAAAAATTTTCCTAGCTTCCCGAACTTGATTCCTGCACCATTAACACAATACCCTTCTCATTTCTTTAAATGTAGACACTAAAACTTGACACTCACTTAGAATTATACACTAGGAATTGAAAAACTGAAAGCAATAAACTATTATACAATGAAATGGCTTTTGTTTAACGTCGTTAAGCTCGACGGGTTACCTCTCGCATCTATTCACCTTCAAGGAGGTACATGACCTCCCCCGGATGTGGATCAACACTGCGATTGGTATCCTCGCCTACATGGTAAGGTTTTAGACGATGCCCATTTACCATGAAGGTGCGTTGCTCGTCTGGATTCTCGATATCTATTGCTCCATGAGGCGTAACTTTGGTCACCACGAACGGACCAGACCACTTTGATCTTAACTTGCCCGGATAGTTGCTGAACTTGGAGTTATATTTGAGGACCATCTGTCCCACTTTGAATTTCTTCTCACGAATCCGATTGTCATGCCATCTCTTCGTTTTTTCTTTGTAAAGCTTGGCATTCTCATAGGCATGAAATCGAAACTTGTCAAGTTCATTCAACTTCATCATACGATTCTCCGCAGCTAAGGTTGGATCCATGTTCATCTCCGCAATTGCCCATTAGGCACCCATTTCAAGCTCAAGAGGTAAGTGACAAGCCTTACCATACACAATACGATACGGAGATGCACCCACAGGCGTCTTGAACGCAGTACGATATGCCCACAACGCATCATCTAATTTCATTGACCAATCCTTTCGTGTGGAACCAACTGTCTTCTCAAGAATGGATTTGATCTCTCGATTAGAGACCTCAGCTTGACCATTGGCTTGTGGATGATACGCGGTAGATACACGATGTCTCACACCATACTTCTCTAGAACTTTCTTCAGATATTTGTTCACAAAGTGTGAACCTCCATCACTGATTATAACTCGAGGTGTACCATGTCTAGTGAAGATGTGTGACTTCAAGAATTTAATCACTACTCGCGAATCGTTAGTTGGTAGAGCTACAGCCTCTACCCATTTAGACACGTAATCAACAGCTAGTAGGATGTACAGGTTTCCGTTAGAAGAGACGAAAGGACCCATGAAATCAATACCCCATACATCGAATATCTCAACTTGCAGAACATTATTACGCGGCATCTCATCTCTCTTAGATATATTACCAGTAAACTGGCATCTGTGACATTTCTTGACATACTCATGACAATCCTTATGTAAAGTGGGCCAATAAAACCAGATTGTAGTACCTTTGCAGCTGTACGGTCTCCTTTGAAGTGCCCTCCGTATGGTAAATCATGACAACCCATAATAATGGATAGAATATCTTTATCTGGGATGCATCTCCTCACCATCTGATCACTGCATACTTTGTAGAGGATTGGATCCTCCCAAAAGAATTGTTTAGCACGGTGGGCTAGTCTCTTTTTCTCTTGTGAAGTAGCTCCTTGAGGAAAAGAACCACTCACAATAAGATTTGCAATATCCGCACACCAAGGAGTTTCTAATGAATAAACTGAAAACAAACTCTCGTCAGGAAACTCTTCTCTAACCAACTCAGGCCCTCCATTAGATTCAGAACCTTCAAGACGTGACAAATGATCAGCAACCTGATTATCACAACCCTTTCGATCCCGAATCTCTAAATCAAACTCTTGCAACAGTAATACCCATCTAATCAACCTCGGCTTCGCATCTTTCTTCTCCATAAGGTATTTAATCGCAGAATGGTCAGTAAAAACAACAACTTTCGCTCCAAGAAGATAGGAACGAAACTTGTCGAATGCATAGACAACAGCTAGTAACTCCTTCTCAGTTACGGTATAATTCACTTGAGCACTTGTAAAGACTTTACTAGCGTAGTAGATGGAATGAAATACCTTATCTTTTTGTTGACCCAGAACAGCACCCATAGCGAGATCACTAGCATCACACATAACTTCAAACGGAATCTTCCAATCAGGAGGTAATACAATAGGTGCAGAAATAAGCTTCTCTTTAATCTCGTGAAATGCCTTTATGCAAGCTTCATCAAAAAGGAATTTGGTGTCCTTTTCAAGTAAGTTGCACAACGGCTTAGAGATTTTGGAGAAGTCCTTGATAAAACGTCGGTAGAAACCAGCATGACCCAAGAAGCTTCTTACCCCTTTTACAGAAATAGGAGGAGGAAGAGTCTTGATTACCTCAATCTTCGCACGATCAACTTCCAAACCAGCACTTGAAACCTTGTGACCCAACACTATACCCTCTCGAACCATAAAGTGACATTTCTCCCAGTTCAAAACCAAGTCAGTCTCCTTGCATCTAATCAATACCTTCTCCAAGTTCCGTATACACTCCTCAAAGTTATCACCGAACACAGAAAAGTCATCCATAAATACCTCAAGGAAGTCATCAATCATGTCCCAGAAAATTGCCATCATACATCTTTGAAAAGTAGCGGGTGCATTACATAATCCAAATGGCATCCTTCGGAAGGCAAAGGTACCAAAAGGACATGTAAAGGTTGTCTTGTGTTGGTCTTTTGGATCTACATAAATCTGATTGTATCCTGAATATCCATCCAAAAAGCAATAATATTCTCTACCAGCTAGCTTGTCTAACATCTGATCAATAAACGGAAGAGGGAAGTGATCTTTTCTGGTGGCCTTGTTCAACTTTCGATAATCCATACACACTCTCCAACCAACAACGGTCCTTGAGGGAATGGCTTCATTCTGCTCGTTCAAGATGGTAGTAATACCACCCTTCTTTGGTACGCATTGAACTGGACTCACCCATTCGCTGCTAGCTATGGGATAGATGATTCCCGCATCTAGCAACTTGATAACCTCTTTCTTCACTACTTCCTTCATAGCTGGCATCAATCTTCTTTGTCCTTCAACTGAGCGTGTGTTTTCATCGTCTAGAATGATTTTGTGTTGGCACTAGGAAGGACTAACACCTTTGATGTCAGCAATAGTCCAACCAATTGCCTCTTTGTTAGCTCTCAGTATGCGCAATAGTTTGTCTTCTTGAGGACCTGTTAAAGTAGCTGAAACAATAACAGGTAGAGTGTTGTTAGTACCTAAATACGCATACCTCAGGTGTGATGGAAGCGGCTTTTCTTCTAGTTGTGGGGGAGACTCGATGGATGGTTTCTTTTTAGATACTATCTCCCCAGGCTCTCGGAATGGATCATAGGCGAGATGCCTATGTTTCATGTTTCCGGAATTCAAAGCAGCTACAGTCTCGGTCAGTTCTTCCATCAATTCCGGTAAGTCAAGTGTTAGGGCTGCTTGCAAGATATCATTAAAGTTCATACAGTCAAACGTTTCTTGCGCAGCTAAATCAAGTATACCCATGTGAAAACACTCTTCAGGCATATTTGGAAACTTCATAGCCCTAAACACGTTGAACTTTACCGTCTCGTCTTGGATTCGCATGGTTAATTCGCCATTTTCTACATCAATAACAGTACGCCCCGTGGCTAGGAATGGTCGACCCAAGATGATGGGGACATTCCTATCCGCGTCGTATTCAAGAATAACGAAATCAACTGGAAAAATTAAAGTACCTGCCTTGACGAGGACATCTTCTATGCGTCCCTCTGGATGAGCGAGGGATCTATCAGCCATTTGTAGGATCATGGAAGTTGGTCTAGCGTTTCCTATCTTCAATTTCTCGAAAATTGACTTGGGCATCAAGTTGATACTCGCGCCCAAGTCACACAAATCTTTTCCTTGCCACTCATTACCAATAGAAATAGGAATCGTGAAACTCCCAGGATCAAGTAGTTTAGGTGGCAACTTACTTTGGCATATAGCGCTGCATTCTTCTAGCAATCCTATCATCTCATTCTCACGGTATGGTCTCTTGTTGGTAATGGCTCTTTTCAGAAATTTAACGTACTTCGGAACATCGCGTATAGCATCTAAGAACGGAACGTTAATATTGAGACCACGTACCATATTCAAGAACTTCTGATATTCGGCCATGTCTCCTTTCTTCTGAACTCTTGAGGGGAAAGGTGGAGGAGGACGGGTTTCTGTAACATCTTTCGATTTTGGCTTCTCCGGAATCTTCTCCACTTCCACTAATTCGGGTTCATCTTCTTTTTCTTCCACCTCTTTTGCCGGTTTCTCTTTCACAGTTGTTTCTTTTTCTTTCATTACGGGAAAAGGAGGTGGAGCGAGCTTCTTACCACTTCGAAGTGTTACTGCATTACATTCTTCTCTCTGCTTAGGTTCTTCAGTATCACTCGGTAGTTGTCCTTGCTGACGTTGATTTAATTGCTTATTTATTTGAGCCATTTGTGTTTCCATCATCTTAAGTGTTGCCGTGGTAGACTGTTGAATGCTGATTAGTGTTGTCAAGGTTTGTTGAACATCTAGAGCACCTTCTTGAGGTTGAGCAGGTAAAGCTTTTTGGTTTATGGTTTCAGTATAAGCATCTTGAGGAGGTTTTCTCTGAGCTTGATATCTGTATGTTTGTCCACCTTGATAGTTGTTCTGAGGTCTTGGTTGAAAGTTGTTTCCTTGGGGGCGTGGTTGATATGCATAGGTTGGATTAGCAGCCCCATTTGGATTTGAATACTGGAAACCAGGATGGTTTCTATTCGGTTGATAACCTTGACCACTTGAATTGTAATTTCCTCGGTTGGATACAAACATTACGGATTCTGGATTGTTTTGACAGGTCTCCCAATCATGATCTTGTGTACCACAGTTAGAACATCCATAAACTTCTTGTGTAACATTAACATCTGCTCTTCTACCAGTAGCACCTTTTGTAATAGCTAAAGTAAGCTGTTTCAGTTGTTGTTCGAGTTTGTTTTCCATGGCGGTGACTTTTTCTTCAATTGACGCAGTACTTCCACCTCGAACAGGTGTTCTCATAGTGTTCCAACCAAGTTCATTTGTTACAGTTCTATTCAAAATAATCTTCGCATGAACTGGTTGTACCTGTAGGAATCCACCACCACAAAGCCAGTCTAGATCCTTTCTTGAAGAGCCATCAAGTCCTCGGTAAAATATCTTCATCTGTTGAACTTCTGTGAGGCCATGATCAGGGACTCTTCGTAAGAAAATCTGAAATCTCTTCCAACTTCTACCTAGAGTCTCGTCTTCCTCTTGTTTGAATGAGGTTAATTCGACTTGCGCATCTAATCTCATATTCGTTGGGTAGTATCTATCGAAGAACGCGGTTTGTAATGCATCCCATGTTGTAATTGTTCCGGGTTCTTGCAAATCATGCCACTCACTTGCTCCATCAATAACGAAGAATCTAAAATTAGCAAAATACATTTGCTCCTTAGTTACTCCTTGCGTAATATAAGAATCGCAAATTTGCATGAACTTCTGTACAGCACGGATCGGATCTTCTGCTGGGCCATTTGCAAACCACAGATCATTGTTCTGAGCAACAGGAGCAGCTGGAGGGTTGAGTTGATTTCCCCGGCAGCGGCGCCAAAAACTTGGTGGGTCCTGGGGTGTTATAAAATTAAGTGCAAAATAGAGGAACCACTTAACCGCAAGTGTACGATTGTCCCAAGTAATATATGATAAACAAGTTCGTTCTCAGGGACGGATTAGGTTCAACCCAAATATTAATCAGATAGTAGAGACAATTGCTAAACAGAAAATAAAAGATAATAATTTTTGTTTGGTTTTTGAAATTAAAAGATGCAAATAAAATAAAGACCAAGATTAAATAAACAGAAAAGAAATAAAGTAACTGAAAGACTAACTTCAGATAATGGAGATATACTTGATCCTCGCAAAGGAATCCACCTAATCAATGTAATCTATGCTATGTTTAAGGGTAGAATTGGAATTATAATATTAGTCGGGACTCTAATATCTCCTAGCCCCCTGTCGGGTGGACCTAGAAGCTATCCTAAAGTATCATAAACACCTGTATGGTCGAATATGGCTCTTCAGATGATAAGATTTTACCTCTTTGGCTATGTAACTAGTTAAGCCTGTCGGTCAATAACGGACATTACACGGGTATTACCTAGATCTGTATTCAAACCCCCCTGTCGGATGATCACTTCGCCACTAAAGTGAATAGCCCAAATACTAAAAGCTAATTCTAGTTGTTCCTAAAAGAATTAGTAATGAAAACAAAGTAATATCCAATACCTAAAACTCAATTCAATTTAAATCTAAACAATCCCAAATTCAAAACATAGAAAACATTAATTAAGGTTCATCCCTTTTATGCGATTCTCAAGTATAAAGAAATTTAGCTCATGATGGAAACCTAAAGGGTAGAATGACTATGGTTGGAAGAACAGGATTCCTCCAGCTTCTAGCTTCTTCTCTCCTTCGTGCTCTGACTTGAAAACCTTAAGCCTCTTGTTAATTCTCTGCAGTGTGTGAAAGTAGGAGGTTAAGGGGTGTATTTATAGGTGTTGGAAGACCCTATGTCGAATTTTGCTTGGAGTGGAAGACAAGTCAAAGACTCTCAAATTCGTAGCTCTTAAAAGGTAAGATTCTGCTGATTTGATTTTGTCATATCTTTTTCAATACTTATCCGTTTGATAAGTTCCAATATATGAAACCACTTGTCTTGGAAAGCTCTTTCTATTGGTGCAGACCACTTGTCCAGAATCCATGCCAATCTTTTATTATGATTTAATTCCTAAAACGTGGCTGGATTTTAGATTTCAAAAGGCAGATTTATCTTTTCCTCCCTTGAATAAATCTTTACCAAATCTTCTTATTTCCATATAAATCTTCTTTCCTTTCATCTTTATCTTGACTTGGTCTCTAAGTAATTACCATTTATCTTTTAAAGCTTCACATTAAATAAATCATTAAACCGCATATGCTTAAAAAGAATAAATCAAGAAATCAAGAAATCGAAATAGGAAAGTGTACTCTAAAAATAGAAACTCGACTAAAAATCATTTCCTAACACTCTAAAACACACTAAGACTTTATTCTCACTTTTTCTCCTTGGATTGGTCTTTCATGAAATTCAAGAACCAATTAACTTTGCATTAAAAATAGTCAAATTTACGCACAAAAGCTCAGATTCTTTAAATAGTTAATTTCCAAGGGGAGAAAGTGCAATATGATCAAATAAGCCTAAAAGTCTATCAAATAAGTCATTTATTAACCTAAAAGGATGTCTCCAAGGGGCTAATAATTAGAACAAAACGGGAGACATCAATTACAAAAGGAACCTTATATCCCATGCGATCCTTTGTGAGCAGGCTTCAAATTTCATTTGGAGGATCGCCAAGAAGCACATAGTCTTCACTACCCTTTCGCCCTACATTGGCCAACCAATCCGCGCAAGAGTTCACGTCTGAAAGAAATAAAATAAATTAAATATTATTTTATTCCATGTCACCCATGATGGGGTAACATGAACGTACTCTGGGAAGTTAGTCAGGAAGTTACAATGGTAACTTGCCCACTAAGAGAGATGGATATAGTGGAGATAGTGGAGTGATGGTTTATTATCAGTTAATAAACCAACGCTCCTATCCCTCTATAAATAGGAGTCTGCTTCTCCTCTCCAGACACAACAAACACTACAGCAAAAATCAATCTCTTTTCTTATACACTTAACAAGAAATTCTCAGTTTCTTAGGTGGTGAAAACAAAGGGCTTAATTCTAGTAATTAAGTTCACGATCAGAAAGCAAGAATTCAGAAATCAATCCGCTGCGTAAGAAGGTTTGTCAAAAACCTTTACTATTTAGTTTAATAGGTAACAATTGGTATTAGAGCATGCTACCTGGATTTTTTTCTTCGTCTTGTTTAATCTGTTTCATGCGATTCATTAAATTTAAAAAAAAAAAAAAGTTGAAAGTTTTTTTTCTTGTCGAATGCATAAAAGAAAAGAAAAGAAAAGAGATTGTTTTTTTTAGTGCTTCTTTCGAACATATAAGTGGAGGAGAAGAGTTTTATTTGGTTCAGTAACTATAATATGTATAATTTAATTAAGGCCTATGAACAACACTACTAGAGACTAATAACTTAACCACTTCTTCTATAAAATTAGTTGCTACTTAAAAGAATATATGTTTCATTTATAACAAATTTCATAAATGTATTATTTTAATTCAAAAAGGTTGTGAATTATTTTTGTTCTTAATTTTTCTATAGAGGAAAATGGTGATTACACGATCCCGGGGTTTACGTGCATTCAGACGAGACCTATTGATGAACTACATGACTGATTACAAGAACATAAAGAATACTAATAAACCAAAATTGGTTTACACCGCCAAAAAACACGAGTCAGATGGACAAAGGGAAGATTTGAAAAACAAAATAATGACACTTTGAAATTATAAGATGAAATCATCACATTCATTAATACAACACGTGAAGATTTTAAATGATATGATACAAGGTGTCATAAAATATGCCTATCACATGAATGAGAATGACAAGGTTGAAGCCCTTCTCAGGACTTTGCCAATAGACTTGAGAAAATATCTCCTTGATCTATGGAGGAACGTGAATCCCGAAAATTATGTAGATAGGAGATCAAAAACATATGGTTGGGTCGTATATGCCTTCACTGAATCTCATATGTGGAATCATTTTAAAAGGCATACAAGTTTTTTCAAATGTCATTGTGAGATGAATTCGCCTACTAAGTATGATCCGATAAGTCTCTATGTAAAAGAGGGTTTTGAAAAATCGATTCCTTTGAAAACGAGATACGAGTGGTTGTCATGTATAAGTTAGAGTTTCTTTGCTAGGTAATTTATTTGGTAGTTCGTTTCAAATGTTAGTCTTTGATTTTATTTGGTTATTTGCTTACTAAACATGTTTTTTCATTTATGTATGAATTCAACTAGATTATTTGCTTTTATGTTATTAGTTGTTTAATTTTCATACATTTTGCTCTATTTATGTTAGAGTAAGTGGGAGTTCTTGGCGAACTTAATTTTGCAGTTAATGAAATTCATTGAATGGTTAAGACAAACAAAATATAGTGGTTCATGATTGGGAACATAGTGAACTTTCTTTATCACTTATTTTGTTATCTTTCTTATTCATTTTGTTTGCATTAATAGCATAGAGTTGTTAAATAAATGTATGATATTAATGGAAATCTCTTACTTTATAGAGAAAATGGCATCGAAAACCATCATTGCTGATCTCAACAAAGGAGAAAAGATGAATGGTGAGAACTATAACCTTTGGAAGCTCAAGATACACTATGTTCTAGAAGAGCAAGATGTTCTTGAGGCTGTTAACAATGGCATGGCTCAGCCTGAGGAAGGCAACACAGCTCAAAACAGAAGGGACATGGAGGCTTATGAGAAGTTGAAAAAGAAAGATTCCACTACAAGAGGCATCTTCATAGGCTCCATGAATGACGATCTTGTCTATGAATGTCAACGATACCTCACTGCTCACGAAATGTGGAATGCTCTTAAGGAGAAGTATGGGGGTACGACTGTGACTAAGTTGCGTCAATTGACCATTAAGTTTGAAACTTGCAAGAAGAAGCCTAATCAAACCATGCAACAACATCTCCGAGAGATGTCTAACATGATTAGGGAACTTAAGAATGCAGGTCATAACCTTACTGATGAACAACAGGTTCAAGCTGTGATCCGATCTCTTCCAAATAACTGGGAGCATTTGAAGATAAACTTGACTCACAGTGACAGCATAAAAACTTTTGATGATGCTGCTCGTCATGTGACATTGGAAGATGAACGTCTAGATGCAATTAAGCCTCAGGGTCAGGCTTATGTTGCTGAGTCAAGTTCCCACAAAGTTTCTGGCAATAAGCGCAAGAACAATGGGAAGAAGAACGGAAATGAGCATGTTTCCAAGAAGAACAAGAAGGGTGGTAACAATAATGGGAAACATTTAGTAAGAAGAAAGACAAGAGTAAGATGAAATGCTTTAACTGTGAGAAAATGGGTCACTTCGCTCGCGAGTGCAGCGAGCCCAGAAAGGTAGCAATGTCATTTACTTCTTGTAATTTTACTTATGTTACTAGTATTGTATTGCTTGTTGATTCTAATCCTTTGTGGACTGTGGACTCAGGAGCGACAGACCATGTAGCCAAAGACCGAGAGGCATATGTAGAGTACCGTCGGATTCCAGAGGGATCAAGGTGGATATATGTAGGAGACAACAATAAGGTTGAAGTCAAAGGAGTTGGCACTTGCAAGTTG
This sequence comes from Nemophila menziesii, assembly GCA_029959085.1. NCBI lineage: Eukaryota > Viridiplantae > Streptophyta > Magnoliopsida > Boraginales > Hydrophyllaceae > Nemophila > Nemophila menziesii. The sequence goes on along the minus strand of JARWIR010000011.1, from coordinate 35,628,895 downwards.
AACTTGCGAGGTGGTCAAACCTTGTATCTGCATGATGTACTTTACGCACCTGATATTTGACAGAACTTAGTCTCGGTCACTGTTCTTCTAGGATTAGGTTTTAATTTGCATTTTCATAACAATCAAGTAGATATCTATTATAATGCTAGGTATTATGGTTCTGGTTTTATTTCGCATGGTTTAATTGTACTAGATGATGATAACTCGTTTAATAGTTATTGTTTAAGTAGTTGCTTTTCCACTAATACTTCTTCTTCTAGTAATTCTAATGTAGAAGAAAATGTATGGCATGCTAGATTAGGTCATATTGGTCAACCCCGTATGAATTTGTTGGCTAAGGCGAACCTTTTGGGTTCGTTGACGAAAGTCAACTTGCCAACTTGTGAAAATTGTCTAGCAAGTAAAGCAAAACGGAAACCATTTGGAAAGGCTAAACGAGTCGAGTACCCATTACAAGTAATTCATTCAGACATCTGTGGTCCAATGAGTGTTCAAACTAGACGTGGGGAACGTTATTTCATCACCTTTATAGATGATTTCACTAGGTTTGGTTATGTCTACCTGATTTCTCACAAATCTGAAGTATTGAAATGTTTTATGACATTTATCAATGAAGTGGAAAATCAGTTAGAGTGAAAAACCTAAGAACCGATCGAGGACGTGAATATCTATCTGATCAGTTTAAAGAATTGTGTGATGAAAAAGGGATAGTAAGGCAACTTACAATTCCTAGAACACCACAACAGAATGGTGTGGCTGAAAGGAGGAATAGAACACTCCTAGAAATGGTTAGGTATATGATGGCACAAGCAAATCTTCCAATATCTTATTGAGGAGATGCCTTGTTAACCGCCTGTTATATACTTTACCGAGTACCCACAAAGACTTTTCCATCAACTCCTTATGAACTATGGACAGGTAGGAAACCTAATCTGTCATACTTGCGACCTTGGGGGTCGGCAGGCTATGTTCATGATCTATCTCATAAGTATGGGAAGTTAGGTCCAAGAGGTAAGAAGTGTATCTTTATTAGATACCCAGATCACTCTAAAGGATATGTGTTTATTGGTGAACATAATGATGGGGGTCTTACTGAAATTGAGTCACGAGATGTTACATTCTTAGAGAATGATTATCCTAGCAGAGGTGAGGTTGACAGAAATTCCATTTTATGTGAATTAAATGAGATTCAAGAAGATGATATGCAAACAAATGTGACGCTTGATGAGGTAACACATACTCAAGAAATAGAGACGGACACTCCTCTAAATCTTGAGACGGAAGAAACCATTGCATCATCTAGTAGTCCTATTTCTCAAGATTCTCAACTTAAGAGAAGTGCTAGAGGTTTAGTTCCGCGTCGCCGATTTGAAATCGAAGGAGAAGTCTTTATGATAACTCCACAAGACAAAGAAGAACCTTGAACAGTTAATGAAGCACTCTCATGTCCCGCTAAGAATGAATGGAGGAAAGCAATGGAAGAAGAAATGGAGTCGAGGAAGAAAAACCAGGTATGGGAACTGGTTGATCTCCCGAAAGGACGTAAGGCAATTGGGAATAAATGGGTTCTCAAAATAAAGAGGAAACCTGACAATTCCATTGACAGGTATAAAGCTCGCTTGGTAGCGAAAGGCTATACTCAACGGGAAGGAATAGATTTTGAGGAAACTTTTTCTCCTGTTGTTAGATTTACCTCAATACGTCTTATTTTAGCTATAGTGGCGCATCTCGATCTGGAGTTACACCAAATGGATGTTAAAACTGCATTTCTAAATGGAGATTTAGATGAGGTAATTTTCATGGAAATACCCTCGGGTTTCATTTTAAAAGATCAAGAGAATAAAGTATGTAGATTGTTGAAATCAATCTATGGTCTTAAGCAAGGCTCAAGACAGTGGAATTTGAGATTTCATGAAGTTATCTCGTCAAATGGATTTGAGATGATAAGTGAAGACCACTGTGTTTATATTAAACGTCCAAGAAGAATTTCATGATTTTATCTCTATATGTGGATGACATCCTATTAGCTGGGAATGAGAAAGAGTTTATTCAAGCTAACAAGGAGTGGCTAGCTTCTCAATTCGATATGAAAGATATGGGAGAAGCAAATTATATTCTTGGTGTTAAGATTTATAGAGATAGTTCTAGAAGACTACTATCTTTATCTCAAGAACCTTACATCATGAATGTACTTGGGCGCTTTGGTATGACTACGTGCAATGCCATTGACACTCCTGTAGCAAAGGGAATAAACTTAACTCTCGACATGTGTCCTAGTACTACAGAAGAAAAACAGAAAATGTCAACAGTACCATATTCTAGTGCCATTGGCAGTCTTATGTATGTTATGATGTGTACGAGACCAGACATTTGTTATGCAGTAGGTTTAGTTAGTCGTTTTCAATCGAACCCGGGACAAGAACATTGGAAAGCTGTAAAAAGGATATTGAGATACCTAAAAGGCACCAAAGATCATGCCTTATGCTTCCGAGGAGATAGATTACGCCTAGAGGGATATACAAACGCTGATTGGGCTGGTGATATAGATGGGCGTAAATCCACTTCAGGTTATGTTTTCTTGCTAAATAATTGCGCAATCTCGTGGAGTAGCAAGAAACAAACCTGTGTAGCTTTGTCAACGATGGAAGCTGAGTTTGTAGCTTGCTCAGTTGCGGTTCAGGAGGATATTTGGTTAAAAAGGTTCTTTGAACATTTAGGATTCTCTGGTGATAGTGGGAGTCCAATAACAATATACTGTGATAGTCAAGCTGCAATGGCTTATGTGAAAGATCCAAAATATCACAGCAAGACCAAACACATTGATATAAAGTATAACTTCGTTAGAGATATAATTGCACAAAAGGATGTTACTTTGCAATATATACCCACACGCAATATGCTTGCTGATCCATTCACAAAAGCTATCCCAAGGGATGTATTCATGGATCATGTTAGATCTATAGGATTAAGCAAGATATAATGTATGAATTATTGCTAGTTTATGTGCATTCATGTATATATTTCCATTAATATGTTTATTTAACTGTTTATTTTAATGATATCATGTTTGATATGTATTATATATATTGCGTGTGATTTTGTAAGTATGTATGTCCTATAGACAGAGATTGACCCTGTCACACGGGCAATCGCCTTTGGCATAAGAAGTGCGCAAAGATGAGACTAACTCATTGTAGTGACGAACCCTTAAGATAACTTGAGTTAAGATAGTCGCCTTAACTAAGTGTTAAGATGAGATCATAAACATGGATAAACCATGTTAAGCTTATATTATGATCGAAGTAGAATCCCACTATCTACTTAGTCTATAATAGCCAGATATTAGTTACTTGATTGATTTCATAGAAGGGTTGATCGATCGAAGAATTCATCTTAGGCAACGAGGCTTGTCTAATTATATATATGTATGGTATTTCTGAAATTGTGACATACAATTTGAGATATATGAATAATACCATAACACGTGTGTCATACCACGTGTGCTTTTGACCAAAAGGAAGTGAAGAATTGATCCCTGTTTCTTCACTGTGTGATACCTTTGATTTGTGCCCTTATTACTTTTGACTATATCTTGATATTTTGATTAGGTTTATGCTACTTTGAACACATTACCAATGATCACGAGTGATTCGGTCTAATGGGGTATGTTTGGGAAAGCAACCTAATCAATATAAAGGGAAGACTAGAATTGTGTATCAAATGTGTGCTTGCAGGTTAACCGATCATGTAAGTCAATACGGACTATAACATGATAGTGAGACACATAAACGAAATGACAGTGAACTCTTTTTCACATAGAAGTTGTGATATAAATTTGAAGGGGTCAGAGTTACTGTAATATGATACAACATATTGTTAGTCTGGGGTACTACAAAATACGTAAGGAATGAGATTTCATTTGAGCAACTATGTACCCTAACAGGTTAATAGTAACATATGCTCGTATGCTTGTCGGTCGCACGACCTATTTGTCAAGTATGATGAATTATTGTAGTAGTGTGTGTATATGAGAGAATTTTGAGAAATTTTGATGTATGGGATATTGTGATACATGTAACTAATAGTACGATGGTAACCCCATCATGTGCGAGTGGGAGAATGAAAGAAATAAAATAAATTAAATATTATTTTATTCCATGTCACCCATGATGGGGTAACATGAACGTACTCTGGGAAGTTAGTCAGGAAGTTACAATGGTAACTTGCCCACTAAGAGAGATGGATATAGTGGAGATAGTGGAGATAGTGGAGTGATGGTTTATTATCAGTTAATAAACCAACGCTCCTATCCCTCTATAAATAGGAGTCTGCTTCTCCTCTCCAGACACAGCAAACACTACAGCAAAAATCAATCTCTTTTCTTATACACTTAACAATAAATTATCAGACTCTTAGGTGGTGAAAACAAAGGGCTTAATTCTAGTAATTAAGTTCACGATCAGAAATCAAGAATTCAGAAAGCAAGAATTCAGAAATCAATTCGTTGCGTAAGAAGGTTTGTCTAAAACCTTTACTATTTAATTTAATAGGTAACATCCTCCCTAAAAATGCTTCTCAAATAAAACCCCTTATTCATGGTAAGTATTGAACGAATTAGCTTAATCCACTGTGCACCCGGCCCTCTACCACTCTCCGCATTCCGAACTAAGCCAATGACTCTCAGGAGCATCAGTATGTTCTTCATAGCCCCCTTTGGTACCTGTTCCGCACCACCAATGTTATCCTTCTCCCCGATTGTAGCCGGTGAGAGATCATCTCTATCCGTGTAGTCTAATGCCCTCTTCGATGTCCGTTGTGTTGCATTGTCTATATCACCGACAATCACAAGAGCCCGCGAATTATCCGTTTTCTGCTCGTTTTCACCAAATATTTTCAAACACTTAGCCGATAATCGTTTTACTGAGTTAGATTTTTTCCTTCCCGGCATTGATCTTGATACTGGGTGTTAATGGCAGCGACGAAGAAGAGCGTGGAATTGTTGTTCCTCGTCGAATCTTGTTTGCTGTTAATGAATCTGGTGGCTGTGGTGGTTGCGGTGGCAATATCCGCCCCCTCCCCTCCATCAGATGACCGTTACCTTACCCAAGAAGGAAACTATTTTGAAAAGGAAAGAAAGTCCAGCTAATTAGGAAACAAAAGTAAAATAGGGCTGAAGATATGACTTTTGTCTATTAGAGAGCTAGAGAGAGAAAAAAATATGACTATAGTCAGGTTTTTTTGTTATTCTATAATTTCATTGGACATCTCATATTAAGGGACCTATTAGGACTTCACCTATTAGTAAAAGCAGCCGCACAAGAATCGAATCCAGAACGTGAAATTGAAGCATGAAGCTTCAGCTAACTCTAATTTTTCTGCATTTTTTCTGCATTTGGTACTTTACAAACATAGTATTTAACATGTACAATAAAAAAGCTTTAAACATATTTTCATATCTATGGTTTCTTGTTTCAGTTTTTAGTTGACTCTTTTTGGATAATAGTTTTGTGGTCATTGAAGCTTGAACCTTGTCCAAAGATTAATAAATCCTTTATTATTGCTTTACTCACTGTTTCACACAATTGGCCATATCTCATCTTGTGTTTCATTTTCAAAAGTTTGATGTTTCTTTCACATACGTGATTAAATCTGCAGAGCTTGTATTCTCAGTCGTGTTCTCTTCTTTTTTGGGTGATGTATATCCTTTAAAAGTTTGGCTCTCGATTTTGCCTATTGTATTTGGTTGCTCTCTCTTGCTGCCGTTACAGAAGTTTCTTTCAATCTCGGAGGTTTATCCGGTGCTATGATTAGTAACGTTGGATTTGTGTTACGAAATATTTATTGAAAGAAGAGTTTACAAATCTTTAAGGAAGTAAATGGGTTAAATATGTATGGTTGGATCACTACTCTCTCATTATTATATTTAGAACCTGTAGCGATTTTTGTTGAAGGATCTCAATAGGTTGCAGGGTATCATAAAGCTATTCAAACTATAGGGACACCATCGACTTTTTACCTTTGGGTATTAATCTCTGGAGTGTTTTATCATCTTTATAATCAGTTTTCTTATCAAGCACTTGATGATATTAGCCCATTGACATTTTCTGTTGGGAATACAATGAAAAGAGTAGTGGTAATTGTTGCGACTGTTATTGTGTTCAGAAATCCAGTTAGGCCATTGAATGCTCTTGGATCTGCTATAGCTATATTTGGAACGTTCTTGTATACTCAGGCTACAAGTAAAAAGACTAAGAAAGTGGAAGGCGAAAAGAAGGATTAAATTTATGTTTTATTGTTGTTTGATTTGTTTTGTTCAGTATTATACAACTTGTTGTTTTTTTGAGGAATGATTTTGTCAATGCAAGAGTACCTTTGTTTCGTTTATGCTGCTTTTTGTTCAACTGCAATTTACCGGTTTATTTACTTGATTTGTACGAAATTGGAATTGTTGTTTTTGTAATAGCAGATTTGGATGCTTGATCATAAGTTTCTAATAAAAAAATAAAATAAAAAATAGTGGTCTTTACAAAACTTGAGATATTATGTATACATAGTTTTGTGTTGATTGGAGGAGTAATAAAAGAATACAGGTGGAGTTGTGATTTCAAATGAAGTATTTGTATTGCTACGTTATACAAGTATCTCACTTATTGTGCATTTAGGAGCACATACACCTTTTGTTATTCTAGTACAAGTATGAATAAGTTTATGTGTCACAACAGAAAATAATAAGGGCAACTGGTTGGTTTTGAATATTTTCCATATCAAATTTGCTGTAATTTGCAGAAATTTTTTCACGTGAGTATGCACCAAAATCTGGGTTTACTTTTTTTTATTCATACATCGAGGTCGTCTAGAAAATACTCCACTAACCCCTCCTATAATCATTTTTGTCTAGGGTGAGCATGATTTGATTCGTCTCGATTTTTGGCCAAAGCTAGAACCTGAATATTTTGGTTTTTTATAATTTAATAACCAAACTGGGAGATTCGCATTTGATACTTCAAGTTGAGTCACAGTCAGGTAAAGTTAGAGAGCACCAAGCTGTGATGGTGGAGAAGCTGTAGAAGAGGATTTTTTTCAAGCGAGACAAACAAGCAGACCAAGACCATGAAAACATTAGTGAATTTACCACAATGTAAATATTGTGGTAAATCTCATTCATTCATGGGTATAATTATTACACATGAGTCTCCAAATAGTCATATATATGATACTTGGAAGTATTTTATCGTATTATTCTAATGTAATAATAATAATCATAATTATAATAATGTTGTAGCAAATAGTAAATTTAAGGGCCCATAAGTTATCACATTTGTTGGCGTAGAGTGAGCCAATTACAGTTTAGGGTTTTTAAAAATTTGTAAACGTACACGACCTTTTGGGTGTGCAACCATTGTAGATGGTTTTAGATTATATCTTACCCTTTAATTTTTTTTTTAAATTTATGTTGTGGAATATAATGTTAAAATGAAATATTTGATGTATCATGAAAGGTAAAATATTTGAATGTAACTCATGTGACTTTGTGGTTAGTAGTAAATGGGCCTCAAAGTCAACATTGATAGGGAATTATAGAGCAACATTGTAGGTGGATGGTTGATGTCTCCCTAATTGTTCTTATTTTAGACCCTTAGGAGACATCATTTTTGGTGTTTATTTAATTAATTCGATAGACTTTTGAATGAAATATGCAATAATTCGGATTTCCCTTTTTATTTCTAGCATTTTTGAATTATTAAACTTTTGCGCGTAATATTGGTATTTTTAGTGTAAAGTTTACAGGTTTTTAGATGTTAGCTAGGAAAGGAATCCGAAGATAAAGTCAAAGATCAAAAGATAGAGTCAAGACTTGAAGAGAAATCCCGAAGATATTATTTTTAGAGCTGAAAATCCATTTTCCAGGCCCTTGATTGCTGTTTTCGAGGGACTTAAGAGCTGATTGAGCCGCTGACCTTTGAAGAGAAAACATTCCTTATCGAAGTACGGAACTTTAGCAACTGGAATGAGGTCAATCGGAGTTGTAACGCATCGGGAAAAGCAGTTTTAGTGGAGGCCTGTCACCAGTTACGGGATTTTGGGCTTAAAGAGTGGGCTTGGACATTTAATTAGGCTTTTAATTTCTGGTCCAAGCCCTAATCCGTTTTTCTTATTATAAAAGGAGGTCTGGACTTCTATTTTACACACAATTCACTTTCCACAAGATTAAAAACACCAGAGAAGCTACAGCAGGAAGAAAGGAGAAGCTACAAGAGCTGGAGTGGGTCTATAGCTCCGTTCGTAGTCATTCTTATTCCGAAAATTAGGTTTTTCTTTTATTTTAATTTTGTAACGAATATGAATTCCATTTCTTTTTATTTTGTTTTTAATTTTAATATGAGCTAAATTTCCATTAGTGCTTGAGAACAAAACAATGGGTGAATCTTGATTTTATTATTATAACGAATGTTGAATTTGGGTTTTTATTGAATTAAATTAAATTAGGGCTTTTACTCTTTTCGACAATTTGTGAATGTTTACTGATTTTAGAGTCGCGAACTAAAATTAGGTATTAGTATCTAAGCTATTCCATATATGTGGCGTATGGATCATCCTGACGGGGGGTTTAGGTACAGAAATAATTGTTCAATCTAGGATAAAAACTATTGATTCTGACGAACTTAGTTAATCCTAGGGCCAATGTGGTAATAAATCTTAATCATCCAACGGTGGATCATATTTACCCTGACGGGACTAGTGACACTTTAGGATCGCCTTATAGTCCACCCTGACGGGGGTATAAGGATATTAGAATCCCGACCATTGTAATTGACTGATTTAACCCTTAAACAACATAAGTTAGAAAGTAAAATTAGGAAGATCCTTGCGTTCTCAAGTACTACATCTCATATTGCGTTTTCATACATTTTACTTGCGTCTTAGCTTTTACTTGCATTTATAATTTGTCTTTCATTTAGTAGAATTAATAAACAAAACCAAAACAAACAATTTATTGTCTTTTATTTTCATAAGTGCATCAATCACTATTTGCATAAACATTGTGATCAACCATCCGTCCTTGGAACGAATCTGATTATCAGAATTACTACTTGGGACAACCGTACACTTGCGGTTGTGGTTCGATTATTATTTGCATTTATTTTTAGAACACACAAAGGACCACCAAGTTTTTGGCGCCGCTGCCGGGGACGGTAGCGTGTGACCACGGTGTTTATCCTTTAGTGATAAGTGCATTTATTTTATTTTATCAGTTTTACGCTTTTTGTTTGTTAGCTTTTTCAGGTTTTTAGGTTTGGTGTATGCGAAGAAGGCTATTCAAGGATCTAGAGCCAACACCTCCGATCCTTAGTAATCCAGAATCGTTGATCAGACTTGCGAACAGAAGAAGAAGAGAACGAGAAACTTTAGAAATAGAAGAATTAAGTAACAGAATGGAGAATATCATTATTCAAGGTCAACAGAATGGACAAGGCCAGTTAGATGCAAATGGCCAACCTTTAGCTCCAGGCGTTATTCCTCAAGTTCAACCACTAAATCCTAACCCTCCAGTCCAGATAGTGATGAATCATGATCCGTGGTTCACTAATGGCCCTCCAGAAGTTCCATTCCGCGCTCCAGCTATAGGAGTAGGTGCTCCAGATATTAATGTTCCGAGATTCCGTCCAGATCCGGGTATGCTAGCTCAGTTCCAAAACTTTGGAAATTTTCGCGGAAGACCATCGGAAGATCCTCTTAGAGCGGTACAAAAATTTAAGCAGATATGTGATTCTTATATCACACAAGGGGTTTCAAGAGAACAGATGTATTTTGCTGCTTTCAAATTCTTTGTCATTGATGGAGCAAGTGAATGGCACGATACGCAAGATCCTACGAGGATTACTAATTGGGACCAATTAGAAATCGCTTTCTTTGACAGGTATTACCCAAGTAACATGAGGTTAGATGCTGAACTAGAATTGACACAATTCCGTCAAGAGTATGAGGAAACCGTGGGTAGGAGTTGGACAAGATTTCAGATGTGTTTGCGTAAAGTTCCTAATCATGGCTTTTCAGAACAACAACAGTTAAAGATCTTTTATAGAGGCCTTGATGGAATTTCGAGAGAGAAGTTGGATACGCTATGTGGAGCAGGTTTTCTTCAAGTTCAACCCGCTCATGCCAAGATCATTTTAGAGAGAACAGTCAAGAATGAAGTTGGGTGGAGCTCAGTAAGAACACCAGTCAAGGGAGTAAATAATGTTGACATAGAAGAGAAATTTGCTACGTTTGAGAATAAGATCCAGAATACCATAGAGCAACAATTGAAGCAGCTTACTCTAGCTGTGACAGAAGGATTTTCGGGTAAGAAGGTAGCTGTGCATGCTGCACAAGAAGTTTATATGTGTTCAATTTGTAAGGTAGATGATCATGATGAGGAAAGTTGTCCGAATAATCAAGAATCAGTGAATTTTATGTCCAACAGAGGTAATTTTAATTCGAGTGGTAATGGATATCAACCTAACAGAAACCATCCTGGGTTTCAATATTCGAATCCTAATGGGGCAGCCAATCCTACATATGCGTATCAGCCGCGTCCCCAAGGTAATAACTATAATCCTAGACCACAAAACAATTATCAAGGAGGACAGAATCAGAATACTTATGTACCAAGACAAGCTCCTCAGAATACTTACGATGAAACGCTAAACCAGAAAGCTTTACCTGCACATCCACAAGAAGGGGTACTCACCCTTCAGAAAACTGTTGAAAATTTGATTGCTCTACAAGCACAAGCGATGGAACGTCAGAACGCAGCAATAGAACGTCAGAACGCTGCAATAGAAAGACAAAATGCAGCTGAAGCAAATATGAAGATGTTCCAGAATCAGCTGAGTCAAATCAGTAAACAGCTCAATCAACGTCCACAAGGACAACTTCCAAGCGATACGGAAAATCCAACACAACGTGAAGATTGCAAGGCTGTTACACTAAGAAGTGGTAAGAACCTTCCTCCACCTCCTTTTCCCGTTATGAAAGAGAAAGAAGTTCCAAGAAAAGAAAAGGAAGTGGGTGAGAAAGAGAAAGAGAATGAGAAAGATAGTGAGGTTGAAGAGATAGAAAGACCAAGAGAAATTCCGAAAAAGAGAGATGAAATTGTAAGCAATCGCCCTCCACCACCGTTTCCATCGCGAGTTCAGAAAAAGGGTGATATGGGTGATTTTCAGAAATTCTTCAATAGAGTAAGGGGTTTGAGTATTAATATTCCGTTACTTGAGGCAATTCGAGATATTCCTAAGTATACGAAGTTTTTGAAGAGGGCCCTCACTAATAAAAGGCCCTACTGTGATAATGAGATGATTGGCCTTCCTGAAGAGTGTAGTGCGATTTGTCAGAGTAAGTTACCTCCGAAGTTAGTTGATCCGGGGAGTTTCACGATTCCCATATCAATTGGAGAAGAATGGAAGGGAAAGGCGCTATGCGATTTGGGGGCAAGCATAAACTTGATGCCCAAGTCAGTCTTTGATAAGCTTAAAATTGGAAATGCAAGACCCACCTCTATGGTCTTGCAAATGGCGGACATGTCTCTTGCTCATCCTGAAGGCCGTATTGAGGATGTCCTTGTTAAGGCAGGTACACTTATATTTCCTGTTGATTTCGTAATTCTTGAATACAATGCAGATAGAAATGTCCCCATTATTTTGGGTAGACCCTTCCTAGCTACAGGGAGGACATTGATCGATGTAGAGAATGGCGAATTAACGATGAGGATACAAGATGAGGAAGTGAAATTCAATGTATTTCGAGCCATGAAATTCCCAGATTCTCAGGAAGATTGCTTCAGAATGGATGTAGTAGAGCAAGCATCGCAAGAGGTATTTAATTGTTTAAATTTTGATGATATCTTGCAGGCTGCTTTGACATTAGATTCACCTGAGATGATGGAGGAGCTTACAGAAACAGTGGCAGCTCTCAATTCTGAAAATCCAAAGTATAGGCGTCTTGCCTATGAACCTGTGAGAGAACCAGGGGAGATTATTCCTAAAAAGAAACCTTCAATTGAATCTCCTCCGGAATTGGAAGAAAAACCATTGCCAGCACACTTGAGGTATGCTTATTTGGGTACTAATGAAACTCTACCTGTTATTGTTTCAGCTAATTTAACAGGTCCTCAAGAAGACAAACTGTTGCGTGTGTTAAGAGCCAACAAAGAAGCAATAGGTTGGACAATTGCTGATATCAAAGGCATTAGTCCATCCTATTGTCAACACAAAATCATACTAGAAGATGTTAATGCACGATCAGTTGAAGGTCAGAGAAGATTAATGCCAGCCATGAAGGATGTGGTGAAGAAGGAGGTGATTAAGCTTTTAGATGCGGGGATTATTTATCCCATTTCGAGTAGTGAATGGGTGAGTCCGGTTCAGTGTGTACCGAAGAAGGGAGGAATGACAACAATTCTTAATGATAAAAATGAAGCGATTCCTTCAAGAACGGTAGTTGGATGGAGAGTTTGCATGGATTACAGAAAACTGAACAAGGCCACCAGAAAAGATCATTTCCCTTTGCCCTTCATTGATCAGATGTTAGACAAATTAGCCGGAAGAGAGTACTATTGCTTCTTGGATGGGTACTCCGGGTACAATCAGATTTACGTGGCTCTAGAAGATCAACATAAGACTACCTTTACAAGCCCATTTGGTACTTTTGCATATCGCAGAATGCCATTTGGGTTGTGTAACGCTCCCGCTACTTTTCAAAGGTGCATGATGGCCATCTTCTGGGACATGATAGATAATTTCCTTGAAGTGTTCATGGATGATTTCTCCGTGTTTGGTGATGATTTTGATATATGTTTGGACAACTTGGAGAAAGTGTTAGTGAGATGCAAGGAAACAGATTTGGTGCTCAACTGGGAGAAGTGTCACTTCATGGTACGCGAAGGTATTGTTCTGGGTCACAAAGTTTCGAGTGTTGGTTTAGAGGTTGATAGAGCAAAGATAGAGGTAATTAAAACTCTTCCCCCTCCCATTTCTGTTAAAGGGGTAAGGAGTTTTCTTGGCCATGCTGGTTTTTATAGGCGTTTTATTAAGGATTTTTCTAAGATTGCTAAACCGTTATGCAACTTACTCGAAAAGGATTGCAAATTTCTTTTTGATGAAGCTTGTTTAGCGGCCTTCAAAACAATCAAGGAAAAACTCATTTCTGCTCCTATAGTGTTACCTCCAGATTGGAATTTACCGTTTGAGGTTATGTGTGATGCGAGTGATTTATGTATGGGAGCTGTATTGGGACAGAGAAAAGAGAAAGTTTTTCATTCAATTTACTATGCTAGTAAAACTTTTAGTGGTGCTCAGATTAATTACACAGTTACAGAAAAGGAGTTGCTAGCAGTTGTCTATTCGTTTGATAAATTTCGCTCTTATCTTCTTGGAGCGAAAGTTATTGTTTACACAGATCATTCTGCGATCAGATTTCTTATGGAGAAGAAAGATGCAAAACCAAGGTTAATCAGATGGGTGTTATTGCTTCAAGAGTTCGATTTAGAGATCAAAGATAGAAAGGGTTGTGAGAATCAGGTTGCAGATCATCTATCGCGCTTAGAGGGTTCAGAGATGAATAGTGGTACTGAAGCAGTTAGAGAAGAGTTTCCCGATGAGAGTTTATTCGTTGTTCGAGATTATGAGGCTCCGTGGTATGCAGATATTGCGAATTTAGTGGTGAGTGGTGTTTTTCCTGAAGGTTCTACTTATCAAGAAAGAAAAAGGTTAGCTCATCGTGCTAGACAGTTCTTTTGGGAGGATCCGTTCCTCTATAAAGTTTGTGCTGACCAAATGATACGAAGATGTGTAGCAAGGGAAGAGACTCAAGCCATTATAGCTGGATGCCACGATTCATTATATGGAGGACATTTCAAAGGAGACAGAACTGCTGCAAAGGTATTTCAATCAGGTTTTTACTGGCCTTCTCTTATAAAAGATTGTCATGAATATGTTAAGAAATGTACGAGATGCCAGTTTACCGGAAACATATCTAAGAGGGATGAGATGCCGCGTAATAATGTGTTAGAGGTTGAGATATTCGATGTGTGGGGCATAGACTTTATGGGTCCTTTCGTTCCTTCAAATGGTAACCTCTATATCTTATTGGCTGTTGATTATGTGTCTAAGTGGGTAGAAGCGGTGGCTTTACCTACTAATGATTCACGAGTGGTGATTAAGTTCTTGAAGTCACATATTTTCACTAGACATGGCACACCTAGAGTGATTATTAGCGATGGAGGATCTCATTTCGTTAATAGATATCTGAAGACTATTCTAGAGAAATATGGAGTCAGACACCGTGTATCTACTGCATACCATCCACAATCCAATGGTCAAGCTGAGGTTTCGAACCGTGAAGTCAAGTCAATCCTAGAGAAAACCGTTGGTCCTACAAGAAAAGATTGGTCAATGAAGTTAGATGATGCGTTGTGGGCCTATCGTACTGCGTTTAAGACTCCAGTAGGTGCATCTCCTTATCGTATGGTGTATGGTAAGGCTTGTCACTTACCTTTAGAGCTTGAAATGGGTGCCTATTGGGCAATTGCGCAGTTGAACTTAGATCCTATCTTAGCCGGAAAGAATCGTATGATGAAGCTTAATGAACTTGACGAATTCCGATTGCATGCTTATGAAAATGCTAAACTTTACAAAGAAAATACAAAGAAATGGCATGACAATCGGATTCGTCCAAAGAACTTTGAAGTGGGGCAAAAAGTATTAAAGTATAATTCAAAGTTCAGCAATTTTCCGGGTAAGTTAAGATCTAAGTGGTCAGGTCCATACATAGTGACCAAAGTTACACCTCATGGGGCGATAGAAATAGAACACCCGCTAGAGAACCGTACCTTTATGGTTAACGGTCACAGATTAAAGATATACCATGGAGGTGAAGATACCAATCGCTCGAAAGATCCACATCCCGGGGAGGTCATGTATCTCCTCGAGAATCCTTAGAAGCGTGAGGTAACCCGTCGAGCTTAACGACGTTAAACAAAAGCCAATTACTTGTATATTAGCTGAGTTTTTCTATTTTTGCAATTTAGATTAGTTTGATTTTCGTAATTTTATTGTTTTTATTAAGAAATGAGGAAGGGTAGTTGTTTTTGATGATTTCAGGGGTAAAAAGGACTTGAGTTTGGGGTCGATTTGGCGAAAACAGAAGAAAAAGAGGTTGGATGTCCAGGAGAAACCGGGAACCCGCATTCCACAGAACCGGGTACCCGGTTTTGGTGCTGTAATTTCTGAAATTCCCTGACCCAGCGTCTTGGTGGCTTGCGTTTTCGTGCGTTTTCATTCGCGCCATCGACACAAATCCGGGTACCCGCATTTGGCAGAACCGGGTACCCGATTTCGGAGCTGCTGTTGGTGAAATTTTCTGGTCCAGCGTTTCAGGGTGCTGCGTTTTGGCGCGTTTTCATTCGCGCCATCGAGAAAATCCGGGAACCCGCATTCCACAGAACCGGGTACCCGGTTTCGGCGAGCAAAATCCCTGACCCAGCGTCTTGGGGTCCAGCGTTTTGGTGCGTTTTCAAAAAAAAAAAAAAAAAAAAAAAAAAAAAAAAAAAAAAAAAAAAAAAAAAAAAAAAAAAAGAGTCCACAATTATTTTTCCGCGCCGTCACAGCGACGCGGAACCGGGGACCCGGTTTTCCAAATCCGGGAACCCGGTTTGAAAGCTGTGAGAGGCGGTTTTGGGTATTTTAACCTAGTTTTCTTAGCCTCTTTTGCAAGTTTTTACCTAAAACGCACCAATAGCCTCCCCACCTACGAAATTCATCTACCAAAACACTATATATCATCAAATCCTACCCTCTTTCACCACAAAAACATAAGATCAACTCACCTCCTCTCCAAAATAACATCAAATCCTTAGTTTTTCCCAAGATTCTTCTTCATCAAATCCTAAACTAAAACCCAATTCTTTCTTCTCCCATTCAAATTCATCAAGACCCATCTCATATTCACCCTAGTTCTTCAATTCCTAAGCCTCAAAACATCAAAATTCTAAACTTTTTCTCTAAGTTTTTCATTATTTGAAGTTTTGAGTTTGGGGTGAAAAGAGATGACTAACAGAACCGGTGATTTTCGAAGAACTGCTCCTAGAAGAAAGACCACCATTGGTGGTTCACAAGAACAAGCTATTGAGATTCCTGATTCGCGTCCTAAACGAAAAATTAACGAAGTTAAGCTTGATTCTAACAGAAAAGAAATCACAGGTCTAAAGCGGAGATTGATTGATGAGATAGAAAGTGAGATGGAACAAGAAGAGGAAATTGCGAAGAACATTGAGAAGGAAACTGAACAAGAGATTCCGGAAGCAACTGTTCAAAAACCCCCGCGTATGAAGATGTGGGCCCACAAACCTAAGAGGGTCTACACTTGTTGGAATACTCAGGTTCGTGAAAGAATTGAATTTTTGAAATTTGGTGAGGAGACGAATTTTCCTAAGGGTATTATGAGTAGTGATTACAAGGAATATGCTGTGACATGTGCTAAGTTTGGTTGGAAAGAGTTACAAGAAAGGAAGCTTGAGTTTATTCCTACTTTTGTGCGAGAATTTTACGAAGGTTTAGCTACCTCACATGATGCCATTGATATCCGCAAAAAGGTAGTTCCTTTCTCTATTGAACGTATTCGGAAATCATTGAAACTACCCAACTTTTCTGGAACATGCCCCTTCCAAGAAACTCTTAATGACCCTTCCTTTGATTTTGAATCCCTTTGGGGGACCGTGCTTGTTAATGGGACTAGCCCAATTCCTGAAGGTGAAAGGTATCCTGGACAGTTTTACAGCAGTAGTTTGACACCTCGTGCGAAGGTTTGGTCTCGTTTCATAATACCCACTTTCTTTGGTATTAAACACACTTCCGAGTTGAAGAAAGAGCACATATTTGTTATTAAGTGTATTTTGGAGGAGAAACCATTTGATGTTGCTAAGATCATTTATGATACAATCATGGAGTTCGCGAAATCACCAATGAAACAACAAAATCTGAAGTTTCCTTGTACTATTACTCAGTTGTGTTTAGACGCAAAGATTCCGCGTAAGGACGCAGATATTGATACTGTTTTAGTTGGTGTGAGTATAGCTTTGAGCACAATCAAGAACATCCATGAAGAAGCAACACGAGCTACAAGAAGTCCAAGAACTCCTCAATCAAAGAAAGCGAAAACTATACCTGAGTTGGAAGCGAAGATTCAGGTGTTGGAAGAGAATCAGGAGAGGATGATTGCTACCTTGGGAAACGTTACAAAAGAATTGGACCTGCTTCGAAATTTAATCCTAGGCGTAAATACACTTCAAAACGCGATTTATGATGCTGTTACGCGAGATAAAGGTCCAGAACGCAACACCGATAACCAGCCTCGCGCTGGTTAAGATACGTTTTCTAAACTTTCCTCTTAGTATATATTAGTTTAAATGCTTTATTGAGTCTTTTCGAGTCGTGGGGACACGACTCATTTTTGAGTTTGGGGTGGGGTTCGTTGCCTCATCCCAATTTTTATGTGTTATTTGCTTTATTTGCTTTCAATAAAAGAATTTTCGGAGTTGCGTTTGACTGTAGAAATTTTTAAATATCCCTTTAAGCATACTTTTGATAAATCTATGATAGTAAATAGTGGACTTTAGGGATTGATATAAAACGCACTTACAATTGCATGCGAACATAGGTAATTGATAGGAAAAATTAATTAACAATGCAAATGAAGTAAGCTTGTACTCAAGGAATATGTTTGGTGTGTAGAACGTGAAATCCTAATTAGTAGAGAACCCACCTAGATATGAACTAAAGACAAGCTATGTACTTAGGAAAATGATAGGGGCAGTTCTTTATTAGCCATTTGTGCCTTTTTAGCCTTCTATCCCTTGTATTAATTATTATCCGTCTTAGCCCACTTTGAGCATGTAGCCTTTTCTTTGTAGCCACGATATAAGCCATTATCCCTTAGATTATTAGGCATGACCATATGACCCGCACTTGAATCACAATCCTGAGACATGTCTCGAGCTTGAGTTTGGGGTGGTGGGACCACATATGGGGAATTAAATGGGTAGGGATCGATGTGTTTTGTATTGTAACACAATTGCAGATGATATATACTTGTAACCCTTTGCCGGGAATGAAGAAAAATGAAAAAGAAAGAAAAAATGAAAATTTTTGAAAAATCATACAGTAGGATCCGGGAACCCGGATTCATCAAAACCGGGAACCCGGTTTGCTTCTGTACAAAAAAAAAAAAAAAAAAAAAAAAAAAAGAGAAAAGAAGAGAAAAAGAAAAATATGAATGAATAAAACATCCGGCAAAGTGGAATTGTCTGAAAATCATCTTGTTAATAGTGGGTAGACATGGGACGCTAAATTGTTGCGTATATGGGTGAGTGAGAACATCTTTTTGAGCGTTAACTCAAGCTCGAGGACACTGTTGATGGTAAGTGAGGAGAGAGCCAAAAGCTCACTTCAAATTTACCAAATATACATCCATACCCATCCTTAAGCCAATATTATAACCGTAAAGACCTCGTGATTCCTAAGTGCATAGTGAATTTATTATTCTGTTGATAGGGAATACACTAGGTGGAGCGTTCAAAGCGAGGTAGGATTAATGACCATCCTATAGCCATCATACAGAAATGAGTACAAGTGTAACCTTCAAGCATTGCGACTTTAATTTTATGATTGAGATTATTTATGTTTGATGTTGCATGATTAGTGTATGTAGATGTTAATTTTTAAAGTTTGCTATATGAGATTTATCTTAGGAATTGCTTTAGGGTTTATTTGCTAGCTTCTATGTGTTTATACGTTTGCTTCTACCCCTCGTTTTATTTTGTTTTGCTTTGTCGGGACGACAAAGGTTTGAGTTGGGGGTCTTGATGTCTCCCTAATTGTTCTTATTTTAGACCCTTAGGAGACATCATTTTTGGTGTTTATTTAATTAATTCGATAGACTTTTGAATGAAATATGCAATAATTCGGATTTCCCTTTTTATTTCTAGCATTTTTGAATTATTAAACTTTTGCGCGTAATATTGGTATTTTTAGTGTAAAGTTTACAGGTTTTTAGATGTTAGCTAGGAAAGGAATCCGAAGATAAAGTCAAAGATCAAAAGATAGAGTCAAGACTTGAAGAGAAATCCCGAAGATATTATTTTTAGAGCTGAAAATCCATTTTCCAGGCCCTTGATTGCTGTTTTCGAGGGACTTAAGAGCTGATTGAGCCGCTGACCTTTGAAGAGAAAACATTCCTTATCGAAGTACGGAACTTTAGCAACTGGAATGAGGTCAATCGGAGTTGTAACGCATCGGGAAAAGCAGTTTTAGTGGAGGCCTGTCACCAGTTACGGGATTTTGGGCTTAAAGAGTGGGCTTGGACATTTAATTAGGCTTTTAATTTCTGGTCCAAGCCCTAATCCGTTTTTCTTATTATAAAAGGAGGTCTGGACTTCTATTTTACACACAATTCACTTTCCACAAGATTAAAAACACCAGAGAAGCTACAGCAGGAAGAAAGGAGAAGCTACAAGAGCTGGAGTGGGTCTATAGCTCCGTTCGTAGTCATTCTTATTCCGAAAATTAGGTTTTTCTTTTATTTTAATTTTGTAACGAATATGAATTCCATTTCTTTTTATTTTGTTTTTAATTTTAATATGAGCTAAATTTCCATTAGTGCTTGAGAACAAAACAATGGGTGAATCTTGATTTTATTATTATAACGAATGTTGAATTTGGGTTTTTATTGAATTAAATTAAATTAGGGCTTTTACTCTTTTCGACAATTTGTGAATGTTTACTGATTTTAGAGTCGCGAACTAAAATTAGGTATTAGTATCTAAGCTATTCCATATATGTGGCGTATGGATCATCCTGACGGGGGGTTTAGGTACAGAAATAATTGTTCAATCTAGGATAAAAACTATTGATTCTGACGAACTTAGTTAATCCTAGGGCCAATGTGGTAATAAATCTTAATCATCCAACGGTGGATCATATTTACCCTGACGGGACTAGTGACACTTTAGGATCGCCTTATAGTCCACCCTGACGGGGGTATAAGGATATTAGAATCCCGACCATTGTAATTGACTGATTTAACCCTTAAACAACATAAGTTAGAAAGTAAAATTAGGAAGATCCTTGCGTTCTCAAGTACTACATCTCATATTGCGTTTTCATACATTTTACTTGCGTCTTAGCTTTTACTTGCATTTATAATTTGTCTTTCATTTAGTAGAATTAATAAACAAAACCAAAACAAACAATTTATTGTCTTTTATTTTCATAAGTGCATCAATCACTATTTGCATAAACATTGTGATCAACCATCCGTCCTTGGAACGAATCTGATTATCAGAATTACTACTTGGGACAACCGTACACTTGCGGTTGTGGTTCGATTATTATTTGCATTTATTTTTAGAACACACAAAGGACCACCAATGGTATGTTATTGAATGGCTATATATGTGCTTAAGTGGCAAAGTTGGCAATTCCCAATTAAGGGTGGATAGAATCAGGGGACTACTACCTCCATTTCATATTAATAGACTCTTTACCTAAAAAATATATTTCATAATGTATGTCACTTTTAAAGTTCCAAAGCAAAATAAATGATCTTTTACCTATTCTACCCTTCTTCTAAATTGTCTAGCCAACTAAATATTTAATTTTCTTTTTCTTATAATTAGGGTTATGTTGGTCATTTTAAAGTAAATTTGACCTACTTTTTAGGTTTCTTAATATGTGTGAAAAACTTTAAAGAGTCAATGATAGTTGAATGGATGTAGTATCATATAGAATTACACTAGCTATTGAAAATATTTACTGTGACAAGGAGTTCTGACATTGGGGCCCACCAGTAGCGTAGCTGAATAATGGAGTGTGAATTGGTATATTAAAGACTGGTTATAGAAGAATTTGAGCTTGATTCGTGCTAGGGCACTATGGATAATTCAGATGTAAAGAAGAATACACTATTCAGAGGTGCGGGTCAACCTTTGAATGCAAGAAATTTGAAACTATAGATTAATAACATGGTGATTTTACTCGTGCTTGGGGAAGACAACTTAGACTATGGTGTTACAGTGTTGACTATGCATTGTGTAATTATTTAATTGAATATGAATATGAATGGATGCTTCGTTCAATCCAAATTCATTGCTAAGATAGGTGGGATTTTCTAGAATAAGGAGGGTACAGTTTTGCGTGATTTTGCAGGTTTGTGTGGAATCACCTTTTCACTTAGAGTTATTGGCCTTACATTATGGTTTAAGATGAGCGGAGGATCGAGGGTTTCATACATGTGTGTAGAGATTGATTCAATATAATTTCATGTACTAGTGAAAGGTTGTGGTAGTTCAAAAACTGGGATTCCAATATTGGACGAGGTTCTTTGGAAATACTATGGATTTGCGACGTGAATATGTGTATAGATTTACTAGCTTAAAAAAATGAAAGACAAATGATGTGATAGTGAAATATGAGGATCCACCTGACTGGATCCTGACTATCTATGAAGATCGATTACGTGGGATATGAGTGAATATTTTGTGCCTATAATTATTTTAGATTCCATGTAAGGACTTTTTAAGTTCTTAAACTTACGATGTTTTAGCCTAATATGTATGGAAAAAAATCATGAAAATTTAAATATAAAATTCATCGAATCTTATCAATAAAAAAGTCTATATAAAATTATAAAGAACATGTCAAATATCATATATTAAAGAAAACAAAATTATCAAAATTTGTATAATTTTATAGATATAAAATCTAACAAAGATTCTTAAAATTTAAATTAAATACATCTTGTTTCTAAGAATAGAATAGTAATTAAATAACAAACTAACATGCCAAAACTACTCTGATTTTCAAGAAGATTAATCAGATCTCTCCCATTCTCCATCCACTCTAATCGTCGTTGTTTCGATGAGCTTTTAGGCCAGCAAACAACTTTGAAATTTCCCCAATTCCATGAACCATCTCCATTCGTAAAGTCCACAACCATACGCTTCTCTTCCCCCCCCCCCTATAACACATTAAAAAAGAGTCTACGAACCTACACACACTTCCTTCCAAAAGTCTATCGTTCTCTCATTATGTATACAACATCTTGATCCCCTTCTAAGCACGATATGAGGTATCCTATGACCCATCATCGAACAAAACACTACCTTTTATGTCTGTTCTTGCTTCATTGACAAGTTTTGACTCTTCCAATTTGGCAGCTTGTTCTGCATATTAGAAGTAACCCTACGAAATAACCCGCGTGGTAATCTCTACGACCGGGTTGGTATTCCAAGGTACATGCCTAATGAATCATTTTACGTAAACCCACTCATTCCTACGAGTTCCCGCGCTCTCACATTCGTTACATTCCTAGAGAAGTAGAATATCGACTTTTCCTCGCTCACTGTCTTCCCTACCTCATCACAAAACACACTCAAGATTTTATTTATAAGGTTGGCTTGAATATTTGCAGCAAGCAACAATAAATCATCTGCAAAGAACAAATGTGTTATTGGGGGACCTTGACGAAAGAGGCGAATGGCTAACCATTCCCCACTATCACAAACTCCCTGAATAAGAATAGAAAAACGCTCAATACACAAAACAAAAAGGTAGAGGGAAAGAGGTTCTCCTTACCGAATTCCGCATTGAAGAGTGAATTCCTCTAACTGCTCACTATTCCATATAACTGGTATTGTATTCTTCGCCATAGCAGATATGACAAGCCGAACCCAAAACTCCGAAAAACCAAATAAAGAGATGGTATCCTCGATGAATCTCCAACTTAACTTGTTATACGCCTTAGCTAAATGGATTTTGATCGCCATGTACCCATTTTTCGTGGAAAGTTTCTGCATTCTTTGGTTAATCTCTTGAGCTAAAACCACGTTGTCAACAGTCGACATTTCAGGGAGAAAACTACTCTGATTAGACCCAATTCGCTCAACTAGTAGAGGTTAAACCCGATTTTCCATATCTTTTATAATGAACTTAACCGACACATTGATGAGACTTATTGTTGAAGTTGACTCACTACCTCTAGGTCTAGTACATTTGGAATTAAGTGAATCAACGTCCCATTCAATTTTTGCGATACACCATTCCCTCCTGAATTTCCCTTCCGACCATACTACAAATGTTTGATTCCGCAATATCCCAACAATTCTGATAGAAGGATGCCGCAATTCCATTTGATCCTGAAGCCTTATAAGGACTAGACTGAAACACCGCAACCCGAATCTCTTCGTCTGTGAATTCTTCTACCAACAACCCCCTTTCCACTTCATCTAGGCTGCTTCCATGTGGAACGCGAACGGTCCCACCAATTTAACCTGCTCTAAATATAAATCCACAAAGCAGTTTCGAACCAGGACCCCAAGCGCCTCGTCCTCCTTGATCCAAGTCTCATTTCAATATCTACACCAGACTATCCTAGAAGTCTTCCTCTTTTTCATAGTCTCCAAATGATAATACCTTGTGTTTTTTTTTTCACCGAAACGGATCCAATTCTCTTTCGAATGTTAACACCAAAACAACTCCTCTCTTTCTAGGACCCTGAGATACTCCTCTCGCAACGTCTTACCTAGACGAAAAAGAAATGAATTATACGAATATTGTAGCAAAATTTGTATCCCCTTTAGTCTCCCTAATAATACTATTTTTTTCTTATTAATGTCTCCAAAAACAGTTTTCTTCCATTCTAACAAATGTGTTTTCAAATCTTCTATCCTATTCCCTAAATCCTGAGTTGTTACCTCCCATTTGTTTTGTACAAAGCTCTTAAAATCCTTATGTACGCACCAATAGTACTTAAAACAAAATCCCTTATTCGGCCGTGGTTGACTCATCAGAACTAATTGAATTAAAATTAGTGCATGGTCTGAGTGTCTATGATACAGGCGTAAGACTTTTGCAAACAGGCTAGTTAATAAGAACTCTATATTCCTATATTAACTATCTAGCCTCCTAAGTATACGTTGTCTCGTATTCCATGAATCACACCAAGTGTATCTCGGTCCTCAAAACCCAAGTCTGTCAAGTCGCGGATATACCTCCACTCTCAAACCTTTCCATTCTTCGAGTAACCCCTGGCTCTCCACCTTTTTATCAATTTCTTTACCAACTTGATTAAAATCGCCTGCAATCATCCACAGACTTCTGAAATTACTAAACGCCTGATGAAGCGGCTCTCATAAAGGTTCCTTATTAGGAGATTTGGGGCGCGCGTACACCACCGAAAATATCTATTTTTCACAATCGTCCTTGGAGATCTCAAGATTAATTACCTGATTTTTGTGATGATAAAACGCGAACGCCAACCTCCGAGTCATCCCAAAGGAGCCAAACATGCTGAACCCAAATCATCTCCCAAACTACTCTTTGGAAGTTTCTTGCCGCCGCACCGTGGAAATTCCACAAGAGAATATTTAATGGTTTGCAAATGCCTCCCCAACTACTTGGTTTCCTACTTTGTGTACACATAAAGAAACAAAGTTATTAGTAATAGACAAGAGGTTTATAAAGTTACCTAATCTGTTCCATCCGCTTCTCCCAGAGCTATTTCCATGTGCTCATCACTTTCTACATTTTCTAGATGCGTTTCCAGAACCATGGAGGCATTAACTTCTCCCAGATCCGGTGGCAAAGTTTCCGCTAATGGAGGCCTCATACTATCATCCAATAAAAGAGCCACCATCTGATTTTTATCACTGAATTCCAGCGAAAATAGACTCCTGATAAACCCCCATTTTCGCCGCCTCTCCCCTGGTAGTGGTGACCCATATGTCTGCCACTATTGTACATTTTCCATTAATTGTCATGTAGGTCCCAGCGGTTTCTTTTTCCTCACCAGTACCTCGAACTTCTGTATTATTTCCTAACGTGCGCCCTACTATATGTTGGAATTATTAAATAATAGTCAATTTATTTTATTAATTCTTTCATGCTCTTGGGGAGAAAAGACTGTGTGTGTACAATTAGCCACACCTTACAATTTGAAAAAAAAACAATTGAAAATTATTTAATATTAAAGAATTCATTTTTCCTTGATGACGACAAAATTAATGATTCTTGATTGCAGAATAATATTATTTTATTTCAGTTGGTACGGGAGTTACTAAAACTTAGGAAAAAAATAGATAAATTTAATAAGCATTGAAGAAGCATTTATGTGACGGTTTTTTGTCTTGTTACTTTCTCTATAAACAGTGAATTTGTCACTTGCATTTTTAGAGAAGAGGAAAAAATATTTCTAGAGAGAATGGAAAAATTATCTTAGAGCGAACATGAAAAAACTATTCTAAAGAGAATAGAAACCACTATTCCAGAGAGAATAAAGAATAGAATATAAGGAAGTAAGTATTTAGACAAATAGGAAACTCTTTACTCCATGATTAGTCAAATCTTTTTTGACATAAAGATTAGAGTGATACAATTGTTAGAGATACCGGTTCTCCCGAAAATCCTTATTAACGCCGCTACACCTTTTTTTATGTGTATTTGTATCTATTCCATTTTCTCTAAATTTCCATGTAAGTTCTGATTGTCTATTTTTCTATGTAATAGTTGTAGTATTACATACATTAGATAACTTTATATTCTTGTTATTCCACTTTCTTGTAATAGTGGTTGTATTACTTTTTTTTGGAATATATTCATATGAAATCCATCTTTTACTATTCTAGTAATATTGTTAGATTTTCCCAGCAATTGAAAAAGATATTTTTAGTATCACTGGTAGTAAAATGGTTTTTCTATATCGACGTTTGCTTCATCCATGAACGCAAAATTCATTCTCGACGTGACTAAGTTGGATCCTTTTAATGGTTCCAACTACAAATGTTGGGCACAAAAACCTCTGATCTGCCTTGAACAAAATCTACTAGGCCTTTCGTTCTCGAGGTACTCCCTTCCATTGAGGCAAATGGGGATATACCAAAGAACTAAATGCTAGGTTTCTAGCTCTCGAAGTTGGGTTCAAGAAAGCATATTCAGCGGTTAGGGGATGGATCTTGGATAATGTGACGAACGCCACCTTTTATCTATGTGTCGTTGAGAAGTCAACGAAGACTATCTGTGAAACGGTTCATAAAGACATAAGGGTGACGATTTTGATGAGAAGAAATACGCACTAGAAATAACCCAACAAGATCTATTTAGTCGCATACAGATCGAAAAGTGAATCGACTCAAGGATATGTTCTTGTTTTCCACCTTTATGTAAGTTTAAGAATTACTTTGACTCCTAATTTCGTATACAACCACCCTTTAACTCTTGTTACACTAACTATCATTCACAAACATGATTATACATCATTTGGATGTTAAATCAATATATGGATGAAGATCTATATGGTGCAACTTGAAGGGTTGGTGGTTTTGGGAAAGGGGATAAAGTAGGAAAACTTATGAATTTTTTTGGTTTGTTAAATGGCCACCTTGCTAATGAATTTTTATCTCAATAAAAGATGGATAATATTGTGTTATACTTTTGTCAATATGTGTATGACATGATCCACTTTTCGTACTCTCATTAATTAATTTAATTCTTCTATTTGTGAATAAAAGAGGTTGGGGAAGTGGAACATAAGGATAAAATTCATTTAAGTAAATAATGGTACTTACCTTAGTTAGTCTCACTTTGATGGAAAGGTTTGACTCTGTTGATATTATGTCTGATTAAATTTCTTATAAGACTAGTATTCATAAATAAGAGAATTGTGTGTGGGGGAGGGTGTACCCCTTAATGAATATGAAATAATTATAAGGATTATGATGTTATTAATGAACTATACTCAACTTGGTATTGTTCATATTGTAAAGAGACTCACTCAATTGGTGAACATTATGTTATTCTTTGTCATTTAATAAAGTACGAGAGAGATACTATTGATCTATATTTGCGTTTTAAAATAACTCATGTAATTCTTAAAGGTTTTTTTGTTATGCAAACTAGGTCCCATATAAATGACGAAATAAATGGATGATTCGTTTACCAAAAAAAAAAACTTAATCGGGAGAGTAATCTTGGAAACGTTCAGTGATAGGACTAGAACCCATTAATTGGGAACCTTTGACTAATAAGTCTATATGATGCACTAAATTCCTATCCACATAGTGTAAATTGTGCATACATGAGAAAATTAAAACTTACTGAATTCATAGCCATGCATGATGGTCCTATCAAGACGGACTAGATAATTTCACCATTGAGGTTGCTGTTATATCTCTCATACTTAGTAAATTCATATCCATGTGTGTGGTCCTATCGAGATGGACTTGATGAATTAACCGTTGAGGTTGTTTATTTCTCATAATTAATGAATTCATAGTCATGTGGGGTGGTCCTATTAAGACGGACTTGATGAATTCACCATTGAGGTTCTTGTATATTGATCATAATATGACTTCAAGGATACGTCATTGATACTTCCAAGGGATGAGGTTTAGACTCACCACAAATTCATAGCCCGTAAGGGTGGTCCTAAAGAGAAAGAGCTTGATGAGTTCACGAGACACATAATAAGGCTGAGCTTTATTGCTCTTAATGATCTCGAAATCCGAGAGGGGTCGGCTAATGAGGCTAAACGCTCTTGGATATCACCCATGTGTAAGGAAAGGGTGATTTTTGAGGAATCTATAAATATCAGCCGGGTAGAGTATGTGTTGTGAGGGTCTCGATTAGAAATTGTCAAGTTTAAGAGTACATTTACTTGATATATTTTTGGTGGTAGTCTCACTTCACGGCGTGTTAATTAAAATCAAAATATATTGTCACCTAAGTACAATTCACCCAAATGCTGGTATTTATGGAAACCTATTCTCCTTATCTCCCAAAGACCCAGAGTGGGAGATTGTTGGAATTATTAAATAATAGGCAATTTATTTTATTAATTCTATCATGCTCTTGCGAGAAAATACTATGTGTGTACAATTAATCACACATTAGAATTTGAAAAAAAACAATTGGAAATTATTTAATATTAAATAATTCCTTTTTCCTTGATGACGACAAAATTAATGATTCTTGATTGCTGAATAATGGTATTTTATTTCAGCTGTTACGGGAGTTACTAAAACTTAGTAAAAAAACGGATGGATTTAATGAGCATTGAAGAGGCATTTATGTGACGGTTTTTTGTCTTATTATTCCACTTTGTAATAGTGGTTGTATTACTTTTTTGGAATATATTCATATAAAATCCATCTTTTACTATTCTGGTGATATTGTTAGATTTTTCTAACACTATATTTTGTCATAAAGTACCTATAGTACTTACCTTTGGATCCCTCCCCCAATTCTCTTCCTGGTCGGTTTCATCTTGGATCACCAAAGCTTTTTACTATTCTGCACAATATAATTATCCCCTTCCAACACCATATCTTTGTCCTTTGCTTCACTATTTTTTTCTCTTCTCAAATTCTGCCCATACCACTAACCATAGCAGTCCCGTCCGACCACTTCTTAGCTTTGAAATCTCCACCTCAAGAATGGAGGTCAGCTTCTTCCGAACCTCGAAGTCAGGCGCGACTATTTTCTTGTGCCGCTCGTTTGATTTCTACTTTTACTCGTTGTCGTTCCATTATTCAACTTTTTTACTTTCCCACTTGAACTAGTAGACGCCCTCCGCATTTCTGCATGAATTATATTCAATTCTGGTGAATAATTAAACCCCTCCTCAATAAATAAAGCACAAAAACGCGAACCTAAATCCTTGCTCGTCCCACCTCGATACACATTCGAATTGTAGCTACTACCAAACTTATTATTCATGCTACTCACCATAATTTGATTCCATTCTGTCTTTATTAACGTGGTTTTTTGATATTTCTAAGATAGTATTATTCCAATTAGTTTTTGGAGCTTGTGAGGCGTTTGAATCCTTACCGCACTGGTCTTTTTAATGACCAGACATTCTACACTCAAAACAAACTAAATGGAGTCCTTCATATTCGACTAAACAAACCTCGGCCCCAGTACAAATTCTGGGACTTAAAGATTTACCCAAATCCAACTCAACCGCAAGCTTTGCGTAATGTCCTTTTTGCTTTAATTAGAGGATCGATCCGCATTGTTCACCCAATTTATTCTTCCATCTTCCTAAGTATGCGCGATGTGTAGTTTTGCATATCTACATTTGATATCCGAACCCAAGCCGTGGTGGTGGTAATAGAGTCCAACTCCGTCTTAGTATTCATTGTCCATTCACTCAAAACTAGGTAATGATCAAAGATCATCCACGTCCCACCCGCTATGCAAAATCACAATCTTCCTTAATTGCAAACTTAACCATAAAATATCCATATCAAAAATCTACTACCTCTATCATTCTTTTCGGATTCCACATTTGCTGTAATTTTGATGCCAAATAATCGAAACTTACTTTGTAACCCAAAAGTCGAACCACAACTGTATTACTCCATTACTACATCCCTTCTATAATTTTCCATCTAGACCATATTTTTTGGTGGAATTCACAATTAGCTAATAGTTCATTATCTTTTATAGATTCAAAAACTTCCTGATCAAACCCACTAATTCTATTTGTCTTGACCTCACCATCATCAATAATAGAAGGAATTATCATATTATCACCCATGAGTGTCGATTGGAAGCCAAAAAATTTCCTTCGTGGGTTATTACCCACTCTATTGGCTGGACGAACTGCCACTACTGGCTGCTGAAATGGGCCTAACCTGCTTTGCTTGCCGCGTATTTGCTTGTTCCAGCCAAGGTAGTCTTTGATCCCAAGTTGCGGCCACAATGACTTCTTCCATCAAAGTATCTGAAGGTTCTTCAGTCTCCGGCGATAGCGGTTCCATTACACTTATTTTATTTGGTGGGTTTTTCCAGCGTTAGGAAGTAATTTTGACTAATAAGAAAATTCATTTTTAAAACCCATTTGATCATATTTGTGACTCTTAATTTGTTTATATTGCAAACTATTACTTTATTTTTAACTATTTAACTAAGATTACTATTTGTTCAAAAAATACTACCATAATTTACACACAACTCCCTAAATTTAATTAAAAATGTTTAACAAATAAACTAATTATACCAAAATCATATTAAATGAACCACATTTATAATCTGAGAGAAACAAAAATATACAATTAACAAACAAATTACAACTTTAATTCACTAGTCCTTAAAATAAGACACCAAATAGCAAACAATGGTGATTTTTTTAAAGAATCTGCAAAATAAAAAATAAAAAGCAAACCCATAAATAAAAACAAATTGAAAAAATTTAATTAAAAAATAAAATAAGGAAGAAGAAGAGTAGAAGAAGTGTTAAGTTTAGTATGTAACCTTGGTTGAAAAAGATTGATATCCTCGCTTCCATAATACCCTAATATATAACACCTAGTTAGGTTCTCATCATAAAAGGCTAAATCAATACAATTTTACCTATAGATTGATACATGCATCTAATGTTTGGAATAAGAACTACCTACACGAATAAAATTAATGTGTTACCATGGTTAAGAACCAAACCAACAAAGAGAGAGATATATGTGTTACTTTATCAGAGAAACAAGAAAAAGGGAAGAGGTGGTAATTTGATTGAGATCATATAGTTTTATATTTGTAGTATAGACTAGAGATATATTTCGGGCGATATGATAAACAGAGATAGGAGAACGACCTTAAAATATCCGAGAATCCAAATAAAGAGCCTCTCGAATATATATGTATATATAGTGAAGGTCGGTTTTTGATTTGGGCTTACCTAACCCACATTTTTGGGTAATAAATTGGTAAAGAAGTTGGGCCAGAAAAAGGTAAACGATTAGGTAATATTGGGTCATGCACCACTACCTTACTTATTGGGTCGGTTTGGCTTCTATTGAGCCGTTCTTTGGTTTTTTTTATATATTTGCTCAACACTTGTAATACCGTACATGCGTTGACGAAAATAGATCTTTAGTTGATGGAGCTAAAGTCTCAGCGATCAATCAAAATGACAAAACAATTTCTTCGGCTATAATCTATGATAAAATTGTCCTTAGCCTATCATAAGGAGACCCTTAAAAAGGCCCAGGGTCAATGCCTCTCGGTTGAATTTCATATATATAGAAAAAAAATTCACTAGGTTCTTATAGGTTTAAATTTCATATAAATATCCCTATCTTACAAATAGAAAAGTTATGAACTATTGAGCTAAGCTACTTGTTTGACTTTTTTAATCAATCACTTGCTTTGAATGGATTATCCATATCAGTACTAGCTTGATCGTCCGAGTGACAACTGAAAAACCTTTTTTGTTGACTACTAACCCCTAGTTTGCAGGTAGTAGTCCTCAAACAATATCAACAGGGATATGTAAAGTTAAACAAGGGGAAAGTCTTCACTCTCCAGTCTTTCTAATAGGCCATACCATTAGTAGAATCATATGTCGAAAAAACTAGTTTTACCACTAAAACACCCCTTGGGTAACCATATGGAGAGTCGTGAAGATGGTCTAACTAGTGGTAGAAGAGGAATACAAAAGCAAGAAAATTAGTCCTCCACCTCTTTGTCCCCATCTAGAGGTATGTGACAATTACAACTAAGTGTCGGCTCTCAAGAAATTTCTCTATTAGAACCACAAGCATCCAACAATGGCCTCGACCACAAGTCAATATTGAGATCAAGGATCTAGGAGAATATATATATATATATGGACTAGGTCTGACTATAATATGAATAATGTAAGAATGTAAGTGATACCTCTTTATGCATATGTTATGGGTATTTATAATTAGGAAACCCCACTATAATTTTTGGGCTTTTATTGTGTTCCTAAGGGCGGTGATCATGATATAATATCCTCGGGGAGGATGGTGTCAAGAGTCTACTTCAGCAAGAAACTAGCCAGTAACCTCGCGACCGTGTCGAGTTTTTAACTCTAGATCTTATCACATTGCCGATGAAATCTCTTTACCGATGTTCGTGTCCTATCTTTTCCAACGCTATCACGCATTATAAGCTTTGGTGGGAGTTTATCGAGGACACTTGAAACACTTTTCCTTCCCATCCTAAGTGTCTTTATTATGTCTGTTACGGCCGCTAATGATATGCATGTTCTTTAAAATAAGGAACCACTACAAACCTTTAGACCGTATTGAGGGGACCCTATTTTGTTGTACATATTCATTATGAGTTTGGAATGGTTGTCCCTACTCATCCAATAGTTACTTGAGAAGGCAGAATGGAAGCCCATTCTTATCCAACAACAGGTGTTAGTATTGTCTCATATATTTCTTTTGCTAACATTCTAATTTCGTTTGTTGAAGAGTTGTGCAAATTTTTTTGATATATTTTGGAAGAATGAACTAGATGTTATGAAGGAAGGATTAGCGACACAAAATGGGTTTTGTTTAAGTTAGTAATTTGGAACCTATTTAGGAAAACGAATACAACCGTGTCTCTTACCTAAGGTATTATATAATAAAATTACAGACTGCATACATAGCATATTAGCCGACCTAGAAGGAAAATAATCCATCTTTGGAAGACCATATATGTTCTAAGTAATATCCAAACGTATCAAATACAAATAATGAAACTGTCAGGTAATGTGTGTGAAGGAATTAATTGTATTGTTCGTGATTTCATTTGGCTATCTTTGGACAGCGAGGAAAATACACTGGTGGAATGGGAGCATATATGTAGGGTTACACCAGAATAAAGGTTAGGGTTGAGAAATGCCAGAATCTACTACACAACTTTTCTTGCTAACTTGGGGTGGAAGATCATCCAGGTTTGTAAGGT
This sequence comes from Nemophila menziesii, assembly GCA_029959085.1. Lineage (NCBI taxonomy): Eukaryota > Viridiplantae > Streptophyta > Magnoliopsida > Boraginales > Hydrophyllaceae > Nemophila > Nemophila menziesii. The sequence continues at coordinate 35,596,106 of JARWIR010000011.1, read as the reverse complement.
TTCACTGGTTGCGCTACTTAGACAAAAATAAATTCGGTCATGATTGTGTTTTATAACTTAGAATCTACAGATTTGAGTATGTACAAGAACATCCTTTTGAGGGAAATCTTTGCCCGAAGACAAAATAGAAATGGATGGTGGATGTAAAGTTTTTTAAATGGAGTCGGGAACTATCATGATAATTTTTTGTTAAGTTGGCATAAAATTCTTTTGTTTTAACACATGGTGCTGTGGGATTCTAATGAAATTTGGTATGTAAACTCAAGTGCCCACAAACGATCCGGGTATCTTATATGGAGATGGCGCTCGACAAGGTTACCTATCGCTGGAAATATATGTTAGAGATGAGAAATTGGTTCGTGGTAATGCGTTTTCTGTGGAGCCTCCGACAAGAGTGTGAAGCATTTATTTTTTAGAGTGCAAGAAGTCAGCTGCAACATGTCTAGTTTGTCCTTGGAAGGGGGAGGGAGGATGGGAGGTTGCTGCTATACCCAATTAAGATTGGATAGAATCAGAGGGTTGCCTCCATATCATATAGAACTACATTAGCTGCTAAAAATATCAACTACGACAAAGAGCACTGATATTGGGGCCCACCAATAGCGTAGCTGAATTATGGAGTGTGAATTGGTCTATTAAGGACTAGTTATAGGAGCATTTGAGCTTGTTTCGTGCTAGGGAGGGTTTCACTTCCCCCTTTTCATTTTCTGCAACACTATGGATAATTTTGATGTAAAGAAACAATAAGCTATTTAGAAATGCGGGTCAACCTTTGATGCAATGAAATTTGAAATCATAGATTATAAACATGATGATTTTACTCGTTCTTGGGAAAGACAACTAGACTGAGGTGTTACAGTGTTGACGAGGAAACAATTAGTTAAATGTTGTATGCCTTGTGTGGTTATTTGATTAAATATGAATAGATATTCATTCAATCCGAATTTGTGGCCAAGATAGATGGGATATTCTAGAATAACGAGGGTACAATATTTCTTGGTTTTGCAGGTTCGTGTGTAGTGGAACCACCTTTTCACTTAGAGATATTGGCCATACATTATGGTTTACGATTAGAGGAAGATCGAGGGTTCCCTATGTATGTATATGGATTGATTCAATATAATTTCATGCACTAGTGAAGGGTGGTGGTAGTTCAAAAATTTGGAATTGTAATATTGGACAAGACTTTTTGGAAATACTATGGAGGGACCCGACTAAGAGGTTAACCATATCTTTTGCAAGGTGAATATGTGTGTAGATCTACCGGCTAAAAAGGAGCAAAGACAAATGATAAGCTAGTGAAGTATGAGGATCCACCTGACTATCGATGAAGATCGATTACGTGGGATATGAGTGAATAGTTTATGCCTAAAATTATTTTAGATTCCTTGTGAGGACTTTTTTAATTTTTAAAATTATGATGTTTTACATGTATGGAAAAAAATCATGAAAATCATGATATAAAATCATCAAATCTTAGTAAAAGTCAATACAAAATTATAAAGAATATGTCAAAAGTTAGACGTTATAAAAAAGAAATTATCAAAACTATAAAAATTTGTATAATTTTATAGATTATATCAAGTATAACAAAGATTCTTAGAATCTAAATTAAATACATCACGTTTCTAAGAATAGAATAGTAATTAAAGAACAAACTAACATGACAAGACTACTCTGATTTCCATGAAGATTAATCTGATTTCTCCCATTATCCATTTACTCTAATCCATGTAATTTCGATGAGCTTTGAGGCCAGCAAACATTTTGAAATTTCCTCAATTATATGAACCATCCCCATTCGTAAAATCCACAACCATATGCTTCTATTCACCCTCCTTTAGAGGGGATATAACATATTCAAAAAGAGGCTCTTCCCCACTACACATCCTTCCAAAAGTATACCATTTAGTTATGTACAAGCCATTTAGATCACCGTCTAAGTACGATATGAGGTATCTGATGACCCATCGTCGCTAAAAATTTGACGCCTCATGAACTCACTTAACAAAACACTATCTTGTAGTCCGTTCTTACTCCATTTCGGTTTCAAATATTCTTTAAATCTATAAGGAGGTGCATTCACCAGAAAACACCAAAAAAATTGGAGCGAGACCCACCAATTTAATCACTAATTCCTATGGATCCATTGTAATAGTCTATAGAATTTGTTAAACGTTGAGGAAACTTTGCAACACTTTTCACTATTCCAGTCCCCATTTGCCGGGAAGTATTATGTAAAGCCATTGTCGCATTTTTTTTATCAAAGACACCTAAACCTACTCGGTTAATACCTTATAAAACGATGTTATAACAAAATCCGGGCGAAAAAGAGATAACCTTAGAGAATCCACGTTGTTCGGTTCTAACAAACCCAAAACTAACAAAACATGACAATTTTGCTACACCATAAGAAGCCATTGATGCAATTACTTTGAACCTGTGACTCTCGATTGAACAGGTAACACGCAACTCCAGTCCGACCCTCTCTTTTCCATTGTTCTTCAAAACGTGTTTCTCCAACTCGGTCGAGAATAACTTAAATATCCCTTCCTCGCAAATCTAAAATAATTTATTCCAATGTATATCGCTATCAAAAGTCTGACACCACTTTTGTTAGATTCTTTTAACGAAAACTAGTCATATATCTCAGGTATTTGAAAAAGATATCTGTTTTGTTTGATAAACATCAGATCTGAAAGTGCATTTTTTTGAGTTATTTAAGGTAATAAATATAGTTGCTTGAGTTATTATAGTAGCGTTGGGAGATTTAGGGTTTTACTTTTTTGGACACAACATGACGCTTATTTATGTTTTTTCTCAGATACTTTTTTTTTAGAAACATGTATTCAATATTGTCATTTGCATAATTAATGTGACTGTCTTCTAGTATAGACTATGTACCTCATGCTAATAGAGATGTCAGATACACAGGACGTACTTACGATAATGGAGATTATATTTTGCAACATAATTTTATCTTTATCAGTTTTGCTAAGATAAATCTTCTAATCTTATGATGTTTATATTTATTTAAGTTTTAGTTTTTTTTTGAAATGTTGAGTGCTATGTTTGAAATAGTCTTATTTTCAATTTTCTTGGTAGCGTTTTTCAATCTCGACCATTAACTAAAGGTTTTAAAAACTATAGTTGCAAAATTTGTACCTTATCACAATACATTACTTAATGCATAAAAGATTACAAAAATTACCAATGATTTAAACAAGATTTGAGTCGCATAAGTAAACAGAAAGAAAAGAAACATAGAGAATTAGTAAATACAGTCCGATTTTCTCACGTTTTAGTTCGGTTTCATCATTGATTTTTATTAGTTCAGTTTACTTGGTTCGTATTATTAGTGATAACTTATGCGTCTGGCTCGGTCCAATCTCATGATACAACTAGGTCCAAAAGAAGCCCATAATCAAGGTGGTTGTCCAATTCTTGATACAACAAATACAAAAGACCGCCCAAAAAAGCCCAAAATGAGGCCCTCTATTTTATAAAACCCTTATTTTCAATATGCCGCACCATAAGGTTTGTTGTTCAGTTCCTAGTTGCCATAACCAAATCTTCACCACAACGCCTAAAGAAACTACACATCAACCTAAATATTTTTGATGCGTTACCGCTTCTCTCCACCCTAACAGATATAGCAGAAGAAGAATATGATAAAATGAAGAGAAAGAAAGAAAAAAACAAACAAAAATCTCAGTTTGTAAATAAAAGTTACACAATAAAAAGGTAATTTTTTTGACAGGTTTTTTAATGTTTCATACAATTCATTTATTTCATTTGTTTTTATTATTTTGGTTTAATTTTTGCTTGAAAAAGAAATGTGACTAATTGATTTTTATTCAATTTTTGTTTAAAAATTGGAAATTGAATTTAATTTTTTATAATATTTATATATATTGATTTGTATTGTGCAAGACTATTAGGGTATCTATTGATTTTTCATTGACATATTTGTTATTTACAGCAAATTTGATCGATGACCATCTCATTTTAATATACGAGAACCATTATAATTGACATATTTAGCATGGTTTCTCAGGGTGAATCAGGTAACATAGTAATATAAGTATTATAAATTAAAATATGATAGACAATCTAGATGAATAAATAAGATCTTATATTTAAAACTATTTCTATTCAGTTTTCCATTTCTTTCAGATTCATGTTGTGATTTCTTTTACTTTGGTATAATACTTGTAAATGAACAATTATGCAAATTATTTGATATATATGACTTGTGGAAAGTTGAAAGCCAATCAATAACTAAACACAATAGGACACAATTTGTTAATATGCTGGTTAGTTCAGTATCTATGTACATAGTATTTGATTTAACATAATTGTTTTCCACAACAATATTGAATTTGCCTAGTAACGTGACTTCAATGAAATAAAAATCTTGTTTTACTATTTTAGTATTTGCAGTTGATCCCGTTTGAATTATAGCTATTGCTAATAAAATGGTATACAATATGCAAGTGCCAAAATTGAATAGTATTAATGTGTATATGTGATATAAAAAGAAACGAACTTTGCATTTTATTGACATGTTAAATCTCTATTATATAGGTAAATGAACCACAAAGAAGTGGATTGTCAAGTAGGATTCTGCTTCACCGCAAACAACTTCTCCAAAAGCTGAAGTTGTTCATAGCGAGAAATTATTGTTGCTAGCCATTTTCTAAAAGAAGTAGATTTACTCAACGTATTGAACTAAGCAGCTCCAAAATCAACTAGGCTCCAAACTTTCAATTATATTTTTTGACTAAAAATTAGTTACCATTTAATTTTCAATCAATTGCTAGCGACAATCTCGATACTGCAAAATGTCAATTCACAAATTTAAAATTTTAACCAAACACGTGTTGGAATTTCTACCTATTTCAGTACGTAATATATGACAATCTTGAGCTTATATTTTAGCAACCCAGTATCATAACTTACATTACATAATTTTGAATATCAAATTTTATGTTGTTCTACTTTTCTGATATTACACAATCTCTCATATGCATATGGCCAAAAAAAAAATATGATTTGTAGTTGCTATACACACATGTATAATCAATACAGATGTTCAATAAATAATGTTAGTGCCTTGTAATGGGAGAGATTTCTTTGTATTGAAGTGTTTAAAACTTTTAGGATGTATTTAATTAGATAATTTCCCAATTAAATTAAAACAACATGCTAAATTTCTAATTAGATTACACAATAATTTAAGTGTAAAGATTACAATAATACCCTCAACTATGCTACTCGTTGTTAACTTTAACTACATTTTTTTCCATTTTAATTCTATATTACTTGCTAAGATTGTTGCCGACTTTAACTATATTTTTTTCCATTTCAATTAAAAATTTACAAAAACTACCGATCCTCTGCAGCAGAAACCAAATCAACTCACAAAAATCTGTCAAAAATCATACAAATTGAGTGTTTTTGTCAAAAATTCAAAATCAAAGAGGTATATGATCCTTCGATATGTTCCCCTTCTTATATAAATTATACCAATATTATAGAGTTCATATAAAAAATCAGAAACTTTTTGTTCAAAAATTAAATCTGGTAAAAACCATCCAAATCAAGCATTTATTCGTCAAAAATCAAAATCTAGCGGTATTTGCAATTTAATCCTTGCTGTTTTATTTCATTATTTTCTAAAATTTGAACTTTAGACGCTTCCTAATAATTTTTATTATAACACTAAACTCGAGGGCATATATTTTTATTGTTATTTTTACTCACGTAAGTTCTAAATATAATCTGGAAAACAAATTAACTTCATATTTCTCGCAGATAATGATATAAACTTACTACTTTACAACTTGGGATGACTCGTACACTTGCGAGGAGTACTCCCTGAGGTGTGATCTTTACATAATCTTCCATGGAGATCTGATGTCTCCTTTTTTGTTCTAATTATATGCCCTTAGGAGACATCAATGTAGGTAATTATTTGACTAATTCGATAGACTTTTAGCGTTAATTCGATATATTTCATTTTCTCTCCTTGGATTTTAGTATTTTTCATTTATTAAACTTTTGCACGTTAAATGGTTTGTTTTAATGTAAAGTTTGTAGGTTTCTAATATTACAAAGGAGAGGAATCAATAATGGAAGTCTTAGATCGTGTAAAGAAGTCAAAGGCTAGAAGAAACATCCCGAAGAGTTGACAAATTAGAGCTGCAAATCTGGAAGGCTAATGGTAATTGATGATTTCGAGCTACTTAATCATAGATTCAGCCTCTGAGTTGTAAAGAAGATTCGTGTCTTATCAAGTTACAAAGAATTAGAAAGTTGAATGAGTCAATTCGGAGTTAAATTGAGAAAGTTACAGTCGTTTTAGTGGAGGGTGTACAGTAGTTACGGGATTTGGACTTGAAGAGTGGACCTGGGCCATTAATTATTTCATCTATTCACTTAAAATAGCCCAAGTCCGAATTATTTAGTATAAATAGGCTTTTGACTTTAATTTTTACATACAATTCATTTTACAAAAAGTCAGAACGTTAGAGAAAAGAGCAGAAGCTAGGAAAAGGAAGAAGCAAAGAGCTGGAGAATTCACCTTCTCCAAATCAACGGCCAAATCCAACCTCCTAATTAGGTGTATTATTTTATTCTTTTTCTGTAAAACATGAACTCGTTAATTTTTATTTCTTTTTATTTTACTTTAGTTTTGAGCGAAATTTCTTTTGTACTTGAGAATCGCAAAGTGGGTTGAACCCAAACTAGTTTAATTATTGTTTTTTCAATTTAAGATTTTAAGAATTTAATTTGAATTAGTATTTTACGTTTGATTTTATCTTGTGATTATTTATTATCTTTAGCGTCATGAACGAGTGATTAGTTTTAGTATCTAGGCTATTCAATATAGTGGCGTATTGATCACCTTGACGGGGGGTTTAGATACAGAACTAGGTATTTGCCGTTGGTATCCGCCAATGACCATGACATGCTCGACTAGCCAATAGCCAATGTGGTAAGTTTCAATCACCTGAAAGTGGTTTTAATTACCCTGAAGGGGTTTAGAAGACAGTAGGAGATCTTTTAGGTCCACCCTGACTGGGTCTAAGAGACTTTAGAATCCCGACTAGCGTAATAATGGTAATTTAACCCTTACAGGAAGAAATTAATTAAGAAAGTTTGTGGTGAAACCCTAGCGTGACTCAAGTACTACTTTTCTCTTGCGTCTACCTCAATTACTTGCATTATTTCCATTCTAGATTAATTAATTTAGTATTTAAATTATTTGCACCTTAGTTTTAGAAAACAAAAAAAAATATCAAATCTTTTACTTTTCCATATTCGCAATTATTCCACTATCTGATAACATTAGAGTAAACCTATTCCGTCTCTGCGAACGAACTTGATTATCATATATTACTTGGGACAACTGTACACTTGCAGTTAGTGGTTCCTCTATTCTTAGTATTTTTTTTATAACACATAAGGACCCACCAAGATCCATGGGAGAAGCGGTTCCGCAGTACCCCCTTCCGTAGTTCCAATTTCAGAATTTTGGAAACTTTTGTGGAGTACCTGGAGAAGATCCTATTCGTGTAGTTCAAAAGTTTATGCAAATCTGTGATTCGTATATAACTCAAAGAGTGACCAAAGAGCAGATGTATTTTGCTACTTTCATATTTTTCGTGATAGACGCAGCTAGTGAATGGCACGATTCACAAGAACCTGGAACAATAAATACTTCGGATGAGCTACAAATAACATTTTTTGATCGTTATTATCCGACGCATATGAGATTAGACACACATGTTGATTTGACATCATTTGTCCAAGAAGAAAAAGAAACTTTGGGAAGATGTTGGACAAGATTTCAGTCATATTTGAGAAGAGTTCCTAACCATGGCCTCACATAACAACGACAGTTGAAGATCTTTTATAAAGGCCTATATGGAGGATCAAGAAAAGACCTCGATATATTATTTGGTGGTGGATTCTTACAGGTAGCTCCAGTACATGCTAAGATTATTTTAAATAGAACGGTAACGAATGAGCAAGGTTGGAATACAGTAAGAACACCTATCCAAGGTAGAAAAGTAAGTAATATGGGTATTGATGAGAAATTTTCCTCTTTGGAGGATAAATTGAAGAGTACATTGGAACAACAAATGAAACAACTCACTTTAGCTGTTAAAGAAGTTTTTTCAGGTAAGAAGGTAGGTGTTAATGTTACTCAAGAGGTATATGGGTGTTCGAATTGTGGTGTTCAAGACCATGACTGGGAGCATTGTAAAAGTGATCCTGAAGCTGTAATGTTTGTTTCTAATTAAGGGAGTTACAATTCAAGTGGTCAAGGATACCAACCCAACAGAAACCATCCGGGTTTCCAATATTCGCATCCTAATGGGGCATCAAATCCTACTTATGCTTATCAGCCGCGCCCCCAATGTAGCAATTATCAACCTAGACCACAAATTAACTATCAAGGAGGTCAAAATTATGGAACTCATGTTCAGATACAGTCTCCTCAAGATAATTACAATGATACCATGCATAAATGACCCTTACCTGCTCAACCTCAAGAAGGTACGAATGATCTTTGTTAAACTGTAGAGAGATTAATGGTACTCCAGGCAAAATCTATACAAAGTCAGCAAGCTTCTGAAGCTGCAATTAAGTTAATGGGAAATCAAATAGCTCAGATGTCGAAACAGTTAAGTCAGCGTCCACAAGGGCAACTCCCTAGTGACACTGTAGTACTAAGACAAACCAAAAATTGTAATGCTATTGCGTTAAGAAGTTGTAAGAAGCTCCGTCCACCTCTTTTTCCTGTTATGAAAAAAAAAGAAGTTACTAATAAATAGAAACCGGTAATAGAGGTGGAAGAAAAAGAAGATGAACCTGAAGTTGTAGAAGTGGAGAAGATTCTGAAAGTTCAAAAAAAGAAAGATGTTGTAGAAACGCGTCCTCCTCCACCTTTTCCCTAAGAGTTCAGAAAAAAGGAGATATGGCTAAGTATCAGAGATTTTTGAATAGGGTGAAAGGTGTTAACATTAACATTCCGTTGTTAGAAGCGATTAAAGATATACCGAAGTACGTGAAGTTTTTGAAGAGGGCCCTCACCAACAAGAGACCATATTGTGATAATGAGATGATTGGATTGCCTGAAGAGTGTAGCGCCATTTGTCAAAGTAAGTTTCCATCTAAGTTGCTTGATCCTGGGAGTTTTACGACTCCTGGAAGAGTGTAGCGCCATTTGTCAAAGTGGAATTGGTAATGAGTGGAAAGGGAAAGCTCTATGTGATTTGGGTGCGAGTATCAATCTCATGCCCAAATCAATTTTTGATAAGTTAAAGATGGGAGATGTGAGACCTACCTATATAGTCCTACAACTGCCTGATCGATTCCTCGTACATCTTGAGAAAGAATTGAAGATGTCCTCGTCACGGTAGGTACTTTAGTTTTTCCCGTATATTTTTTTATTCTTGAATACGAAGCGGATAGGAATGTCCCCAATATTTTGGGACGACCATTCCTAGCCACGGGGCGTACATTAATTGATGTAGAAAACGGAGAATTAACCATGAGAATCGAAGACGAGAAGGTAAAGTTCAATGTGTTTAGAGGTATGAAGTTTCCAGACGTTCCAGGAGATTGTTTCCGAATGGATATAGCAGAACATGCCACGCAAGAGGTATTTGATTGTTTTAATTACGGTGGTATCTTGTAGGCTGCTTTGACACTTGACTTACCTGAAATGATGGAAGAGCTTGCCTAAACAGTGGCAGCTCTCAATTCTGAGAATCCAAATTATAGGAGTCCTGCCTATGAACCTGTGAGAGAACCAGGGGAGATGGTCATTAAAAATAAACCATCCATTAAATCTCCTCCGAAGTTGGAAGAAAAACCATTGCCAGCATACTTGAGGTATGTGTACTTAGGTACCAATGACACTTTACATATTATTGGTAATGAGTGGAAAGGGAAAGCTCTATGTGATTTGGGTGCGAGTATCAATCTCATGCCCAAATCAATTTTTGATAACTTAAAGATGGGAGATGTGAGACCTACCTCTATGGTCCTACAACTGGCTGATCGATCCCTCTTGCATCTTGAGGGACGAATCGAAGATGTCCTCGTCAAGGCAGGTACTTTATTTTTTCCCATATATCTTTGTATTCTTGAATACGAAGCGGATAGGAATGTCCCCAATATTTTGGGACGACCATTCCTAGCCACGGGGCGTACTTTAATTGATGTAGAAAACGGAGAATTAACCATGAGAATCCAAGACGATGAGGTAAAGTTCAATGTGTTTAGAGGTATGAAGTTTCCAGACGTTCCAGGAGATTGTTTCCGAATGGATATAGCAGAACATGCCACGCAAGAGGTATTTGATTGTTTTAATTATAATGATATCTGGTAGGCTGCTTTGACACTTGACTTACCTGAGATGATGGAAGAGCTTGCCGAAACAGTGGCAGCTCTCAATTCTGAGAATCCAAATTATAGGAGTCCTTCCTATGAACCTGTGAGAGAACCAGGGGAGATGGTCATTAAAAATAAACCATCCATTGAATCTCATCCGAAGTTGGAAGAAAAACCATTGCCATTATACTTGAGGTATGCGTACTTAGGTACCAATGACACTTTACATGTTATTGGTATGAGTGGAAAGGGAAAGCTCTATGTGATTTGGGTGCGAGTATCAATCTCATGCCCAAATCAATTTTTGATAAGTTAAATATGGGAGATGTGAGACCTACCTCTATGGTCCTACAACTGGCTGATCGATCCCTCGTACATCTTGAGGGACGAATCGAAGATGTCCTCGTCAAGGCAGGTACTTTAGTTTTTCCCGTATATTTTTTTATTCTTGAATACGAAGCGGATAGGAAAGTCCCCAATATTTTTGGACGACCATTCCTAGCCACAAGGCGTACTTTAATTGATGTAGAAAACGGAGAGTTAACCATGAGAATCCAAGACGAGGAGGTAAAGTTCAATGTGTTTAGAGGTATGAAGTTTCCAGACGTTCCAGGAGATAGTTTCCGAATGGATATAGCAGAACATGCCACGCAAGAGGTATTTGATTGTTTTAATTATGATGATATCTTGTAGGCTTCTTTGACACTTGACTTATCTGATATGATGGAAGAGCTTGCCGAAACAGTGGCAGCTCTCAATTCTGAGAATCCAAATTATAGGAGTCCTGCCTATGAACCTGTGAGAGAACCAGGGGAGATGGTCATTAAAAATAAACCATCCATTGAATCTCCTCCGAAGTTGGAAGAAAAACCATTGCCAGCATACTTGAGGTATGCGTACTTAGTTATCAATGACACTTTACATGTTATTGTTTCAGCAATTTTAACATGTCCTCAAGAAGATAAATTGTTGCGTGTACTAAGAGATAATAAAGAGGCAATTGGTTGGACTATTGTAGACATCAAAGGTATTAGTCCTTCCTATTGCGAACACAAAATCATTCTAAAAGATGATAGTGCACGCTCAGTGAAGGCCAAAGGAGACTAATGCCAGTGATGAAAGAAGTGGTGAAGAAAGAGTTATTAAGCAACTAGATGCGGGATTCATCTATCCCATAGCTAGTAGTGAGTGGGTAAGTCCAGTTCAATGCATACCAAATAAGGGTGGTATGACTACTGTTCTAAATGCTCAGAATGAAGCCATTTCCACGAGAACCGTTGTTGGTTGGAGGGTGTGTATGGATTATCATAAGTTGAACAAGGAAACCAGAAAATACCACTTCCCTCTTCCTTTCATAGATCAGATGTTAGATAAATTGGCTGGTAGGGAATGTTATTGCTTTTTGGATGGTTATTCAGGGTCCAATCAAATCTATGTAGATCCAGCTGACCAACACAAAACCACCTTTACATGTACTTTTGGTACCTTTGCCTATCAGAGGATGCCATTTGGATTGAGTAATGCACCTGCTACTTTTCAGAGATGTATGATGGCAATTTTCTGGGACATGATCGATAATTTCCTCGAGGTATTTATGGATGACTTTTCTGTGTTTGGTGATAACTTTGATGAGTGTTTACATAACTTGGATAATGTGTTAATTAGATGCAAGGAAACTAATTTGGTGTTAAACTGGGAAAAAAGTCATTTTATGGTTCGTGAAGGTATAGTGCTGTGTCACAAGCTCTCAAGTGCAGGATTAGAAGTTGATCGTGCTAAGATTGAGTTAATATAAACTCTTCCCCTCCTATTTCTGTAAAAGGGGTGAGAAGCATTTTAGGCCATGTTGGGTTTTATCACCATTTTATCAATGATTTTTCCAAGATTTCAAAACCTTTGTGTAATTTACTCGAGAAGGACACCAAATTCCGGCTTGATGAAGCTTGCATGAAGGCATTTCAAGAGTTAAAAGATAAGTTTATTACTGCGCCTATTGTATTACCTCCTGATTGGAAGATTCAAGAGGAAATACGATCGGTTATGGATTATCAAGCTGAGCTAAATTCAACAGTTGAAGATGAAGTTGCACCTGCTGTGCAAAAAGAGAAAGAAGAAAAGAAGGTGGAATCGCCACCTATTGTTGAAACAGTGTCACCAATTATTCCTGATACAAATTCTTAGGATGACACTGAACTCAAGACATTTGTAGAGGCGTATACACCTGAAAATATCAACTCCCAAATGCTTGAGATTGCAAAGAAAGGACTTACACCGCAACAAGTTTTTACGCAAGTTATTCCTGAGAAAGAAGCCAGTGTAGAGATCCCAAGAGAGAACCTGAGGGTTTCAAGAAGAAGTGAACGAGAGCTACCAACAAAGCTTAAAGATCCGGGAAGTTTTAACCTTCCTATTCAAATTAATGGTATGCTCAAAGTGAAAGCTATGTATGATGTGGGTTCTGGTGTGAATCTTATGCCTAAGTCCGTGTTCGAGAGACTTGGACTTCAGAAATCAGAGAAAACTCTAGTGAAGTTGCAGTTCGCTGACAACTCAGTTAAGAGGACATGGGGAACAGTGGAGGACATCTTAGTCCGTGCAGGTAGTATCTCCATCCCTACAGACTTTGTTATACTTGAGTTCGATGCAGATAAGCAGGTTCCAATCATACTTGGATGGCCTTTCATGGCCACAAGTCAAAGTGTCATCAACTTCCAAGAAGGGACCATAACCCTTCATGCAAAGAATGTATCCGAGACCTTCTATGTCTTGGGTAAGAAACCGAGGAAGTTAGATCCCACCGTTTCTGTCATCCACAGCCTTTCACATCACAAAGTCCCTCCTGAGAAGATCCACTTAAAGCCTGTGGATACTGAGCCAAACATTGAGTTTGGGGTTGGCCATGAAGTTCTATGGAAAGCTCACAAACGCGAGAATAGGCCACGTAGTTTCAAAGACTCGCTGATGGGACCATTCATTGTCACTAAGGTTGTCTCAGCCAAGGTGATAAAAATCCGACCAAAAACGGGGGTCAAGCGCAGATTAGTTGACGTTCATAGCCTAACTCGTTGTTGGGGAGGCTATATTTGCAAATCTTGATAGAGGTAACACGTCTAACTTTGAAAGACGTTAAATAAAAGTGTTGTACAGGAGACAACCCACAATTTCTTAAGTTTTCGTGTCTTTTACGTTTTTAATTTATGTTTAGTTTAGTAGTTTTTAGTTGATAATGCATATTTGAGAAAGGTATTAGTGTTTTTGGTGTTTAGGAATTGGAGAAAACGAGTTAGGGAAGAAACAAAAAATTTCGGAAAAGCTGAAGCAGGGGTGCGGTATACCGGACCTCAGCCGCGGTATACCGCCAAGGAAGGAACCCGTGCCACGGGGTGCTACCACGTGTTTTATACCGAGAAGAAAAAAAAATCAAGCTGATGGGTCTGGTATACCGGACCCTATACCGCGCCATGCACCACACGTCTAAAACCCGTGCCACGGGTTGCTACCACGTGTATTTTGCCGAAGCGAAAATTTTTGGAACATCAGATGTTGCGGTTTACCGGAGGATAGGCCCGGTATACCGCGCCGCGCCGCCAGAGAGAGAAAGTTGCGGATTGGAGCTTATAAAAGAGGTATAGAGCTTATAATTCCAAATTTCATAAACCTCAAGCCTCTTTCTCTTCTCCAAAACTCTCCCAACTCCATTGAAGCCCATAAAAACCTTTACCAATCATCAAAACACTACCCAATCATCAAGAAAAACACATCAAATCTTCTCTCCACATCATTACAAGAGAGATTCAAGCACCCAATCCTCACCAAATCCATCAAATTGAAGAATCAAGAGCTCAAATTTTCAAAATTCATCCTACAATTTCTTAAATCCAAGCCAATTAATCAAGAATCAACCTCACCCACATAGATATTCATCATCAATTCATCTATCCTAAGCCAAATCAAGCTTGTTCAACCAAAAATTCACAAGTTCAAATTTCAAGGGTTGCTAAAGCTTTGAGTTGGGGGTTAATTAAGGATGACGAATAGAACAACAATATTAGCTAACAAGAGGGAGGTGAAGAAGAGCAAGGTATTGGATTCAATCAAGAAGAAATCAAATAACAAAGGTTCTAGTTCTAAATCAAAGGGTAAAGACGATGTTGAAGATGGAGGTATAACTTTGTGTGATCGTAATGATAAAAAGCTTTACTTTTATGCAAAGGAGAAAACACAACTTCCACAAGGTCCTACACCAAAGGAGAAAGAGGAAGCTTCAAGGGCCCTGAAAGCTTCTGCAGAGAAACAATTGAAAGAGATACCTCTTGCTTATGAGAAAGTATTCAAAGAAGAAGTTGGTACAGGAGAATACAAAAGATTCTTAGAGCTTGGTGAAAAATTTGGTTGGTCTACGTTCATGGTAAGACGTTCTGAATTATGTCATGAGTTAGTTTTGGAATTCTATTTAGGCCTCTTTAACCGAGATAGTAAAGGTTGTGTTCCGATTAGAGGAAAGCTAGTTCCTTTCACAATTGATGAGATTAGAACCACTTCAAGTTTAAGAAATTGAAAGGTTAATGCAAGTATGACGAAGCGGTTGCTAAACAAAATATCTTTGATGAGGAATTACTTTTTGAGCATGTTTTAGACAAGGAGAAAGTGCAATCACATAAGGGAGAATTGAAGGCACCGTGGCCTTACAAATATCTTCAATCGGATGCGAGAATTTGGCACAATTTCCTTATTCCTAATGTCTTTGGAAACACACGAACTTTGGATGTGACTATGAAGAACGCTCTACTATTGGATTGTATTTTGAGAGGAGAAGAAGTTGATGTGGCACACAGTTGATCTATGAGGAGGTGATGCGATTTTCGGTCTCTCCTAAATCAGTTTATAATGTTAAATTTCTAACTATGATCACGTGTCTGGTGCGAAAAGCAAATGTAACTTTGGGTGAAGAAGAGAAACTCGAGTTTAAGATGAATTATATTGATAATGCTTGGATCAAGGATATCTTTCGAAGAGCGGGTTCTACGCAAGTCTCGAAAGAAGAAAAGGAGCAAAGTTGGCAAGAGAAGATGGAGGAGCGTTTAACAAAATTCGAAGCAGCTCAAACTTCCTTAGTCAATGATATGGCACAAATCAACGCTAATCAAGTGCACATCATGGAACTCCTTGAGAAATTAACAAAAGATCCACCAAATCCTACCTTGGATGTCAATGATGCGAGGCAATAGCCTCGAGAGTATGTTCTCTTTCTTCCTTACCATTTCTGTAAATATGTTTATCTGCTAATTTTAATTTCTGTTTCGAGTCTTTTTCGAGTCGTGGGGACATGGCTCATTTTTGAGTTGGGGTGTGGGGATTCATTGTCTCTCATCTCCATTTTCTGTTTTTAGGTAGAATTAAAATTTTTGATACATGGGAATTAGATGTAGAGTGTGTTTAATAGCTTGAAAGCATAAGCTCAGTGAATTGTTGATAGTAAGTAGTATGTTTATGACCTATGTTATTTGTATGCTTTGAGTATTTGCAGGAAAACACACGTTGATAGTAAAGAAAAGATTAGTGAGCAATGCGATAGAAAGTATGTTCGATCTCAGGGAACCTTGAGAAGTGTGTAGGCCATGAGATCCAAGCTAGTTGACAAACCATTTGATGAAAGTGCTAAAGGTACGAAATTACATAGTGTAGAAAGTGATTAAGGCGGTTCTTTCATATTTGAAGTCTTGAAGCCTTTTTATACCTTCTTACCTTGTGATTTTTGATTTTATATGCTATATCCTTCTCAGCCCCTTCTAGCCTTTCTAAAGCTTTTTACTGAAACACATTATAAGTCATATCCCTTTAGATTATAGGACTTTTCCATATGACCCGCACTCGAATCGCGATGCATAGACTGTTGTTTTAGAGCTTGAGTTTGGGGTGGTGGTCCACCATTATGGGAATTTTTTTTGGGATGGGAACTTTGAGCTTGTTAATTGTGCTTTGTGCTTTATATTGATGATGTTTCACAGGTTTTTATTGTAACCCTTTGCCGGGGTAATAGTGAATGAAAAAGAAGCTAAGAGCTAAATTTGCCAATAAGGGCATTAAAAGAAAAAATATATATGAGAAAATTAGCGTGATATCTCAACATTAAAAAGAGAGTCATAGCTTGAGAAATTGATTTGAAAAGAAAAGAAAATATATATATTCGGACCGGCAAAGTGGAATTTTTATGTGAACATATTATGCTTTAATTGGGTTATTGGGGATGCTAAATTGTGCATCAAGGAATTCATTGGGTTGAGTGAGAAACGTTTTATGAGAGTAACTCAAGCTCTAGGGCGATTCGTTGATGGCTAGTGAGGAGAGAGCCAAAAGCTCACTCCAAATTATCCAAATATACTATCATACCGTCCCTAAGCCTAAATTACAACCTTAAAGACATTTTGATTCTTTTCTATGTAATTGAGAAGTGATTGAGCCATTAGAGAGTAGTTGAGTGGATCTTTGAATACTAGTGAAAATCGATGAACAATGTATAGCTTTCTTTGGGAACTGAGTAAAGTCCCAATCCTTCTTACATTGCGAAACTAATTTGATCTTGAATTCAAGCCGTGTTGACTGTGGATATGAGAAGTGTACAGGTATGTAGTTTATGAATATTATTGAATGAAATTTTCTGAGTTATGTGCTTTAGGATTATTCTATATATTCTGCTATGTTCTTCCCATTGTGTTGAGAATTTTATAAGTGTGTATTTATAGACTTCCCTATGTTTTTATCTTTATTGTATCGGGACGATACAACTTTGAGTTGGGGGTCTTGATGTCTCCTCATTTGTTATAGGTTTATATTAGGATGAGACATCATTTTTAGTGATTTAGAAGTCATAATAGTCGATTTTCTTGAGAAATAGTGCACTTTCCTATTTTGAGTCTTGATTTATTGAAATAATATTTTTAGAGCATATTGGGTTTAATTGTTTATTTAGTGTGAATCTTTAAAGATAATTATGGATATTAATTAGAGTCTAATTCAAAGACTACAAGATATGGAAAGAGATTAGCATGGTAATTGGAGATAAAGGAAACAAAAGCTAAAAAGATGGAAAAGGAAAAGCTGCCTAAATCTGAATTTCTGCAGCAACGCCTAAAGAAGTGGCGATAACTCCAAAAAGAAGCCGATTTTGGTAAATTCCTTTTAGAGGAACGTAGATAATTCGCTGAGGATTCTTTTGGTATATTGTGGAGCAAAAACCGACCAATAACGAAGAAGATATGCTCAAAACGGTTCAGCAGAATTTATCTTTATTTCCATACGAATTTGAGTTGGGCTTGGAGTCCATCACTTAACCTCTCCCTCAAGAAAACGAATTAGGTCTTCTAAACACCTATAAATACACCCTTATATCACTTGTAAATAATCTTTGCCTCATAGTAATTAGTTCTTAAGGTTTTATTCTTCTAGTTTATTGTAGAGAGCAAGATGATGTCTTTTGTAATTTCTTTTAGTTTATTTCCATCAGGTATGAACTAAACTCCCCATAGCTTGGGTTTTGCATCATGTATAATCTATGAATTCTAATTCTTCTATCTGAGTTTCTTTGGGAATTATATGTTTTAAATTGATATTAGCTGCTTACTCTTATATTTGTTTATGTGTTTTAATTTAATGACTGTTTTCCTTGCGGTGCACAACGTTTAGGATTACCTTAATAGTAGTTAGATGATCACCTTAGCTGGGTGTCTAATTATCGAAACACCACATAACGTCTAGTGTCCGATATTAGTCATGACAAAACTGATTCTAACTAGATGGTCATTAGGGTTTGTTTTAATCACCATATCACCAATTGAATGAATTGTTTGCTTAGGGTCTTAGTAGCGTTTCATAACCCTATTTCAAACAGCTTCTTGGTTGTGCCGTAGCCCCCTTAGTCGCTCTCAAGGTCTAAGGTATGGGAATTTAGAATCCTGACTAAGTATACAAGAGCTAATATTCTCCCTTATAAACTAGATCTAATAGAAAGAATTAAAAGGATTAGTGCATACTAGCAAAACCTAAGCTATACTTCTCATCTCATATTTTTAGTATTTATTGTATTGTCTTTTATTTTCTTAGTTTAACTAATAATTTCGAAATCTATTTTCTTTTATTTTCTGCCTTTAATTATTTACTTCTTACTCGTTATTCCTACCCACGTGATTAACACACTTAAGTCCCTGAGAACGAACTCAACTTATCAACTAAAACTTGCATACGTCCTGTGATACTTGCAGTACTGTGCCTGTCTAGGGTGAGAGTGCGTAGTTTTCTAGACTTTATTTTATCATATTTTTATCACACCCTAGGCGACACCAATGGCCAAACCCAATCGTATATTACGTGGATCACTTGCAAACTTAAGATTCCCCTAATCAAATGTTTTCCAAATAATACCATCGACTGGATTATATAACACGTCTTCGTCAGTAAACTTTCTGAAATGGTATCAAATCATATCTTTTGCGGTGTGTCTCGAAACGCACAATCATTGTAATCTAGGCGCAATGGAAAATGGAAATTTCTTATGACGAGCTTTCTTTCCTTTCTTCGGCTCCCACCTAGATTCACCTCATAATAAACACTGCTCGAGGTGTTCATTCTCTTTTAAATTCAAGACACAATTATTTAAACATACATTAATCGTAAAGTATTACATACCCAAACTTTTAAACTTTCAATTGCACTCTCATACGATGAAGGCAAATTATGTCCTTTAGGTAAAACACAAAACGAAAATTGCAAGAGTTTGTTGATAGATGTATTCGTCCACTTGTTCTTCACTTTGACATGCATCAACTTCGAAATAATACTCAAGGAATTCATTGTTGTGTAATCGGTGTGCAACTCACTTTCCATTTCCTTAAACAAGAATCGAAACAACCATGACTTCTTCTTGGAATATTCTTGTCACTCTTCTCGGTGTTACTGGAATGACCACCAACATTAAAAGTTGGTTCCAAAGCATAACATATAAACCTTTTTTTTCATCTACAATAGGGGTAGAGTTATTCACATGTTTTTGTTTTTTTTCACCGTATTTTGTCCAAACTCTTACGTTGGCAAAATCCTGAACTTCAAAATACATGTTCTAACCTCGTCAATATGAAACCTTCGATTATACAAACAATGTTTACACATACAAAAAAAATATAACTCATTATATCCATGTACTTTTTCGCAGATGTAATCCATTACCCTTCATAAGAACTCTCGAGTCACCATAGTTTGTGATTTAATCCAACTCTTTCCAATAAACAGATCCTTCGACTATATCATATCAAACATGTACCGTATAAGATATGTAAAACCAAAAATATTTTTGTAATTTAAATGTCAAATTTGTAAAATCATATGTATAATTAAAATCATAAATTATAACCTCTAAAAATCTCGCATTAATACATATTATATATCTATGATGAAAACATAATCATACAAGTATTTAAAATAAATTGAATTAAAAAAATATTAAAATTTAAAAATTACCTAATTTTGGCAAATTTAATGAGAAATTTGATGTTGTAGTGGGTCCAAACGTGGAGATTGAGTTTGGGTCCTCCATTGATGACACATTGAAGCTCCATTGACGGTGGGTGATGGTCTTGTAACTAGAAGTCAGGTATAGGGTTTGGGATTGGGTACTTGAGTGATGATGCGGCGAAAACCATTCTCATGTCATAGACATCCATTGCCGGTTACTCTCAACTGAACCGAAAACACAAAACTCCCGTTCGACGCACTCTTTCTCCTATTATTCTTCTTCTTTAAAGTTTGAGTCTCGAGCTTGGTCAAGAATAACTTGAAATTCTATTCCTCACATGTACTAAAATAATTTATTCCAATGTATTTTGCTAACAAAAGACTCACACCACTTTCTTTATTAATTTATGGATTCTTTAAAAGAAAGCGAATCCTACATCTCAAGTATTTAAAAAAGATATCTACTTTGTTTGATAAATATCAGAACAAAGAATGAATTTTTTGTTTTTGTATTATATAAGGTAATTTTGTTGGTTATAACTATAATTGCTTGAGTTATTATAGCAGCGTTGGAAGATTTTTTGTTTGACTTATTTAGATACAACATGACGCTTATTTATGTTTTTGCCTTGATTAATTTTTTTTCAAAAACACGTATTCAATATTGTCATTTTCAGTATTGATGTGATTCTTTTCTAGTGTAGACTATGTACCTTATGCTAATAGAAATTTCAGAGATAGATGATGGACTGTTAACTTTCAAGATTAAATTCTGCAACATCATTTTGTATGTACCAATATTTATAAGGTAAACTCTCTCATTCTATGATGTTTGTATTTATTTGAGGATGAGTTTTTTTTTTTGTTGAAATATTAAGTGATATGTTTGAACAAAAAATTTCTTATTTATCAATTTTCTTGGCAAAGTTTTTCAATCTCGATGATTAAATAAAGTTGTTAAAGACTATAGGTGCAAAACTTATACCTTACTATAGCACGTTACTAAATTTGTAAGAGATTACAAATATTATCAATGATTTTAAAAACCCTTTGAGTCTCATAATTAAATAAAAAGAGATGAAACATAGGGAATTTCTAAATACAATTCGATTTTATCATGTTTTAGTCCGATTTCATCATAGATTTTTATTCGTTCGTTTTATTAGCAACTACACTTAAACCTGGCCCAGTGCGCTTTTCTACACTATGTGCAGATCGATTATGTTTAGTTGGATTCGAAACCTTCTATAACTTATTTTGTTAACCAGCCTAACTATTCAGAAATCTGTTTTGGCTCTCTCTAAATTTATTCAACTATTGAATAAAACGAAAAATAGACGAGTTTTTCAATCCAAAATGCAATTACAATTTCTAGTTACTCAACCATTATATTCCCTGCCACCCCTAGCCCAAGATTATAGATCCAGATGGTCCATCTCACATATGTGAGTACGTGTCCAATCTCGTTATGCAGGTCCAAAAGAAGCCCATAATCTAGGTTCTTTTCCACACAACAAAATACAAAAGACCATCCAAAAGAAGCCCAAAATGTGGCCCTCCATTGTATAAAACCCTTATTTTTAATACACCGCACCATAAGGTTTTTTGTTCCTTTCATTGTCGCCATAACCAAAATCTTCGCCACAACGCCTAAAATAAACTAACATCAACTTCAATATTCTTGATCGTTTACCACCTCAGAAAAAAGAATAAGATAAAATGAAAAAAGAAAAAGAAAAAAGCAAAAAGAAATATCATTTTGTAAATGAATGTTACACAAGGTAATTTTGTTTGGAAAAAAAGTGTGTCCTAATTGATTTTTATTCAATTTGTCTTTAGAAATTGGGAATTGAAATTTAATTTTTTATAATATATATATATATATATATATATATATATATATATATATATATATCGATTTGGATTGTGCAAAGCTATGAAAGTATTTATTGATTTGTTGTTGACATATTTTTATTTACAGAAAATTATTCGATGGTCTTGTAACTAGAATTTAGGTATAGGGTTTGGGATTGGGTATTCCAGTGATGATGGGGCGAAACTCCATTCTCATGTCATAGACATCCATTGATACAAATACTTTAACCTGTTACTCTCGATTAAACCGAGAACACAAACTCCCGTTCAACAAGCTCTTTATCGTTTTCTTCTTCTTCTTTAAAGTTTGTGTCTCGAGCTCGGTCGAGAATAGCTTGAAATTCTATTCCCCACATGTACTAAAATAATTTATTCCAGTGTATTTTTCTACCAAAAGACTCACACCAATTTCTATATTAATTTATGGATTCTTTAACAAAAATCGAATCCTACATCTCTAAGTACTTAAAGAATATATCTAGTTTGTTTTGATAAATATCAGAACAAAGAGTGAATATTTTGTTTTAGTGTTATATAAGGTAATTTTGTTGGTTATAATTATAGTTGCTTGAGTTATTATAGCAGTGTTGGAAGATTTTTTTGTTAGAGTTATTTAGATACAACATGACATTTATTTATGTTATTGCTTTGATTAATTTTGTTCTAAAACACGTATTCAATATTGTCATTTGCAGTATTGATGTGATTCTTTTCTAGTATATAACATGTACCTTATGCTAATAGAAATGTCAGAGACAGATGATGGACTTTTAACAATCAAGATTAAATTTTGCAATATCATTTTGTCTGTACTTTTTTCTAAGGTAAATTCTCTCATCCTATGATGTTTGTATTTATCTGAGTATGAGTTTTTTCTGTTGAAATATTAAGTGATATGTTTGAACAAAAAATTTCTTATTTATCAATTTTCTTGGTAGAGTTTTTCAATCTCGACAATTAATTAACTAAAGTTGTTAAATACTATAGGTGCAAAACTTATACCTTTCTATAACACGTTACTAAATGTGTAAGAGATTAAATTTTTTATCAATGATTTAAAAAACCCTTTGAGTCTCATAATTAAAAGAAGAGATGAAACATAGGGAATTTCTACATACAATTCGATTTTCTCATGTTTTAGTCATATTTCATCATAGATTTTTATCAGTTCCGTTGAATTGGTTTGTTTTATTAGCGACTACCCTTAAACCTGGCCCCGTGCGCTTTTCTACACTATGTACAGATCGCTTATGTTTAGTTGGATTCAAAACCTTCTATAACTTATTTTTTAACCAGCCTAACTAATCAGAAATCTATTTTGGCTCTTTCTAAGTGTATTCAACTATTGAATAGAAAGAAAAATAGACAGACTTTTTTAATCCAAAATGCCATTAGGGTAGGACTTCCATCCAATATTGGATGGTCCAATATTTATATCTCAGTCATTGATTAATATAACATAACACATGTTACTTTTGTAAGTTTAAAACATGGGGTGTGTATAAATTTAACTGATGTAGGATCATCCAATATTGGATGGAAGGATTTTCCTTTCTGGTTACTTAACCATGATTTTCCCCTGCCGCCCCTAGCCCAAGATTAGAGATCCAGATGGTCCATCTCACATATCTCACTTATGTAACTACGTGTCCAATCTCGGGATGCATGTCCAAAAGAAGCCCATAATTCTAGGTTCTTATCCATACACCAAAATACAAAAGACCGTCCAAAAGAAGCCCAAAATGTGGCCCTCCATTGTATAAAACCCTTATTTTCGATAAGCCGCACAATAAAGTTTTATGTTCCTTTCCTTGTAGCCATAACCAAATCTTCGCTACAACGCCTAAAAGAAACTAACATCGACTTCAATATTCTTGGTCCTTTACCACCTTCTCTACACCCAAACAGATATAGCAGAAGAAAGAATAAGATAAAATGAAAAAAGAAAAAGGAAAAAGCAAAAAGCAAAAAGAAATCTATGTTTGTAAATGAATATTACACAAGTTCTTTGAACAAAAAAAAAATGTTACACAAGGTAATTTTGTTTGACAGATTTTTTAATGTTCTATACAATTCATTCACTTCATTTGTTTTTATTATTTTGGTTTAATTTTTTTTTTAAAAAGTGTGTCCGAATTGATTTTTATTCAATTTGTGTTTAGAAATTGGGAATTGAAATTTATTTTTTTATAATATTTATATATATTGATTTGGATTGTGCAAATCTATGATATCATTTAAATAAATGAGGACCATTATAATTATTGTTTCCAAGGCTGTCAGGTAACATAGTAATATAAATATAATATTTACATTATGCTAAACAATCTATGATGAATAAATAAGATCTTATTTCTACTTAGTTTCCCATTTTTTTTAATTCATGATGTGATTTTTTTTTTTACTTTGCTTTAATACTTGGAAATGAACAATTATGCAAATTATTTGATACATGATTTATGGAAAGTTGAAAGTCCATCATACAAGGATATTGTTGGCTAAGACGATGGTTAATTGAGTATCTTATGTACATATTATTTGATGAATTTACTTGATCCCGTTTAAATCATAGTTATTGCTAACAAAATAGTATACAATATGCAGGGGCCAAAACTGAATAGTATTAGTGTGTATTTGTGATATAAATTAAAACAAACTTTGCATTTCATTGACATGTTCAATATGATTACATTCAAATTCATTATATAGAATTAGATTGATTACAAATAGAAAAAGTAGTTATGTAGTTGAGCTGAGTCCTTATGTGTGCAAAGGAGAAAGCAAAAAAATGAAAAACATGTTTTCAATTAAAAAAAGATGGCATAACTATGTTGCAGGCTGCTTTGCGAGGTTTTCATGAAGAAAGTTGAGTCACTGTCAGGTAAAGTTAGCGAGCACCAAGCTGAGATGGTGGTGAAGCTGTAGAAGTGGATTTTTTTTCAGCACTTTCCAAAAATATTCCAAAGTTCCTGCACTAGACTCCTTTTCAAGTACACAAGCTTCAAATTATCAGGAATTAAAGGAGCAAACCAGCTTTTGGGAGGCTAATTAACTTGAATAAGATTACTTATATTAGTATTAGGTTTCTTTTCCTTATACGGAACTGAAAATTTATCATCTGAAGTGTCAGCTTGTGATTCATCTGAATCATTTCGATTTTTCTTCAAAATGAGGTTCAAGCAAATCTGAGATTATTAGCCGAGAAAAAAAAAACTTCATCCTAAAGTAGCCAGCATGATACAAGCAGCCGAAGACCATGAAAACATGAGTGAATTTACCACAATGTAAATATTGTTGTAAATCTCATTTATGGGTATAATTATTACACAAGAGTCTCCAAATAGTCATATATATGACATTTGAAGTATTTTATCGTATTATTCAAAGTAGTAGTAATAATAATAATAATAATAATAATAATAATAATAATAATAATAATAATAATAATAATAATGTAATAGAAAATAGTAAATTTGGGGGCCATAAGTTACCACATTTGTTGTATTTTTAAAATCTGTAAAAGTAAATGACCTTTTGGCGCAACCATCCCGGATAAGCATATGCCTAATCCCACTATTCCTGTAGATTTCAATAACTCCATTCCTAGTTGCCTTTTTTTTTTACAGCAACTTAATTCTAGTTATTACAAATACTAGTCAGAAAATTAAGAGAGCTAGTAACTGAGAAATCTTCCCATCCGGATAAACTAATATTCCTTCTAGCACATTTGGCTAAAGCATCTGCAATTGCGTTATGCTCCGTTCTTATATATGATATCTTCCAAGTTGGGAACGCATTAATCCATCCCCTAATTTCTTCGATGATTGGGTTGAGCTTTCAATGGAGCCTACTTTGTTTTTGAATGCCTTGCCTCACTAATTCGTAAATGAAACTTCTCAAATATCCCTAGATATTGAGATTAAATAATATTATTAATTGAAAAATGATTTTCTCTACTATTAAACAAAATTTAGCAAAATTTCTAACACAGCATATTTTCTTCATAGAAGTTACACGGTAAGAGGGTTTAAAGAGAAAAGTTTCCTTAAACTCGAGATTTGCAGTGTGATCACAAGATGTGTGGCCGTTGTTATTGTGGGAAGTCGGTTTTATTGAGCCGTAAGTGAAGGGTACTAGAAGAGTGACCTTGAAGGCTCTGCAGATCTATATGGTCAATATCTTGTGCATAGCTGATCTTTTAAGAGGTTGTACTGAGTTCCAGAACACCTAAACAGCGTCCTCCATTCAAAAGGGGTAAGGCAAATAATCCACGAATGTTATAATATTGCTCAACATGAATGAGTTGAGAAAATTCTTTGCTGGAATATTACCGTGCATGAGTCCATTCTTGCTAGTTGGCGTGAAATACTTGGTCAGGAAGCTCGAGTTCACTGTCCTCAATGTTTTCAATATTATAATTGAACTTTATAGAAACCATTCTATGTTCATGAAGCCAAATACTTCCCAAAGGGCTGTCTTGCAGTTGTAAGACTAAGTCATATTGACTTCTGCTTTTTATAGGTACCAAATCTGAGCAATTTTACAATCTTCAAACTTATTTTTGAAGTAACAAAGTGTTTCCATCACTCTCTCTTTTAGTATGTAAGAATAATCAAACTTAATATAGTACAACGGCGACAAATTCTTTGTGTGTGTGCCACGAATTCCATAGCTCTCTTAAGCAAATTATGATCACCTACCAAGCGTTTAGTATTTTGGTTAGTATTAAAATCTTTCATGGCTGAAGGCAGAGTCAAAATGAGTATCATCTACCAAGGAATACTTCCAAGCAGAAATTAAAAAAAACTTATGTAATTGTTAATTGATCGACTAGACGATGAAAGTTGTTGAATCAGAAGAGGTATTCAATGAATCACTAGAAGATATTTTCAAAACCATTAAAGAGAATCCATATGATCCATCACGTGGAATAAAAATGTTTGATTATTCTCTTGTAGGCAATGTAACATAACTCGGTTTTGCGGCCTAGGCGGTTAGGGCCTAGCGCCTATGCAGAATTACAAACAGGTCTAGGTAGACTTGGATAGTTTTGAATCCCGGTATATAATTTTATATATTTGGTAATATATATGTAGTAATCATAATAATTTTAAAAATTTAAGCCATATATTTCATTTAACAACAATATATAAATTTAATAATACTAAAATTAGAGTTATAATATCAATTCAAAAACTATCGAGTGTATAAAAATTTAAAAAGAGGGCATAGGCGGCCATTTTTTGCTATGATTCGGTGCCTAGGAGAGTTTGGCGCCTCCCACAATACGTAAGGAGTTAGATAAAAACTTCATTTTTGCAAGGCGTAGGCGACTGAGAGGGGAGTTTCCGCCTAAGCACGAGAGGGCTGGGATTTCTACAACATACCTATGTACATTTATCTCTTCCATAAAGGTCTTACTATCTTTCTTAGTATTAAATTCTCCCACTATATATTCTTAAATAAATAGCTTCATGATAATCATTCATTTACTATTAATGTTTGAGATATGGAAGTTGTTCTTGATGCACCTAAATATGCTACTCTAGACTATTAAGAATAAGGAGTTGAAAGTATATTTAAGGTCTTAATGGAGGAAGAAAAAAATATAACCCATAAGTTTATGGTTTCAAAAATAGTAAAGTTTCATTGAACTCCACATTTTATTGGTCATCTTTTAGTTGAGTTTCGTATTGTATATTAACTCACCAAAAAATTTATTATTTGCAAGGAAAGAAAAGATAGGTTCAGTTATCCTTATGAGGCTTATATCGTATACTGTCTTTATACTTGTAAGCTCAAATATTGAAAAATAAATGTAGTTTGTTGGGCAGAATGCTCATTAAATACCCATCCAAATATTTCTTATCCCCAATCCTAAACCCTAAAGCTAAATTTCAGCTACCAGACCACCACCCGCCGTCATCAGAGACCTGAGGATCAAACCTCCACTTCCACGTGTGGGGCCAACTACAAAATCATATGTAAAAAATACACAAGCCTTCATGACAAATTTTTTCTCAGTATGGGCATCATTTGGAAGGATCCTCGTATCCTCCAACATTTCCAATTGATCTATAATAGGACGGATAAAAAACATCCATATCTTTTCTGTGAGAACGCAGATTCGGATTCAATAAAGTAAGTATAAGTTGATTCTTTCATGAATAACCATAGTTTTAAGTTGTAGGTGGTCAATATAACTGGCCACAAGTTATAAGAGTTGTTTTTCATGGATAATAGACGAAATCCATTGATAGCCAAACCCACACGTATATTACGCGGATCACTTGCAAACTCAAGATTCCACTACTCAAATGTTATCCAAATAATACCATCGACTGGATTATATAACACGTCTTCATTGGTACACTTACTGACATGGTATCAAATCATATCTTTTGCGGTGTGTCTCAAAACGCACAATTGTTGTAATCTAGGCGCAATGGAAAAATATGGAAATTTCTTATGACGAGCATTCTTTCCTTCCTTCGGCTCCCACCTAGATTCACCACATAATAAACACTGCTCAAGGTGTTCATTCTCTTTTGAATTCAAGACACAATCATTTAAACATTCATCGATCGTAACGTATTCCATACCCAATTTTTTAAACTTTCAATTGCACTCTCATACGATGAAGGCAAATCATGTCCTTTGGGTAAAACACAAAACAAAAATTGCAAGAGTTTGTCGATAGATGTATTCGTTCACATGTTCTTCACTATGATATGCATCAACTTCGAAATAAAACTGAAGGAATCCATTGTTGTGGAACCGGTGTGCAACTCACTTTCCATTTCCTCAAACAAGCATCGAAACAACCATGACTTCTTCTTGGAATATTCCCGTCACCCATTTCGGTGTTACCGGAATGACCACCAACATTAAAAGTGGGTTTGATGTCTCCTCATTTGTGATAGATTTATTTTAAGATGAGACATCATTTTTAGTGATTTAGAAGTCTTTCTAATCGTTTTTCTTGAGAAATAGTGCACTTTCCTATTTTGAGTCTTGATGTAGTAAAATAATATTTTTAGAGCGTATTGGATTATTATTTAATGTGAAGCTTTAAAGATAATTATGGAGATTAATTAGAGTCCAAGTCAAAGACTACAAGATATGGAAAGAGATAAGCATGGAAATTGGAGATAAGGAAACAAAAGCTAAAAACATGGAAAAGGAAAAGCAGCCTTAATCCTGAATTTCTGCACCTACGACCAAAAATCAGCTCATATCTTAAGATTTATGTGGAATTTCGAGAAACGGTCAAGAGAAACGTTGAAGATCTTTCCGAGACGATGAATTTCGACTACTCATACACGTCAAACGGATAAGTATTGAAGCTGCTAGGACCAAAATAAAAACGAGCCTGATTTCATGTTTTAGGGTTGCGAATTTGAGTTGGGCTTGAAGTCCATTACTTACCTTCTCCTTCAAGAAAACGAATAAGGTCTTCTAAACACCTATAAATACACCCTTATATCACTTGTAAATCAGTCTTGCCTCATAGTAATTAGTTCTTAATGTTTTATTCTTCCAAGTTATTGTAGAGAGCAAGATGATGTCTTTTATTATTTCCTTTAGTTTATTTCCTTCAGGTATGAACTAAACTTCCCATAGCTTGGGTTTTGCATCATGTATAAACTATGAATTCTAATTTCTTTCTATCTAAGTTTCTTTGAGAATTACATGTTTTAATCTGATATTAGCTACTTCCCTTTATATTTGTTTATGTGTTTTGATTTAATGACTGTTTTCCTTACTAGTGCACGAGTATAGGATTACCTTAATAGTAGTTAGATGATCGCCTTAGCTGGGTGTCTAATTATTGAAGCACCACATAACATCTAGTGTCGATATTAGTCCTGACAACACTGATTCTAACTAGATAGTCATTAGGGTATAATTTAATCACTATCACCATGTATGGAAATTGATTGCTTAGGGCCCTAGTAGCGCAGGAAAACCCTATTTAAACTAGCCTCGTGGTGTGTCTGTAGCCCCCTTAGTCGCTCTCAAGGTCTAAGGTATGGGAATTTAGAATCCTGACTAAATATCTAAGAGCTAATTATCTCCCTTATTAACTAGATTTGATAGAAAGAATTAGAAGGATTAGTGCAAACTAGTATTTTGACCACGTCAACTGGTCTTTGGCGACTACAATGTAGTCGCTAGACGTCAGACTAAAACGCGTGTCCTTTCGTGGGCGGGAAAATGGACCGCCATCGAGTAATGGGAAATTAATTCGAAATTTCGCGACTACTAAGTAGTCGCTAGAGCTAATAACTAGTCGAAAAATAAACTTAATCATATTTGCAATAATCCAATATTTCTATTCACTTCCAAATAATCATTTAAATTAAATTCATTTCCAAACTATCAATAAATTATATTTAGCTTCAAGAAATCAATCGTTTGGGGTATCTAGTCAACATTTATAGTCAAACTTGGGTCAAATCAATGATTTGGAGTATCTAGTCAACTATTTGGGTCAAACTTGAGTGTTTGGGGTATTCAGTCAACAGTTAGGGTCAAATTTGAGTGATTGGGGTATTCAGTCAACTATTAAAGTCAAAGTTGAGTGTTTGGGGTATTCAGTCAACTATTAAAGTCAAAGTTGAGTGTTTGGGGTATTCAGTCAACAGTTAGGGTCAAAGTTGAGTGTTAGGGATATCTAGTCAACATTTAGAGTCAAAGTTGAGTGTTTGGGGTATTCAGTCAATAGTTAGGGTCAAAGTTGAGTGTTTGGGGTATTCAGTCAACTATTAAAGTCAAAGTTGAGTGTTTGGGGTATTCAGTCAACAGTTAGGGTCAAAGTTGAGTGCTTGGGGTATTCAGTCAACAATTCGGGTCAAAGTTGAGTGTTTGGGGTATTCAGTCAACAGTTAGGGTCAAAGTTGAGTGTTTGGGGTATTCAGTCAACAGTTAGGGTCAAACTTGAGTGTTTGGGGTATTCAGTCAACAATTAGGGTCAAAGTTGAGTGTTTGGGGTATTCAGTCAACTATTTGGGTCAAAGTTGAGTGTTTGGGGTATTCAGTCAACTATTTGGGTCAAAGTTGAGTGTTTGGGGTATTTAGTCAACTATTTGGGTCAAAGTTGAGTGTTTGGAATATTCAGTCAATAGTTAGGGTCAAAGTTGACTGTTTAGGGTATTCAGTCAACAGTTAGGGTCAAAGTTGGGTGCTTGGGGTATTCAGTCAACTATTTGGGTAAAACTTGAGTGTTTGGGGTATTCAGTCAACAGTTAGGGTCAAATTTGAGTGATTGGGGTATTCAGTCAACTATTAAAGTCAAAGTTGAGTGTTTGGGGTATTCAGTCAACTATTAAAGTCAAAGTTGAGTGTTTGGGGTATTCAGTAAACAGTTAGGGTCAAAGTTGAGTGTTAGGGATATCTAGTCAACATTTAGAGTCAAAGTTGAGTGTTTGGGGTATTCAGTCAATAGTTAGGGTCAAAGTTGAGTGTTTGGGGTATTCAGTCAACTATTAAAGTCAAAGTTGAGTGTTTGGGGTATTCAGTCAACAGTTAGGGTCAAAGTTGAGTGCTTGGGGTATTCAGTCAACAATTCGGGTCAAAGTTGAGTGTTTGGGGTATTCAGTCAACAGTTAGGGTCAAAGTTGAGTGTTTGGGGTATTCAGTCAACAGTTAGGGTCAAACTTGAGTGTTTGGGGTATTCAGTCAACAATTAGGGTCAAAGTTGAGTGTTTGGGGTATTCAGTCAACTATTTGGGTCAAAGTTGAGTGTTTGGGGTATTCAGTCAACTATTTGGGTCAAAGTTGAGTGTTTGGGGTATTTAGTCAACTATTTGGGTCAAAGTTGAGTGTTTGGAATATTCAGTCGACTATTAAAGTCAAAGTTGAGTGTTTGGGGTATTCAGTCAACTATTAAAGTCAAAGTTGGGTGTTTGGGGTATTCAGTCAACAGTTAGGGTCAAAGTTGAGTGTTTGGGGTATTCAGTCAACAGTTAGGGTCAAATTTGAGTGATTGGGGTATTCAGTCAACTATTAAAGTCAAATTTGAGTGTTTGGGGTATTCAGTCAACTATTAAAGTCAAAGTTGAGTGTTTGGGGTATTTAGTCAACAGTTAGGGTCAAAGTTGAGTGTTAGGGATATCTAGTCAACATTTAGAGTCAAAGTTGAGTGTTTGGGGTATTCAGTCAATAGTTAGGGTCAAAGTTGAGTGTTTGGGGTATTCAGTCAACTATTAAAGTCAAAGTTGAGAGTTTGGGGTATTCAGTCAACAGTTAGGGTCAAAGTTGAGTGCTTGGGGTATTCAGTCAACAATTCGGGTCAAAGTTGAGTGTTTGGGGTATTCAGTCAATAGTTAGGGTCAAAGTTGAGTGTTTGGGGTATTCAGTCAACAGTTAGGGTCAAACTTGAGTGTTTGGGGTATTCAGTCAACAATTAGGGTCAAAGTTGAGTGTTTGGGGTATTCAGTCAACTATTTGGGTCAAAGTTGAGTGTTTGGGGTATTCAGTCAACTATTTGGGTCAAAGTTGAGTGTTTGGGGTATTTAGTCAACTATTTGGGTCAAAGTTGAGTGTTTGGAATATTCAGTCGACTATTAAAGTCAAAGTTGAGTGTTTGGGGTATTTAGTCAACTATTAAAGTCAAAGTTGAGTGTTTGGGGTATTCAGTCAACAGTTAGGGTCAAAGTTGAGTGTTAGGGATATCTAGTCAACATTTAGAGTCGAAGTTGAGTGTTTGGGGTATTCAGTCAACAGTTAGGGTCAAAGTTGAGTGTTTGGGGTATTCAGTCAACTATTTAGGTCAAAGTTGAGTGTTTGGGGTATTCAGTCAACTATTTAGGTCAAAGTTGAGTGTTTGGGGTATTCAGTCAACTATTAAAGTCAAAGTTGAGTGTTTGGGTTACTCAGTCAACAGTTAGGGTCAAAGTTGAGTGTTAGGGATATCTAGTCAACATTTAGAGTCAAACTTGAGTGTTTGGAGTATCCAGTCAACATTTAGAGTCAAAGTTTAAGCGTATCAAATATAAATACAAATTTACCTCAAATATAAAAACTTTAAGTCAATAAAAGGTTTTAATACAAATAAACCCAAAAAAAATCTCCTAATCAATATCATATCCATTAACTATAGGTTCATCATCGCTATCAACCTCAATAGGTTCTTCCTCATCACAGTATTTATCCAAGGTGTCATCATCAATTTCCTCGTTTTCATCAATAAATGTATCAAAAGACAATTCAACAAAAAAATGAGCAGGTTCAATCTCGATCTCCTCGGTGGATGCCAAGTTCACCGGATCGGAAATCTTCTCGGTGTTCACTAAAGGGATAGTGACACTTGAGTCTCCAGTAGGCATTGATTATGCACCCCATAACTCGGGACTCCATCCATGTCTATCGTTGAGTTCCCATACTACTTTCCATCCTTTTTGTGATTTCCTTGGGTTAATCTCATCGATGTAAAATACTTTTTTTGCTTGAGTAGCTAAGATGTACGACTCTGTTTCCCAAAAAAATTTAGACGTGTTAATAAGAGTTACCCCATTCTCTTCCCTCGGTTTACTCGTGTTATACCAATTCCACTCGAATAGCACAACAGAACAGTCATCGTCAAATGTGACCTCTACAATCTTGACTAATTCACCGTAATAAGGTTTTCCTTCATAGATGGTGCATACCCCGTAATCTTGTGTCACCCTTGTTTCACCCTTTTCACGAGTGACCCATTTAACACCATTCACAACACATGAATCGTACTTACAAACTGCACCGTGAGACTTACTAGCCAAAGAAATCATCTCACTTGTAGCGAATGCATCACCTTCTTTTTCCATTTCATAAAGCTACAAGCATAAACAATTATAACAATGTTGTCTAAAATGGAATATTAATTTTGTATTTGAATGGATCTATACCTTATGCAGAAACCAGTCTCGGAAATTTTGCCGGTGTTTCCCATCTTTATCGGCTACAGTACTCGATAGCGTGGCTTTGTGTTCTCTGCACATTTGAGGATCAAACTGAATACATTTTTCATAATGAATAAACATTTAATAATAAATTGAAAACTTACATCATCAAATGTTGGATTTCATCGCAATTAAGTAGGATATACCAGTCGATTTGCTCTTTCTCGTTGTATTGCAAATTACCATACTCTTTTTTACCCAAAGGAATACATTGGCTCTTAAATACGGACAAATATTTAGGTTGAGCTTCGATATCGGTATATCTACCCGGATCATTAAACTTTGTTTTTTCTTCTTTGAGGTAACGCGATATGAATGTCAAAGTCTCCTCTACAACGTATCCCTCGGCGATTGAACCCTCCGGCCTTGTGGGTTTCATATGTACTCCTTTAATTTCTCTAGATACCTCTCAAACGGGTACATCCAACGCATCTGAACCGGTCCCCCTAACAAAGCTTCATCGTATAAATGTATGACCAGGTGGATCATTATATCGAAAAACGCGGGAGATAAAATCATCTCCAATCTACACATAACTTCAACAACTTTCTCCTTCCCCTTTTCTAACTCTTTCCTACTCAGATTTTTATTACACACAACGCTAAACACGTTGGCTAGCCCGATATTCGCGTCACTAATCGCTTTGTCTTCGAAAAGCCCTGGGATACCAGCCACAAATAGGTACTGCATCATCACGTGACAGTCGTGAGATTTCATTCTTATAATCTTGCCCAAGTCACCTTTTACGTTATTTCTCAAACTCAATGCGAATTCATCGGGAAACTTCTATGCCTTCAGCCAGTCAAGAAATACTTTCTGTTTGATAACGTATAATTAGCTCGAGTCCGTATTTGTTTACCATTTCTCTCTGTCAACCACAAATCTAGCCTGATGTTCATTTCCTTGAGATCAATTCTCGCTTTCACGTTGTCTTCGTTAAGTTTTCCATCAAGACCTATAACTGTGCCGAGAAGAGCATCACACACGTTTTTCTCGCAATGCATGACATCAATGTTATGTTTCAACAAATTTTCAGACCAATAAGGTAGACGATAAAAGATACTCTTTTTCTTCCAATTGAATACACGAGGACCAGTCTGTCTCACGATCTTTCCCCTATAATCCTTGGGTTTCCCGGGAAGCACAATGGGAAGCCCATCTAACTATGTCTAAATATCGGTAGGTCTATATTTCTTCGGTGGGCGCCTACAATCGGATTTCTTGTACAAAACATTTTCGCTTCTAAATCGATGGCCGATAGGTAACTTACGTCGATGGTCGAAGTAAGCAACCCCTTTCTTCACACTCACTGACGGAGTAAAATCCATGCCTTCTGGACAAGCTTTGTAACCTTGACCCGACCATCCCGAGGTGTATGACCTAGCGGAAAAATCGTTAGTCGTAGACAACAAACAAACCTTCATCGTAAACTCTTCCTTCTTGTGGGAATCATAAGTAAGAATCCCTTTATCCCACAACTCGTCCAACTCATCTATAACATGTCGAAGAAAGACGTCCATGTCCTTGTCGGGTGAACGGGGTCCCGGAATCAACAAACAAAGCTGGAATGTCGTCTCCTTCATACACTCCCACGGTGGTAAGTTGTAGACGGTCAATATAACCAGCCACATGCTGTACGAGTTGTTCTGCATAGAGAAAAGACAAAAGTCATCAATACCCAAACCCAAGAAGACGTTCTGAGGTTCACTAGCAAACTCAGGATGTAACTGAACAAATCTCTTCCAACTATCGCCGTCAACCGGATGACGCAACAAATCTGGATCTGTATTCTTCCCTGCTTGGTGCCAGATCATATTTTCGGCAGTGTGTCTCGAAGCATAAAGTCGCTGCAGCCTAGGAGCAATCGGGAAATATCTGAGTTTCTTATGCGCTACTTTCAGACCCTTATTTGGGTCCCATCTGGATTCACTACATACTAGACACTTTTCGAGGGAGACATTCTCCTTGTAAAACAAAGCACAATCGTTCACGCAAACATCGATGGTATTGTAACCCATACCTAAACTTTTTAACTTTTTGTTGCACGCCTCGTATGACTCGGGCAAGGTATGATGTTTGGGCAACACACGGCACAAAAGATCAAGCAACTCGGTGAAAGACGTTTTAGTCCACTTGTTCCTTACCTTCACATGCATTAGCTTCACAATGAAATTTAATGAACTCATTACATCACAACCAGGGTATAACTCGGTCTCTAAATCGGAAAACATCGTTTCGAATTTGCCGTGTGCTGAACTGTTCGTGTGTGTCATCTCGGTGTCACCGGAATGACCACCAACCTCGTAATTAGGTCTCAAATCCTCGTATACATCCAACATTTAATTTTCTTCATATCGAGTCTCGGGAATATCCTCGATCTCACATTGCTTTGTCCAAATATCATAAGTCTCCAAAAACCCAAACTGTAAAAGATGTGACCTAACTTTGACCAGTGTATACCAACGAAAATTCGAACACTCATTACACGGAAAAAAAATTGTTTCTTCATCAGGAGGTTTATTTTTTTGAGCAAAAGCGAGGAATGCTTCTATACCCTTAAAAAATTGAAGCGAAACTTTATGAGCGGTACCAATCAAACTTTTATCAATACCTGAAGCCATAGTCAACTATTACAATATGAAAGAATACAACATAAATGTCTCGTAAATAAAATGAAAAAAAAATTATTACATCACCAAATAAATACATAAAAATAAAATAAAAAAAATTATTACATCACCGATTACATAAATGAATATAAAATGAAAAAAATTATTAAATCACCGATTAAATAAATAAATATAAAATGAAAAAAATTATTACATCACCAATTAAATAAATAAATATAAAATTAAAAGCACACAAAATATTACATCACCAAATAAATGCATAAATATAAAACTAAAAGCATACAAAATATAACAACACAAAAAATACATACATAATAAAAAATTAAAAGCATACAAAATATAACATCACAAAATATATACATAAATATAAAATTAAAAGCATATAAAATATAACGTCACTAAATAAATATATATCCTATTTATGCATTTATGTCTCATACAATAATATATCATATATATATATTTATATGTCATATAGAATTATAAGATGATTAGAGATATATACATAGTGATACTATATATTTAGCATTAACTATACAATTGTATTCAATTAAAAAAAAGATGAAAAAGATACATACTTTTGGACAAATTTAGAAGGAAAAATTGAAAATTGAGGAGGTCCCACGTTGTTGGTTGACCCGGGAAAACTTTTCTACGTGTTGGAATACCTAATAAGTGGTACTATTTACAATTAACTACACAATTGTTTGCAAATAAAATAAATTTGAAAGAGTTTTATGGAACAAAAAATACCTACTTTTGGACAAATTTGGAAAGAAAAATTGATAATTGAGGCGGTCCCACGTGATGATTGACCCGGGAAAGCTTTTCCAAGTCTTGAAATAATTTTTGATGATGAATTGTGGAAAAAAATCGGGAGAGTTTTGAGAGAAAGAAAGAGAAATTATATAATAATGGTGTCTTGAGTATCCCAATTCGCAACTTTCTGTAATAAACACGCTACCACTACTCGCGACTACACGAGTAGTCGCCAAAGCCTCACACGTAGTCGTTAGAAATAACTACTAATGACTACATAATGTAGTCTTTAAATAATACAACATCTAGCGACTACACGTTGGCGGTGGGAAATTAATTAAAAAATACTAAAACCCACTAGCGACTACGTCCTAAGTATTAACGACTACTTCTTGTAGTCGTTAAAAGAAAAAATTACTAACGACTACATGGTAGTCGAGAAACATACCATGTAGTCGTTAAAGACATATAGTCGCTAGAGGCGCTGGTCTTTAGTGACTACTTCGCGTAGTCGCTAGAAGTTTAGTCGCTAGAGGCTTGCGCTGTAGTAGTGATATTATCCTATTAGATTTATTAGTTCATTATCCTATCGTATCTATCCATAAGTATATGATCTTAGAATATATAAAATTATTATATTATTAAACTTAATACATTATTATATTAATCATATTAGAATCATTATTACTTTACCCTTAAAAAGCCCATTATATATTAATCATGTTTTATTAAGTATTATAACTTTTATAATGTCAAGATCAATATTTAATTGTAAAGAGTCGGGAATAATATTCTTACAAAAAGTGCCCAAGGACAATATTGTTTCGTAAATATTAGTTTACAGTATAGTGCCTGGAAATCTTATAATTTAACGAATTCAATATTATATTATCCAAAATTTAAAATATTATTATAATAAATATTGCATTATATAATTTAAAATTACAGATTAACAATCAACATATTGGTAACAATTTATTTTCTAAAAGGAACCATCTCTAATTACTGATAATTATTTTACGTGATTGCATACCTTTTTAAAAAAAATTAAGGATCATAATTCATACTATTTAATAAAGACTAGTATTACTATTTTCTTTCACAACATTCTCTATTTGACTCCTAAAAAGTTTGAGATTTTCTATTACTTTTGGAAAATTATTATTGTGTAAAGGAATTAAACTTTGAGTAAGTATATATAATTAGAAAGATTTCAAAATTAAGTGGGAAAGAAGATGTCATGTAATTTTGAGGGATCAAGGTAATTTAAGAGTCATTATAGAATGTGTTAAAAGCTTATATCATGTGTCCAAATGTTAATACCTACAAGTTCCTTCAAAGCTGCTAACATTTGTTTTATTGTTTCTCAATTGCTTCGGTTATATATAAGAAAATACAAGAAACATAGTTTCCATGCCGGTGTATATTCAATCTAAAACAAATAGGACATGATTATTATATGCTAACAGTAGAACTAAACAACAACATGATATTTTATCTTTTTTTTAATTTATATATTATCCATTTGATAGTATTACAAAAATGACAACATGACTCCTAACAAAAAGATGATAATATAACCTATAAAGTAGCTGTCGCAAAAACAATAGTATGTAGGCTAATTTAATATTTCATATTAAATATAATCATTTTTAATTAATTCCTTTACACTATTCATCTTTATCTATAAATTATAAAAAATAGAAGTTTAAATTATAGTTTTATATCATTTAGAGACAAATCTTGTTCAAATTATCCTAATGAAAATACCTAACTAACGAAAAATGTCTCCAATAGTACTTTTATTAGAATATCCTCACTAAACAAACTATTAGTAGAAAATATCTCATCTGTATTTTTATACCTATATTATCTTGGTATTAACTATAATATATTTTAAAAATAAAATTTATTTTTATTTTTTCATACACAATGGACCACCACCACCTCCGACAACTGTCGTCACCAAAACCACCACATGTCAATTATTTTTATTACTTAGCACCACCACTATCGCCACCACTTAAGTTCTTTTATTTTTTTTCATTTTCTATTTTATAAAATTTTGACCACCACCACCATCAAACACCGCTGCAGCCACTATAACCGCCTCCTCCACCACGACCTTTGGCAATTTTTTTTTAATTTTTTTTTTGTAAAAAATTTCGACCACTACGACATTAACACCACTACCACCATCGACACATTTTTTTAAAGATTAGTTTATGAAAAAAATTCTACCACTACCGCCGTCACCACCACCACAAGCCTGGTTTATTTATTCTTGCCATCACCATATACGTCCACTACTGCCGCAACCTCGTACTTTCTAGACATGAAATTCCTTGTCAATGAATTCAATATTATAAACAAGGAATTTATTATTAGAAATATTGGAACTATTATGCATACATAAATTATATTGTCTGGAACAAGAAATTCATTCATCTGAATACAGATTTCATTATTAAAAACAACAAAATTAACTGTTTCAAACTTAAATTCGTTGTTATTAACAAGGTATTTCATTTTCTGTGAGCAATAGGCCAGAAATCCGATCGACGAAAATATTGGATCGAAAGTTTACAATGGCATGAGTGGCCAATGGTGACACCTGTTAATAAAACTGGTTAAAGGTGGAGATGGTGGTTGTAGCGGTGGTTGGTGTTGGTTCCAAAAACTTAAATATAAATTAGTGGCGGTGGTTTTCGTGGCTGCAGTGCTTGAAATTCTTTACAAATAAATTGGTTGGATGAGTGATGGTGGTGGCATCAAATGTGGTCAGAGGTCGTGCCCAAATAATTTTACAAATAAAAACATGACAAAGGAGGTGGTGGTGGTGGTTGTAGCGGGTCGACAGTGGTGCCCGAATTCTTTTACAAAATAAAATAAAAAAACTCGCCCAAGGTTGTTGTGGTGGTGGTTGCTATGGTGATGGTCGGAATTTGAAAAATGAACAAATATTATTTACCCAGAGATAGTGGTGGTGGGGCGGCGGTGGAGGTGGTGGTTGTGGTCATAGGTTGTAATAGGGTTCGTTAAATTTAATTGACTTTTTTATATAGATGCACGAACTCTAATTAAAATGATAAACCTATTTTTGTCAAGAAATGTTTTTGGTAAAAGTCTTATTGGGTTATTCTTTTAACAAATAAGTTTCGCAATGAATTTGTTTTCAAGAAATATTTCATTTAAGAATGATAAAAAATTACTTTAACATGGATGTGACAAATATTTTATATATAGATTTTATTTATTGCAAAATTATAATAATCTTCTTTATTGAAAAAGAAATCAAGGGAGTTGTATTCATTTGAGAGTTTGATTTTTTGGAGTTTAAAATTTTAGTTCTATTCAAAGATTTTGAAAAATCTTTTGAATTCTAGGTGAATTCAATTAAGATTTCAGAAACGTCTATTACAATCTTGCTATATTCAATACACATATTTTTTAACTATTTAAAAATTTTGGGATATTAAAAAGTTATTAGACTCTTAAAGTTTTTGGATTTTATAGGAATTTAGGGCTTGATTAAATTATAAAATTCTTCTAAAAATTCCTCTCCAAAATAGAGATTTCATAAACTTCAAAAAATGTAGCGAGCGGCAAAACTTTTTAGGTAATTAATCTTTCTTTTCTTTTACTATTATTTTATTCAATATCATATTTCATTCCCGCGTAATATGTTTCATTATATTTTGATCAATTTGTCTTTCTCAGCTTGCCCTGAGTGTGCGATGGAGAAGAGGGGTTACCATTTTGGTTTTTTGGTTTTCCATCAATAATAAGTAATACCAAACAAACAAGTATCTACTATATATATCAGATATCTAAATCACATAGTACACGCTACACCAAATGTTTTATACAATTTGAACACGAAAAAAAATCTGCATTTATACCTGGAAGCAACATTCAAAAGAATACCATGGTAGCTTATGAAGTTATTAACTTTATTAATGAAAGAAAGAGTACTAAAATGTACTATAGGATACCATGATTAAAATGGGATTTAACATGACTTGGATTAATAAAATTATGCGCTGTGTTAAATCAGTTTCTTATGCAGTATTAATAAATGGAAACCAGTGGATATTGATAAACCTCAACGAGGTTTACAACAAGGTGATCCTTTATCACCTCTATTATTCTGCATAACAACTATTACTATCCACTCTTATTAATGATAAAAAAGAAAGGAAACTAATGGAAAGGATTAAAATTGCGAAACTTGCCCATCCTGTTTCACACTTATTATTTGCTGAGGATAGTATATTTTTTATGAAAGCAACGAATCAAGAAATTGAACCTTTCAAAGATTTAATTAATAAATATAGTTATGCATCAGGAATGAAATTGAATTTAAATAAGTGTAGTATTAAATTCAGTCCCAACACTCCTCATTGTTTACAAAATTGCATGGCTCGTTGATTAAATATGCCTATTACTAATAATCTAGGAAATTACATAGGACTCCCTACTGAGTGGGGGAGATCCAAGGTTAAAGACCTAAATATGTTAGTTGATAAGACCCTACAAAGGAATAGGGAATTGGAAAAATTTATTCCTTTCGGCTGCTGGTAAGAAAATCCTTATTAAATCTGTTTTACAAAGTCTCCCTAATTACTACATTTCCTCTTACCTTATCCCACAAAAAATTTGTGATCTTATTAATTCGCAAATCTCAAATTTTTGGTGGGGTAGTAATGGAAAAAAAGATACATTGAAAAAAATGGGACTCTTTATCTAAAAGCAAATTCTCTGGTGGATTGGGCTTTAGAGATTTGCTACTTATGAATTTAGCTCTTTTGGGAAAACAGGCTTGGAACCTTATTAATAAACAAGACTCCCTCCTTTATAATGTTTTGAAAGGTAGATACTTTCCTCTTTGTGACTTTCTAGAAGCTCAGTTAGGAAGCTCACCCTCTTGGGGTAGGAGGA
This sequence comes from Nemophila menziesii, assembly GCA_029959085.1. NCBI lineage: Eukaryota > Viridiplantae > Streptophyta > Magnoliopsida > Boraginales > Hydrophyllaceae > Nemophila > Nemophila menziesii. The sequence goes on along the minus strand of JARWIR010000011.1, from coordinate 35,554,045 downwards.
GTCTACTGAGTGGAAGAAAAGATGTGAAAGATAACCTTAAATGGAAGGTTGGTAATGGATATAATATTTTGATTCATGGTCAAAATGATGTTATTAACCTAAAATGGGTAATGTGAAAAAAGTTAGTGATCTTATATACCATAATAATAGAAAATGGAATATAGATATTATTAAAGAAGAGTTTGACCCTTACATCTATGATATTATATTTAATACTTTTTTCCGTACTCAGGAGGTACAGATTTACCTTATTGGGATAAAGATTCGAAAGGTATTTATACTGTCAAGAAATGTTACCAAATATTAAAAGAAAGCAGAGATAAGGAAAACTCTAGTAAAAGTAATACAAGCCGACTTCCTCGCATACGTACCATTAATATGGATATATGGAAGATGATCTGGAATTTAAAAGTAGCACTCAAAATTAAGAATTTTATGTGGCTGGTACTTAAGAACTTGTTACCAACTAATGAGAATTATATAAGAAAAAGGTTATTAAAACACCCATATGTGATATCTGTAACAAAGATGTAGAAACTCCTGAAAATTTGCTTTTAAATTGTGAATGGGCGAGAGTTATTTGGTTTTCTTCACCCTTTAATATTCAATCTTGCTACCAAGTATCCAATAGATTGGAGATCTGGATGGTAAGTTTAATTGAGAATATGAAAAAACACAAATTAGAAAATAAGTTTATACTAGAACAGGTATGCACACTACTTTGATGTGTTTGGAAAGCTAGAAATGATAACAAGTATAAGTTTATCAAACTTGACCCTTTAAAGGTCATAGAAAAAGCAAATAAAGAGTGGGATGTATCAAAACGCGAATCATCCTAAGGATGTTACTAATAAACTGAAGGATAAAAATTTTCAACACAACTCCTCTAATGTGAACTTAGAAAAGGATAATAATAGCAATATACAACAAAGTGAAAAAAAGTGGATCCTTCCTCTATAAACCATATTAAAATAATCTGTGATGCTGCGTTTAATAACAATAGAGTTGCAATTTCATATGTTAACAGGGACCATTGTGACAAGGTGCTGGATTGCAAAATAAAAGCTGACTCTCCATGTGAAGCTGAAGCACTTGGAATCCTCAAAGCTTGCGTGATTGCTCGAGGCTTGAAAAATTCAAGAGTAATTATTGAGAGTGATTGTCAAGATATAATGCTTTCTTTGGAGAAAAATAAACTTATTTCTATTCCTAAGATTTGTAATATTATTAAGAACATCTATTTTATTTCTGAAAAATGTAACCCTATTTTTCGATTGATTAATCGAGATAGAAATAGCTTAGCCGATGAGGTAGCCAAACATAAGCTTTCTAGCAACATGAATGGCTTGCAACTAGTTGCGTACTCAAGTAGGTTAGCTAATATTATTCATAACGAATCCATTTCATCATGAATTGATTAACTTTGTAAGTCTGTTTACTTTAATAAAAGGTAATATTTGGGAAAAAAAAAGAACAAGAAAAAAAATTAGCTGTTGTCCCAAGCCAAAAATACATTACTAAAGATTGGATATGTTTCTTATACTTTTCAGGTTTTCTTGCATTTCTCGTGAGACATGGCGATAAAATATGCATTACAAAGCAGTAAATGTAGAACATAAATGATGTCATAGTCGAACTACAAACCCTGAGCGTGGAATGTTGATTCATCATTGAACTATCCAAACTGCTAGTTTTTTGTGCAGAAGAACCATTTGCAATATAACTATCATGGTTTATTGAGTAAAGGTCAGTATTTACGGAGGAACTGTAGAGGTCAGACTGTTCATGCGTGGAACTCTCGTTTTCTTCATCTCTTCTTGCTGAACAGAGCCGTGTTGCTTATTGAAATTCTTAAGCCTTTCTAATTCCATTTCAACATGTCTCATTGTTGGTCTCTCTTCACTTACTAACTTGAGGCATCTCTTGATTATCTCAGCAATTTCTTGTAATTGTTCTAAACTCCCCTCCTTTAACACTCTAGGCTCAAGTATTTGAAATAAACCATTTTCTTTTAAAAAATATGTGGCCAAGTTTATTTCTTGTTGGATGGTTGTATTAGTAAGAGGTTTCCTCCCTGTCATTAACTCAGCAAGAACCACTCCAAAACTATATACATCGCTTTTCTCTGTCAATTGGCTTGTATGAAAATATTCAGGGTCTAAATAACCTAAGGTTCCTTGTACAAGAGTCGTCACACGAGTTTGATCCAAGGGTATCAATCTTGACGCTCCAAAGTCAGCTACCTTTGCAGTATAATTTTCATCCAGTAATATATTTGCAGACTTAATATCTCGGTGGATTATAGGCATTGCAGCCGAGGCATGAAGATAAGCAAATGCACCAGCAGATTGTGTTGCAATTTTTAAACGATTTTCCAAAGAAAACCAAGGATGATTGCTACTATTATGGATGTGGTGGTATAATGTGTTATTAGAGACACATTCATACACAAGAAGAGGGACCTCTGTCTCTAAGCAACAACCCAATAGTTTCACCACATTTCGATGATTTACTTGGGTTAGAATAATTACCTCATTAATAAATGATTCTATTTCTTTCACATCCATTACTTTTGATTTTTTTATTGCAACAACACGTTTATCTGTAAGAATACCTTTGTAAACTGTTCCATACCCACCTCGGCCAAGGACATGATCTTCAGCATAATTATTTGTGGCCTTTTGAAGTTCAGTAGCAGTGAATATTTTAGAAGATGTTTCTATACTACCTTCATTTGAGGATAATTTATGTTTCAATAATACTCCACCATTTTGATGAAAGAATTTCTCTTTTTGTTTGATAAGTTTCCTCTTTTGTATGCTAAAGTACAACCACGTACCACCAATAATCAAGGATAAGAAGCCAAAACCCAGGCCTGCACATATACATTGAATGTTTCAAATATGAGAATTGACTTATAATTTAAAAATAATATAAGAATCAATATACAATCACATGAAACATTTAATAAATGACCATTTAAACTAGGGAATTACCAAGAGATAATGGAGTTACTGGGAATTGCGAAGGAATACGTGTACAGTTGTAACAACCCCGAAAATTAACACAAATACTGTGGGGATCACATGGATTATCCTTGCACTCGTCAATATCTGTCGAGAGATTTATGCAACAGAGCCAAGCATTAGTAATCTAAAAGATCGTACAAACTAACCAAAACATTGGATAAATAATATATTTTCAGATTAAACAAATTGACTATGATTGTTGTTTCATGATCAACAAATAACTAAGTAGGTTTCCAGGGGTAAGGATAGTTTAGCGTAATTGAGGCGCGAATGAACAACTGAGAGTTCAGATAAAATTTTGTTCAATTTTGCTCAGATTAAATTAATCTAGGCTACATCCGAACTATATTAAACCATGTTTTTTTCCAAATAGTAAGATATATTAAAACAAAATAATCAGCTAGTTAACTTGACATCCTGGACTAACATAAGGATTTCCTTCATGTCCATGGGTACAGTTGCAGCGGTATCCTCCAAGACCAGTTTCTGAATCCACACATTCACTATTCTGCTGACATGCATAATCAGTAAACTCTTTCGCTTCAGAACAATTAAGAGTTCCAATTGCCCACTCTAGCAGAATTGGGACAATTTCATCAGTTCTGTTCTTAAAGTTATCATCCAAAAGGTCATCCTTACGGAATGCATACTTTTCCTTGTCTCCAAGAAATGCATATCCAGAAGATCTTCACCATTGAAACACATAGACGTACATCCAGTTGAGAAGATATTAAATGCTGCTATAAATCGTCGCAACCCACAATGGTGAACTTATTCTTATTAGATAATGTATAGTTTGTCACCATTAGAGTCACAATGGTGCCAATGAATGGCTTTGGAGGGTTGAATGAAGTATTGCAATTTATGTCAAACCAGGTTCCAATTGAACAACCCGATCCTAATCCCACCCCAAAGGGGTATGGGACAGTTAAGGCCCCGCATTTTCTTTGGCAGCCAGGCAAGGTGATGTTGTTACTTTTACAGATGGTACCTAGTATATTATTTAACACGGCAACGGCAACGGCAACACTAATCTGTGTGATGGTTGTGAGGGTGGTATTTGACACGGCAACGGCAATTTGAAGCAGATAGAACAAAGAAACTTTCAAAAGCATAATTATTTGCATTTCAATACTCTAATAATTTTCAACTATTTTGTACTAACGCTAAGAGAATGACATTTTACAAGAAGAGTTCTAGAGCTACATATTGTTGTTGCCATGTAGTTGCTTTCCATAGATAATACTATGGTGCTGTGGAGTTTGGAAAGATTCTTTCAAATTACGCTTTTGACTTTAAATAAAATAAAACAACATACTTATTTTTTTCTATTTGTCAACTCTATATTTACTTATGTATTACAACATAACAAGTATTTATTGTAAAAATTCTCTCTGTAGACTAGTCATCGGTCAAACGTTTGTTTATTTCCTTTTACACCCTTTTTCTTTCCTAGAATAGCATTTTATTTCCGTTTTGGATTGTCAACGGTCGAATATGCCAAACCAGAGGCGGGCGCCGCCGCCTCCCCTCCCTGATACTGGAGGTCGGCCGAGCCTGAGTAAGGAGAATTCCGGTAAACAACGTGCGGTATCACTCCCTCCACACCGGTAAGCTGAATCCCAAAACGGGCTTCGAACTATGCGGATCGTGATGAACTTCCGGCGTTAGGGCAAGTCGATTGCAGCAGGCTGAGATATTAAGACTGGACGGGGTTGAGAATAATCACAGTAACAATTTTGATAGGAGGATGGTGGATGGCGACCCGAAGGCGGGTAATTCGTTGGCAATCATCACTCGATATCAGCAGGGAGAGAGTAGTGTCTTCGAGAATCCAATGTTTAGCGAAGGCGATAAGAAAACACAGTGGAATGTTAATCCACCTCATCAATGGGCATAACCTCAGGTATAATCTCAGTCCTGTTACTAATTTTTGTGTTTTGGATGTGGTAGTATTCAGAGTACAAGGGAAAATGGAAGAGAAGATGAGGTGAAGGATATTGGAATGGGGGCTGATAAGAATAATAGCACACTGAATAAGTCTCATCTGGAGGCTGTTCGAGGGCAGACAGAACTAGGGGATAGAATTTCAGGGGATAGAATTTCATCGGCAGGTATGCGCGAGGATCAGGCTTTGGGGAGAAATGAGAAGCAAACGGAGGAGGAACTCGTACCGATTCCTTTTCTAATGGAGGATGATATACCTATTGATGACCAGACCTATCCCCAGTTGGTGAGAACAACAGCACAAAAACGACACGGGTGTAAGGTATGGGATCGATTGCTTATTATCCGGCTATTAGGGTATAACGTTGGGTTTCAGTATCTATTAAATAAGCTGAACCAAATTTGGGCCCCAAGGGCTCATATGGACCTGGTCGAGGTAGATTTTGGTTACTTTTTGGCCCGTTTTTCGAGTTCAGTAGATTATGAAAAGGCTTTGAATGGGGGAACTTGGATTGTGTTGGATCGGCATTTGATTGTGCGAGCTTGGGACCCGTCCTTTATGCCGAATAACAAACCGATAGCTAGAACTATATTGTGGGTGCGATTACCGTGGCTTCCATTAATTAATTATACAGAGGAAATCCTTTCCGCGATAGGTAATATAATCGGAAAAATGGTATGTATTGACCCGTTTACTAGGTCGAGAGAAAGAGGGAACTTTGCAAGGATTGCGGTCGAAGTAGATTTAGACAAGCCCCTAGTTCCGATCATCCAAATTCAAGAACATCTTCGGAAGGTGGAGTATGAAGGTCTACATCTAGTTTGTTTTTCGTGTGGTAAATTCGGTCACTTGAAAGGGGACTGTCCGAGTCTTAACTCGAGGGCGCAAGAAGGGAAGGGGATAAGGTTGTGGAACAGAGTGGGGACGCAAATAAACAAGTTTACAGAGATTGGATGATGGTTGTTAGATCTCGAGGTAGGCCACGTGGAAGTGGAGGTAATCAAGCTGCTAAGATAGGACAGAGAGGAGTAAACACTAGTGAGAAAAGACAGGTGGGATATCCATACAAGTCTAAATAGGATTGATGTCTCCTCATTTGTGATAGATTTATGTTAAGATGAGACATCATTTTTAGTGATTTAGAAGTCTTTCTAATCGATTTTCTTGAGAAATGTTACACTTTCCTATTTTGAGTCTTGATTTAGTAAATTATTATTTGTAGAGCATATTGGGTTTAATTATTTATTTAGTGTGAATCTTTAAAGATAATTATGAAGATTAATTGTATTCCAAGTCAAAGACTAAGAGATATGGAAAGAGATAAGCATGGTAATTGGAGATAAGGAAAGAAAAGCTAAAAACATGGAAAAGGAAAAGTTGCCTTAATCCTGAATTTTTGCACCTACGACCACAAATCAGCTTATATCTCCAAATCGCTATAGAATTTGGAGAAACGGTCAAGAGAAAAGTTGAAGATATTTCCGAGATAATGAATTTCGACTACTCATACGCGTCAAACAGATGAGTATTGAAGCTGCTAAGACCAAAACAAAAACGGACCTGATTTCATGTTTTAGGGTTATGAATTTGAGTTGGGCTTGGAGTCCACTACTTACCTTCTCCTTCAAGAAAAAAAAATTAGGTCTTCTAAACATCTATAAATACACCATTATATCACTTGTAAATCATCCTTGCTCATCCTTGTCTCATAGTAATTAGTTCTTAAGGTTTTATTCATCAAAGTTATTGTAGAGAGTAAGATGATGTCTTTTATTATTTCCTTCAGGTATGAACTAAACTTCTCATAGCTTGGGTTTTGCATCATGTATAAACTATGAAATCTAATTTCCTTCTATCTAAGTTTCTTTGGGAATTTCATGTTTTAATCAGATATTAGCTGCTTACCTATATATTTGTCTATGTGTTTTGATTTAATGACTGTTTTCCTTGCTAGTGCACGAGTATAGGATTACCTTAATAGTAGTTAGATGACCGCCTTAGCTGGGTGTCTAATTATTGAAACACCACATAACGTCTAGTGTCGATTTTGGTCTTGAAAACACCAATTCTAACTAGATAGTCATTAGGGTATAATTTAACCACTATCACCATGTATGGAAATTGATTGCTGAGGGCCCTAGTAGCGCAGGAAAACCCTATTTGAACCAGCCTCGTGGTGTGTCCGTAGCCCCCTTAGTCACTCTCAAGGTCAAAGGTATGGGAATTTAGAATTCTGACTAAGTATCTAAGAGCTAATTATCTCCCTTATTAACTAGATTTGATAGAAAGAATTAGAAGGATTAGTGCATACTAGCAAAACCTAAGCTATACTTCTCATCTCATATTTCTCCGTATTTATTTTATTGTTTTTAATTTTCTTAGTTTAATTAATTATTTCGAATTATTCTCTCCTTATTTTCCTATCTTTTAATTAATTGCTTCTTACTCGTTATTGCTACCCATTCGATTAACACACTAAGTCCCTGAGAACGAACTCAACTTATCATTAAAACTTGCATTCGTCCTGTAATACTTGTAGTACTGTGCATGTCTAGGGTGAGAGTGCGTTGTTTTCTGACTTATTATTTATCTTATTTTATCACACCCTAGGCGACACCAAGGATATACCTTCTTTATCCAAGGTAGGTAAGGGTTCTAGGTATGATGCACTTTCCAATCTCGGGGATAGAGATAGTATTGCGAGAGATATTACGCCTAGCACAGAAGTGGGAGTTCTGAGAATGGGTAATAGGATGGTTGGCGATAATTGGAAAGTAGGCATTGGATGTCCATCTCATATTGTTATTAATACTCAATCAGAAGGTTAGCAAGGAGGTTTTTTTGACTCGAGGAATCAGCGAATTGTAGATGGGGAGCTTATTCCACCAACAGTTTCTAGAAAGAACAACAAGGGCAAAGCCGTGAGTAAAAGTAATGCAAGTAGTGAGGAGATAGGAAGTTTTTTGGAGGGGCGAGAGCGGGTTTTCGTGCCTTTGGATGAACAAAGTTTTGGGAAGAAGTGGGTTACAAGTTTGGGCATTACGGGTAAGATTTTGGTGCAAAGTAATGGTTCGTTGGTTGAAAGTGTAGTTGGGAGAGATTTAGGGGAGACACAACTGGTTTTGATGTAGTTACGAGGACTGAGAGGTGAAAGGTGGGTTCGAACCTCGTGGAGGGATATGGTGTAGTCAAGGTGGCACCAGATGTAGGGACTTCGGTAACAGAAGAAAGGACTGTCTAGTAAAGCGGGGTAGTTTCACAAACCTTCACAGAACGTGGGAAGACTGGGAGTGAATTGGATTTGAGTATGGCGATGGGGGGTCCTGAAGATGTGGGTGAGGTTTTAGGACTAGAGGATTTAGGCGGTGCAGTGGTGATTATGGTGTAGACAGGGGCTTATGATCCAACTGAGGCTGTTCAGCGAGACGAGGGGCAGACCATGAGTGTGGCTCCAGGTACCATGGATATGGACCTCTCGGATGAAGATTCAGTTCTCCTGAGATGAAATTGATTAGTTTTCTTTGGTTTTGAGTTTTGATAGACAATATCCTTTGTGTTTTTTGTATTGTTTCTTAACATAGTTGAAGGTATACATTTTTATTTCAATTATTTATTATGTCACACCGTGATGAGTTATTACAGGAGAGAGGGCCCTCGTTAGGGGACCTACCCAAGGTTTTGTTTTGCAATTGCAAGGGAGCTAATAGTTTGGAATTAAGAAGGACATTTAATGAGATGAAGGCGAGACATACTCCTCTTATTTTGGTTATAGTTAAAACGAAAGCAGCGGGTGCCGAGGCGACTAGGATTATTAAGTCATTACACATGTCTCAGTCCTTGCGAGTGGATGCTTTTGGTTTTTCTTGTGGTATATGGATTTTATGGAACAGTAAGGAGATTGGAGTCCAGCTTCTATTGGCTGGGTAACAAGTTACTAATGTACGTTTTTTCAGTGCTACGTGTGTTTCTTGGATCCTTTCAGCAGTGTACGCTAGTCCGAGAGAGTGGATTAGGAAATTTCTCTGGGATGCTCTTGAGTTAGCAGCTGCTAGTATTACGAAGCCGTGGCTTGTTGTTGGGGATTTTAATCAGGTGGGTGTACCGGAAGATAAGTTAGGATGTATGGAAGTCTCGAAGATTCTTTTGGCTAAATTCGAGAGGTGGAGATGTCAATGTGGTTTAGAGGACCTTGGGTTTGAGGGACCGAGATACACATGGAGTAACTCTTGGAACACGGGCGTGAGGGTTTTAGAACGTTTGGATAGAGAGTATGGTAATTTATATCGGCGTGAGTGTGCAGAGGGACGAGGGTCCTTCATCTACTTCGTATTCATTCGGATCACGCATTACTTGTTGTTACCCTTTCCTCACCTCAGATTTGTAGTAGACCTAAACGCTGATTTAAATTCGAGGCCGCTTGGGTACTTCACGAGAGCTTTAGTGATTTTTTGGGCAGTATTTGGGGTCAGGAGAGGGGTAGTTTGCTGGAGAATATTGAGGCTATTCGTAATGGTTTGGGGAGATGGAAATTTGAGGTTTTTGGCGACATTTTTCGGAAAAAACAGAGGCTTTTAGCTCGGATTGTGGGTATACAAAGATCACTTCAGGTCAAATATAATGCGTCCTTAGTTAATTTGGAGAAAGACTTCGTGGGGAATATGAGAGTGTTTTAGTGCAAGAAGAACTTCATTGGTTTGAGCGTGCTAAGTCTGATCGGGTCAATTCTGGTGAACGCAATACCAAATATTATCATATAGCGGTTCGCATTCGGAGGAATAGCACCAGTAAATGTCGTATTGAGGATAATAAAGATATATGGACTTCGGATGAGGATATAGAAGCTGTATGGGTTCATACCTTTTTCATGGAACTGTTCACGACTTCAGAGGCGTGCCCTGATCGGTTTATGTTACCGCACCTACAAAGACTGCCAGGGGAGGATATAGCCTTCCTTGAAGAGCGGGTTACGTTGGAGGTAGTGCGTGTGGATGGTTTCCAAATGAAACTGCATAAAGCGCCGGGTCGTGACTGCTGGTTATTATCAAAAGTGTTGGGAGTTTGTTGGTCCTTCGGTGGTAAAAATGATTCGATGTGCATTACAGGATGGGTGTTTTTCGAAGGAATATCTGGGACTCTTATACACCTTATTCCTAAGGTGGGGAGGCCGGAACTTATCACTCAGTTTCGTCCGATTCGCCTTATAAGTGTTTGTTATAAGATCTGCATGAAAGTGTGGGTTAATCGTATGCGTCCCATTTTAGCTAAGTTTATTGGCCCGTTTCAAAGTAGCTTTTTATCGAACAGATCCACTATTTATAATGTGGTTTTAGTTAGCGAGATTGATCACTTTCTAAGACATACTAAGGGTAAGAAATGTTTTATGGCTATCAAGGTGGATCTTGAAAAGGCGTATGATAAGGTTAGGTGGTCTTTCATTAAGGAATCGTTGGAGGATATGGGTATACCAAAGATTTGGGTTGATGTGGTTATATCTGGCGTGGCAGACAATGAACATAGTGTACTTTGGCAAGGTACACCTTTGGACGCATTTAAGCCCCTTAGAGGCATGCGGCAGGGGGATCCAATTTCACCAAATTTATTTGTAATTTGTATGGAGAGGTTGTCTCTCCTTATTCAAAACCTAGTGGAGAGTCAAGAATAGCGACCTATTCAGCTAAACTCAGGGGGACTTCCTATCTCAAAAATTTTCTTTGCAGATGATTTAATACTCTTTTCGGAGGCTTCTGTTCATAATTTGTCTCTTTTGCAGGACACTTTGAGCTTATTCTGTCATGATGTGGGCAGACGATCAGTAAGGAGAAATCTCTCATCTATTTTTCTCAGAATATAGATGAGGAGCTTGCCATGGAGATTACAGATCGTAATGGGTATTCTAGAAGCATGGAATCGGGGGAGTAATGTCTCCCTATTTGTTCTAATTATTATCCATATGGAGACATCCTTTTAGGTGAATAATTGACTTATTTCATAGACTTTTATGCTTATTTGATCATATTACACTTTCTCCCCTTGGAAATTGACTATTTGCATTTTTAGAGCTTTTGTGCGTTAAATTGATTATTTTGAGTGGAAAGTTAATAGGTTCTTGAATTTCGTGAAAGATCAATCCAAGGAGGAGAAGTGAGAATTAAAGTCTTAGGGTATTTTAGTGTATTAGGAAGTACTTTTACTCGAGTTTCCATTTTTAGAGTGTGCTTTCCTGTTTCTATTTCTTGAATTTTTGATTTATTATTTTTAAAACATATGCGGTTTAATTATTTATTTATTGTGAAACTTTAAAAGATATATGATAATTACTTAGAGACCAAGTCAAGTTAAAGAAGTAAAGGAAAGAAGTTTTACATGGAAATAAGAAGATTAAGGAAGGATATATGCAAAGAAGGAACAGATAAAGCTGCCATATGAATCTGAAATTCCAGCCACGTTTCAAAGATGTGTCCATAACTTAATATTGGCTAGGAATTTGGGATAATGGTCTGGACCAATAGAAATATCTTTCCGATAAAAGCGGTTTCGAATATTGGAACGCCTCAAACGGATAAGTATTGAAGGAGATATGACCAAAACAAATCAGCTACATAATCTTACCTTTCCTAGATTTTAGGGCTACGAATTTAAGAGTTCTTCCTTGTCTTCCACTCCAAGTAATTCGACCTAGGGCTTGCTAACACCTATAAATACACCTCTTAGACCTCATTATTCAGCACCTCTCACAATTCATTCAATATATACATCTTTAGAGAGAGCGTCAAGAGGCGGAAGTAAGAGCAGAAGCTGGAGAATCCTTTTCTTCCAACAACACTTAAGCCAATTCCTCTATCTAGGTTCTTATTTTATTTCTGTTACTAGGACATGTATATTATTAATTTCTTTATTGTTTTTATTTCAATTATGAGCTAAACCTTAATTACTTGAGAATCGTAATGGGATGAACCTTAATTTGTTTAATTCATGTATTTCAATTTGGGATTAGTTTCTAGTTTAATTTGAATTGGGCATTTCATATTGCTTATTATTTTATATTAACTTCACTATCAATGAATTAGCTAATCGGAGATAGATCATAGTAATTAAGCTATTCACTTTGGTGGGGAAGTGATCGCCTTGACGGGGGGGTTTAATTATTGAACTAGATAATAAACGTAATGTAGAATTTATTGACCCTGGCGGACTTAGTTAACCTTATAGCCAATTGGGTAATATAGTATTCATCTGAACGTAGCTTATAATCGCCCTGATGGGGTTTGTAATACTGTAGGATGACTCCTAGGTCCACCCTGACGGGGGCTAGGAGATTATAGAGTCCCGACTAATATAGAAATATCAGTTCTGCCCTTAACGAAAGTATTAATTAGGTAAGTTTAGATGATTCCCTAGCGAGACTCAAGTATAGCTCATATCTGCGTCCTAGTCTTTTAGTATTTATTTTCAGTAATTGTTTCTTTGCGTCTAGTAGTTTAATAACTTGAAACCAAATAAATATATTTTCTCTTTTATTTTCTGTATTTGCAATCACTAGTACTTCTTTATTGAACACTTGGGTTATACCAGTCCAATCCCTGAGAACGAAACCCAACTTGTCGGAGTATTACTTGGACAACCGTACACTTGCGGTATTGTGGTTCCTTTTATTTTCGCATTAATTTTATAACACACAAGGACCCACCAAGTTTTTGGCGCCGCTGCCGGGGATTGCAGCGTGTGACCCCGTTGTTTAATCCTTAAGTAGTTTTAATTGTTTATTTATTTTCTCAGTTTTACGCTTGGTTTTTGTTTTTTGTTTTGTTTTTACAGGTTCTTTATTTAGGTAATGATCAAGAGGTTTATTTGAAGATGTATAGAGGACATTACCCATATCCCGATCCATTCGACTATTGGGAAGACTCTTTGGGACAACAACAATAGGGTAGTAACTTCTACCAACAACCTTATCAATACTCGCAAGAGCAAGAATGGAAACGGGAATAATCAACAACAATCATCATATCACTATCAGCAAGAGCAAGGATGGAACAACCAGTGGGTTAAAAACACTCAACATTATTCACCTCATAACTATATGCAAGAGACACTACGAGACCTAAGTGCTAGCGTCGATCGCCTACACGAGGAAAATAAGGCAAGAGAGCTAGAATGGAAGGCAGAAGAAGAAAGAAGAGCCATCCGTGCATCCACACAACAGATAATAGACGAAATGGAGTCCAAATATAATTCTCATGAATTTGCCGAGAGCCATATCAAGTCTTATGAAGACCCCAATTTTGAATGATGGTACGAGGAAAATAAGGCAAGAGATCAAGAGAAAAAGGCAAGAGAAGCGGAAAGTAATGCCATATTTGAAAGAACACAACGAATACTATATGAAATTGATTCCTATTGTAATTTTACTAATTTTTCCAAGAGTAGTAGTATGTCTCATGAAGATTCCACTCCCCCGAGGGATGAAAGAGAGCAACTGGAAGAAGTAATTGAGGAGGAAGTGTTGAATGAAAATATTAGTGATAGTGATACGACCACCATGCCGATTATAAATGGAGACCACCATATGGTTGAGAATCTTCTTAGCATGGTAGAATAAGGAGTAGCAACGCAATTCCTAGACATTAACACATAAATTGCTATTCCTATAGTATATGCACATGATCAAGACACAGAACGTAACCAAGAAGAGGTGGTGATCGAGGTTATAGAAATTACAAAGCAAAAATATGATGAGGTAATAGTAGAAGATTTGGTTGACAGCGAAGACGAATTTGAAGTGGTCGGAATTTCAATTGAAGAATTCAAGGTTCACGCTAAAACAAAAGTTGAATCTCCACCACAAAATTTCACCAATTACCATCTCTACCCCGAATCATGAATGAAAATAGAGCTGTAGAATTACCTCCACCACCAAAACAAAGTTCAAACATGTGCTATACAAGAAAGGTGCCACACCGTGAGAGTAAAGCGGCAAGGAGGAGCACCTACCCACCACATTTTGAAGAGGAATGTGAGATTGAAACGAGGAATAAAAGTGAGCTTATACCGTGGAAAACGGTCATCTACTATTGTGTGGGGGAAAATGAGTTTCGTTGTGAAAATAAGAAGGAGAAACGAAGTACTTGCCCACCCCCTTTCAAAGATCGATTAAATAAAATTCGAGGTGGGAAAGTTCTTAAGCTTACATGTCAAGGAAGAGGCGGATTTAAGCGGAGGAGAACCGCAAGGGCCTCAATACCACCTTCATGGAAGGTAACTCGTCGAACTTAAAGACGTAATAAACAAAAGTGCTTATCGGGTGACATCCCATGTTTTAAGTTGCTTTATGTTTTTCAATTCCTAGTGTACACTTCTAAGTAATTGTCGAGTCTTAGTGTCTATATTAAAATAAATGAGAAAGGTGGTGTGTTAAAGTGTGCAGGAATTGAGTTTGGGGTGAAAAGGAATGAAAAGAAAAAAAAAATCTGCAGCGCCACAGGTATACCAGACGAAATCCCCGGTATATCGAAGGGAGGAAACACGAGCCCACGGGTTCTGGAATCGGGTTTTTTGCCGAAGGGTACTTTAATGGGAATGGCAGGCCGGCCCGCTGTGTCGAGAAAAAAAAAATCTGGACACAATCAGAGAAAACTTCGGCAAGTCATATCTTTGCGCTCGGATGTCGAAATTAGGTGATCTTTGAGCCTAAATTGCATAACTTGTTGAGATCTAGCTGTTGGGGAGGTCGTCGTTCGCGACCGGTATGACGGCCAGAACTCTGAGATTTCGGTGCCCAGAAACACGTGCCCACGGGTATCGACTCGGGTTGTTTGCCGAGAGGTACAAAAAGACACACGTCCAGCACCGGTATGCCGACCAGTATGGCGGTTTTGAAGTGTTTGATTCCAATTCCACTTCTTAACTTATCAAGAAGTAACTCTAGTCTCTTCAAAAACAATTTTGCAGACCCTAACCCATTATATACCTACACAAAGACCACTACAACACCAAAGAACATTAAACCCTTCCTCCTATTTCATTCTAAACACACATCCAACACCACAATCATTCAAGAACATCAAGAAATATTCACCTTCAACCTTAAGCCTCTTCATCAAAGCTTCAATCCTATTCATTAAACCTCCCCCAAGCCATTACATATTTATTACCCATCTTATATAACACCATAATCCTTCATTATAAATCCTCAAAACATCAAATTTCGAAACTCTTCTCTAGTTTTTGATTATTTGAAGTTTTGAGTTTGGGGTTCATTGAGATGTCGAAGATTGGGAAGACAAGAATACCATGGAGAGGAAGAGGAAGTTGGAGACCCTCTTATTAACTTTTGGGTGTTAAAAGATGTAGTTGGAAGAATGGAATTTTTGCAGAATATTCATGAAGAGGTGTTACCAACCATAGGAAAAGTCACAAAAGAGTTGGAGCTTATGCAAATCATATTACATGGAGTGAGCAATGTTCAACATGCCACCTACGCAACACAAACAGATCAACCTACACGCAACAATGGAAACCAGCTTCGTGCTGGTTCAGATACGTTTCCCTATCCCTTTCTTATTTGTTTTAATTGTTTAATTACTTCTTGAGTCTTTTTCGAGTCGTGGGGACACGACTCATTTTTGAGTTTGGGGTGGGGTTCGTTGCCTCATTCCAATTTTATGTGTTTTACTGTTTTAAAAAAAATCAGTTTGAGGAATGTTTTGACTGTAGAGCTGTAGAGTGTTTTAAATGCCCCCATCAAGCATACTTTTTATGAATTTATGATAGAAAATAGTTGACTTCAGGAGTTAGTGTAAAACGCACTTAGATTGCATGCAAATATGAGTAATTGATAGGAAGAATTAATGAACAATGCAAAAGAAGTAAACTTGTGTTTAAGGATAATGAGTGGTTTGTAGAACGTGGGATCTGAATGAGTAGAGAACTCACTTTGGTATGAACTAGAGGCAAGCTGTGTAGATAGGAAAATGATAGAGGCAGTTCTTTGTTATCCCTTTGAATCCTTTTTGGCCTTCTATCCCTGAATTTAATATATCCTTCGTAGCAAAATTTTTAGCCTTTAAGTCTTTCTTTTGTCACTACATTATAAGCCAATATCCCTTTAGTTTGTTAGGCATGACCATATGACCCGCATTGAATCACGATCCTGAGATTTCTTGTCTTTAGCTTGATTTTGGGGTGGTGAGTCCACTATTATGGGAATTTACATTGGGTAGGGATTTTTGACCTTATCAATTGTGCTTAGTTTTATGTATTGATGATGAGTCACAGTTATTATATTGTAACCCTTTGCCGGGGTAATAGTAAATGAAAAAGAAGCTAAAAAGCTAAAGTTATGAAAAGGCATAATTTGTGAAAAAATAGCATGATATCTCAACATAAAAGAAAAAAGAAATTTCATATGAAAAATATATATTTGGACCGACAAAGAGGAAATTTTTAGGTGAATCATCTTTAGTGCTTATTGGGTTAATTTGGGGACGCTAAATTAGCGCGTCAAATGGGTTGAGTGAGAACGTATTCGAGTGAAAACTCAAGCTCTTGGATAGTTTGTTGATGGTAAGTGAGGAGAGAGCCAAAAGCTCACTTCAAATTTACCAAATATACATACCATACCGTCGTAAAGCCTACGCTAAAACCGTAAAGACCTCGTGATTCCTAGATACACAGTGAGTTAATAGGGAGTATGCTAAGTGGAGAGTTCAAAGCAAGTAAAGATCGAGGAACACCCTATAGCCTCCATCTTGAGATAAGTAATAATCGTAACCTTCTAGCATTGTGAAATTAATTTTGGATTGATATTATTTTGTGTTTGATTTTGCATGATATGTGTATGTGTATATTATTTCCTAGCGTAGACTATATGAGATTTGTTTTAAGTTGTGCTTTGAGAATATATACTAGATTTTACCTTCTGCATTCACCTAAAAGGTCTTTGCTTTTATTTTACTTTGTCGGTACGACAAATGTTTGAGTTTGGGGTCTTGATGTCTCCCTATTTGTTCTAATTATTAGCACTTTGGAGACATCCTTTTAGGTGAATAATTGACTTAATTCATAGACTTTTATGCTTATTTAATCATATTACACTTTCTCCCCTTGGAAATTGACTATTTGCATTTTTAGAGCTTTTGTGCGTTAAATTGATTTTTTTGAGTGGAAAGTTAATATGTTCTTGAATTTCGTGAAAGATCAATCCAAGGAGGAGAAGTGAGAATTAAAGTCTTAGGGTATTTTAGTGTGTTAGGAAGTACTTTTACTCGAGTTTCTATTTTTAGAGTGTGCTTTCCTGTTTCTATTTCTTGAATTTTTGATTTATTATTTTTAAAGCATATGAGGTTTAATTATTTATTTATTGTGAAACTTTAAAATATATATGATAATTACTTAGAGACCAAGTCAAGTTAAAGAAGTAAAGGAAAGAAGATTTACATGGAAATAATAAGATTAAGGAAGGATATATGCAAAGAAGGAACAGATAAAGCTGCCATATGAATCTGAAATTCCAGCCACGTTTCAAAGACGTGTCCATAACTTAATATTGGCTAGGAAGTTGGGATAATGGTTTGGACTAATGGAAAGATCTTTCCGAGACAAGCGGTTTCAAATATTGGAACGCCTCAAACGGATAAGTATTGAAGGAGATATGACCAAAACAAATCAGCTACATAATCTTACCTTTACTAGATTTTAGGGCTACGAATTTAAGAGTTCTTCCTTGTCTTCCACTCCAAGTAATTCGACCTAGGGCTTGCTAACACCTATAAATACACCTCTTAGACCTCATTATTCAGCACCTCTCACAATTCATTCAATATATACATCTTTAGAGAGAGCGTCAAGAGGCGGAAGTAAGAGCAGAAGCTGGAGAATCCTTTTCTTCCAACAACAGTTCAACCCAATTCCTCTATCTAGGTTCTTATTTTATTTCTGTTATCAGGACATGTATATTATTAATTTCTTTATTGTTTTTATTTCAATTATGAGCTAAACCTTAATTACTTGAGAATCTTAATGGGATGAACCTTAATTTGTTTAATTCATGTATTTTAATTTGGGATTAGTTTCTAGTTTAATTTGAATTGGGTATTTCATATTGCTTATTATTTTATATTAATTTCACTATCAATGAATTAGCTAATCGGAGATAGGTCATAGTTATTAAGCTATTCACTTTTGTGGGGAAGTGACCGCCTTGACGGAGGGTTTAATTACTGAACTAGATAATAAACGTAAGGTAGAAATTATTGATCCTGACGGAGTTAGTTAACCTTATAGCCAATTGGGTAAAATAGTATTCATCTGAACGTAGCTTATAATCGCCCTGACGGGGTTTGTAATACTATAGGATAGCTCCTATGTCCACCCTGACGGGGGATAGGAGATTATAGAGTCCCGACTAATATAGAAATATCAGTTCTGCCCTTAATGAAAGCATTAATTAGGTAAGTTTAGGTGATTCCCTAGCGAGAATCAAGTATAGCTTATATCTGCGTTCTAGTCTTTTAGTATTTATTTTCAGTAATTGTTTCTTTACGTCTAGTAGTTTAATAACTTGAAACCAAATAAATATATTTTCCCTTTTATTTTCTGTATTTGAAATTACTACTACTTGTTTATTGATCACTTAGGTTATACCAGTCCAATCCCTGAGAACGAAACCCGACTTGTCGGAATATTACTTGGACAACCGTACACTTTCCGGTATTGTGGTTCCTTCCAATCCTATAAGTATTACAACTATACTAAATAAGCAAACAATATTAATGATTTTATCAAATATAAAGTAAGCAAACATATATATATTACATGCGGTGCCTTTTTTGTCAGAAGTTTTTTTCCCTACACATGAATGCAATATTATAATATATAATTAATATTATACAATGGGATTCCGATAAGAAATACTTGACTTACGGTACACTCGAGTTCCCTGTGATACTGCAAATAATAAAATATATTAGTGAATGATTACAACAATTAAATAAAACAGGCCATGAAAAATACGTACTGCACGACTTTTGAAGATAGTCATTTCCTTTTTTCCCACGATCTCCAACTCGACCTATTTATTTAATATACAGAAAATTTTAGTAGGATACTATGTTAATTAATTATATTTAACTTATGTCTAGTAAAATACCCATAGCATTAATATGTCAATTAAATCAGAATTTCTAGATATACAATATTCATCGTTGTTTGATTATCATCGAATGAAGAAGGAGTCTAATGTGATAATAATTTGTACATCTCGATAATGCAACATATAATTGTCCGTGACTAAATACCGGTGTTCGTATATCAATACCGACGAACTTCACAGGCTGTCCTTGAGATTAATTCATGGTCATGGCAAAGGCCAACCGAATAGGAAATTGTCGTCTTGTCATTATAAATGGTACTTCTGAAGAGGATAGTGCTAATAATATACGTTGAAATGAACACCAAATTTCCATATTTATCTTCTATTAAAATTCTTGCCTCAATAACACGCGAAGAGCACCTGATCACCATCAACCTTGTACAATTGCAAAGTCCATCCTTAGGGTCAATATTCCTCAACAACATGATGGGAGACCCTACCTTCAATTCCAGCCTAAATGGAGGTAAACCACTTGGATTCAGTGAGTTTAAGTATTCGTTGGGATATCAAGATGATATACTCTGATCCACATTATCCTCTTCAACCATTTTATCAGCAGCTAGGTAGGTCACCCATCTCCTGGAAATATTTTTAACACTGCATTGTTGATATCACTTACATCATCATTGCGCACCGAAAGAATGGTTCGTTTATTCAAATATATACTACTTGAGGTTCCATGGACATGCAAATAGGGATAAGTTGATGATAATAGGGTATCTAAGTCATTGTATTTTCGAATTCTTGATGGGATGTCTATATTTCGTGTGGGTTAGATCAAATCTATCATAACAATTGATTAGATTTAAGGAATATTTAAAAAATATTTACTAAATCTTGAATTACGACATTTAAGATATACCTGCATTAAGTACTTATCAAATTCTGAATTCCCGCTATTTGAATCATTGAGACGCATATTGACATCTAGTGTAAGTACATCAATTTTTTCCAAAGTGGTGAACGTCTTAATGAAGCCCCGACTATTTGTTCATGCACACCTTTAGGTACAACGGGTAAAATTTATAGAAGATCACCTCCAAGAACGACAATGATACCTCCAAAGAGTTTTTCATTCGCACATATATCTTGTAATGTTCGATCAACAACTTCTACACAATTGGGATGTTGCATCGGAACTTTATCCCAAATTATAAGTTTGGTTTCCGTCATCAATTCTGCCAGAAATGATTGTTTAGTTAATCCACAAATGGAATCTTCTAAAATATTAAGAGGTATAGAAAATGTTGAATGTGCAGTTCGGCCTCCTTTTAATAACAAAGATGCAATTTCAGGTGAAGCTACAGTTATAACAGTATAACCTAAATTCCAACATTTAGTTACAGTTGTGTTATACAAAAATGTCTTCCATGTTCCAGCACCTCCATTCAAGAAAAAAGTTTCTCCCTTACTATGTATAACAGAGCCCATGACTTTTCTGTAAGCATGTTCTTGTGCAGTATTTAGCCGATCCACATTACTTGTAAATCAATTTCTTGCGCTTCCCTCTGAAGTTGCTGTTGTTCCCAAATCAGTCTATTTCTCACTAGTGTGCTCCAATTTTTATTTGATTGTGGCATTGGAGGAAAGTCAGCTAAACTTTTTCCCGATTCCATCAACATCGTATTCAAGAGGTATAAGCCATAATCTTCTAATTAATTTATAGTGGGTTGCTCAATACCATAGGTTGTACACAACTTTGATGCAAGATCATCACATATGTTATTCGAATATTTTTTCCATAATTCATATCGATGTAATGGATTAAAATGCATCAATATAACTGAAATCAATCTTCTCAATTGATAACCAGTTTTCATAAGTGATGCTTCTCCCAAACAATGTACCCATTCATCATCTTCCTCTAGAAGTCCTCTAGCAGTATATGCTAACTTGAATAAACCATACATTGTTTTATTATATGTACGTAGACGCTCAAATGACTGGGGTCCTTTGAAAACAGTAAGCAACAATTGTAGATAAAATCTCTCTCCACAATTAGGGCTAGCAAAATACATGCGACCTATAGCAAAATTCCTTCTTCTGGGTTGCCAGATCGCATCATTTTTATTCCAAACAAAATGTTGTGGGAATTCCTGATACGTAAACTCACGTGAAGCTTCATTTGTTGTGCAACACTCAAAAATGCCCTTAGACTTGATTGTTGATGCATATCACCAGAAATAATTGATTCCACATATTTGCTTGCATAAAAAACAACTTGACGTTCTCTTGGTAAATGAATATGTAATCGAACAACATTGGGCACTTCTTGGTGTAAAATATGTCCAAATATTCTTCATGCTACTGTTGAATCTCATCTCCAGCTTCGATCATGACCTTTGTATATGTACTTATGGATATACTTGACACACCTTATCCCTGCACAAACTTCAACATTAATATGACAGTGAAATATTCTTGATAAATACGGATTATATGGTACAACATCCGTATTATCAATTTTTCATCCTTTAACTTCAAAAACTCGACCGTCATTCCGACGACGATATATCAGATATCCATCTTGATCCATAGTTGTGGCATCCACAAAATCTTTGGTGTAATTTTTAGTACATTTTCTATTCTCCATACACGGTGAGCTTGGATTTCGAGCACCACACGGACCATGCACCATATAATTTACCATAGTATCAAAAGTAATGGGGTCATTCTTTATATTAGGAATTTCAGCAAATACAAATTGGTCTACTTGAGCACTTGTTCGAATTTTGTCATGTCCATCAAATAATATCAAAACATGCATATGTGGTAGACCTTGTTTTTGAAGCTCAATCGTCAAGACCTTTCCTACTTTTTTTCCAAATAATTTTTTTTTAGATATTTCTTTCAATAGTCGAGCTCTTTTTAACTCAAAGACACGTGCCACTAAATCGGGCCTATCAGATGCTTTCTGATTTGGAAGCAAAGCTATGTTATTTCAGACTTGTTTGGATTTGTTGTCATTGTTAAAAAAATATCTGGATGTTGATTATAGCGTGTTATTTCCATTGAATCTTGGAATATTTCGAACATATTTCTAACACTTTGACTAAAAGAAGATGGAAGAATTTTCCACTTACCAACTTTATCCGGTGACACCCCTTGTATAACAGCATTTTGAAAATCATCATATAACTCTACGAAGAATTTACCTTGATTTAACTTATAATATGTCAGACGATTTTTCTCCGATTGCGTCCCAAGAATCTACCAAAAACTCTTGAAATAGTTTACCACCTCTTAAAATTGTCGAATATTCGGTATGACACTGAAATATGCGGTAATCATAGTAATCCATTTGCGTTAACCTTTCTCTTGAATGTATATTAAGAGAAGTATTCCATCGTTTAAATCCTGGTTCCCATCCCAGTTCCCCATATGGAAACATGAGTACGTAATGTACAAAAGTAGATAAGCTGGATTACATTCAATGATCCTCATGAACTGGTTATCTCCTTTTATATGTAGAATAATATCTCGCATGGCACTCGTCTCAGTTACATCTCCTGGATTGATTACGGCCACCTCATCTGAAGTTGGAAGATTGTATCGTGGACAATCTTTCGCCGCAGAATAATGTAAGTGCACCAGAATATTTCTGGAGGCCACCTCAGTTCGATTTAAGATTGCATAAGTTTGGCGATATTTATGAGTGAATATGTTATGCTCCATCATAGAATTCTGTATAGTTCTTAAGACATAACTCCTTAGATGAGGATTTCGTTTATTACGAAATCCTAAGGCACAATCAGTATCGTAAATATATAATTGAGCATATGTAGGATCTCGACCTTCTTGTGATTCCAGTGAACCAGTTCGATGTCGTAATTCTCCATGAATTATGAATACCGAAGACCCTCTTCCGCCAACAACCCCTTCATCCATTCTGACACCCAAGCTTGTAAAAGCTTTAGCTGCATTATACCCTCAAGTGTAACGACGAAAATATATAGTTTAACCATCGTATAAAGCTTGAATTTCTGGTGGAGGAGTGATAAGATTGGGTTGGTTAATTTGGCCTTCCAAACAACATGTTTCAAATTTTGGTTTCGACATAGGAGGTTTTTTTAATTTTTTAGCCTTCCAATGTAAAACATTACGATGCGGGCCTATTACATTCATATTACCCAATGAAAAACGTACTTCATTTATATCTTTTGTGATTGTATATTGTTGATAAGCTCCACAATTATATTCTTCAACACTATTTATTCGTCTTTATGATATGAATTTGTTGGGGTTTCAATAATATTGTCAGAAAGAGAGGTTTCCACGATATGTTGTGGTTCAACCATGGAACGTGTATTTGATAGGTCAATATGGTTTGGTGTGATTGGAGTACTATCAAGCACATGGTTACTTCGAGGATGAGTTGTTTATAGGAGAGTATCACTAGGCGAGTCCCTCGTATTTAAAATTTGACGCGACCTATAATTTTCCCAACGTAAACTTTGACCTAATCTATGATTAGATAACAACCGAACCTCTTGCTCTTGATTCATTGAAATTCCATCCACATAATTGCTTGAGCAATGAACTTGTGGTTTGACTTCCACTTATATCCCAACTATTGATCTAACTGAAATGACAATATATCAAAATGATCAACTTCAGTTAAAAAAGGAATGACATAAAATGACAATAAATATTAATCCTCAACATTAGTAAAAAAAATTCTAGTAAGATAGGGATGACATAAATTGCACTACTGGTCCTCATGACATACAATATATCGCATATCTTAAAACTTAAGTGTTGGAAAAAAAGGTATAAGAATCAAAAGAAATGAGAAATATGAAAATGTTCAAATATAGTTAAAAAATTCGGAGGACTGACATAAAATGCACTATTGGTCCTTATGACATACAATATACAGAATCAAAATGCTCAACCTCACAAAATTTTTTTTTAGTAAGAGAGGAATGACATAAATTGCACTATTGGTCCTTATGAAATACAATATACCGATCCATATTTCTTTTTCATGAATTGCAAAAACTTACGTTTTGGTAAAAAATGTATAAGAATTAAAACAACTAAGAAATTATACTTTTAACTAAAAGAAAGCAAAAAAAATATTAGAGATTTTTTTTTGAATGAGATATATGGTAGTTTGTCCTGGATTATTCTTCCTGGATTATTAAGATGTAAGTATGCACAACATTGACAGAAAACTACTAAATAGATCAAATAATCAGAAAATAACAAGGAGTATAAACACATATGTATTAAGTTATTGATCCAAAAAATTGGGATACCACTTAATAGTTCATTTAAACTAAAGTTATCATTTATTCATAGTATTAGGAAAGCTGTTAGATTACCTTACTTGAACTTAGAAAAAATACGTGGTTTGTCTTCAACGTACATCCCAATTATTGATCCATCTAAAATGACAATAAATAAAAATACTCAACCTCAGTAAAAAAAATTTAGTAAGAGACGAATGAAATAAATTGCACTATTGGTCCTTATGAAATACAATATACGATATACTTCCATTAAAAAATCATTGAACACGTCTAAATAATAAACTCATAGTTTGTAGATATAGGTTGCAATATTTTCTATTCAAATTAAGATTCAATCCATATTTGAGATAGTATAGAAGTAAGTCACACCCTCGTTTGTTCATAATACAATTGACATCAAATATAACTTAATAATAAAATAATAGGATAGAAAGTACACACAATATCATAGTTCATGATACACATACAAATAAAATAAATATGTAATTACCATAAAAAACTCAATCAAATTGACAAATAGAGTTATCATAATATTGACCAATGAATACACTTTCATTTATTTAAATATCATATATCACTTAAAGTAAAAGTCTTCAGATTATTACTATCACACTGAGCCAATTATTAAATTACCATTTCTAGTTCATTTGTAGATTATCCTACAAGTTCCATTATTATATTATTATATGTGAGCCATTAGTAGATTGTAAGACCATATACGTTATATATTATCCTATAAAATCCATTAGTAAACCCTCTTACCATGTC
Organism: Nemophila menziesii; assembly: GCA_029959085.1. Taxonomy (NCBI): domain Eukaryota; kingdom Viridiplantae; phylum Streptophyta; class Magnoliopsida; order Boraginales; family Hydrophyllaceae; genus Nemophila; species Nemophila menziesii. Next base: position 35,528,896 of record JARWIR010000011.1, on the reverse strand, counting down.
CATTACATATTATCATATTGGATTCATTAGCAGATTATCCTACCAGGTACATTATATATTATCCTATTAGATTCATTAGTTTATTTTCCTATCCTATTTGATCCATACGTATATGATCTTATAATATAAAATTATTATATTGTTAAACCAAATACATTATTATATAAATTATATAAGAATAATTATTAGTTTACCCCTAGAAAGACCATTATACATTAATCATGTTTTATTAAGTATTATATATTTTAAAATTTAAAGATAAATATTTAATTGTAAAGAGTCTTGAATAATATTCTTATAAAAGGTGCACAAGGACAATCTCGTGTCATAAATATTAATTTACTGTATAGCGTCTTGTACCTTAATATTTTAACGAATTCAATATTATATTTTTCAAAATTTAAAATATTATTATAATCAATATTATATTATATAGTAAAAAATTAGAGATTAACAATCAACATATTAGTTACAATTTATTTTCTTACCTGATTAAGAGGAAAAATCTTTAACATGTGATAATTATTTTACATGATTGCACGTTTTAAATAAAATTAAGGATCATAATTCATACTATTTAATAAAGAATATAATACTATTTTCTTTCACAACATTCTTGATTTGAATCTTAAAAGTTTGAGATTTTCTATTATTTTTGGAAATTTTTTATTGTGTAAGGGATTTAAACTTTGAGGAAGTACATGTAATTAGAAAGATTTCGAAATTATGTGGGAAAGAAAATGTCATGTATTTTTGAAGCATCAAGATAATTTAAGAGTCATTATAGAATGTGTTAAAAGCTTACATCATGTGTCAACATGCTAATAATTTCCACAAGGGTATACTTATAAACCTAGTTCTTTTTAACAACCCCCTTACAAGCATCATACAAATCGTCAAAGACATAAATTTAAAAGAAACAAGAGATAACATGTAATAGTGGTAGTGGTGGTTGTGGTGTGGTGGGAAGAAGAGAAACAATAAGAGAAACATATATAATTATTCAACATTTTTACGATGTTTATACATACATATATTCTAGTATTTACATCTATGTTTCATATATTTTTTCATTATTGAACTAAACTAGGGTCTTAAAATACCAACAGGAGGAACCTCCATAACTATGCATAAATGGGAGGCATTAACTAAGGAATATCAGCAGTGAATAGATATTTCCCCTGTTATCACTAATTTACGACAAATTTCTCAAAATCTTAAAAATATGAATGTGGGCACATTCTTAACAATGTAATTTAGCACAACCTACTAATGATGTATGTTATAATTTGCTAAATCTGAACTTATACTGAGCTCGACTCTCTACATAAAATTTTCCAAAGCCTTAAAAGAAGTTTAAACTCAATTTAAGGATTATGAGAATGATTCTATTTTTAGGAAAAAGATGCATCAAGAATAAATACAAAGAATAAGTAAAAACAAAAATCTAGGTAAATTTAACAGAAATTTCACAAAAGATTATATATCTTTATAAGATGAAGAATAGTTCTATTATAAAAATAAAATCCAGCCCTATTCCGAACTCTTTCATATGATAGTAGACCAAACATAAAAAATTCATATCATGGACGTTCGTCGCAAAAGTCTCAATTATTGTGTTAATTCATCCATTAAACTCTGGGTTTTTCCAAGATTAAATATCTTAGATTTAAGCATAAACGAGATAATTGTACTTATAACATTGGGTTTTTTTAGATGTTTTGTGTGGCTTGAGGCAATTTATGAATAGATAATTTTTTCTTTTCCATCTTGCTTTATTAATAATTTACTACTTTGTTGTTCAAGAAAAATACTTTTGAAACAATTTTTTTAATCACTTAACAAGCATGGTTAATAAATATCCTAACATTAAAGTTAGGCATATCATGCATGTGCATTGATCTCGAAGTATGATAACTCTAGGAAAAATTGAACTTGTGTTAATAAGTTAATTTCCTTATAAAAAACTCAGAAGTGGGAGCATTTTTGGTAAAAAAGTGATGTCCATAGATTGATAAATCAGTTTGGTCGAAGTATATGTTCATAGCATTGATGTGACAAACCCATCTTACTTAGTGAAAGCATATGTTCATAGCATTGATAAACTTCTTCAGGGGAAATCTTGACACATTCATTGAAACCATTTATAGCGACATCACACACAATTCAAAATTCTTCGATTGCATATCTTCCCTCATATTTACCATATAAACTGGAATTATCTTCCACATAATTTGAAACATTTCCCTCTAGGTTTGTTTTTGCTTTTTGTCATACATAGTCTTTTAAGTTAACAACTATTCAACCGATTTCAAAATTGCTATAGTACATTGTTAAGAAAATCACAAAATCTTATTGACTACGTATCGATAACTCAACTCATCATACCTTAGTGACATCTTGAGAAGTATTTCTTTTTTTTAATCACCATGTTTCCATGTGTAGTGTTGTTAGCCTCCACAACCTCAATTACAGAACGCAGATTATTAATTAGGTCAAAAGAGTTTCATCATGCACGTCAAAATAACAATACAAATAACCATTACTCATCAGTATATTATAATACTTATCATATCTTTCACAAATTTCAATTCTAAAAGATATATTAAATTACCTTTTGTTTTGATAAACTTTCTTCCAAAGTAGAAAGCAACCTGATATACCCATGAATCTCTATGCATATAAACTTTTGAGATCCATATTTTGCGACTCATACATATTGTACCAAAATTAATATCTAAAGTAAGCTCTACAAAAGTTTACCAACAATTACTGCATAAATTTTTTATATTGATAAATTTAAATTATATATTAGTACACCATAGATAATAAAATAATTCAAATATTATAGTAATAGGTTTATTATATGGTTGTAGACTAGTTAAAAGTACAACTATCCCAAGATTTTTAACATATTTAATTTTCAAAAGTATCTTAAAAATATGTTATTTAAGTACCAAACTGATATTAGCCTTCATTAGAAATTATTTAGTATTTGATCTCAATGAAGAAAATTTTGGGATATGTGACAACTCATGTAATAAAAAAGATCAAATTGTCAAAACTATTATTATTTGTTTTTTTAACATAAAATAGTATAACATTGTCATTTAAATTATTTTATGCAATCTTACAATGCTTGATGCACACACATGTATCCATATTTTTGCATTAGGCCACAAATTTTGAATTTAATATGCGTATAACTGTGAGCCCATTTTGGTCTACACAAGGTTAAGAGAATTTATTAATCCAAATATTTATCTTAGGCTAAGTCCAACAACTTTTAATTACTTTGCTAGAATTGAGAGTCAAACAACTATTTACTCTCTAATATTAACTCCATAAAACAACTATTCTCCAATAACTTCTCAATTTTAACCTCCCATTTCAATAAAAAAAATTATTTTAATTTGACCATAATAATTACTTTAAATTTAGTAATTCATTGGATTTAAAATTCTCACAGAAAAATTTATTTTTTAACATGTAATTATATATATAATATTTAAATTAATAGAAAAAACAATAATTCAAATTAAATGGGGCAATTACCAATACCACCTTAGAAAGAGGTGATAAATGCTCTTAAAAGTCCTAATATAAATGACATAAGTACCCTTAAATTGTGTCCACCTCACTAATTTTCCCAACAAAAAATTTTTGACATATTTTTCCCGCTAAAAAATTTCCGGCCAACTTTTACGGACATATTTTTTCCCGCCTAAATTTCCCGGCCAAATTTTTTCCCACCAAACAAAATTCCCACCAAAATTTTATGTTATTATTTGGTGAAAAAATCCCACCAAATTATATTTGAGGGTTTATGTTATTTGGTAAATTAAAATTATACCGAACTATATTTTAGCTTATTTTGTTATTTTCCACCAAATTATTTTTGGGTTTATACATTAAAGTTTATAATATTGTTTGGTGAATAGAATTTCAACTAACTATATTTAGAAGTTTATGTTTTCTGTTTGATGGGAATATCCTACCAAATTGTATTTGGAGGTTAATGTTGTTTAGTAAACAAATTTCATCGAACTATATTTTAGTTTTTTTTGTCCACCAATTACAATGGTTTATACATTAGTGAATCGAATCCCACGGAAAACATTTCTCGTTTATGCTGTTTGCTGGGAAAATCATACTAAATAAAATTTGCTGCAGCCTAAAAAATGTAAACTTAAGCTAAAAATTGGTATTAATTTGCTTTAGCTTGATCAGTAAATAAAGATCAGAGCCTCCCTCACTTATTTATATATGACTCCTTACATTTTAAAAGCTTATAGGGATTATATACCTTGAATTGGTAACATTGAACCTCCAGCTTCAGCTTTACTTTATTTAATTTTAGTTTCAACAATTTGCATATTTCTCTAATTGTCTTCTTGCTCTTTGCTACAAGGTCAAGTTGTAGAACTCCAATGGAAAGAAGAATATGGATAAGTACTTCTAAAAAATAAATAGCTAGATATGGTAAATGTTACTGTTAAACCCCTATTCTTCTGCAAAAGTTAAAACTAATTTATCAATTTCAAGAGTTTAAAAATTCAGTACTTTTATCATTTTTTAAGCATTTTCTGAAACTGTTATTAGGCATCTAACAAGCTTTTTCCTCCGATACGAAACTACATACAACAACTTAAATATATTTTCAACTCCCGTAAAAGATTTTGGCCCAAAATTGTATCATTAAGTCCTCTGTTTAATCACCCAAATATGGTCCTGCACAAATATTTCTACAGAATTTTCGGGACTATTAGAGAAAAGGTTGTATGCAATTCCGTAATGAAGTACCTTATGCTTGTCTAGGTAAAATATAGCTTGATTATTGATTTATAAAACTTTTTTTAATACATTGACCTATAGTGCAATTAACTCGATATATAGATATTACATTATGAAGTCTAGTGGGGTCTAAAAAGAGTAAATCAAGAAATACTTCGCTGTGAAAACTCTTTCGCTGCTTAAGCATTTATGAAAACTCAATATTTTCTAATTTTTCCAACCTCCAAACTTTATCGCTTAGAGAAGGAGGGTGGTTTTCTTGTTTACTGAGAGACAAAATAAAATAAGTAAAAATCCGAGGGGCATTTTAAAATAAAGAAATGTATACTCTCCTCGATGGTTCCGGACAATAAAAGACTCTATTTTCGCTTCTTTAACTCCAATTTCGTTCCAAATTTCAATAACTCTCGCATAGCCTAAATATACACTACAAGAAAGTCCCAATTGCTTAATATTCCTCAGATTGACCAAGACTTTGTTACAAAGTCCCAATTGCTACTAGTATATAAATACAAAACCTAAAAACTAAAAGTACAATTCCGAACTTGTTGAATCTAAGAAAGTAAAGATATGAAGATCAAATATTCCTTAACTATAAATTGCAGATAAAAAGAAGCTGCAAACACAAAAAAGAGTCATAATACAATACTTAATGGAGTATCGAATATTAATAAACAAGTTACCTTATTTGGTTAAATAACACTAGCTTCATGAAATGTAGAATCAAGTTTTCTATTCCCAAGAGGAGTATTTGCGCCAGACTTTGTATTTAATACTTTGTAAATTGAAAGATTTGATCACAAAAAACTTTGCATCCTCCAAATAAATCTGGGCAGATCAAGCCTCGAAACAGCATCAATGCTCTCATCACTCAAGCTCATAATCTTTGAAGCTATTGTTCCTCGGTCAGCCAAACTGCTAAACCTTTTCTCGGTGGTTATGGCTGGTGCGATGGTTAGCTATGGTTAGCGATGGTTAGCGATGGTTACTCGATACATTAATTAGCTGCAATGGAAAGGAGAAGCGGTGCTGCTGACAAAGAAGTAAGAGATTGAATAAAGGGTTAATGAAAATTAAAAGGACATGGTTGGTATAATTTTTTTTAGGACTTTTTATGGATAATATATCAGGTAAAGATGGAAGAGGGCTATTAATCTTGCTTTGAGTATGCTTTTAATAATTTTCTCTTATTATTACTCATAATTATTCTAATTATTATTTTTAATTCTTTACAATAATGTTTAAAATTAATAATAATATACTTATATTCAAAAAATTATTACTTATAATTATTTTACATATTATTCACCCTTCTAAATAATTTAAGTAACAAATTTAAAAATAATTTTAATATGTGTATAATTTTATTCGACATATATTAATTATATTTAGTTTGGTAGAATGATTATAGTTAAAGACAATTGAAGTGAAAAATAAAAGGAAAATATAGCTGAACATATAAAAAAAAAGTTTGATGACAATAAAAAATAATAAAGAATAGAAATAATAATTGTGACGATAAATAAAATTCCAGTAGGGTACACATATACACCTAGTCCTTTTTACAACCCCCCTACAAGCATCATACAAATCATCAAAGACGTAATTTTGAAAGAAACAGGAGTTAACATGTAATAGTGGTAGAGGTGGTTGTCGTGTGGTTGGAAGTAGCGAAAGAATAAGAGAAACATGCATAAATATTAAAGATTTTTACTATGTTTATACATAAGTATATTCTAGTATTTACATCCAAGCTTCATTTTCTTTTCCATTATTCAAGTAAACTATGATCTTAAAATATCGACAAGAGGGACCTTCATATGTTTGAATAAAGAGGATGCATTGACTAATAAGGAATATCACCAGTGAATAGTTATTTCCTCCATTATCACTTAATTAGGACAAATTTCTTAGAATACTGGAAATATGAATGAGTGCGTAGTGACACTTCTACGCATTCTTCACCGTGTAATTTAGCACAACCGACTAATGAGATATGTTAAAAACGGCTAAAACTGAGCTTATACCTAGCACGACTCTCTACATAAAATTTTCCAAAGCCTTAGAAGAAGTTTAAACTCAATTTGAGGATTATGAGAATGCATTCTATTTTTAGGCATAAGATGCATCAAGAAAAAATACAAAGAAGAAGTAAAAATAAGAATGAAGATAATTTTAATAGAAATTGCATCCAAGATTATATGTCTTTACAAGATGAAGAATATTTCTATTATCAAAATAAAATTCAACCCTATTCCAGACATTTGTAAATCATAGTAGACCAAACACAAAAAATTCATATCATGGACGTGCATTGCAAAAGCCTCGAAAATTGTGTTATTCCTTCCATTAAACTCTGTTTTTCCGAGATAAAATCTCTTAGAATTAAGAATAAAAGAGATAAGGGTACCTATAACATTCGATTTTTTAGGATGTTATGTGTGTCTTGAGGCAATTTATGAATGGATAATTTTTTCTTTTTCGACTTGATTTGTTAATAATTTCTTACGCTGTTGTTCAAGAAAGTTAGTTTTGAAAAATAATTTTTTTTTATAATTATTAAACAATCGTGATAAATATTCTAACGTTAAATTAGGTATATGATTGCAAAAAATTGAAAGTGTGAGAAGTTGATTTCCATATAAAAACTTATAAGTGGGAGCCTTTTCGGTTAAAAAGTGATTCCATAGATTGATACATCGGTTTGCCTCGAAGTATATGTTGATAGCATTGATGTGAAAAACCCATGTTACTCAGTGAAAGAGATAAAATATATATACCAGAGTAACTAAATAACTTATTAGTACTAGTATTTTTGGAGAACTGGAAAAGCCCAGAAGTTAATTTGCATAAATATTCAACAAGTCAGAACTTTGTTTGTAAAGATTAAAAAACTATAAATGAGTAACTCCCAAAGTATGATTATTGTCTTATGGCTTAGAAAAACATCACTTAACTTATTGCGTTAACATTTTGTTAAATATATACTATTGGATTCAAATAGAATGACTCGTTGAGGGTAAAAATTATGACCTAGAGGTTCATGATGACCGACTCCTAGTAGATCAGAAGATGACCTAGAGACTCGAAGGCCGATAACATATCATAATTTATCGAGATCTCCCATAGCGAATCACTACAAATAAATCTACAAAGATCGGATGACAAAGTAGATCGAGATGTCCTTGATTTTCATTATAAATGAACAATTGATGGTCTATCCTAGAGGATCATTATAAACAACTCATAGTAGACCTGAATGATGTTAATAGAAGCAACACTTTGATATTTGGCCTAAAAGTTCATTACAAACAAGTTTGATCTTATAAAGAATCCCCAAAGAAATTAATCACGACCACAAAAAAAATTTAACCGAATATTGGCTTATGAAAAGTGGAAATAATGAATTTGTTACTACAAAAATTCACCCTCAAACAAGTAATGATCTAGGATTTTTTCTTCATCCTATAATGGTAACCCAAATTATTAGAAAGGTGTAACACATAAAGAACTATGAAGAAGAGAAACACTTTTGTGCTAATATGTATCCATGAAATAAATTGATCATCGAAATCCGAAAAAGATTCTCATGTAGGGAAAGAATGGTGACGTTTAACAAACCAAGACAACACCAATATAGTTTAAATACCAATTATTGAATTAGTTTGTAGATTAGTGTGAATTATATTTGCATATGGGATTGTATATTTATAAAGTTATTAACATGGTTAATTTAGAACAGGTACTATTGTAACAATATTGAAGTTTCATTTACCTTAAACTCATGGATCAAATAGATCAATCTAAAACTTGAAGGACATACATATAAAAATCAAATAAACAAAAAAAATGATTACAACACCCAACAAATACCATGAATATAATAAGTTTATGTATAATACAAATTAAAATAACATCACAATCACGTCCTAACACGGATAATAAGTATACGGATAACAAGTCTGCCGAAGACCTTAAGATTGAATAAAGTCAACATTTTTGTGCAAGATAAAAAAACATCGACAATAAAAAAAGAAAAAAGCATCACCATCACCATGTCCGAGAATTGTTGCAAAATTGATCCATAGCACGAGCATTTAAGAAACATCCTACTCAGCAAGAAAAACCCTAACCATACTCCATTCGCATACACCTCCTTACACTAAAGGTATTCTAACTCCAAGTTTTAAGAGAGACATAAACCACATCCATATCATAGCATAGTATATACACTCCATCAACCAACAAACTCACCCTCTCACCATTTTATTTTATTATCATAAATCCCCCATTAATATTTTTTCTTTTTAGTCTCTAATGCACTCTTCTTATGTACTTGTTTCCAATTCTGATGGACACTATTGGGCTTGTCCAATGAAACCTTGTGGCTGGGTTGAAAACATGTTTGGTGGGACCGCAGAATATAAAATCAAGGGTGATGGAGTAACCACCTGTTTCAGTCATTTCGCCTCCTAATCTTGTCACCCTTCAAAATTGTCCACAATAAGAAAAAAATTAGAACAAGCAAAAATGAAGATGTATAATTAAGAATAACATATATGTCAAGATATTATTATACCTCAACTTCTACTTTGTCTGAAAACTGCAATGCGTATTGTATGACTTGGATGTCATTTGTCATCATAGAAAGCTACAAAAAATAAAATCATTTCAGCACTAGAATATAATATAATATAATTCATATATATCAAAATAGAAAAAGAATCACAGTACCAAATGGAATTCTACTATGAACTTTATCGGAACCCATCCTTGATCATTCATGGCTTTCCTCAAGTGTCCATCCTTAACAAAATTCTCATCACTGCAACAATACACCATAATTAGATGTAAATTGAGTAAAATATGTAAAACAAAAAATTAGCTTAATACAAATACCTAAAATAATAATTTGTCTGTTTCACAATATTCTTCAGCAAATCATTATCTGCATAAGGATTATATTGAGAAGGGACCACCAGAATAGCTCAGTATGGGTCCACATAATACAACTGAGATTCTGCTGCTGCAAATTGAAAACATTATAAGTATTGAATAACCTTAAAAAAAGTTCAAGGTTAAGTAAGACAAATAAATCTTACCAGGGTACATCCATTGTGTGGTATACGGTGGCCAAGATGGAGTAAGATTGTTGGGACATAATGTAATCACCATCACTATCTGCCTTCCGAAACGCAAATGCTTCATTTTTCTATGAATGATGCTACTAGACGGACCTGATTCTCTGGAAACAAAACTTTAAATATTAGGCATTAATAAAAAACCTTATACTTCTAAATACTGCTTCTCTCCAACATATAAAAGATAAAAGAGTAATTACATATTCTATACAATAAATTATAAAAGAAATTGCACCATCAGTCAATGAGTTATCCACTTTTGCTTTACCCATGAACCAACTTTAATTTAATTTGTTAATTACATACAATTTTTTTTAACAAATCAGCCTCTCACAGAGAATTTCAATAAAAAATGACTATTGGATCGTAATCCCTGTTTATTCGGTGGATCCCGGTTTGGGTTGAGTGGCTTGTACTTTGTCGACGGGCAAAGTTGGAATGCCGACGGTGTTGATGGTTCTTCATAGAGAAGATGAGAAGCGGCTTTTTATATTAAATTAAAAAAAAGTATATTTGGTTTAATATTTTTTTATGACATTTATAGACAATATCAATTTAGAAGGGTGTAGATAGCCATTAAAATTAAAAATATGACTTATATGTAATAATCTCTTTTATTATTGTATTTGCTTATATGAAATATGAAATACCTTCTAATTCTAATAAAAATAATTAATAGATAACATCCAACTACTAGGTCTAAAATATTAGATATAAATGGATCATACCTGTAAAACTTTATTGAAATAGCATGCTCATCGATCTTATTCTTATGGTATAATCATCTATGTTGACAGGAAGTACTCCAATCTATAAATTTAAAATTAAATATAATAATTAAGCACATTTGACATAAAAAATTAAATATTTTTAATTCAAAGTTAAATAAATATTGTTAAATTACTTAAATTAAGTGAAAGTAAATAAAAATAATAAAACTCAAAAAATAAGAGTCAAAAACTAATTTAATGAATACTTCAATCACAAAATAATTAACAAGCCATACAAATAAGCATTAACTAGTTTACTTCATAAATTTTAGAAAATATTTATGCATCAATTACTTCAAATTGTTAATATATTATTAAATTTTTCATAATAATAAAAAAAATTCAAAGAATAATACACATATTAGATTATTATTCAGTTATTAAAAATCCAACTTTACAATGCCAAAATGTATGTTTAATTTATAATTATAGGAATTTTAATATTCTAATATATATAATTTGTTTAACAAATTATTTATAATTATATCCAGTGAAAGAGATGATTTTTTAAATTTATTCAAATCAAAGATACTTATAAATTAGAACAGTAGAGAAAATAATTAATGATTAAGATTATATAAGAAACAATTGTAAAAGAAAAATATCATTTACCATTAACAAACTGTTGTGGCCAAGTCTATAAACCTTTTATATTCTTCAATTGTCTCTCTAGATCTCTGAATTATTATGCAACATTGTAATAATTTGGTAGTGAAAATGTACGATATTTTTTGTAGATAAAATTTGGTTTGGATGGTGTGTCTTCAACATAGACGGCGATTTATTTGATATTGATATAAAACTATAATGTAGGGTTTATAATTGAAATTGGGCTGGGCCAACTAATTTTAAAAAAAATATAAAATATTGGAAAATAATTAATGTTTGGAAAGTTTTTTAGGCCCATTAAATAATGGAATAGTGTAATTATTTTTAATAACATAGTAGGAAATTAATTTAGGCACAAATAAGAAACAACCAAAAATAAAAAACAAAAATATAAAGAACCTATATTTAATGAAAGTCTAACCCATTTATTGATAAAATGTTTGTTTAAATTATAAGAAGACAATATTTATTTCCCCTTATCTCTTTAAAGATGATAAGTCAACTTGATTTTTTTAAACTTGGGCTAAGGAATCCAAACTTGAACAATCATACGTTAAGTTATGAATTTTATAAATTGAATAAAACCTGATACATTACTTAGAATCGATCTCCCATGAACACTACATTATAATAATATTTTTACTTGTAAGTACCAATTTGTTGTTTTGCATCTAGTTGTATATAAAGTTGACAAACCATCAAGTTTTTGACATCATTGTTATGGATAGTGACTTAATTTTAATAAGTATTTTATTTTCTTATATATTATTTATTTTTCTAATATTTTACTTTCTTATTTATCTTAGAAGATACAACAATAATAGTGTCGTGTTTTTATCATCATATCATCGTATGTTTAACGGTGTAAAACCTCTACCGCTCAATCTTCATAATATTATATTTCAAAAAAAAAATATGGAAGTCCGATGATATTGTTATTAAATAAATGATTTGTTGATACATTAAAATTATTTAATATAAAAATATAACCTAATAAAATAGGCACATACTTTTTCAATATAAAAAAGAAAATGTACAATATTGTTTTTAGATATAATTTGGTTTGGATGGTCTGCCTTCAACATAGACGACAATTTATTTGACATTGATATAAAACTATAATGTAGGGTTTATAATTGAAATTGGGCTGGGCCAACTAATTTTAAAAACAATTATAAAAAATTGGACCATAATTAATGTTTTGAAAGTTTTTTATGCCCATTGAATAATGGAATAGTGTAATTATTTTTAATAACATAGTAGAAAATTAATTCAGACACAAATAAGAAACAACCAAAAATAAAAAACAAAAATATAAAGAACCTATATTTAATGAATGTCTAACTTATTTATTGATAAAATGTTTGTTTAAATTATAAAAAGACAAGATTTATTTCCCCTTATCTCTTTAAAGAAGATAAGTCAACTTGGTTTTTTTTAACTTGGGCTAAGGAACCCAAACTTGACCTATCATACATAAGTTATGAATTTTATGAATTAAATAAAACCTTATACATTACTTAGATTCGATCTCCCATGCATACTACATTATAATAATATTTTTACTTGTAAGTACTAATTTCTTGTTTTGCACCTAGTTGTATATAAAGTTGACAAACCATCAAGTTTTTAACATCATTTTTATGGATAGTGACTTAATTTTAATAAGTATTTTATTTTCTTAGATATTATTTATTTTTCTAATATTTTACTTTCTTATTTATCGTAGAAGATACAACAATAATAGTGTCGTGTTTTTATCATCATATCATCGTATGTTTAACAATGTAAAACCTCTACCGCTCAATCTTTATAATATTAAAATTGAAAAAAATGGAAGTCCGATGATATTTTTATTAAATAAATAATTTGTTGATACATTAAATTTATTTAATAAACATAATATAACCTAATAAAACTGGTACATACTTTATCCTATTATAGTACCCTAAATCCTTAACTTTATAACCTGAACTCTAAGAATATTTTCAACTTATTAGAAGTGTAGGAAAGGAGGATTAGCTACAAATTATCATATATATATATATATGTATATGATATATATATATATATGAATTTTAAAATTATAATAGATGGTGCAAAATTAATAATTGAATTATATATAAAAGAAGTGAAAATCATGTTATTACTTGTAAAAATTAGCTTAAAGTGAAAAAATATATCAATCACCATCTTATATATGCATTTATGCATTCCTCTCGTAACTTTAGAGACATAAGATGCATATTTATCCAATACTTCGCTATATTATAAAATATTTATATTTTCATATATGTATTCATGCTTTGGGCAATATTATACATGTGTTTTGATAAGAATTTGCAAAGATTATCATTTTTAAGCTAATTCTAGGAAATTTTCCCGAACCAAAAGGTACTTAGACAAAAATTAATTTAATAATATTGTAATTAATATTAAAAAATTCATAATTTAATTTATGCCAATACTTGAATGGAAATCATATATAAGAAAGTGGTTCCCAAAAATATGACCAAAGAGTCTATTTAGAGAAACTATTTCTTTCGTTTTATAGTTGTATGGTGTCGTTGATTATAGAAAAAAATTGTAATAATTAAAAGTAGTTAAGTAAAATATAATATTGGATCATAAGTAAATTTGACCATTTTAATTAACTAATTTTTTCTAGTAACTATGTTCTATAACAATAAAAATGAAACTTAGGGGTAGTTGCAATATAAATCATCCTATCTGTAAATTAAGAAAATTAGTAAAGGTTTCACCATAGAGTTTCAAACTCTTAAGGAACATGGCGGTATGGAGGTAGGGTGGAAATCGGGTTCAAAATTTTCGATTTCTGATTTTCCAATCCAAAAATTCAAATTTTGGAAGAGGTGTTTAATGTTCCGAAATTCCAATTTTTTTGAAAATTTCTAATCGGAATTGGAACTACATGTTAATTTTTCGAAATTTCGGCTTTCACATCCGATTTTTATTTTTGAATTTTTTTATTTTACCATCCCAATATTAAATAAATAGTAAAGTTTTAAGATAAAAAAAGTATACAACCAGATATGTTGAAAAAATTTCAAATCAAAAAAAAAAAGTTAAAGTTAAAAAACAATCAAACATTTTTTTTATGTTTAGGAAAAATTAAATTAAATATGATAAAACCTTAAATCCATCTCTTCACACTCATTGGAACAAAAAAGAAAAAGAGATCTCTTGACACTCTCTTTCTCACCAAGTAGCCCTTGTGGACCATTCTCTACCATGTTTGGCGAAAAACCCATATTAAAGGAAAAAAAATTAAATTATTTATTAACTAATATCATCACTTTTACAAATTTTCAGAATTATCTAATATAAATATGATCACAATCATGATTTTTATTATATTTTTATACACAGTGGCCATTTTATGACAGTTGGAAGGTTGTGGTGTGCTGAACAGATATGAGAGGGGATGCCGTGTGAGTTTTGTGGGTCCCATAATTTGTGGTGACTGTTGGAGTGAGCAATATAGTGTGATACTGTATTTTTTGAATTGTTTTGTAGTAAATATCCATTTGGCGCAATTGTTGGAGATGGTCTAATATATCCCAAAAAACTCACTTTTAAACCCAAAAAGTTTTGAAATTCTGAACCAAAAGTTCCAAAATTTCCGAACCAAAAGTTTTGAAAAAAATATAATCCGAAGAAAATCATAAATTTTTCGATCCGTTAACTTTCTTTTCTCCTCCATTGGTGCTTTACTTCCTCTTTCACATAACTTTGAAACTTAATGTTGCAATTAATTTGGAGATAGCAAGTTAGAGAATTGTGGAATTGTTACCAACAAATGCTTCAAACTTGCTAGCATGATGGCTCAAGATGAGCTTACAATCTTTGTTTTTTATGATAAAGTAATTGGAAACACGGAGTTACAACATCTGAATTATAATATATTGCTTGAGTAGTAACAAAGATCTTCTAAACTTCAGATCATGATACCAGAATTCAATGATGATTGAATCAATATTAAGAAACTCATTGAAGATCAAATCAATACCATAAAATCTGTAAATACCCAAAAATTCAATCATGTTTAGAGTAATTTATGCCGATAGCATGGGGTGTAATTAGATAAAATGATGATATTTCAAGGCAAATTGAAACATAATTTTCTGAGTACTTTAAAGTAATATTGACCAATCAATACACTTTTTTTTATTTAAAGATCATATATCATTTAAAGTAAAAGTCTTGAAATTATTATTATCACACTGAGCCAATTCTTAAATTACCATTTCTAGTTCATTTGTAGATTATCCTACAAGTTCTATTATTATATTATTATATGTGAGCCATTAGTAGATTATTCGACCATATCCAATATATATTATCCTATAAAATTCATTAGTAATATCTCTTACCATGTCCATTACATATTATCATATTGTACTCATTAGCAGATTATCCTACCAGGTACATTATATATTATCCTATTAGATTAATTAGTTTATTTACCTATCCTATTTGATCCATAAGAATATGAACTTATAATATAGAGTAAATACCATTTTCCCCCCTGGGTTTATACCCGATTGACCGGTTGCCCCCTAAGTTTTAAAATGCTCCTTGTTGTTCCCTAAGAGTTACTTTTGTGCCCCTTTACCCCCTGGGCGTGTTTTCCGCCCATTTTTTCCGTTAAATCCGACGTGGCATTTCCATGTTATATTTTTTCGTTTTTTTCATCCTAATCTTAATTAATTATTTAATTAACTTAAACCAAGGGCAAAAAAGAAATTTTATAAATAGTTTTTATAGTATTAAATATAAATAATATAATAACCCCCCACCCCACCGTACCCCCTACCCCCTCCCCCTCTCTTCCCCTTCTTCTTCTTCCCCATTCTTCTTCGTCTTCCCCAATCTCTGGTTCTTAAAAAAAAATCAAGAACTCAAACACCACTTGCACACTGGAAATAAAACTAATCCCAGTTGGTGTTGGAGCTCATATCGCGAAACCTTATATTCTCTTTGATTGGCACAAAAGTCATTGGAAATTTTTATCTCAAAGCTGGAGTTCTCATATTGAATAATATCATCAAAGTTGGATTCTCACGAATTTTAAAAATTTGCAATTTGGTCCTTGTAATAAATATTCCAACAGCCGTGTGTCTCCCTCTATGATGAACAGCTCCATGAAAGGACAAAACAACCCCATAATTAATTCGGAATTTATAATAGGTCCCTAAGCTATTATGGATCAAGATACTATTCAGAAAATTGCAACAGGTCCTTGGACAAGTAAAGAGCCATTGCCTTTGCACTAGAAGTTCGAATCTGCTTGAGAGTAGTTTAGCACCGCAGGACCTTATTTGAGATTAAAAGATTCCAAAAGTTGTTGCTATTAATTTGCAGGCTGAGTTTAAGTTTAAACAAAAGCTAGAATTAGGCTTCACATAAAGGGTTTAAGTTTAAACATAAGCTTGAATTAGGCTTCACATAAAGGGTAATTACACGGCAGGTCCTTGTAATATATAATAGCTTCTAAAAGTGCCTTTAATACCAACCTCAGGAACAACATAGAGATACATTGATGCAACAGCTCTAGTGCTAAAAGAGCCTTTGAGTTATAAAAAATAGTTATAGACTCCGAATTTTGAAGTGTAATGCACACAGAGCTGTGTTCAAAATGAATATTATAGCACCCTTGAAATGAAGAGATTGCGGCTTGGTCCTTAAAAATTTAAACCCCAAAACTCAGGGAATTAGCTTTTAATAGACCCCCTAACATTATTGAATTCCAGAAATATATATGAGAAATGGGATTATGGGATTAGTTGTATTTCCAGTGTGCAAGTGGTGTTGAAGTTCTTGATTTTTTTGTTTAAGAACCAGAGATCGGGGAAGACGAAGAAGAATGGGGAAGAAGAAGAAGGGGAAGAGAGAGGGGAGGGGGTAGGGGGTGCGGTGGGGTGGGGGGTTATTATATTATTTATATTTAATAATATAAAAACTATTTATAAAATTTCTCTTTTGCCCTTGGTTTAAGTTAATTAAATAATTAATTAAGATTAGGATTTAAAAAAAAATATGACATGGAAATGCCACGTCGGATTTAACGGCAAAAATGGACAGAAAACACGCCCGGGGGTAACGGGGCACAAAAGTAACTCTTAGGTTGCAACAAGGCGCATTTTAAGACTTAGGGGGCAACCTGTCAATCGGGTATAAACCCGCAAAAATGGTATTTATTCTATTATATAATTATTATAGAGATAATTGCTAATTAGGTCCATAACACAACAAATCATGCCATAAGAAGTTCAGTCTAATAGTTTGGATGAATAAGGTACAAAATATTATTTGGATCTTATAAAATATCTAAAATAACCTTACAAGTTAAAATAATAAAATTTAGTTTAAAAAAAAAAGGTAAAGATTACAAAACAATAAACCTATCTCATCTCTTCACCATCGCATTAACACAAGCCGCTCACCTACACACAAGCCGCTCACCTACACAAGAAGCCGCAACCACACTTGGACAATTCTCCTTGCTTGGCTATGCCATCAACAATCAATAATCAACAATGAAACCTAAAATCTAATACTCATCTCTTCAATAAATCCTTTCTAATTTTTAGGGTATTTATTTTTCAAATGAATTATATTCGAGAATTGATCCTTCGTAAATAGTAGATAAAGTAAGCCTGAAAGAATCGCCCATCCTGAAGATTTATTGGGACCATTGCTGTTAATTAGTTTCTCCTCATTTTGTTGTTACGGCGGCGGCGGATGAGGAGGAGACGCCATATTTTTAAAGTGCAACGCGGGCTTTGACAGCAATCACGACCATATCTATATCTGATGTACTCAATTTCTCAAATAGTCTTCCAATTTTTTCTTGTTTTTTAAAATTTAAGATAAGGCCTCGATACTCCAAATTCATCATCAATGGTGGTTTTAACTTCTTTCCCAATTCTTTGCAGTCCAGGAATTATAGAAACGTGCTCACCAAAATGGCCTTTGCAATTGACAGAATTTTGTAGAATATAATGACAGTGTCTTGGTTAATGGGATTTTGTAGAATTTATAATCACAAGGATTGTGGATTGATTTGTTTTTTAAAATTATCAACGATGGTAGAAAATGGGCTACCACTTAAAAGTTAAGGGCATTACTGACTATGAATATTATAGAAATGGGCTGGACTGATGAAGAAAGTTATTTTGACTGTGGAACTTTTGGATTAATCATCCATTATTATATTGTTAAACTCAATACATTATTATATTAATCATAAAAGAATCATTATTATATTACCCCTACAAAACCCAATATACATTAATCATGTTTTATTAAGTATTGTATATTTTATACTGTAAAGATAAATATTTAATTGTAAAGATTCTGAAATAATATTCTTATAAAAAGTGCCAAGACAATATTGTGTCATAAATATTAATTTACCGTATACCGTCGGGTACCTTTAATTTTAACGAACTCAATATTATATTTTTCAAAATTTAAAACATTATTAAAATAAATATCATACTATATAATAAAAAATTAAAGATTAACAATAAACATATTGGTCACAATTGATTTTCTAACCTTGTTAAGAGGAAAAATATATAACAATTGATAATTATTTTACATGATTGCAGAAGTTTAAAAAAGAATTAAGGATCATAATTCATACTATTTAATAAAGACCGTGATTACTATTTTATTTCACAACATTCTTGATTTGACTCTTAAAAGTTTGAGATTTTCTATTATTGTTGAAAAATTATTATTGTGTAAAGGAATTAAACTTTGAGGAAGTACATATATTTAGAAAGATTTTGAACTTAACTGGGAAAGAAGATGGCATGTATTTTTGAGGCATCAAGGTAATTTAAGAGTCATTATAGAATTGTTAAAAGCTTATATCTTGTGTCAACATGCTATTACATACACATTTCTTGAAAGCTACTAACATTTGTTTTATTTTTTCTCAATTGGTTCATAAATAAGAAAATACAAGAAACTTTGTTTTCATGCCGGTGTATTCAATCTAAAACAAAGGGGACATGAGTATTATGTGCTACTGGTAAAACTAATCAACAACACATTATTTTATCTTCCTTTATATTTTATTCTTTTCTTTTATTTATATAGTATCTATTTGATAGTATTACAAATATGATAACACGACCCCTAAAAAAATGACAATTTGACCTATAAAGTAACATTTATGGTTTAATAAAATTTAAGGTTTAATATGGAATATCAATGTGATGAATCTTCATCTGGTTGAGATCAGAATTAAGGTTTAAATCTCAAGGTTAAGGATAAAGTAATTAATATTATAAGATTTTGCGATTAAGTATAAACGCGATAAAATTTTATTTGATTAAGGCTATAATTAAGGTTTAAACCTTAAGATTAATGATAAGGTTAGAGTTATGGTTAAGGTTAAGATTAGGTAAAGTGTACCGTTAATTATTTAGGTTGGTTTAAAAATTAATGTTTAGGTTCAAGGTTAAGGTTAAGTTTGAGTATATGGTCTAGGTTAAGGTTAAGGCTAAGGTTAAGGTTAAGGTTAAGGTTAAGGTTAAGGTTAAGGTTAAGGTTAAGGTTAAGGTTAACGTTAATTTTAAGATTAAGGTTAAGGTTAAGATTTAGGTTTAGTTTGAGGTTAAGATTAAGTTTAAGTTTAAGGTTAAGATTAAGGCTAGAGTTAAGTTTAAGGTCAAGGTCAAGGTTAAGGTTATTTTTACTATATTAAAACATATAAAAACAATTTTGAATTTATGGTTCATGATTTTTTATTTCTTATACATAATTTTTTATGCTTAGAATACATTTTTTTGTTATTAGCTTGAATGAATTTTTTTAAACAAATTAGTTTATGGTTAAAAGTATAAGGCTCAAATTTCATGTTTCGTGGTTTAAGATTCAAAATCAAGGTTCGTGGTTTATGGTTCATAATAAATGAAATATTTTGTATCATTACTGAAATTTAAGCCATGTCACTTGTATGAGAATTAAAAAAAAGATTTTCCATTTACGGGGATCAAATTTAGGTCTCCTGGGTAAATATAAGATATCCAAACTGTTGGTCTAGAGTGGATCGACATGGAGTGGAATAAGGGAGAATTAAGTTTTTTAATTAGTAAAAAATAATTAATTAAATTAATGCAAATGAATGAATTTGGGTTATAAAAATCCTGACCGTCTTTTATGTAGAGGATGTGGATCATCTTTATATATATATGTAGAATATTTAACAATAATATACATATAATTATAACAAAACCCAATTATTTCTCACATACCCATAAATCATGAATCGACGTACTCATCAAAATATAAATATGAAATAAAAATTCTTGTTTAGTTATTCATTTTTCTAATCATTAACAATAAAATGACTTATTTATTCATATAACTTACAAATCAAATTCTAAATCATATCACTATCATATATTTTCATTTAAAGTTAACATCAAAATATAAAATCTAAGTTTATCTAGTTATATATACAAAAAATATATAATCATTAAAAAAAGATTTTGTTAAAATTATTACTACTTTATAATAAAAAAGATGTAAATCCAATAATATATTTACAATCTCATGTAATTAGACTTGTTACTAGCAAAATTTTGAAATCAATTAGTCTATTATATCCTCATTCATATAACATACCAAACCAGTATAGTGATTAAATATTAATTACATTCCCGAACTCATTACATTACTATCTAAAACCATTACATCTTATACCAATACTACCTTACGATTTTTAATGTCATCCCGAATTGATAAAATCCCCACTAAAATATCACCATAAACATATAAGAGAAAATTAAAAAATGAAACAACCACTTTTCGCTTCATAGTTGCTATCTTTCCTACATAAAATCTCCCTCTCTAAAAAAGATAAAACTTTTACTAACTTTACAAATAATTCGTAAAGTAACTAGGAAAAAATGTTTTAAGTGATTGAGCTCCTAAAATTCATTTAGATAATTAGTAAAATATTACAACTGATCAGATACATGTAAGAGATAGGAGCAAATTTCCATACCTAAATCTGTTTTACACTCCTGTTGTCATTTGTTTATGTAAGTTCTTGTTAATTTACGTTTTTTAAAATTCTTACGAGATAATTTAAATAATTCTTTAAAAAAATAAAAACTCATAAATAATAAATTTGAAATACATAATAAATTGCTCTCATGAGATCAATATCTATCACTAGTAAAATACTGATATCCTTTACTATATTTTAATTTGGAATCCATAATTGAACATGTGCAATCATATCATTTAACACACAATCATATGACTACACATGCCCGATTGTATGTTTGAACGTGCTCCGTCATATGATTGAACACTCAATTACATACTTATGTAATCATAGTGTTGTAAACATCATTAAAACATTAATAACAAAAATTTATACAAGAAGATTTTTCATTGAAATAGTAATGATCACAATTTAATTTTTTATAACTAGTTACTATAATTAAACTAGAAGAAAAAATATAAACATATATCTTCGTCTCTGGATCTAGTCAACTTCAATAATGGTTCATTGAAGAACAAATAAATAACAATACCCATCAATCAATTGTCATTTAAATTATTTTATACAAGCTTATAATTCTTGATGCACACATATGTATCCATATTTTTGCATTAGGCCACAAATTTTGAATTTAGTATGCACATAACTTGAGCCCGTTTTGGTCTACACAAAGCTAAGATAATTTATTAATCCAAATAATCATGTTAGGCTAAGTCCAACAGCTTTCAATTAGTTTTCCATAATTGGGAGTCAAACAACTATTTACTATCTAATATCAAATTCATAAAACAACTATGCTCCAACCATAAATGGAGTATGCCAAAGCACAAGTTTTGTACTTGGCTGATTTGTAAGGATAGATTAAGCACTAAAGATAGGCTTAACAAGTGGGGAATGGAAGTGGACGAAATGTGTTATCTTTGCTTTGAAGAACATGATTCTAGAGATCACTTATTTGTGAATTTCAAATTCACTACTTTGGCTTGGAAGGAGATTTGTGCTCTTCACAATTGGCATAACACGTGTACCACTTGGGAGGAAAGGATTGAATTTATGCTTAAGTTTGATGGTAACACCTTAAAAGATACCATATCAAACATTACTTTTCTTAGCTTTCTTTATTGTATTTGGGATATGAGGAATAAAACGGAGTTTAAGAATATGCATCCTAAATATGAGGATATTGTGAAAGTAGTTGTGAAAGATGTTCAATACACACTTTGGAATAGAAAATTATTTAAAAGGAGTGTTGAAAATATGAGATTGGTGGTAAGATGGAAGCTACATGGAGTACTCAAGGGAGGAGAGCAAGAAGATCAAGGATGATAGCTTGGAGCATGGACCTAGTATTAGACTTTAGAAATTGTTGTATAGGGTTTAATTTCCTAGCAATGGTTGTATATGGTGTTTTACTTTGATTTATTTTTTCTAGCAATGGTTGTATAGGTTGTTTTGCAAGTTGATAGATTTACTTTCCTATTAAATGTTGTATAGGGTTTGTTTTTCCTAGCCATGCTTGTTTTTGAGTAAAAAACAAGTAGGAGTTTGATTTGTACTTGTCATTTTGTGGATATAAAATGGTAGGTTTGATAAAAAAAACTATGCTCCAACCGCGTCCCAATTGTATCCTTCCTATTTCAAAAAAAATTTCTGTTTTAATTTTACCCTAATAATTACTTTAAATTTAGTAATTCATTGTATTTAAAATTCTCACAAAATAATTTATTTTTTAACACTTAATTATATATAATATTTAAATTAATAGAAAAAACAATAATTCAAATTAAATAGGGCAATTACCAATACCATCGTACAAAGAGGTGATAATACTCTTAAAAGTGCTGTCTAATATAAATGACATAATAGACAGTTTTACCCTTAAATTGTGTCCATCTCACTATTTTTTCCCAACAAAAACTTCCTGACAAATTTTTCCCGTCAAAAAAAATTCCGGCCAACTTCTCCAGCCATATTTTTTCCCTCCTAAATTTTTCGGCCAAAATTTTTCCCACTAAAATTTTATGTTATTATTTGGTGGCAAAAATCCCACAAAATTATATTTGAGAGTTTATGTTGTTTCATAAACAAAAATTTTACCGAAGTATAGTTTGGCTTAATTTGTTATTATCCACCAAATTATTTTTGGGTTTATACATTGGGGTTTATTATATTGTTTGGTGAATCGAATCCCACCAAACTATATTTGAAAATTTATGTTTTCTGTTTGATGGGAAAATCCCACCAAATTATATTTGGAGGTTTATGTTGTTTAGTAAATAAATTTCACCGAACTATATTTTAGTTTTTTTGTCCATCAAATTACAAAGGTTTATACATTAGGGTTAGGTTAATACACCTGAACCCACATCACACATAGCTTTCATCTTGAACATTTAGTTTATTTGAATTTGAAGATTAAAGCTTCTGGAATCTTTGAGCTTCAGTGGAAACTCTTTCTCAATTCTTCTCGAGACTCTCTCAGTATGAGCCACAGTCTCTTTTCTGGCTACTGCACTCGGTTCTTTCTCTAGAATAAGTTGTGTGAATACTTGTTGTGTTGTAAGCCCTTTCTACGCAATCTCAAACATTTGAAAGTTTATATTTTATAAATTATACGCCTCTATAAATGACTTGAGTTCAATGTATACCTTTGGATTTGTATCAGTAATAGTTGGTTACATTGTTTGAATAACCGGTGGTGAATCCACCTTCTCTTCTTCTTTCTTCTCTTGTACATCAGGTGTAACTTTTCTTTCAGCTCTTCTAAGGCTTCTTCCTCTTTCTCTTTGTCTCTAGCAGCTTGTAACTACATAATTGATCTAATCTCTTCTTGCATATCTCTCAAAAGGTTTATAAAGTCAGATCTCTCGGATAATTCCTCATCTTCAAAACAGTTAAAGACTTCGGAGCTAGACTTGGTGGTTCTTTTTCAATTTCTGGAACTTCCACGGCAATTTATGCAGCATGCGGTAATTCCTTATTCTCTTCAATCTCAAGGAATATAGCCTTACAAGCTTCGAACCCAACATTGACATCAACTCCTTCGATAGCTTTCAATTCCTTCGCTTCCATGATATTTGTTAGAACTTTATTCATTTGTTCTACTTGCGTACCTAAAATCTGAATTGAAGCTTCTTATTCTCTTGACTTCTCGTTCTGTGGATGCATATTTGTTGTCATAAGATCCATAAAAAATTTCAATTGTTTATCTCCCACAACTCCCTCTTGAGGATATTGTGATAAAGCCTTCTGAGCTAAATTATCGGTATAAGCGTCACTGGAAGGCTGTTGTGGAGGAACAGGTCGATTATAATTCTGGTTCCCCTTATACAAGACTTGACCTCTTGGTTGGTAAGAGTCTCTTGGTTGGTAAGAGCTATTCTGGGGACGCGGTTGATAGTTACCTAGATTAGCGGCCCCCTATGGATTTGAATATTGCATACCCGGATGATTCCTGTTACTAAACTGGTAAGTTCCTCGGTTGGATATGAAATAAGCAGATGCTGGATTTCCTTCACACTTTTCCCATGTATGATTTGGTACCTCACACTATGTACAACCTTGTGCCTCTTGCACTAC
The DNA here is from genome assembly GCA_029959085.1 of Nemophila menziesii. Classification (NCBI taxonomy): domain Eukaryota; kingdom Viridiplantae; phylum Streptophyta; class Magnoliopsida; order Boraginales; family Hydrophyllaceae; genus Nemophila; species Nemophila menziesii. The sequence continues at coordinate 35,503,949 of JARWIR010000011.1, read as the reverse complement.
ATTTGTTGTTGCTAAATTATTTTTCATCTCAAACTTAATCTCTTTAATTTGATTCTCTAATACGGTTAATTGAGATGAATTAGCAGTCTCTGCATCTATTCGAAAAGTACCTCTGGTGTTTGTAATAGGAGCTCGCGAAAGTGGCTAACTCATTTCTATTTTTATTATACTTTCCATACCTTTAGCGGCTTTTGTAGGATCCATGGACACAAAACCTCCTCTTCCAAGATTATCCTCCCTCAATATACTCTCGGCATTAATACCTTGATAAAACATAGTTAACTGTAGATATGGGGTATAACCATGAAGCGGACATCTAGCTAACTTATATTAAAACCTTGTCCATGCGTCTCCTACTTCTTCTTCATTCTCTTGGCGAAACTTAGCAAGCTCCATTTGATCTTTTAGTCTCATACTCTCCAGATAAAAACGGTTAAGGAACGCAGCTTGAAGATCCGTCCAAGTATTAAGTGTACCTGGTGGTTGTCAATCTAGCCAATCGCCAGCTTTGCTGGTTAGAAAGAACGAAAACATGTGACAATACAGTTGCTCGCGTGTAATACCAGGAGTAATGTAGGCATCACAAATCTGTATAAACTTCTGATTCTCTCTTACCAGATCTTGAATTGTTGTACTACTGTAGAGTCCAATATTCAAAAATTGACTGAGCATACCCGGATCGGGTCTGGATTTGATATTCTGGATCTCTAGAGGAAGATAACCTAATGGTTGAACTCGAAAAGGTGCTCCCAATCCTGGAGATCTTGTTCGTGTCTGTTGAGATTTCTGTTATTTCCTAGTGGTGGTGGTGGTTGTATATGTCCTAGAGGACCAAGTAGAGGATCTACTCTGTCTTGTTGTTCTGCCATCGCTCTTCTTCGTGCTCTACTTCTTTTATACGTTTATTATAAGCTCTGAAACTCCACTCGGGCTTCGCAAGCATGCACTATTAAATCCTGAAAAAGGACAGAAACAAACCAAAAGCGTAAAACTGAAAAATAAATAACTATAAACTACTACTAAAAAAAACAGCGCACATGCTAACGAGACACAAGTCCCGGGCAGCGGCGCCAAAAACTTAGTGTCGCCTAAGGTATGATAAAAATATGATAAATAAATACGAATAATGATGCACTAAAACCCTAGACTAAACAAGTTACTCACTGCAAGTACCATAGATCGTATGCAGGATTTACTAGTAAGTAAGATTCGTTTCTCAGAGACTTGGTGCGTTATAGAATGGTTAAACAGAATAGAGTAGTAATTAATAATTAAAATACAGAAAAGTAAATAAATATGATGGAGAAGATTAGTAATTAAACTATAAAATATGAAATAAATAAGATAAGAGAATATAGCCCAGGTTTTGCGAGTATGCACTAATCCTTTTAATTCTTCTACTAGTTAATAAGGGTGATAAGATCTCTTAGATAAGTAGTCAAGATTCTAAATTCTTTCCTACCCCCTTCCAGTTGGACTAGGGTGGCAACCTCACGATTATGAGGGGCCTTACCTAAGGTGCTCTTACGCCACTAGGTTATTCGATGAGACTGGCCTGCAAATAATGATCGATGATTAAATCAAACCCTAATGACCATCTAGTTAGGAAAGCCCTTCTTGATCACTAACACACTAGACGCTTATATGGTTTTCAATAATCAGACACCACTTTTGGGTGACCATCTAAATACTATTAGCATAGCCCTAAATTGATCAGGTTTAAGAGAGACAATAAATCAAAGCACATAAGACAAATATATTGTTAAGCAGTTATAATAAATTTAAAATAGTTCTCCTATACAAATTTAGATAGAAGAAAATAGAATTCAAAGATTATACAAATGCAAAACCCATGCTATGGGAAAATTAGTTCATACTAGAAAGAAATAAACTAAAAGAACAATACATACTGTCAACTTGCTTCTCTTGAATGACTAAGATTTAGAACTGAGCAAGGACATGTTTACAATAGCTAAACGATGTATTTATAGGAGTCTAGGAAGCCCTAATTCAGATTTTATGGAGTAGAAGGCAAGCAATTGGACATCTTTATTAAATAAAGTTCGTAGCCTAAAATATAGAAAATGTAAGAAACTGTTGCTGTCTTGTTTTGGTCGTAACATCTTCAATATTGGTTCGATTGATGCGTTCTTTATATTGAAACTAATCATCTCAGAAAGCTCTACACTTTTGCTTTAGACCATTCTTCCAAATTCGGAACCAGTCTTGAGTTATGATCACTTTGGTGGACGTCGCTGCTAAAATTCAGATTTACTTGACAACTATTCTTTTCCTTCCTTTATCTCCAATTTTCTTCCTTATCTTCTTTATTTTATCTCTTTATAATTGATTTGTCATATAATTAATTACCATATATCTTTAAAGCTTCACAATTAACAACAATAAAATAAAATATGCTCTGAAAATAATAAAATATCAAATCAAGACAAGAACTAGGAAAATATAATAATATAAGCAAAAATCGAGTATTGACTATCCTAATACACCTAAAATGATGTCTCTAATATAGATTAATTCATCACAAGTAGGGAGACATCACTTAAACAAAAAAACACTTATATATTAATTAAAACACAAAAACACAAAATTTGTCGTCTCCCAAAGCGTGATATAAATTCAACACTAGAGAGGGTGACTCCCAGCAAGTGTACAAGTCGTTGACAAGTAATAAAGATAAGTGTAGGATTATCATCTCCACATGGACTATCAAAGTTGTGATAAATGTGTTTTGGAAGTAAAATAATGTAGAGTTGCAAGATAAATAACAATACTGTAAATGTAATATTTTTTTTATTTTGTTTAAATGACTAAAATTTTAAATAATATAAATAATTAACTGAAAAACAAATAATAAGTATGCTAGAAGACAAGAAGGGATGAGAAGTGTAGTTGGTTTTTGCGGGTTATCCTCCTAATCAACTATTTAGTCATTATTTGATATAAGGGCGAATGGGGGGTTTTCCACATTAGCCGAAACTCAAAAGTCTCTCTAACTCCCTCCTGGGTATCTAAGAAAGCAATAATCTTTCACTAGATACCCTATTTCACTAAAATACAAAATAAAATGGTTGTGGAAGGGTGAAATTGGGTGGAAACCCTCCATCTCCTCTCTCCAGGTGTTTTTGCTCTCCCTTATGCTGAACAATATTGAAAATAAATATATTTATACTGAGATGGAAGCTTATAATATGCTTATATACTTGTCCAAAAATATTTGGGAACTTATGGGATGACTTAACTGGTTTAATAATAGCCTAACCCATTTTAGACAGTGATCATGAGATCAATATCTATCACTAGTAAAATAATGATATTCATTACAATATTATAATTTTGAATCCATGTTTAAGCATATCCAATCATATTATTTAACACTTAATTATATGACTGCGCATGTCCGGTTGTATGTTTGGACTTACTCTGTCATACGATTGAACACTCAATTACATACTTAAGTAATCATAGTAAACAACATTAAAGCATTAAGAACAAAAATTTATACAAAAACATTTTTAATTGAAATAATAATGATCGCAATTTAAATTTCTATAACTAGTTACTACAACTCAACTAGTAGAAAACATAAACATATATCTTTATCTTTGGATCTAGTCAACTTGTCTCTGGATCTAGTGAACTTCAGTAATGGTTTATTACAGAATAAAAAACCAACAATACACATCAATCAAGTGAAATCTTCAGAAAATAAAAGATACAAATAATATAAAAATTGTATAAACTCTCATCAGTTCTCAACAATGGATATTTATCTCAAAAGTTCAAATCCAATATTTGGTTATATATCAGTTAAGAATTTCTAAAGCCTATATAATAAATATATAAATTTCATAATTGTTTTTATAGTGATAGAGATGAACACTAGGAGTTAATCTTACTCAAAACATATAATTATGATTTTTATGGATTAGCTATAATCTCTAAATAGAAAAAATTAAATTGAATAATCCTTACATAATTTTGAAATGGTTTATGAAATATTTGTATATCCATACATGAAATAGAGAATAACATCTATAAAAAAGATGAACTAGTACATTGGAATAATAGTGAGAAAATATTTGATAATGCATATGGTTGAAAGAAACTGAGAGAGAAATAGAATGAGAAATGAATTAGAGTTTGATTTTGATTTTATGTTCTATACTAAGGATAGTTTTGACAAGTAATAAATGATTTTTAAGATTTGATTCTTTTAGAGAATGTGTAGCTGTTAGTGGGAAGATTTTTTTTCTTGTGCCCTTGTAGGGGGTAACATTTTTGTGAAATTATTCTATTTTTGGTTAAAATCCGTTTTTTTCTAAATTCAAAAAGGCTTATGAAACTATGAATGCTCTTCCGGTCAATAACTCAATTCAAATTTTTAAAGGGAGATATACTAAATTCTTTGGCCACATCTGTGCCTTACATCTTCAACACAACATGGTTATAGATAGAGAATTGAATGTTGCTTATAAAAGCAAGAAACTTTATGTCAATAAAAAGTAATATTTTCAGCATAAATCAATCCAACCAAAAAGAATATTTATATATAGATAGGTTAAAATATAATTTGCAAAAGAATTAGTAATATGAAGGTATATGTACTAGAGATTTTTTTTTTTTAATAAAAACACTAGAGATAGTGAAGGAGATGGTGATAGAGGAAATAATACTAGGGAAATGTTGTCGAATTTGATTGTAATAGAGACAAGTAATGGTGATGATACGATAAAGAAGAAGTCATATAAAAAACCAACATTGATCCTTTTACAAATTACCCTATTCTTATATTTGATAATATTAAAATACGAAAGAAAACACTAAAATAATACTATTTCAGTAATTTTAAAAGTAAATATGTAACTGAGCAACATCAAATCACATGCACTATGATATTATAAGGTCTTACAAACACGAAAAACAACTTGGTGTAATGAGAAACAAGTTAGATGTCAAATTATCAAAATGGCTAATGGGGCATTTAAGGTATCATCTTAATGTATTTAACAATCAAATTATTTTTACCCATCACTTCACCTTATAGAGCGGGAATTCATATTGTTTGATCCTCTCAACTTCTTAAGGGAAAATCTTGACACAATTTCAATGAACCCATTTATAGCAAGCATCACACGCAATCCAAACTTCATTGATCGCATACCTTCCTTCACACTGACCACAAAAATTAGAAACATCCTCCACATAGTTTGAAACTTTTCCCTTCGGGTTTGTTTTTGTTTTCTGCGAAACATAATTTTTTAAGTTAACAACTATTCAACCGATTTCAAAATTGCTATAGTACATTGTTTAGAAAATCACAAAAGCTTATTAAATATGTATCGATAACACAACTCATTATACCTTAGTGACACCTCGAGAAGTACTTTCCTTTTTTATCATCAGGTTTCCATGTGTAGTGTTGCTAGCCTCCACAACACCAATAGTAAAAGGAAAATTATTAATTAGGTGAAATAGTTTCATCATGCTTGTCAAAATTAAAATACAAAGAACCATTACTCATCAATATATTGAAATACTTATCACATCTTCCAAATATTTAAATTCTAAAAAATATACTAAGTTACCGTTTGTTTTGTTAAAATTTCCTCCAAAGTAGAAAGAAACTCAGAGTAACCATGAATGGCTATGCATAACAACTTTTAATATCCATTTTTTGCAACACAGTCCAATTGTACCAAAATTGATCCCCAAAAGTTGGATTACTTCCGAGTTGCCATTTGGGTGTCCATACAACGATAAATTATTCTTTACACAAAAGTTTACCCATAACAATTTTTTATAGTAAATTATTCTTGAAATTATTTAGTTTGATATGGTGATAAATTTAAATTATATATTTGTACACCATAAATAATAACATAATCTAAATATTATTGTAATAGGTTTATTATATGGATGTAGAATAATTAAAATTACAACTAGCCCAAGATTTTCAACATATTTATGTGTATTTATTTTCAAAAATTGAACTTGTGTTAATAAGTTAATATCTTTATAAAAATCTCATAAGTGGAAGCCTTTTTGGTAGAAAAATTAATGTCCATAGATTAATTCATCTGTTTGGGTCGAAGTATATGTTGATATCATTGATGTGAAGAACCCATGTTACTTGGTGAAAGCAAAAAATATACTTACCATAGTAACTAGATATCTCATTAGTACTATTATTTTTGGAGAACTGGAAAAGCCTAAAAGTTAATTTGCATAAATATTCAACAAGTAATAACTTCATTTGTAAAGATTCAAAAACTATAAATGAGTAACTCCCAAAATATGATTATTGACTTATGGTTTAGGTAAACATCACTTAACCTGTTGCACGAACCTTTTGTTAAATATTTACTATTTGTTTCAAATAGAATGACTTGGTGATGGTAAAAATTATGACCTATAAGTTCATGATTATAGACTCCTAGTAGATCAAAAGATGACCTAGAAATTCATTATTCATGACTCATCGAAGGACGATAACATAATTGATCGAGATCTCTCCTGGAGGATCACTACAAATAAATCTACAAATAAATCCTGAGATATCTAGCCTAGAGTTTATAAAATATAAAAATTCTTCTAATAATTCATAAATCATGCTTAGTATGCAATGAAACTTACATTTGAGCCAAAAAAAATGAAGGAAACGTGTTAGTATAAGTATGAACATCAACAAAATTAAGGTTATGATACCTATTAAATATGAAAGCAACACAAATAATTTAATAGTATAAATATAATAAAATTCTCAGGTAATCAAATACAAATGTATAAGAAAATCTATGTATAATTTATCAAACATGCCGACAATATTTTAAAAAGCAAAAACAAAACTGAAACGTGTGAATAGTCGAGTTTTTAATATCACTACATAGATTCATAACTCTAGAAAATGTAGTTGTGTCAACATATAAATATCTTCTAATTTGAGAAACCTGAACGACAACCTATCAAATTGAAAAACATAAATAATTAGTAAATAATTTAAAAAACGATAAACAACATACCGACTGTGGGCCCAGCTAGAAGGTCTACTCAGTCATTAACTACGGATTACTTTAACTATCAAGGAGAAACTTAATGTGATATTGAAACAATACTATTATTGAAAAAACAAATAATATTTACAAAGAAAAAAATAATGGTACAGATAATTAATTTTTTTATGCAAATGACTAATAATTTAGTGATTTGTTTCTCTCTTTTTCCTCTATAATCAAAATGATTATTTATATGATTACACAACTTAGTATAGTACCTAATACCTATTACACAAAATATTAATTGACCAAAAAAAATCCTCTAGTAGGCCAGTAGGTCATTGAGAGGCGGAGCCTAACATATTTTCCAGGAAGTTGAGTCTAACAAAACTGTATATACATTCTATCACATTTTTAGAAACATGGGTGTATTATCTAGCACAGGGACCAACGATGCATTATATTCTACAGTTGGGTAGAATAGTAAAGAAACACAATTTTCAAACACCATTATTAATACTAAATTAGTGAAAAACAGGTAAGACGGATATCATGCTCCACGGTGGTCTTGAGTAAGGAAGATAAATCGACAAAAACATGTATCAGACTGGTGTTGAAGGAGCAAAATAGACATATTTATGCTTGGAAAACCAATTGAACAAAAATTTTAGTATATACTATTTTGTGTTAATTGCAATTCATCTACCTATAGCTATTCATTAAAACATAAGCATGAACTTTAAATTTCTGAAATATTGATATACTATTACAAATTTACAATATAAAGAAAAAGGGAATCGAACAAATAGATAAGTAATCTTTATTAATACCGAGACTTTTTGGCCAACAGATAATTTGCCTTCCAAAACCAAACGACTGCAGTTCTGCATCCTTTTCTACCCGTTGCAACAAACAACGGATGAATTCTTAAGCTGAGGTGGCCTCATAACAGTTCTATGTCTATCTCCAGCTAGTTTCGGGTTATTCTCACAAAGTATACTGAAATCACAACCCAATAGTTGTATCAAAAATTGAAATCAATGTTTTAAAATGTTGATGAATTAATAATATAATGTACCTCTTTCATACTCGTAATCACGATCAGATCCTACCCATGGATATTATGGAGTAATATCTCCAGTTTCTTCAATATCATCGAGGTGGTCAAGAAATTAAGAGTATTAACACATTCACTTAACTATTGAACTCAACTATTTTCCATATTCTTAAATCCTCTTCATCTTGTGCATATGTTTAGGGCGATGAATAAGAAAAATAGCCACCAGGTCTGATCAATCTATCTAGCTCAAGAAGTAAAATTCCATCTCTATGAAACCAATTAATCCTTCAATGTTGAATTTCGTTATATCTGTTTCAATCACTCAAAGTAAAGGCTTACTTACTCAGGACACATCCAATTTCCCCGTTTCCTTACCACATTCTGATAGATTTTATCATTGAGAGGCCTTTTACTCTGTCGAGCCTTTGACAATGGAAGGTTTTGAAGGTACAGTCATTCGCCAAGATCAATCAACTCAGACAAAAATCTTCTTGCTGATACTTCAATATTACAGACAATAATTGTGCTACAGATAGGAACAACCATAATCCTATGCTAAGTATAATTCCTCCTATACTCTTTGTTACAATAACTTTCTTCCATACACTCATTCTTAAATTTTTCTGGAGCAGAGTAGCTGCTAAAAAAATATCTTTATTAATTATCTGCAAATGAAAATATAACAATTTAATTTTGTTTGAAATAATAAAAATATAGATCAATTAACCAAGAAAAATCAAGCTCAAACTAATTATTTACGAATTCTTAGATTCTATCATCATAAACATTATAATTACATTAACCGTGATGATTTAGTTACATATATTTATGGAAATTATAAAGCATCAAAAGGCAAACACAAAATATAAACAAAAATGATAAAAAAACACAAAGAAAAAGATACATACATGAGATCAAGAGGTTAACATAAATCGAATCTTTGGCTCTTAAGTTGGATCTGTTGTAGGCTTTTTGCAGTTCTTGATGCCTTTAATATCTTGATGCCTTCAATAGCTGAAACACAAATATCCAATTTAACATATATGATATTTATTTATTACATTTTATAATGAAAATGGTAAAATATTTGTATTTATTCACCTTTTGCATAATCCGGAGCTCCAAATACAGCAGAACCAGCAACTAACACATTTGCTCTAGCTTCGATTTCCTGCCAGCATAATCAGGGGTTAAAATGTAATATGTTATCAAATACGGGTAATTACATAAATATCCGTTACTCACCTTATAAGCATTTTTTGAAGTAACTCCACCATCTACCTCGATCCATGGATTCACACCCTGCAAAAAAAACAGCAAAAAATATAATTCCTTTTTAACTCATTGGAAAATTGTAGATATGAAAATATAGTTTACCTTCTCAATTAAATCAATTGCTTCACGCATTCTTTTTTATTCCTTAATTATTCATTTGCTTCCTTAATAAAATTAATTAATCAATAATCTAGGGGACATCAAACAGTGAAAAGTAAAAAAAAAAGATATAGTGGTGTAACCTACCTCTTGATAAATCCATTGAGAAGATATGTCATCTATTGTTTCTGACAAATAAATCTATATGGGAAAGATTGAAGGGAGGTAGAAGAGGAGGGAGTATATACTGCAAAACAATTTAAAAATGGATATTTACTGCAAAACAATTCAAAAAATGCATTATCACACTAAATTTCACACTCCAGCAACTGTGGCAAATGGATATTTAAGAGCAAGATGTGAGAAAGCTTGGAAGATTTGTATAAGCAAGAAGAGTATTCACCTAAAGTTAACCCAATCATCTGAGGACGTAGCTAACACGTTTCCTTCATTTTTTTGGCTCAAAAGATGACCTAGAAATTCATTATTCATGACTCATTGTAGATCTGAACGATGTTTATAAAAATAACACTGAGATATCTAGCCTAGAGTTTCATTACAAACAAATTTGATCTTATAAAGAAGCCCCAAATAAATTAATGACGTCCACAAAAAATTTCAACAGAATATGGACTTATGAATAGTGGAAATAATAAATTTGTTACTATGAAAATGCATTCTCAACCAAGTAATGATTTAGGATTTATTCTTCATCCTATAATGGTAACCCGCACTATGAATAAGGTGTAACACATAATGAACTATTAAATAGAGAAGCACCTTGGTGCTATTATGTATCCATGAAATAAATCGATCACCGAAATCCGTCAAAAGATACTTATGTAGGGAATGGTGACGTTTAACAAACCAAGACAACACAAAAATAGTTTAAATACCAATTATTCAAGATAAAAACTTTATTCGATACATGATTGGCAAAACCAATCCCAATACAGTAAACTCAAGCATAACACAATAAGTCAATCATAAAAAGAATATTTTACTTAAAAAAATATAAAGTATGTGCAGAATAAGATCAATAATGTGAAGTTAATACTTTTCCATATACTTAGCATATGATAAAAGATATAGGATTTTATTCATTAGGAAAAATTTATGATCAATATAGGTATTTGTGATATGATTTCTATACGAGATAGGTTCAGGTGTAAGATTTATGTAAAATTGGGTAATGAATATAATTTCTTAAACATTAATAATAATTATTATAATTATTATAAAATAAGTTATTTATAATAAAACATGTATTGCTCATCAAAACATTTTTAATAGTAAAAAAAATATTCATTTCAATTTTTTTAGTTTAATTATCCTATAAACATTTAACCTATTATAACTGATATTTTATTTCCGTATTTGTTGATATGAAATATTAAATACTTTTAATTCTAATAAAAATATTTAATAGATAACATCCAGCTACTAAGTCTTAAATGTTAGATATAAATGGATCATACATGTATAACTTTATTGAAATGGCATGTTCATTGATCTTTTTCTTATGCTATAATATCTATGATGACTAGAAGTACTCCAATCCATAAATTTAAAGTTAAATATATAAGTTTTATAAATAATAAATAAACACATTTTACACGAAATAATAAATATTTTTTACTTCATAGTCATATAAATATTGCTAACCTACTTGAATTAAGTGAAAGTAAATTAAAACAATAAATTTAAAAAATAAGATTAAAAAAACTAATCTAATAAGTACTTCAATCACAAAATAATTACCAAACCATACAAATAAGCATTAACTAGTTTGTTTAGAACGCATTTATGTATTAATTACGTCAAATTGTTAATATATTATGAAATATTATATAATAATAATAATAATAAAAAATTAGAATAATAAAAAGGTTTCATATGTTAGATTATTATTCAGTTATAAAAAATCAAGGTTTATAATGTTAAAATGTAAGTTTAATTTATAATTATAGGAAAGTTCTAACATATGTAATTCATTTATCCCAATTATTTCTAATTATATATAGTGAAATAGATGATGTTTTAAATTCATTCAAATCAAATATACATAAAAATTAAGACAATAAAAAATTAATTGATGATTAAGAAAATTTAAGAAAAATTGTAAAAGAAAAATATCATTTACCATAAATAAACTGTTGTGGCCAAGTCTATAAACTTCTTTATATTCTTCAATTGTGTCTCTAGATCTCTAAATTATTATGCAATACTATAATAATTTGGTAGTAAAAATGTAAAAAAATGTTTGTAGATAAACTTTTGTTTAGATGGTGCGTCTTCAACATAGATGGTGATTCGTTTGATATTGATATAGAACTATGAGTAAGACTTCCATCCAATACTAGATGGTTCAATATTTATATCATAGTTATTGATTATTATAACAAAACACATGTCATTAGACTAAAAAGTTAGTTATTTTGGAAGTTTAATACATGGGTATGTGTCTTAATGTAATTGGTATAGGATTATCTATATATAATATATATAAGATGGAAAAGATTTCCAAGAACTATAATGTAAGGTTTATAATTGAAATTGAGCCGGACCAACTACTTTAAAAAAATTATAAAAAATTGGAACATAATTAATGCTTGGCAAGTTTTTATGCCCAAGACGAAGGAATCTATATTATAAGGCACAAGCAAAAAGTTAAAAAACGGTCCAGATTTTCTTACAACAAAAATATATGGCATCTAAAATCATCTGGATCTTGCCACATGTATTCTAACCATAATACATCCCACTACTATTACAACTACTTCTTTCCTAACTACCTAATAATCCACTAACTATCAGATATCTTATTCAAAAAATAATTAATCGATACATTGTATGTCATTCCTCTGAATTTTTTAACTGCAATTCAACGTACTTTTGATACTTTTTAGTTGTTTTGATTATTAGTGTATGTCATAAGGACCGATAGTGCAATTTATGTCAGTCCTCTGAATTTTATAACTGTATTTGAACTTTTTAATATTTCTCAGTTGTTTTGATTCTTATACCTTCTTTTACAACACAGTACGTTTTGAAACATGCTAATCGGTACATTGTATGTCATAAAGACCAATAGTGCAATTTATATAATTCCTCTATTACTAGAATTTTTTTACTGAAGTTGATCATTTTGATTATGTATATTGTATGTCATTAGGACCAATAGTGCAATTTATTTAATTTCACTCTTACTAGAATGTTTTTACTGAAGTTGATCATTTTGATTTCTTATATTGTATGTCATAAGGACCAATAGTGTAATTTATGTCATTCGTCTCTTACTAGAATTTTTTTACTGAGGTTGAGTATTTTGGTTTATTGTCATTTCATATGGATCAATAATTGGGATGTAAGTTGAAGACAAACCACGTATTTTTTTTAAGTCCAAGTAAGTTAATCTAACAGCTTTCCTAATACTATGAATAAATGATTACTTTAGTTTAAATGAACTATTAAGTGGAATCCCAATTTTTGGATCAATAACTTAATACATCTGTGTTTATACTTCCTGTTATTTTTTGATTATTTGATCTATTAGTAGTTATCTGTCAATGTTGTGCATACTTACATCTTAATAATCCAGGAAGAATAATCCAGGACGAACTACCATATATCTCATTAAAAAAAATCCCTGATATTTTTTTTGCTTTCTTTTAGTTAAAAGTATAATTTCTCAAGTTGTTTTAATTCTTATACATTTTTTTACCAAAATTAAGTTTTTGCAATTCATGAAAAAGAAATATGGATCGGTATATTGTATTTCATAAGGACCAATAGTGCAATTTATGTCATTCGTCTCTTACTAGAATTTTTTTACTGAGGTTGATTATTTTGATTTATTGTCATTTCAGATGGATCAATAATTGCGATGTAAGTTGAAGACAAACAACGTATTTTTTTAAAGTTCAAGCAAGTTAACCTAACAACTTTCCTAATACTATGAATAAATGATGACTTTAGTTTAAATGAACTATTAAGTGGTATCTGAATTTTTAGATCAATAACTTAATACATTTGTGTTCATACTCCCTGTTATCTTTTGATTATTTGATCTATTTAATAGTTATCTGCCAATGTTGTGCATACTTACATCTTAATAATCAGGGACGAACTACCATATATCTCATTTTAAAAAAATCCATGTTGTTTTTTTGCTTTCTTTTAGTTAAAAGTATAATTTCTCAGTTGTTTTAATTCTTATATATTTTTTTACCAAAACGTAAGTTTAAGCAATTCATGGAAAAGAAATATGGATCGCTATATTGTATTTCATAAGGACCAATAGTGCAATTTATATCATTCCTGTCTTACTAGAATTTTTTTAGTGAGGTTGAGCATTTTGTTTATATATATTGTATGTCATAAGGACCAATAGTGCAATTTATACCAGTCCTCTGAATTTTTTAATATTTGAACATTTTGATATTTCTCATTTCTTTTGATTCTTATACCTTTTTTCCAACACTTAAGTTTTAAGATATGCGGATCGGTATATTGTAGGTCATAAGGACCAGTAGTGCAATTTATGTCATCCCTATCTTACTAGAATTTTCTTTTTACTAAAGTTGAGGATTAATATTTATTGTCATTTTATGTCATCTTTTTTATCTGAAGTTGATCATTTTGATATATTGTCATTTCAGATAGATCAATAGTCTGGATATAATTTGAAGTCAAACCACAAGTTCATTGCTCAAGTAATTATGTGGATGGAATTTCAATGAATCAAGAGCAAGAGGTTCGGTTGTTATCTAATCGTAGACTAGGTTAAAGTTTAGTTGGAAAAAATATAGGTCTCGTCAAATTTTAAATCGCAGGGACTTTCCCAGTGATACTCTCCTAGAAACAACTCATCCTCGAAGTAACCATGTGCTTGATAGAATTCCAATCACAAAACCATATTGACCTATTAAATACACATTCCATGGTTGAACCACAACAGATCGTGGAAACCTCTCTTTCTTAACAAATTATTGAAACCCCAACAAATTTATATCATGAAGACGAATATGATACTGGTGGAGAATATAATAGTGGAGTTCATAAACAATATATCATCACAGAAGATATAAATGAAGTACGTTTTTCATTGGGTGATATGAATGTAATATGTCTGCATTGTAATGCTTTACATTGGAAGGCTGAAAGATTAAAAAAACCTCTTGTACCGGAACCAAAATTTGGAACACGTTGTTTGGAAGGCCAAATTAATCTACCTAATCTTATCACTCCTGCACCAGAAATTCAATCTTTATACGATGGGTCAACTATATTTTTTCGTCGTTACACTCGAGGGTATAATGCATCTAACACTTTTACAAGATCGGGTGTCAAAATGGATGAAAGGGTTATTGGCGGAAGAGGGTCTTCGATATTCATAATTCATGGATAATTACGACATCGAACTTGTTCACTAGAACCACAAGAAGGTCGTGATTCTACATATGCTCAATTATATATTTACGATACTGATTGTGCCTTAGGATTTCGTAATAAACAAAATCCTCATCTAAGAAGTGATGTCTTAAGCACTATATAAAATTCTATGATGGAGCATAACATATTCACTCATAAATATCCCCTGACTTCTGCAATCTTAAATCGACCTAAGGTGGCCTCCAGAAATATTCTGGTGCACTTACATTATTCTGCGGCGAAAGATCGTTGATACAATCTTCCAACTTCAAATGAGGTGGCCATAATCATTCCGGAAGATGGCACTGAGACGAGTGCAATGCGAGATATTATTCTACATATGAAAGGAGATAACCAGTTCATGAGGATCAGTGAATGTCATCCAGCTTATCTACCTTTGTACATTAGGTACTCATATTTCTATATGGGGAACTAGGATGGGAACCAGGGTTTAAACGATAGAATAATTCTCTTAATATACATTCAAGATCAAGGTTAACGCAAAAGGATTACTATGGTTACCTCGTATTTCAGCGTCATACCGAATATTCGACAATTTTAAGAGGTGGTAAACTATTTCAAGAGTTTTTGGTAGATGTTTGGGCCGGAGCAAAATCGTCTGACATATTATAAGTTAAATCAAGATAAATTATGCGTAGAGTAATATGATGATTTTCAAAAATGCTGTTATACAAGGGGTGTCACCGGATAAAGTTCGTAAGCGGAGAATTCTTCCATCTTATTTTACTGGAAGTGTTAGAAATATGTTCGAAATATTCCAAGAGTCAATGGCAATAACACGCTATAATCAACATCTAGATATTTTTTTTTGACAATGATAGAAAATCCAAATAGGCATGAAATAACACAAGCTTTGCTTCCATATCATAAAGTATCTGATAGGTCTGATTTAGTGGCACATGTCTTTGAGTTAAAAAGCGACTATTGAAAGAAATACCAAAATAATATATATTTGGAAAACAAGTAGGAAAGGTCTTGACGATTGAGTTTCAAAAACGATGTCTACCACATTTGCATGTTTTGATATTTTTGGATAGACATGACAAAATTAGAACAAGTGCTGATATAAAGAATAACCCCATTACTTTTGATATTGTGTAAATTATATGGTGCATGGTCCGTGTGGTGATCTAAATCCTAGCTCACCGTGTATGGAGAATAGAAAATATACTAAAAAGTACACCAAAGATTTTGTGGATTCCACAACTATGGATCAAGATGGATATCCGATATATCGTCATCGGAATGATGGTCAAGTTTTTGAAGTTAAAGGATGCAAAATTTATAATAGGGATGTTGTACCATATAATTCGTATTTATCAAGAATGTTTCACTGTCATATTAATGTTGAAGTTTGTGCAGGGATAAGGTGTGTCAAGTATATCCATAAGTAAATATACAAAGGTCATAATCGTAGGTGGAGATGATATTCAACAATATCTTGATGAAAGATATATTGGACCCCATGAAGTAGCATGACAAATATTTGGACATATTTTACACCAAGAAGTGCCCAATGTTGTTCGATTACATATTCATTTACGAGGAGAACATCAAGTAGTTTTTTATGCAAGCAAATATGTGGAATCGATTATTTATGGTGCTATGCATCAAAAATCAAGTCTAACGGCATTTTTTGAGTGTTGCACAACAAATGAAGCTTCACGTGAGTTTACGTATTAGGAATTCACACAACATTTTTTTGTAATAAAAATGATGCGATCTGGACACCCAGAAGAAGAGGTTTTGCTATAGGCCGCACGTATTTTGCTAGCCCTTATTATGGAGAGAGATTTTATCTATGATTGTTGCTTACTGTTGTCAAAGGACCCCAGTCATTTGAGTGTCTACGTACATATAATAACACACTGTATTGTTCATTCAAGTTAGCCTGTGTTGCTAGAGGACTTCTAGAGGAAGATGATGAATGGGTACATTGTTTGGAAGAAGCATCACTTATGAAAACAGGTTATCAATTGAGAAGATTGTTTTCATTTATATTGATGCATTGTAATCCATTACATACATATGAGTTGTGGAAAAAATATTTGAATACCATATGTGATGATCTTGCATCAAAGCTGTGTACATCTTATGGTACTGTGCAACCCACTATAAATGAATTAGAAGATTATGGCTTATACCTCTTGAATAGGATGTTGATAGAATCGAGAAAAAGTTTAGCTGACTTTCCTCCAATGCCACAATCGAAAAAAAATTGGAGCACACCAGTGAGAAATAGACTAATTTGTGAATATCAGCAACTTCAGAGGGAAGCGCGAGAAATTGATGTACAAGTAAATGTGGATCGGCTAAATACTGCACAAGAACATGCTTACAGAAAAGTCATGGTCTCTGTTATACATAGTAAATGAGAAACTTTTTTCTTGAATGGAGGTGCTGGAACAGGGAAGAAATTTTTGTATAACACAATTGCAACTAGATGTTGGAATTTAGGTTATACTGTTCTAGCTGTAGCTTCACCTGGAATTGCATCTTTGTTATTAAAAGGAAGCCGAACTGCACATTCAACCTTTTCTATACCTTTAAATTTTTTTGAAGATTCCATTTTTGGATTAACTAAATAATTGTTTCAGGCATAATTGATGAGGGAAACCAAACATATAATTTGGGATGAAGTTCTGATACAACATCCCAATTGTGTAGAAGCTGTTGATCGAACATTACAAGATGTATGTGCGAATGAAAAACTCTTTGGGGGTATCACTGTCCTTCTTAGAGGTGATTTTCGACAAATTTTACTCGTTGTACCTAAAGGTGTGCGTGAACAAATAGTCGGGGCTTCATTAAGACGTTCACCACTTTGGAAAAACATTTATGTACTTACACTAGTTGTCAATATGCGTCTCAGCGATTCAAATAGCAGGAATTCGGAATTTGATAATTATTTAATGCAGGTATATCTTAAATGTCGTAATTCGAGATTTAGTAAATATTTTTTAAATATTCCTCAGATCTAATAAATTGTTTATTATGATATATTGGATCAAACCCACACGAAATAATAGACATCCCATCAAGAATTCGAAAAATACAATGACTAAGATAGCCTATTATCATCAACTTATCCCAATTTGCATGTCCATGGAACCTCAAGTAGTATAAATTTGAATAAACGAACCATTCTTTCGGCGCGCAATGATGATGTAAATGATTTCAACAATGCATTGTTAAAAATATTTCCAGGAGATGGGGTGACCTACCAAGCTGATGATAAAATGGTTGAAGAGGATAATATGGATCATAGTATATCATCTCGATATCCCAATGAATATTTAAACTCACTGAATCCAAGTGGTTTACCTCCATTTAGGCTGGAATTGAAGGTAGAGTCTCCTATCATGTTGTTGAGGAATATTGACCCTAAGGATGGACTTTGTAGTTGCACAAGGTTGATGGTGATCAGGTGCTCTTCGCGTGTTATTGAGGCAAGAATTTTAATAGTAGATAAATCTGGAAATTTGGTGTTCATTCCATGAATATCATTAGCACCTTCCTCTTCAAAAGTACCATTTATAATGACAAGACGACAATTTCCTATTCGGTTGGCCTTTGCCATGACCATGAATAAATCTCAAGGACAGTCTGTGGAGTTCGTCGGTATTGATCTACGAACACCGGTATTTAGTCACGGACAATTATATGTTGCATTATCGAGATGTACAAATTATGATCACATTACTCTCCTTCTTCCTTTAGTGATAATCAAACAACGATGAATATTGTATATCTAGAAGTTCTGATTTAATTAACATATTAATGCTATGGGTATTTTATTAGACATAAGTTAAATATAATTAATTAACATAGTATCCTACTAAAAATTTCTGTATATCAAATAAATAGGTTGAGTTGGAGATCGCGGGAAAAAAGAAATGACTATCTTCAAAAGTCGTGCAGTACGCTATTTTTCATGGCCAGTTTTATTTAATTGTTGTAATCATTCACTAATATATTTTATTATTTGCAGTATCACAGGGGAACTCGAGTGTACCGTAAGTCAAGTATTTCTTACCAGAATCACATTGTTTAATATTAATTTTATACTATAATATTGCATTCATGTGTAGGGAAAAAAACTTCTGACAAAAAATGTTACTATTACATTACGTGATAAGGAGGATCTATATCGCATCAAGGCACCACAGGTAATAAATATATGTTTCCTTACATTATATTTAATAAAATCATTAATATTATTATAAGATTGGAAGATGAAGGCACATCTTGATTGGATAGAAGGAAAACTCTTAGCTAGATAGAATTATAATCATATGGTATAACAGTCTAACAAATATTTTTAATTTCATAAAATATATTGAATAATATCCATCACATGATCACTAACTTTAGTATAACCAGGTTATTGTTGTTGCTCCAGTTATTGGAAAATATATTCCTGTCGATGTAAAGACATGGTGTAGAGTTATGAGAGATCTATACGGCCTGAATAATGTTGATCAAATAATTCCTTAGATGTTTTTATTGTATTTATGGTGTATATTTTTTTGGATTATGTTTGTTTTATTGTCATTATAGTGGATATGCTCTTAAAATATGTTTTTCTAATATTTTATGTTGTAGCTTTTCTTGGATTGATTTTTTTATCTTTATGGTGGATATTTCGATAGATCGTGTTTTTTTATTATCTTGAAGATTGATGTTTTCTAAGGTTTTTTTATTTATGGTGGAGAGATTTTAGGCTACTCAACTTTATTATAAGTATGAAACCACAATAGTGTGAATGATTTAAAATAAATATTTGTTGCATATCATTTTACTAAATCATAAGAATGTAAATTAACAAAAATATCATGATGATTCTTTGTTAATTAAATTATCCACCAATTTTTATATAGTGCCCTCGGACACGGGTTATCCCTAGTGTAATTATACTTCACAACAAAGTAGGTAATTTAGGCCCAAATAAGAAACAACCAAAAATTAAAAATTAAAATATAAAAAACTTAATTAAATGACGGTCTAACGCATTTATTGAAAGTGTTTTTTCCCAATTATAAGAAGACAAGATTTATTTTAACCTTCTCTCTTTTAAGAAAATAAGTTGACTTGAATATTTTTTTGCTTACGCAAGGAACCCAAACTTTAACGATCATAAGAAGTTATGAGTTTTATAAATTAAATAAAACCTTATAAATTACTTGGATTCGAACTCCTATGCACGCTACATTATTATAATATTTTCACTTGTAAGTACATATTTGTTGTTTTGCACATACTTGTATATAAATTTGACAAACCATCAAGTTTTTAACATCATTGTTGTGGATAGTGACTTAATTTTGATAAGTATTTTATTTTCTTAGATGTTATAATTTTTTTAATAAGTTACTTGCGAATCTATCTCAAAAGATGCAAAAATAATAATGTCATGTTTTTATCATCATGTCAGTGTATGTTTAACGATTTAAAAACTCTACCGCTCAATCTTCATAATATTAAATCTGAAAAAAATGGAAACTATCCAAGGATATTTTTATTAAATAAATGATTTGTTGATACATTAAATTTATTGAATAAACAAAATATAACCTAATGATATAGATAAATATTTTATCCTATTATATTGCCCTAAGTCCTTGATTTTGTTACTTGAGACTTTAATAATATTTTCAACCTATTAGGGATATAAGAAATGATATACATATATATATATATATATATATATATATATATATATATATATATATGGTTGTATGTGGATCTTATCATCTAGGCGGATAGTTACATCTAAATAATACTCAATTAAGTTATATATGTCAATATGTGATATAAAACAGATATAGCAATTATAAGTGCATGTTATCCTCTCAGGGATAGTTACCTATAAGTCAAACTCAATTATATTATATAGATGTATATGACATATCAAATTTATTTATTTATTATAAATGCATTTCCATAGTGAAAATCTGTAATGAATTGTGATGAACACATACGTTTTATTTATGGATATATGTACAGAAGATACAATGTATATACAACTGTGATTGTACAGGATATACTTGATCGTAAACTAAATAAACTAAACCTAAACCTAAAGACAATATTTATTTCCTGGATGTCTTTATTGTCTTCATACAGACCTATATATAGATTCTAGAATAACCGTAACATTGAATAGATGAAGAACGGTTTTGCTTCTTTAGGCTTACACGTTGCATTGGATGATTATTGGGCTAAATAAACTAAACCTAAACCTAGAGACAATATTTATTTTCTGGATGTCTTTATAGTCTTCATACGGACCTATATATAGATTCTAGAATAACCGTAACATTGAATAGATGAAGAACGGTTTTGCTTCTTAGGCTTACACGTTGCATTGGATGATTATTGGGCTTCCACGTATCTAAAAATAATCCCGTAAATAAGAAGGACCCGTTGATTTTCTTTTGCTCATTCGGATCATTAAATGTTGGTGATCCTTCTCTTGGATCATTACATCACATTCGTATCCAGGAAGAACCTTGTCCTCAAGGTTCCAATTTGGATATGCTTCACAAAAGTTTGAAATATCTACCCATGATGCTTCTTCAAGTGGTAAATCTTCCCATTGAACTAAAACTTGTGGAATGACCACATTGTTAGCCTTGATATTTCTTCTTGATAACACTGTCAATGGATAAACTTCAGGTAAATCAGCCCGAGGGGACAACACAGCTGGCACAGACGAGCGATCTGTTACACCAATTGCTCTTCTAAGTAGTGATACATGAAAAACGGGATGTATCTTTGATGTAGTAGGCAATGAAAGATGATAAGAAACACTCCCAATATGTTGTATAACTTTAAATGGACTAAAAAACTTGCGACCCAACTTTTGATTTCCATACCCTCGAATAGTAACTTGTCGATATGGTTGTAAAGGAAGCAAAACCAAATCTCCAACAGAAAATTCTCGTTTTGTACGATGCTTATCTACTTGTTCTTTCATCCTTTGTTGTGACCTCTGCAAATTTAACTGAAGTGTAGATAATATAGTATCGCGCTGATGTAAGTCATGTTCAACAGCAACATTCGATGTTGACATGGGCAAATAACGCAACAGTGATGGTGGATTTCGTCCATAGACCGCGAGAAAAGGAGTCATACCAGTTGATGTATGAAAGGATGTGTTGTACCAATACTCAGCCCACAACAAGAATTTTAACCACATTTGAGGAGAATCCATCATAAAACTTATGAGATACATCTCCAATGTCTGATTAACACGTTCAGTTTGTCCATCTGGTTGCGGATGATAAGCTGTGCTCATATTTAACTTGGATCCTTGCAAACGAAATAACTCTTTCCATAATGAACTTAGAAATATTTTATCTCGGTCACTTACGATGGTACGTGGCATCCCATGAACTTTGACCACTTGATTTATAAACACTTCAGCCACTTGTGTACCATTCACATGAGTTGGAAGAGCTGCAAAGTGAGCATATTTTGATAATCGATCAACTATAACAAATATTTGTGACTTGCCTTTTGATGAAGGTAAACCTTGCACAAAATCCATCGATATATGTAAACCTTTCACAGCTAATGTAAGTTGTCTCAACTGTTGTTCTAATGTGGTTTGTATCTTGTTCTCTAAGGAGTTTAACTTCTCTTCGATGTTGACATTATTAACTCCTCCTTTAACTGGTTTTCTTACGGTGTTCCATCCTACTTCATTATTGACTGTTCTATCTAAAATAATTCTTGCATACGCAGGTTGAACTCGTAAAAACGCACCACCACATAACAAATCTAAATCTTTTCGTGAACTCCCCTCAAGACCGTTATCGGAAATTTTCAATTGCTGTTGTTCTGACATGTCATGATTGGGGACTCTTCGTAGACATTTCTGAAATCTCGACCAACTTCTATGCAACACTTCATCATACTCTTGTCGGAAATGTGTTAACTCAAGTTGAGCATCTAACCTCATATTTTACGGATAATATCTGTCGAAAAACGCAGCCTGTAACTGTTCCCAATTCGTAATCTTCCCTGGTTCTTGCGAATCATGTCAATCACTCGCTCCATCTATTAAGAAAAATCTGAATGTAGCAAAATACATTTGCTCCCTTGTTACTCCTTGCGTAATGTACGAATCGCAGATTTGCATAAATTTTTGTAATGCGCGAAGTGGATCTTCTCCGGGCTTGCCACGAAATTTTCCGAAATTCTGAAATTGAGGTAGCATATCCGAATCTGGACGGAATCTCGGAACATTGATATTAGCTGGGCCAAACCCGAGAGGAGGGGAAAGGAATGGTTCTTGAGCTGGACCGGTAAGAAACCATGGGTCGGCTATTTGAACTTGAACTGGAGGATTAGGAATGACAAGTGGGACTGGAAGATTAGGAATTCCTGGAGGCACTAGTGGCTGACCATTTCCGTTTAGCTGAACTCCTGGGTTCTCTTGGTTATGAAGGTTAATATTCTCCATTCTGTTCACTAAATTCTACTTCTCTAGCTTCTTGTTCTTTCCTTCTCTTGTTAGCAAGTCTGATTAATGATTCTGGATTATTAAGGATCAGAGGTGATGGCTTAAGATCCTTAAAGAGTCTCCTTCGCATAGACCAAACCTAAATACCTGAAAAAGATGAACAAACAAAAATCGTAAAACTGATAAAAATAAAAATAAATGCAACTAGTCACTAAAGGAAAAACACCGTGGTCACACGCTTCCGTCCCCGGCAGCGGCGCCAAAAACTTGGTGGTCCTTTGTGTCTCCTAAAAATAATGTAATAAGTAAATAGAACCACAACCGCAAGTGTACGGTTGTCCCAAGTAATAATAGTGATAAACAGGATCGTTCGTAGGGACGGTATGGTTGACTTCAATGCTTATCAAGTAATGAGTAATTGCACTTATGAAAGCAGTAAATGATTTGATAATTGTTTGTTAGTTTTACTAATCCTAAGTATGAAAGACTAATGTGAAAATGCAAATAAATAACTAGACGCAAGTAAAAAGCTAGACGCTAATATGAGTAGGCAGTACTTGAGAAACGCAAGGATTTCTCCGAACTCTATTTCATTCCATATGTTGTTTAAGGGATAAATTGGTCAATTAACATAGGTCGGGATTCGGGAATCTTCGTACCCCCGTCAGGGTGGACTACGAAGCTATTCTAGGGTGTGACAAACCCCGTCAGGGTGATTATGATCCACCTTCGAATGAATAAGCTAAAAATACCCAATAGGTCATAAGGTTAATTACGCTTGTCATAGTCAAATAATTCCTACCTTATATTCTGTAATTGATTCCGTATCTAAACCCCCCGTCAAGATGATCCACACGCCACTATGTGGAATAGCCTAGATACTAAAATCTGTTATTAATTAGTTACTTTAAGATCAGTAAATAATCACAAATTACAGAAGCATGTAAAAGACCCAATTTGAATTAAATTACTGAAATCCCAAATCCAATCATATGAAATAAAAGAAAGTAGGGATTAACCCATTATGCGTTCCCAAGTACTAAATGGTATTAGCTCATAATCAATGAAAAGACAAAAACTAAATTAAAAGAAGAATTCATATTGTTCATAGAAAGAAAATACAAAGAAACCTAATTTCGGATTAGGATTGGCTGAGACTTGGAGATATAGACAGTCTCCAGCTCCGTAGCTTCTTCCTTCTTCCTTGCCTTGACTTCTCTCTGATGTTCTGACTTATGAAAATTAAATTGTATCTAAAACTAAAGTCAAAAGATCCTTTTATAAGCTCAAATTCGGAATGGGCTTTTAATTTAAGATTAAGTGAATAATAAAAAGTTCAAGTCCACTAATCAAGCCGAAATCCTGTAACTGCTGCACCACCTTCACTAAATCAGCTATAGCCGATTCGTTACAACTCCGATTGACTTCAAACCACTTGCCAAATTTCCGTAACTCGATAAGGAACATAATCTCTTCATAGGTCAACGGCTAAATCAACTCGTAAGTGTCTCGAAATCAGTAATCGTTTACAGTTTTCCAGATTTGCAGCTCCAAAATATCAACTCTTTTCGGAATTTAACTTCAAGCTTTGACTCCATATCACGATCTTTGACTTTATTCTCGTGTTCCTCTCCTAGATAATATTCAAAACCTACAAACTTTTCACTAAAATACACAAGATTATGCGCAAAAGTTTAATAAATTAAAAATACTAGAAATAAAAGAGGAAATTCGGATTATTGCATATTTAGCCCAAAAGTCTATCAAATTAATCAAATAAACACCAAAAATGATGTCTCCCGATGGTATAAAATAAGAACATTCAGGAAGACATCAAGACCCCCAACTCAAACCTTTGTCGTCCCGACAATGTAAAATTAAAAACAAAGGGGTAGAAGCAAACGCAAGAAAGTAGAAGCTAGCAAATAAACCTAAAACAATTCTTAAGATAAATCTCATGTAGCAAACACTAGAAACTAATATACACATACATCTATAATGCAAAATCAAACACAAATAATCTCAATCATAAAATTAAATTCGCAATGCTTGAAGGTTACATTTGTACTCATCTTTGTATGATGGCTATAGGGTGTTCATCAATCCTACCTCGCTTTGAACGCTCCACCTAGCATATTTCCTATCAACAGAATCATAAATTCACCATGTACTTAGGAATCACGAGAACTTTACGATTTTAATATAGGCTTAAGGATGGTGTGGATGTTTATTTGGTAAATTTGAAGTGAGCTTTTGGCTCTCTCCTCACTTACCATCAACAAATGTCCTCGAGCTTGAGTTTACGCTAAAAAATGTTCTCACTCACCCATTTACGCAACAATTTAGCGTCCCATGTCTACCCATTACAAATAAGATGATTTTTCATAAAATTTCACTTTGCCGGATGTTTATTCTTTCATGTTTTTTTTCTTTTTCTCGAAAAATTGATACAGGAGAAACCGGGTTCCCAGTTTTGTGAAATCCGGGTTCCCGGATTCTACTGTCTTGAGAATTTTATTTCACTTTTTTTTCAATCCCGGCAAAGGGTTACAATAAGTGTAATCATCTTCAATTGTGCTACAACATAAACGCATACATCCCTTCCTAATAAATTCCCCCTAAGTGGACCCACCACCCCAAACTCAAGCTCGAGACGTGTCTTAGGATCGTGATTCAAGTGCGGTTCATATGGTCATGCCTAATAATCTAAGGGATAATGGCTTATATCGTGGCTACAAAAGAAAAGGCTAAAGGCTCAAAATGGGCTAAGACGGATTAATATTTAATTACAAGGGATAGAAGGCTAAAAAGGGCACAAATGGCTAACAAAGAACTGCCCCTATCATATTCCTAAGTACATAGCTCGTCTTTAGCTCATATCTAGGTGGGTTCTCTACTAATTAGGATTTCACGTTCTACACACCAAACATATTCCTTAAGTACAAGCTTACTTCATTTGCATTGTTCATTAACTTTTCCTATCAATTATCTATGTTTGCATGCAATTCTAAATGCGTTTTATATCAATCCCTAAAGTCCACTATTTACTATCATAGATTTATCAAAAGTACGCTTAAAAGGGATATTTAAAATTTTCTACGGTCAAACGCAACTCCGTGATCATTTTATTGAAAGCAATTAAAACACATAACATATAAAAACTGGGATGAGGCAACGAACCCCACCCCAAACTCAAAAATGAGTCGTGTCCCCACGACTCGAAAAAGACTCAAACCAAATAAACTAATCTACACTAAAAAGGAAGGATTAGAAAACGTATCTCAACCAGCGCGTGGCTGGTTACCGGTGTTGCGTTCTGGACCCTTATCACGCGTAAGAACATCATAAGTTTCGTTTTGAAGTGTGTTCACGCCAAGTATTAAATTTAGGATAAGGTCCAGCTCTTTCTTAACGTTTCCTAAAGTGGCAATCATTTTGTCTTGGTGTTCTTCCAACACCCTAATTTTGGCTTCCAACTCACGATCATTATTTGCCTTCTTCTTTGATGGAGGAGCTCTCGAATTTCTCACAGCTCGTGTTGCTTCATCATGGATATTCTGAATTGTACTTAATGCCATGCTCACTCCAACTGTAACACCGTCAACCTCTGCGTTCCTACGCGGGATTTTTGCGTCTAGGCACAAAGTAGTGATAGTACAGGGAAACTTGAGATTTTGTTGTTTCATTGGAGCTTTGGGAATTCCATAATGGTGTCATAAATAATTCGAGCAACATTCATAGGTTTCTCCTCAATAACACACTTGATGAAAATTATATGTTCCTTCTTCAACTCGGACGTGTGTTTAATTCCAAAGAATGTAGGGATTATGAAACGAGACCAAACCTTAGCACGAGGCATTAAATTACTGTTGTAAAATTGTCCAGGATACCTTTCTCCATCCGGAATTGGGCTAGCCCCATTAATAAGCACAGTTCCCCAAAGGGATTCATAATCGAAAGAAGGATCATCAAGGGATTCTTGGAACGGACATAATCCAGTAAAGTTGGGTAATTTCAATGATTTTCGAATAAGTTCAATACAAAAAAAGGAACTACCTTTTTGCGAATTTCAATTGCCTCACGGGAAATGGCTAAACCTTCATAAAATTCTAGCACCAAGGTAGGAATAAACTCAAGCTTCCTTTCTCTCAATTCTTTCCAACCAAACTTGTCACAAGCAACAACATAATCTTTATAAGCACTACTCATAAGACCCTTATGAAGGTCCATCTCCTCACCAAACTTCAAAAATTCAATTCTATCACGAACCTGATCATTCCAAGAAGTGTAAACCCTCTTTGGTTTATGGGCACACATCTTTCTAAGCAGGGGTTTCTGTTGAACTGCTACTTCCGGAATTTCTTGTTCGCTCTCATCCTCAATTTATTTTTCAATCTCATCTTCATGTTCTTCCCTACTTTCTGATTCATCAATTAATCTTCTCTTCTTCGGATTAGTCTGACCTGTGATTTCTTTTCTCTTGGGAGCAGGCTTAACCTCTTCAATCTTGCGTTTTGGACGCGAATCAAGAATCTCCATAGCTTGTTCTTGAGTACCACCAATGGTTGTTCTTCTTCTAGGAGCAGTTCTTCGAAAATCACCGGTTCTATTAGTCATCTCTTTCCACCCAAACTCAAAACTTCAAATAGTGAGAAGCTAGAGAAAATCATAGAACTTTGATGTTTTGAGGTTTAGGAATTGGAGATTGAGGTGGAATATGAGATGGGTAAGGGTTAATTGATGTGGGAGAAACAAGGATTGGGTTTAATTAAGACTTAGGTGAAGGACAATCTTGGTGAAAAACTAAGGATTTGATGATATTTTGGAGAGGATGTGAGTTGATTTTATGTTAATGTGACGAAAGAGGGTAGGATTTGATGGTTTTTATAGGTATTGATGATGATTTTCGGAGGTGGTAAGGTTATGGGAGCATTTTTGGTAAAGACTTGCAGAAGAGGCTAATAAAAGGTAGGTCAAAAAGGCAAAACCGCCTCATTACAGAAGAAACCGGGTTCCCGGTTTGCGAAAATCGGGTTCCCGGTTTCGCGTGGCTGTGTCGGCGTGAAAAATTACTAAATCAATTTTTTTACCTCTGACGCAATAAATGGCTGGACCCCAAAACGCTGGGTCAGAAAATTCTCCTCATGAAACCGGGTTCCCAGTTTGTGCGAAACCGGGTTCCCGGTTTGCGTCGACGGCGCAAGTGGAGACGCAACCCCGAGACGCAGCAAAGGGAGGGGCCCAAAACGCTGGGTCAGAAAATTTGAATTTTCCAACTCCCAAAACCGGGTTCTGAAGAGAAGGTTAGTTATTGCACGAATCTCTTAATACTTAAGCCTCTCTTTCTTCCCCAAACCTCTCTCAACTCCATTAAAGCTTCATCAAACCTTCACCCAACATCAAAACACTACCAAATCACCATCCAAATCCCTCACTACATCATTACAAAGAAGATTTAATCACTCAAATTATATCAAAATACCTAGAAACCAAGAATCAAAACCATGAATGTCAAAATCTTCTTCTAAAAATCCTTAAACCCACATCATTAAAGCTTGATTCAATCATACTCACATAGAGAATAATCATCCTAACACCTTTCCTAACCCAAATAAAGCTTGTTCCACCTATGATTAAGAGTTACAAATTTCAAGAGTGTTCAAAGCTTTGAGTTGGGGGTCAAAAGAGATGATGAAAAGAACAGAGAAATTATCAAGTGTTATGGGAGATGAAGAATCAAAACAAGGTATTGGGTAAGTTCTAGATGAAATCAACTGAGATGGGTACTAGTTTGGGAATAATTACAAGATAATTCGAGTCAAGTAATTAGAGAGGAACCGGTTTTTGGTGGATTCAAATCCTAAAAAGCAAGAAATTGTGATTAGGGAGCAGAAGATGTCAATACCTCTTCTAATCAAAGATTCCTATATCAAGATGAATGAAAGCTTATGGGATGCTAGTAGCTGTGTTAAAAACATATTCCTGGATAAACAGCGTCACATGAGAGAGTATTCGAGAGCAAAGTTGGAAGAAGATAAGCAAGAGATTTCTAGAGTGTGATTGATGGGGATGGAGCATAAGAGGATGTAAAGGAAAGTAAAATTGGTGATACATGAAGTTTACATACATGGAAAGCACTGCACCCTATTCTGGGTATTGATCAGGCGAGGTAATAGCCTCGAAGAGTATGTTTTCTTTCTTCCTTACCACTTTTATATGTGCAATATCTGTAAACTTTTAATTTAATTCTATTTTATTTATCGTGTCTTTTGGAGTCGTGGGGACACGACTTATTTTTGAGGTTGGGGTGTAGGGATTCGTTGTCTCTCATCTCCATTTTTATGTGTTTTATTGCTTTTTAGGTAAAATTAAATTTTTTGAAGGATTAGATGTATGTAGAGTGTGTTTAATAACTTGAAAGTATAAGCTCATTGAGTTAATGATAGAAAGTAGTATTTTTATGAGCTATTTTATTTTGTATGCTTTGAAGTATTTGCAGGAAAACACACATTGATAGTAAAGAAAAGATTAGTTAGCAATGCGATAGAAAGTATGTTCGATCTCAGGGAGCCATGAGTGGTTTGTAGGCCGTGAGATCCAAGCTAGTTGACAAACCCATTTAATGAAAGTGCTAAAGGTAAGAGAATACCGAAATTGCATGGTGTAGAAAATGATTAAGGCAGTTCTTTCATATTGAAGCCACTTGAAGCCTTTTTACTTTCTCCCCCTGTTATTTGATTTAATATTTTATATCCTTCTCAGCCCCTTCTAGCCTTTCTAAAGCCTTTTTATTTAGCCACATTATAAGCCATATCCCTTTAGATTTTAGGACTTTTCCATATGACCCGCACTCGAATCGCGATGCATAGACAATTGTTTTAGAGCTTGAGTTTGAGTGGTGGGTCCACCATTATGGGAATTATTATTGGGATGGGATTTTTGAGCTTATTAATTGTGCTCTGTTACTATATTGATGATGATTCACAGGTTTATATTGTAACCCTTTGGCGGGGTAATAGTGAATGAAAAGAAGCTACGAGCTAATATTGCCAACAAGGGCATAAAAAGAAAAGAAAAATATATATATGAAAAAATAGCGTGATATCTCAACATTAAAAAGAGAGTCATAGCTGTAGAATTGATTTGAAAAGAAAATATATATTCGGACCGGCAAAGAGGAATTTTTATGTGAACATCTTATGCTTTAAATTGGGTTATTGGGGATGCTAAATTGTGCATCAAAGAAATCATTGGGTTGAGTGAGAAACGTTTTATGAGAGTAACTCAAGCTCTAGGGCGATTCGTTGATGGCTAGTGAGGAGATAGCCAAAAGCTCACTCTAAATTATCCAAATATCCTATCATATTCATACCGTCCCTAAGCCTAAATTACAACCTTAAAGACCTTTTGATTCTTTGCTATGTAATCGAGAAGTGATTGAGCCAATAGAGAGTAGTTAAGTGGATCTTTGGATACTAGTAAGGTTCGATGAACAATCTATAGCCTCCTTGTTGAACTGAGTAAAGTTCCTCTCCTTCTTACATTGCGAAGCTAATCTAATCTTGAATTCAAGCCGTGTTGATTGTGAATATGAGAAGTGTACAGGTATGTAGTTTTTAAATATTATTAATGAAATTTTCTGAGTAGTTGCTTTGAGTTTATTCTCCATATTCTGCTATCTTCTTCCCTCTGTGCTTACTTGACCTAGGTGTGTATTTAGAGACTTCCCTTTGTTTTTATCTTTATTGTATCGGGACGATACAACTTTGAGTTGGGGGTCTTGATGTCTCCTCATTTTTGATAGATTTATATTAGGATGAGACATCATTTTTAGTGTTTTAGGAAGTCTTATAGTCGATTTTCTTGAGAAATGTTACACTTTCCTATTTTGAGTCTTGATTTAGTAAATTATTGTTTTTAGAGCATATTGGGTTTAATTATTTATTTAGTGTGAAGCTTTAAAGATAATTATGAAGATTAATTAGTGTCCAAGTCAAATACTAAGATATATGGAAAGAGATAAGCATGGTAATTGGAGATAAGGTAAGAAAAGCTAAAATAATGGAAAAGGAAAAGGTGCCTTAAATCTGAATTTCAGCACCTACGACTACAAATCAGCTTATATCTCAAAATCAGTGTGGAATTTGGAGAAACGGTCAAGAGCAAAGTTGAAGGTCTTTCCGAGAAGATGAAGTTCGACTAGTCATACGCGTCAAACGGATACGTATTGAAGCTGCTAGGACCAAAACAAAAACGGGCCTGATTCCATGTTTTAGGGTTACGAATTTGAGTTGGGCTTGGAGTCCACTACTTACCTTCTCCTTCAAGAAAACGAATTAGGGTTCCTAAACACCTATAAATACACCCTTATACCATTTTAAACATGTCCTTGCTCAGTTTCAAGCTTAGGCTTAGTCCTTACTTGTATTTTCTCAGTTTTAAATAATAGCTTAGTCCTTTATATTAATATTCATCCTTAGTATCAAGGTATTCATCCAAGGAGCAAGCTGACCTATAGAGGAAGACAAGAAGAATAAGTTGGAGAGTGACAAACTCCTCTTCTACATATCACCTTCTCTATATTTAGGGTATTGAGCTATAGATTTATGCTCAACCATATTTCTAAGCTTTTATTATGTAAGTTTTACTTTTAATTTTTGGGTTATTATTTTGTCTTTAATTCATAAATACTATTTGTTATTTTAATTGATTGAGCTTGGCGTATATTGTTATTATGTGTTTTGACTTATTGTTACAACCTTAGATTTGGCCAATCTTAGGATTATTCTTAGTTATTGACAACACCATATAATCGTCTAGTTTTGATCTTTTGCCTAACTAGATAGCCATAAAGGTTCGATTTAATCACCAATCATTACTTAGGAATCCCTAGTAGTGGAGAGGTTCCTCCTAAGCCTAGAAAAGGCTAGGTAGAATTTAGAATCCTGGTTAATATATATTGCTTAATCTGTGACAGGTTAGAATAACAAGTTAGTAAAATAGACTCATATTAGTGACCCTAATCTATTAGACTTACATTCATATATATTTATCTGCATTCATATTTGTTTATTTCATATCAGATAGTTATTCATATTATTCTCTTTTTATATAAACATCTAAATTCATCTACGCTTATTTAATACAATTAGATCTAACGGATTAAATCCATGCGAACGAACTTAACTTATCATTAAAACTTGCAAACGATCTATGATACTTGCAGTGAGTTACGTGGTTCTCAAGGGTGTTTTCTCTTTATTATTATCTTTATTTATCTATTATTTTATCACTCCTTTGCCCCCACCACCTCATCAAGGTTGATAGTCTTTTCAATGGTGGCTCTATGCAATTTTTTGTTCTTCCCTAGGATGGTACACTTCCTCTTGTATTCCATAGAATCAGATCTATTTGTCATGTTTGATTTACCCACAACTCAAGTTATACCAAGGATGAATTAAAAGTTTAAGAGAAATTGGTGTAGCTTGAGGTTGTTGCTTGGAATTAATAAAAAGAGGGAGGTTTCTTAATGAATCTTGGAAGAAATCTTGAAAGCTTGATGTTTTTGACGATGTTTAATGGTGTAGTGTGATGAATTTGATGAAGAAATTGTGTTTATGGAGGATGGAGGAGAGAATTATTGATGTTGTGTTAATTGTGGAGGTTTGTACAAGTTTCAAGGTGTATTTATAGTGTTTGGGTCTGAAAATTTCGTGTAGAGGAGGCTAGGGTTAAGTTTGATAAGGTAAGAGTTGGAATAGGAATAAATCTCTTCAAAACCGACCTAGCCCGGTATACCGGAGGTATGGCCCGGTGTATCGGATCTGGACGTATCTCTTTTTACAACCTTTGGCAAAAACCCGAGTCACCAACCCGTGGTCACGGGTTTTTCTTCCTGCGGTATACCGGAGGTATGGCCCGGTGTACCGGAGCTGACCTCCTTTGTTTTTTCGAACTCTCGGCAGAAAACCCGAGTCACCAACCCGTGGTCACGCGTTTTTCTTCCTGCGGTATACCGGAGGTATGGCCCAGTGTACCGGAGCTGACCCAAATTTTTCCAAAGTGTTTCCTTTTGACCCCAAACTCATTTCCTGTACAATAGCACACTACCTTTCTCTCCTATTAGTTTGTAAACACAATTAAAAATCTACAGTAAGTTAAGATTATACACTACAAAGCAATAAACTAATCTAAAAAGCAATTAAAAACAAGGGGTGTCTCCCAAGAGCACTTTTGTTTAACGTCTTTGAGTTAGACGAGTACCTCAGGCTAAGTGTTTTCTACGAGATGGATTGTCTCCTCTCGTCCAAAGTCTTCACTGTCATGGTAACTTTTCAAACGCTGGCCATTCACCATGAATGTCCTTTGCTCAGTTGGATGTTCAATTTCAATCGCTCCATGAGGTGTGACTTTCGTAACAATGTAAGGTCCTCCCCAACGGGATTTAAGCTTTCCTGGGTAGTTCGAGAATCGAGAGTTGTATAATAGTGCCTTTTGTCCTCTCTCGAAATGCTTTGGATGGAGTCGTCTATCATGCCATCTCTTTGTTTCTCCTTGTAGAGGCATGAATTTTCATAGGCAAGATAGCGAAACTCTTCCAACTCGTTCAATTGCATTAAACTTTGTTTTCCTGCCAGTTTTGGATCTAGATTTAGAGTTTTAATAGCCCAGAAGGCTCGAGCTTCAATCTCAATAGGTAGATGACATGCTTTGCCGTAGACCATGCGATATGGAGATGCCCCAACAGGTGTTTTAAATGATGTTTTGTAAGCCCATAGAGCATCATCTAGCTTTAACGACCAATCTTTCCTTGTTTTGTTCATGGTCTTCTCAAGAATAGATTTGATTTCCCGATTGGAAACTTCAGCTTGACCGTTAGTTTGTGGGTGATAACCGGTTGAAATGCGGTGTCTCACTCCAAACTTACGAAGCAGATTTCTCAGTTGAGCATTGATGAAATGGGTACCTTTATCACTGATGAGAACACGTGTCGTACCATGTCTTGAAAAGATATTTGTCTTTAAGAACTTTATCACTGTTTGCGCATTGTTCTTTGGTGTTTCCACTGCTTCTACCCATTTTAATAGATAATCTACCGCAAGCAAAATATAAAGATTACCATGGGAAGTGATGAAAGGTCCCATGAAATCTATACCCCATACATCAAAGATTTCGACTTCTAGAATATTGTTAAGCGGCATCGCGTCACTTTTTGATATATTACCAGTGAACTGGCATCTTTGACATGACTGGACAAAACAATGACAATCTCTGTGTATGGTAGGCAATAGAAACCAGATTGAAGAATTTTAGCTGCAGTTCTATCGCCTTTAAAGTGACCTCCATATGGTGATCCATGACAGCTTGCTATAATCTTATCAACTTCTCCTTTATGGACACATCTTCTAACTACTTGGTCACTACAAATTTTCCAGAGGTACGGTTCCATCCCAATAGTATTGTTTAGCCTGGTGAGATAATATTTGTCTTTGTTGTGGGTGGATATCCTTGGGGAATATGCCACTAACGATGAGGTTGACTAGATATGCATACCATGGCACAAACACATCTTTAATAGCAAAAAGTTGTTCATCAGGGAATACCTCTTCAACCAATAATGGCTCCTTGTTCGCATCAGATCCTTCGAGCCTTGATAAATGATCAGCAACTTAATTCTCGCATCCCTTTCGGTCTCGAATGTCTATGTCGAACTCTTGAAGTAACAGTACCCATCTAATAAGACGCGGCTTAGCGTCCTTTTTCTCCATAAGGTATCTGATAGCTGAATGGTCCGTGTATACAATAGTTTTCTTCCCAATCAGATAGGAACAAAATTTATCAAAAGCATATACTACGGCCAACATCTCTTTCTCTGTCACTGTATAATTCATATGGGCAGCGTTGAAGGTCTTACTTGCATAATAAATCGTGTGGAAGAGCTTGTCTTTCATCCGCCCCAACACAACACCCATAGCGTGATCACTAGCATCGCACATAAGTTCAAACGGAGCTTTCTAATCAGGAGGTATAACAATAGGTGTGGAGATCAGTTTCTCCTTAATCGCCAAAAACGCTTGAAGACATTCGTCAGTAAAGTTAAAAGGAGTATCCTTTTCAAGCAAAGAACAAAGCGGTTTGGCGATCTTGGAGAAATCTTTAATAAATCTTCGGTAAAATCCTGCGTGACCCAAGAAACTTCTCACTCCTTTTACAGAAACTGGAGGTGGTAATGTTTTGATAACTTCAATTTTAGCACGATCAACCTCCATAACTGCCTTCGAAACTTTATGTCCCAACATAATTCCCTCTTGAACCATGAAGTGGCATTTTTCCCAGTTAAGCACAAGATCTTTTGTCTTTACATCTCACAAGGACTTTCTCAATATTATTCAAACAATCATAAAACTATCTCCAAACACCGAAAAATCCTCCATAAAAACTTCCAAGTATTTATCAATCATGTCCCAAAATATAGCCATCATGCACCTCTAGAACGTGGCAGGTGCATTACATAAACCAAACGGCATCCTTCTATAAGCAAAAGTGCCAAACGGACAAGTAAAAGTTGTTTTGTATTGATCAAGGGGATCCACACAAATCTGATTATAACCCGAATATCCGTCAAGGAAACAATAATACTCTCTCCATGCGAGTTTATCTAACATCTGATCAATGAATGGTAGAGGGAAGTGATCTTTCTTTGTAGCTTTGTTGAGTATTCGGTAGTCCATGCATACTCACCACCCCACAACTGTTCTTGATGGTATGGCTTCACCTTTATCATTAAGGATGGTAGCGATACCTCTTTTCTTTGGAACACATTGCACTGGACTAACCCAATCACTGCTTGCAATCGGATAGATAATTCCTGCGTCTAGCATCTTGATCACCTCCTTCCTTACTACTTCTTTCATAGCTGGCATGAGTCTTCTTCGTCCCTCTACAGATCGCCCACCTTCGTTCTCAAGAATGATTTTGTGTTTGCAAACAGAAGGAATAATTACCTTGATGTCAGCAATAGTCCATCCGATTGCTTCTTTGTTAGCGCGAAGCACATGAAATAGCGTCTCCTCTTGAGGACCTAAAAGGTTAGCAGAAATAATAATAGGCAAAGTTTTGTTCGTACGTAAATATGCATAGCGTAGATGATCTGGATGCGGTTTTTCTTCGAGAACAGGTGGACATATTATGGATGGTTGCTTTATAGGTTCAATGTCACCTGATTCTCAAAGTAGTTCTCGTATATTTGATCCTAATGCAGCAACTTTGTCAGGGGGAATCTCGTTTTCCTTTTGTGATTCAAGTATTAAGGCCTCGTCAAGATCATCATCTAAGGTTGCTTCATTGAAGACTTCTTGTGTAATTTTTCCAATGACATCTATTTTGAAACATTCATCTTTCGAATTTGGTAACTTCATAGCCTTAAACACATTGAATCGTACTTGTTCGTCTTGTACCCTCATGATCAACTCACCATTCTCAACATCTATTAGTGTACGCCCCGTGGCTAAGAATGGTCTACCCAAGATGTTGGGGACATTCTTATCCCCGTCGTAGTCAAGAATAATGAAATCACAAGGAAAAACAAAAGTACAAGCTTTAACTAAAACATCTTCAATTTTACCTACTAGTCGGGAGAGGGAGCGATCCTCCATTTGTAATACCACAGAAGTGGGTACTACCTCTCCTATATTAAGCTTCTCTAACAGGGATTTCGGCATGAGATTGATACTCGCACCTAGATCACATAATGCTTTCCCGGTTTAACTGTCTCCAATGCCGATGGGAATCGTAAAACTTTCGGGATCTTCTAGCTTTGGTGGTAACTTGTTTTGACATATAGCACTACACTCCACATGCAATCCAATTGTTTCCCCAGATTCTAAACTTCGTTTGTTAGAAAGAATGTCCTTCATGAATTTCAGATATTTCGGCATTCTTTTGAGAGCTTCTACAAACGGCATATTAATACCTAACTTGCTCACCATGTCAACGAACTTCTTGAATTCTTGGTCATTGTCCTTTTTTCTGACACGTGAAGGGTATGGTGGTGGAGGGCGTGTATTAAGTTCCCCTGAGCTTTTCTTCTTTTCAGGTGTCTTGGCTTGGACACTCTTTGGTTCAACCACCTCTTCTAACTTATCTTCTATTGTTTCTTTAACCTCCTTTTCTGGAATAAGGGTTGGTTCTGGTTCTCTTCTTGGTGGAGGTAGTTGTTTCCACTTTGCAATTCAACTGCATGACAAGCATCATCTCGAGGAGCAATAGTATCACTTGGGAGTTGCCCTTTTCGCCTGTTTTGCAATGTACTCGCCATATGTCATAGAGTATGCTCGAGTTTTTTGATCACCTTTTGCTGGGCTTGAATTTTTTGTTGGCTAATACTCATATTTTCTTCAATTTCTTGCATCAGTTTAGCCATACTCGAATTCAAGCTCAAGGTTTGTTCTTTCCTTGCTAGTTGCATTGACTGTTTTGGTGGTTCTTGATAAGCTTTTTCAACAATGGGCGCCTTTTGATGTATAGGTTGTGGTGGATAGTAGGATTGAGACTAGGGTAGATGATAAGTCTCTTGATTTCTGACCCAACTTCTCTATTGTGCAGGGTGTTGATAACTAGCGTAGCTTTCTTGAGAATTATCATAACCATTAGAATAATAGTTATTTTGCGAAGATATAGAAGAAGCTGAGGCTGGATTATTTATACACCTTGCCCACATATGATTTCTGGATTCACAACCTGGACACGAAGGTATTGTACGTACTAAATTTACCTGAGCAATTGTTCGAGCTTGGTCTTGTAGTTCTTCGAGTTGTTGGCTCAACTCCTTGAGCTTCAGAGATCCTGAAGTGTCTTCTTTTTCTTCTGGTTCACTTGGCCAACTTCTCTCGTTCTCAAGAATTCTCTCCATACAAATTTCGGCTTCTACAGGATCTAGTAACAAAAAACCTTTGTTTCCTAACGCATCTGCTCTTTCCCTTGACTTGTTATTAAGTCCTCCATAGAACATGGTTAAAGAATATTCCGGCGATGATTTATGGTATGGACATCTCGCCTTCTTTTCATTAAATCGTAACCATGCTTCACCCAAACTTTCTCCGTCTACCTACATTAACTGTTCAAGCTCTAATATATCTTTTAATTGTCTACTAACCAGATAGAATCGGTCTAGAAATCTTGCTTGAAGCTTATCCCAATTTGGAATGAGATGAGGATATTGGGTATCGTACCAATTGCTTGCACCTCCGGTCAAGAAGAACTGGAACATCACGTAATACATCTGCTCCTTAGTAACTCCTCTTACGATATAAGCATCACAAATTTGCACGAATTTTTGAATATATCATCGGATCTTGTTGTGCAGCACCGCAAAATAGTCCATGATTTGCAAACTGCGTTAACATCCCTGCATCTGGCCTAAATTTAGTGGCTTGGATTTCTAGAGTGCAAATTCCACATGGATGCACTCTAAACGTGACGGGTAATTCAAGCCTCCTTGGATTCTCCATCTATAACTATCTATAAAACAAAAACTAAAAAGACAAAAGCGTAAAATAGAACTAACTGAAATAAAAGCACAAGATATATGCACAAGGACTAACGATGTAGTCCCCGGCAGCGGCGCCAAAAACTTGGTGTCGACTAGGGTGTGATAAAATTAGAATATAAACAAGTGCACTTAATCACCCTAATCTAGCACGGTTCTGCAATATACAGATCAGATGCAAGTTTTAATAAATAAGTAAGATTCGTTCCGCAGAGACTACGAAGGTTAGGGGAATCTTATGCAATAATCAAGTGCAAATATTAACTGCTAGAACAAATAAAACACAGAAAAAGTAAAGACAAATAGATTTTTATTTGATTTTCAATTAAATAAATTAAACTAATAAAGTACAGACAGAAAATAAATGCAAGAGAAGAAGTTAGTATGAGAGTTTAGCTTGAGTAAATAGCATGTAATCCCCACTAGTTTTGCCGTTCTAAAGATGTAAGGGTGAATTATGTAGTATTTCAATAATCGGTTCCAATTGCGCTAGGTAGTTTTAAATAGGGTTTACCTGTGTCAATAAGGAGTCCTGAGCGAACTGTTCCTGCAATTGGTAAAATAGCAATACACTAAACCATGGTGATTATCTAGTTAGGCTGATTTGTCAGATCTAAACCGTACACTAGACGTTATGTGCTAAACTTGTAATTAAACACCGTTGTCAATGGTGACCTAACTACTAGATGGTAATTCTATATGGTCGCGATCCACAATAACACATAATATAAATCCAAACACATAAACAGAGAATAAAAAGTATAATTCAATTTAAAACATAAAATTCCCAAATTAGATAGATGTCAACCAAAACTAGGGTTCATACATATATGCTAAAAAATCAAGCTAATGGAAATTTAGTTCATACTAATTGAAGAAAAGAAAGAAATTACAAATTCAGAGCTTGAAGAAGACATATTGATGAACATCTCCTTCCAGACTTCTTTTCTTGTGTTGTAAGCTTCCTCTTGACTTAGGGTTTCACCAAAGATGATTTTATAATGTTAAGAGGCTGTATTTATAGTGTATAGGTTGACCTAATCGTTTTCTTGGAGGAAAAGGTAAATATTGGGCTACTACCCAACTCAAATTCGTAGTCCAAAAATATGGAATCAGACCCGTTTTTGTTTTGGTTCTAGTAGCTTCAATACTCATCCGATTGACGCGTATGAGTAGTATAAATTCATCGTCTCGGAAAGATCTCCAACTTTGCTCTTGACCGTTTCTCAAGATTCCTCACCAATTTTAAGATATAAGCTGATTTGTGGTCGTAGGTGCAGAAATTCAGATTTAAGGCAGCTTTTCCTTTTCCATGTTTTTAGCTAATCTTTCCTTATCTTCAATTTCCATGTTTAACTTCTTTCCTTTAGCTCTTTGAACCAACTTCGACTCTAATTAATTACCATATATCTCTAAAGTTTCACACTAAATAAATAATTAAACCCAATATGCTCTAAAAATAATAAACAATCAATTCAAGACCCAAAATAGGAAAGTGTACTAAATCATGTGAAAATCGACCTATAAATTAATAAATACGCCTAAAATGATGTCTCGGAAATAGATTTTATCATCACAAATGAGAAGACATCAATATATATATATATGTGTGTACAGTAGGAGTAAATGTTACTGAAAACATATATTTATGATTTTATGGATCGGCTATAATTTTTAAATTGAAAAAAGTTAAATAGAATAAAAATTACATAATTTTGATATAGTTCATGAAAGAATTGTATATGTAAGCAAGAAACAGAGAATAACATCTATAAAAAATGAGCTGGTATATTAAATTTAAAGTGAGAAAATATTTGATAATGGATATGGTTGAAAGAAAGTGAGAGAAAAATAGAATGAGAAATTGATTAGAGTTAGATTTTTATTATATACTAAGGATAGTTTTGATAAGTTATGATTTTTTTTAAGATTTGATCCTTTTGGAGAATGTGTAGCAGATTTATTTCTTATGTCCTTGTAGAGCTAATGTATTTATGAAGTTAGTACATTTTTCGTTAATTTTTTTTCTAAATACATAAAGGCTTATGAAACTATGAATGCTTTTTCGGTCAACAACTCAATTCAGACTCTAACTGGAGATATGTTCAATTCTTTGGTTAATCAAGAAACTTTATGTCAATAAAAAGAAATATTTTCAACACAAATCAATCCAACGCAATTAATATTTATATATTCATAAGGTAAAATATAATTCGCAAAAGCTGTAGTAATATGAAGGTATATGTACTAGAAGATTATTTTTATAATAAAAAATGCTAGAGATAATGAAGGATATGGTGATAGAGGAAATAATAATGGGGATATGTTGTTGAATTTGATTGTAACAGAGGCAGGTAATGGTGATAATTACAAGAAAAAGGAATTAATATAAAAAAAGAACAAGGATTGGTCCTTTCCCAAAATACCGTTATTCTTATATTTGATAATATTAAAATGCAAAAGAAAAAACTAAATTAGTTATTTATGAAGTAAATACTTAATTAAGAAATATCAAATCGCATGCACTATGGTTATTAAAAGGTCTTACGGAGACAAAAAACAAATTGGTGTAATGAGAAACAAATTAGATGTCAAATTATCAAAAAGGCTAACATCTTAATGTATTATAATACTTTTACAATCAAATTACTTTTAACCTTCGGGAATTAATATTGTTTGATCCTCTCAACTTCTTCAGGGAAAATATTGACAAAATTTTAATGAAACCATTTATAGCAAATATCACACTCAATCCCCAATTCACCGATCGCATACCTTCTCTCACAATGAACACATAAATTGGAAACATCCTCAGCATAATTTGAAATTTTTCCCTTTAGTTTTGTTTTTGTCTTCTGCGATACATAATCTTATTAGTTAACAACTATTCGACCGATTTCGAATTTTCTATAGTACATTGTTTAGAGAATAACAAAAGTTTATTCACTATGTATCTATAAATCAATTCATCATACCTCAGTGACACCTCGAGAAGTACTTCCATTTTCTATCATCAGGTTTCCATGTGTAGTGTTGCTAGCCTCCACAACCTCAGAAGGTAGATTATTAATTAGGTCAAATAGTTTCATCATGCACGTCAAAATAACAATATGAATTACAATTACTCATCAATATATTGAAATACTTTATTATATCTTTCACAAATTTCAATTCTAAAAGATATACTAAGTTACCTTTTGTTTTATTAAACTTTCCTCCAGCTCAGAGAGCAACCTGGAGTAACCATGAAACACTATGCAACAACTTTTGAGATCATTTTTTGCGACTCAGTCCAATTGTACCAAAATCATCCCCAAAGTAGGCCCTGGGATGTTAGCTAGAACATATTCAACAGGATGTGTCCATACAAATATAATTTTTCCCTTTCTACAAAAGTTTACCAACCAAAGTGTTATTACCGATAACAAGTTTTCATAGTAAATTATACTTGAAAGTATTTAGTTAGATATGGTAATAAATTTAAATCTTATATTCATACAGCATAAATAATAAAATAATTTAAATATTATAGTAATAGGTTTATTATATGGATGTAAACTAATTAAAAGTACAACTATCCAAATATTTTCAACATATTTATGTGTATTTATTTTTAAGAATATCTTAAAAATATGTTATTTAAGTATCAAACTGAAATAAGTCTTCATTAAAAATTATTTAGTATTGAATCTCATTGAAGAAAATATTGGGATATGTGACAACTCATGTAATAAAAAAAGATCAAATTGTCAAAACTATTATTCTTTGCTTGTTTTACTTAAAATAATATAATATTGTCATTTAAATTATTTTATACAAGTTTATAATGCTCTCTTCACACACATCTATCCGTATTTTTGTGTTAGACCACAAATTTTGTATTTAGTATGGAATAACTATGAGCCTATTTTGGGCTACACAAAGCTAAGATAATTTATCAATCCAAATAATTATGTTAGTTACCTAAATAGTGTAATTGGTTAGATATTTAGACAATTCACACCATATACAATTTATTAACATCAATTATGATGAAATAATTGTTAAAAAGACTTATAAATAAATACTTTTTAAAGCAATTTTCCAGATATATCTAAATTTTGTAAGACACCCATAATACAAATGTGTTAAAAACTTTTTTTTCTTATTTTCTTCACCCACTTTTCCCTTATTCTTGAATGTTTTTCCCACTCCGACGCTCATGACAAAATCAAAGCCCTCTCTTCAAATAAATGAATTCCAAGAGTATATATCCATTGTTTTGAGTGTTTTACCTAAACCTTACCCTCACGAGCTCAAATTAACCATAATTTAACGTTTCATCTACTGCGGGAGATCTATTATCGATAAATAAAATTCCACAAGGGTATACCTATAAACCTAGTTCTTTTTCACATCCCCCCTTGCAAGCATAAAACAAATCGTCAAAGACATAAATTT
This sequence comes from Nemophila menziesii, assembly GCA_029959085.1. Lineage (NCBI taxonomy): Eukaryota > Viridiplantae > Streptophyta > Magnoliopsida > Boraginales > Hydrophyllaceae > Nemophila > Nemophila menziesii. The sequence continues at coordinate 35,460,591 of JARWIR010000011.1, read as the reverse complement.
AAAAGAAACAAGAGATAACATGAAAAAGTGGTAGTGGTGGTTGTGGTGTGGTGGGAACTAGAGAAAGAATAAGAGAAACTGGTATAATTATTCAAGATTTTTACTATGTTTATACATACATATATTCTAGTATTTACATCCAGGATTCATTTTTTTTTTCATTATTGAACTAAACTACGATCTTAAAATACCGATAAGAGGAACCTCCATATGTATGAATAAAGAGGATGAATTAACTAGGGAATATCAGCAGTGAATAGATATTTCCTTTGTTATCACTAAACTACGACAAATTTCTCAAAATCATGAAAATATAAATGTGTGTGCATTCTTAACCATGTAATTTAGCAAAACCGACTAAAGATATATGTTAAAATTTGCTAAATCTAGACTTATACTGAGCTCGACTCTCTACATAAAATTTTCCAAAGCCTTAGAAGAAGTTTTAACTCAATTTGAGGATTATGAGAATGAATTCTATTTTTAGGAAAAAGATGCATCAAGAATAAATACAAAGAATAAGTAAAAACAAGAATCTAGGTAATTTTAAAAGAAATTACACACAAGATTATATATCTTTACAAGATGAAGAATAGTTCTGTTATAAAAATAAACCCTATTCCAAACTCATTCATATGATAATAGACCAAACATAAAAAAAATTCATATCGTGGATGTTTGTCCACACGCCGCACAAGGCTTCTCGCGACTACACGAGTAGTCGCTAATGTATCAGCCAGTAGTCGCTAGAGCCACGAACTGGGATCTAACGACTACAAGTAGTCGTTAAAAATTAGTCGCTAGAAACTAGTCGTTAGAAGTCAAACCTAACACTACGTATTAATAAGTAGTCATTAGATGTGATGGTTCTATTAGCGACTACTTAGTAGTCGTTAGAAGGGTAAGTGTTATTAGCGACTATTTGCGTAGTCGTTATTAATATTATTAATTGCAACTACTGTGTAGTCGTTATTAATAAGATTAATTAACGACTACATTGTAGTCGTTATTTATAAGATTAATTGACGACTACATTGTAGTCGTTATTGACATAGGAATTAGCGACTACTTCTTGTAGTCAATATCGACTACATGTAGTCGCTATTGATTTTTTATTTTAAAAAAAAACAAAAAAAATATGATTCTGATTCTGAAATCATATTTTTTTATTTTTTTTTTAAAAATAATTAATAATTCAAAATACAATTAATAATTCAAAATACAATTAATATTTCAAAATGATTAATTAAAATACGAAATTAAACCGATTTCGAGTCAAAGTAAAAAATAAATCAAACCAAGTCAAAATAAAGTCAAAGTCAACAAAAGTCAAACCAAACCAAAATAAAGTGAAAGTCTTAATACATAATCCATAAATAAAATAGATAATCACCAACAAACACTAGAGTCCTAATCTGCTGTAATATTCGTCTTCATCCTCGGAGTCGTCTTCATCACCATCTTCATCACTATATTCACCATCTTCTTCACCATCTTCATCACCAGTAGGAGGAGTGGGGTCCGTAGTCATAGCCTGGTAGGGGGCATTCCATTCTGTACCCTCAAGTCGTTAATCCACGACATCGCATCAGTTACAACAGCCTGAGAATAAACAGGAAGCTCGGTGCTAGTAGAGGGTACTTCAGGGCGGGGGTACTGTGGAAGACCGCTGGCTAATCGGAGCTCAATAATTGCCGCCATCATCTCCGCATGCTGCTCGGCTTGGGCTGGGGTAGTCGAAGGACTCGAGGCACCCTTCTTCTTCTTTTTCGGCCGACCAATGCCCGGTGTCCAGCTCCTCTTTGGCGACCCGATAGCCTTCATCGAGGTGTTCCGCACTAGTCGATTTGCTCCTTTTGAGTCATGCCTTGACCTTTGTTTGACTCAGATTGACTCTGAGTTACTTGCTCCTTCATTGCATCCTTTAGCAATTTCTGTTACATATTAAACAATAAAAAAAATATTAAATTTGATTTAAGATAAAAAATATAATTAATAATTTAATATTAAAAAACTTACATTAGCTTTTTCATAGCCCTCCGACCTCCACTTGTTTGTTTTCTTGCTTTTACCCACCACCTCGAAAAAACCGCTCATACGCGGAATCGGGATTTCTTCTTTTGTCGCCTCATCCCTAACTACCACCTTCCCCTCCGGGATTAAATCCTCACCCTGTTTCATTTAAAAAAAATATTCAAAATAAATAATAAATTAATAATAAATAAATTACGTAAATAACAAAGCAGCTCATAAAGCATATCCCAAGTTCAAGAATATTTTCTCGACCCCGCTCCACTCTTATTCTATTTTTTTCGATTCTTGCTATTTTCTTTCGCTTGATGCAGAAAAAAAATTAAAATTCAATTATTAATAACATCAATTATAATTTAAAGAATAAAATTAAAAAAAAATTGTATATATACCGCTGCTTGCTTAGAACCCCAATACTGACAGGATATTTCCCATATCACATCGGACAACCAATCCGGTTTCACACCCTTTTTCCAGTAGTCTCTCTTTGTGTTATGTTTATAATCTTTATACCTTATTCTCATCGTATCGTCCAAATTACCAGCAATCAACTTCCAATCGTCCATTTTCCTCCAACCGGGTATGTCGAAAAATTTCTATAACAAAAATATTATTTGAATTTAAATTAAATTAATAAATTATTTTATAAAAATATTAATAGTTTTATCTTTACCTATAATCTCTTAAGAACTGCGATTTTGTCAGCATCCGGAACTTTTTCCCACGCCCTGTAACACGGTGGAATCCTCTCTCGGACAACTATCCCGACCACTTGTGAACCGTGGTGCCCGTACTTGCCGGAGGGATTCCACGTTCGTCAAGAATGCAGAAATCGACCGGCAAAGGCCACCCAACCGCTTTTAGTGCCTTAATGGCAATTTTTAGGGCCGCGCTCCCCCGTTTTTTGCGTTGTTTTGGTTCTATTTTAAAATAGAATAAATTAATGTTCAAGTTATTTTATAAGTAATTTTGGATTTAAATTGTTTTATTTACCTGGCTGACTTTCATAATCGGCCATATTTCTGTTTGGATTTTGGTTTGGATCCTTACCCCCACCGTCCCCTCCGTGCTGTCTAGTCATCACATTGGCCATCTAACATTTTGTAGTGTAATTAAAATATGGAAATAAAAATAAAATAAAAAACAATAAATTATTATATCACAAAAAGAAAAACATGAAACTAAAAATAAATGAACTATTACAATTATAAATTAAATAAATTAAATAAAGTAAATAAATTACCGGCAAACTTTAACATCCAATATAACACACGTACAATCTGTATTATACAAAAATAATTATATTAGTCATATAGTAAAATACAAAATACTTTTTTTAATATTTAAAAATCTATTGTTATTTAGTCTCTTTATTTTCATTAAATCATGAAAGTCTTTTACGTTTTTTAATATTGCACTTTGGTCCCTTTATTTTTTTTAATATACACTTTTAGGCCAAAAAGTCAAATTACATGCATTTTTTTAATTAAAAATTACTAATTTTAATTTTCTAAAATTATATAAAACCCTAAAAAACCCCAAAATTCATACAAAGTATTTTAAAATTGCATGTTAGTCCCTATATATTTTTTTATTAAATTCTAGGCCACATAAACTCAAATTTCATTCCATTTTTTATTTCATTATAACACTTTTTTATTAAATTCCCAAAAAATCATAATAAAACCATATCCTTAAACTAATTATTTTTTCCTAATCAAGCATCAAATAAATGTTTAAATTAACATAAACTTAACCCTAATAACACCACTTAAATTCGGATATCATAAACAAGCAACCAAAAATGGAAAAAAATTATTTCAATTAGTCAAATTAAATTTTTAACCCATTTTGCATCAATTTTGTGTTTAAAATATCATAAACAACACCCTAATAACACCACTTAAATTCTTATTTCACTTAAACATCAAATAATAAAAGTAAAAAGAATAAAAAATGAAACATGAAAATTAAACCAAAAAAAAAGGTTGAACAAATTACCTTAGATGCTGAAACTGAAGCTGATTTAATGATGAGGCCATGCCATAGTCATTCTGATTTAAACAAAAATAAATTTTTTTTATTAGAAATAAAAAATGGGAAAAACCCTAAGAAATCTTAAGAAAAAGGAAGAAAACTAAGATTAAGTTAGGGATTTTATTACCTTTGATGATGATATGGAGTTGCTAGCTGCTGCAATCGGCTCTTGGAGTTGCAGAAATAAGGAAAGCAGTTTGTTTTTTAGTGTTTTGAGTAAGAAATGAATAAGAAGAATGAGCTCTCGGCAGAAGTTATAGGGCTTTCTTTCTAGCGACTACTTCATGTAGTCGCTAGATAAAGGATTAGTAGTCGTGAGTGGTGAGGTGACTGACACGTGTCAGTAAATTGGCCACGTCAATTGATTTTTCACGACTACATTGTAGTCGCAAAATGTCAAATTAAAACGCGTGTCCTTTCATGGGCGGGAAAATGGACCGCCATCGATTAGTGGGAAATTAATTCGCTAACTAGCGACTACTTTGTAGTCGCGAGTAATATCTCTCATTAGCGACTAGTTTATAAAGATGAACTAGTCGCGAAAGGCATGGTGTAGTCGCTATTAATTTTTTTAAAAAATTGAACCCAATTCACTTTAGAATAATCCAATATTTCAATTCAATTCAACTCCAAACAATTAATAAATTCAATTCAACTCCAAACAATAAATAAATTCAATTCACTTCCAAATAATCATATAACATAAGTCAAATGTTAGTGTTTGGGATATTCAGTCAACATTTAGAGCCAAACTTGAGTGTTTGGGGTATTTAGTCAACATTTAGAGTCAAACTTGAGTGTTTGGGGTTTTTAGTCAACATTTAGAGTCAGAGTGTTAGGGGTATTTAGTGAACATTTAGAGTCAAACTTGAGTGTTTGTGGTACTTAGTCAACATTTATAGTCAAACTTGAGCGTATGGGGTATTCAGTCAACATTTAGAGTCAAATGTTAGTGTTTGGGAGTATTTAGTCAACATTTAGAGTCAAATGTTAGTGTTTGGGGTATTTAGTCAACATTTAGAGTCAAATGTTAGTGTTTGGGGGTATTCAGTCAACATTTAGAGTCAAACTTGAGTGTTTGAGGTATTCAGTCAACATTTAGAGTCAAACTTGAGTGTTTGGGGTATTTAGTCAACATTTAGAGTCAAACTTGAGTGTTTGGGGTATTCAGTCAGCATTTAGAGTCAAATGTTAGTGTTTGGGGTATTTAGTCAACATTTAGAGTCAAATGTTAGTGGTTGGGGTATTTAGTCAACATTTAGAGTCTAACTTGAGTGTTTGGGGGTATTTAGTCCATAATTAGAGTTAAACTTGCGTGTTTGGGGTATTCAATCAACATTTAGAGTTAAACTTGAGTGTTTGAGGTATTTAGTCAACATTTAGAGTCAAACTTGAGAGTTTGGGGTATTCAGTAAACATTTAGAGTCAAACTTGAGTGTTTCGGGGTATTTAGTCAACATTCAGAGTCATACTTGAGTGTTTGGGGGTATTCAGTCAATATTTAGAGTCAAATGTTAGTGCTTGGGGTATATAGTCAACATTTAGAGTCAAATGATAGTGTTTGGGGGTACTCAGTCAACATTTAGAGTTAAACTTGAGTGTTTGGGGGTATTAAGTCAACATTTAGCGTCAATTTTGAGTGTTTGGGGGTATTTAGTCAACATTTAGAGTCAAACTTGAGTGTTTGGGGTATTCAATCAACATATAGAGTCAAATATTAGTGTTTGGGGTATTTAGTCAACATTTAGAGTAAAATGTTAGTGTTTGGGGTATTCAGTCAACATTTAGAGTCTAACTTGAGTGTTTGTGGGTATTTAGTCAACATTTAGAGTCAAACTTGAGTGTTTGGGGTATTCAGTCAACATTTAGAGTTAACCTTGAGTGTTTGGGGAATTTAGTCAACATTTAGAGTCAAACTTAAGTGTTTGGGGTATTCAGTCAACATTTAGAGTCAAACTTGAGTGTTTCGGGGTATTTAGTCAACATTCAGAGTCATACTTGAGTGTTTGGGGGTATTCAGTCAATATTTAGAGTCAAATGTTAGTGCTTGGGGTATATAGTCAACATTTAGAGTCAAATGATAGTGTTTGGGGGTACTCAGTCAACATTTAGAGTTAAACTTGAGTGTTTGGGGGTATTAAGTCAACATTTAGCGTCAATTTTGAGTGTTTGGGGGTATTTAGTCAACATTTAGAGTCAAACTTGAGTGTTTGGGGTATTCAATCAACATATAGAGTCAAATATTAGTGTTTGGGGTATTTAGTCAACATTTAGAGTAAAATGTTAGTGTTTGGGGTATTCAGTCAACATTTAGAGTCTAACTTGAGTGTTTGTGGGTATTTAGTCAACATTTAGAGTCAAACTTGAGTGTTTGGGGTATTCAGTCAACATTTAGAGTTAACCTTGAGTGTTTGGGGAATTTAGTCAACATTTAGAGTCAAACTTAAGTGTTTGGGGTATTCAGTCAACATTTAGAGTCAAATGATAGTATTTGGGGTATGTAGTCAACATTTAGAGTCAAATGTTAGTGTTTGGGGTATATAGTCAATATTTAGAGTCACACTTGAGTGTTTGGGGGTATTATGTCAATATTTAGAGTCAAAATTTAGTGTTTGGGGTATTCATTCAACATTTAGAGTCAAACTTGAGTGTTTGGGGTATTCTGTAAACATTTAGAGTCAAACTTGAGTGTTTGGGGTATTTAGTCAAAATTTAGAGTCAAACTTGAGTGCTTGGGGTATTCCGTCAACATTTAGAGTCAAATATTAGTGTTTGAGGTATTTTGTCAACATTTAGAGTCAAATGTTAGTGTTTGGGGTATTCAGTCAACATTTAGAATCAAAGTTGAGTGTTTGGGGTATTCAGTCAACATTTAGAGTCAAACTTGAGTGTTTGGGGTATTCAGTCAATATTTAGAGTCAAACTTGAGTGTTTGGGGGTATTTAGTCAACATTTAGAGTTAAACTTGAGTGTTTGGGGTATTCAGTCAACATATAGAGTCAAATGTTACTGTTTGGGGGTATTTAGTCAACATTTAGAGTAAAATGTTAGTGTTTGGGGTATTCAATCAACATTTAGAGTCTAACTTGAGTGTTTGGGGTATTTAGTCAACATTTAGAGTCAAACTTGAGTGTTTGGGGTATTCAGTAAACATTTAGAGTCAACCTTGGGTGTTTGTGGTATTTAGTCAACATTTATAGTCAAACTTGAGTGTTTGTAGTATTCAGTCAACATTTAGAGTCAAATGTTAGTGTTTGGGGTATTTAGTCAACATTTAGAGTCAAATGTTAGTGTTTGGGGGTATTTAGTCAATATTTAGAGTCAAACTTGAGTGTTTGGGGTATTCAGTCAATATTTGGAGTCAAACTTGAGTGTTTGGGGGTACTCAGTCAACATTTAGAGTCAAACTTGAGTGTTTGGGGTATTTAGTCAACAGTTAGAGTCAAACTTGAGTGGGGTATTTAGTAAACATTTAGAGTCAAACTTGAGTGTTTGGGGTATTTGGTCAACATTTAGAGTCATTTGTTAGTGTTTGGGGTATTTAGTCAACATTTAGAGTCAAATGTTAGTGTTTGGGGTATTCAGTCAACATTTAGAATCAAACTTGAGTGTTTGGGGTATTCGGTCAACATTTAGAGTCAAACTTGAGTGTTTGGGGTATTCAGTCAACATTTAGAGTCAAACTTGAGTGTTTAGGGGTATTTAGTCAACATTTAGAGTCAAACTTGAGTGTTTGGGGGTATTCAGTCAACATATAGAGTCAAATGTTAGTGTTTGGGGGTATTTAGTCAACATTTAGAGTAAAATGTTAGTGATTGGGGTATTCAGTCAACATTTAGAGTCTAACTTGAGTGTTTGGGGTATTTAGTCAACATTTAGAGTCAAACTTGAGTGTTTGGGGTATTCAGTAAACATTTAGAGTCAACCTTGAGTGTTTGTTGTATTTAGTCAACATTTATAGTCAAACTTGAGTGTTTGGGTTATTTAGTCAACATTTAGAGTCAAATGTTAGTGTTTGGGGTATTTAGTCAACATTTAGAGTCAAATCTTAGTGTTTGGGTGTATTTAGTCAATATTTAGAGTCAAACTTGAGTGTTTGGTGGTATTCAGTCAACATTTAGAGTCAAACTTGAGTGTTTGGGGTATTTAGTCAACATTTAGAGTCAAACTTGAGTGTTTGGGGTATTTAGTCAATATTTAGAGTCACACTTGAGTGTTTGGGGTATTCGGTCAACATTTAGAGTCAACTGTTAGTGTTTGGGGGTATTTAGTCAACATTTAGAGTCAAATGTTAGTGTTTGGGGTATTCAGTCAACATTTAGAGCCAAACTTGAGTGTTTGGGGTATTTAGTCAACATTTAGAGTCAAACTTGAGTGTTTGGGGTTTTTAGTCAACATTTAGAGTCAGAGTGTTTAGGTGTATTTAGTGAACATTTAGAGTCAAACTTCAGTGTTTGGGGTATTCAGTCAACATTTAGAGTTAAACTTGAGTGTTTGGTGTATTTAGTCAACATTTAGAGTCAAACTACAGTGTTTGTGGTATTCAGTCAATATTTAGAGTCAAATGTTAGTGTTTGGGGTATTTAGTCAACATTTAGAGTCAAATGTTAGTGTTTGGGGGTATTCAGTCAACATTTAGAGTCAAACTTGAGTGTTTGAGGTATTCAGTCAACATTTAGAGTCAAACTTGAGTGTTTGGGGTATTTAGTCAACATTTAGAGTCAAATTTGAGTGTTTGGGGTATTCAGTCAGCATTTAGAGTCAAATGTTAGTGTTTGGGGTATTTAGTCAACATTTAGAGTCAAATGTTAGTGGTTGGGGTATTTAGTCAACATTTAGAGTCTAACTTGAGTGTTTGGGGGGGTATTTAGTCCATAATTAGAGTTAAACTTGCGTGTTTGGGGTATTCAATCAACATTTAGAGTTAAACTTGAGTGTTTGAGGTATTTAGTCAACATTTAGAGTCAAACTTGAGAGTTTGGGGTATTCAGTAAACATTTAGAGTCAAACTTGAGTGTTTCGGGGTATTTAGTCAACATTCAGAGTCATACTTGAGTGTTTGGGGGTATTCAGTCAATATTTAGAGTCAAATGTTAGTGCTTGGGGTATATAGTCAACATTTAGAGTCAAATGATAGTGTTTGGGGGTATTCAGTCAACATTTAGAGTTAAACTTGAGTGTTTGGGGGTATTAAGTCAACATTTAGCGTCAATTTTGAGTGTTTGGGGGTATTTAGTCAACATTTAGAGTCAAACTTGAGTGTTTGGGGTATTCAATCAACATATAGAGTCAAATATTAGTGTTTGGGGTATTTAGTCAACATTTAGAGTAAAATGTTAGTGTTTGGGGTATTCAGTCAACATTTAGAGTCTAACTTGAGTGTTTGTGGGTATTTAGTCAACATTTAGAGTCAAACTTGAGTGTTTGGGGGTATTCAGTCAACATTTAGAGTTAACCTTGAGTGTTTGGGGAATTTAGTCAACATTTAGAGTCAAACTTAACTGTTTGGGGTATTCAGTCAACATTTAGAGTCAAATGTTAGTATTTGGGGTATTTAGTCAACATTTAGAGTCAAATGTTAGTGTTTGGGGTATATAGTCAATATTTAGAGTCACACTTGAGTGTTTGGGGGTATTAAGTAAATATTTAGAGTCAAATTTTAGTGTTTGGGGTATTCATTCAACATTTAGAGTCAAACTTGAGTGTTTGGGGTATTCTTTAAACATTTAGAGTCAAACTTGAGTGTTTGGGGTATTTAGTCAAAATTTAGAGTCAAACTTGAGTGCTTGGGGTATTCCGTCAACATTTAGAGTCAAATATTAGTGTTTGAGGTATTTAGTCAACATTTAGAGTCAAATGTTAGTGTTTGGGGTATTCAGTCAACATTTAGAATCAAAGTTGAGTGTTTGGGGTATTCAGTCAACATTTAGAGTCAAACTTGAGTGTTTGGGGTATTCAGTCAATATTTAGAGTCAAACTTGAGTGTTTGGGGGTATTTAGTCAACATTTAGAGTTAAACTTGAGTGTTTGGGGTATTCAGTCAACATATAGAGTCAAATGTTACTGTTTGGGGGTATTTAGTCAATATTTAGAGTAAAATGTTAGTGTTTGGGGTATTCAATCAACATTTAGAGTCTAACTTGAGTGTTTGGGGTATTTAGTCAACATTTAGAGTCAAACTTGAGTGTTTGGGGTATTCAGTAAACATTTAGAGTCAACCTTGGGTGTTTGTGGTATTTAGTCAACATTTATAGTCAAACTTGAGTGTTTGGGGTATTCAGTAACCATTTAGAGTCAAATGTTAGTGTTTGGGGTATTTAGTCAACATTTAGAGTCAAATGTTAGTGTTTGGGGGTATTTAGTCAATATTTAGAGTCAAACTTGAGTGTTTGGGGTATTCAGTCAATATTTAGAGTCAAACTTGAGTGTTTGGGGGTACTCAGTCAACATTTAGAGTCAAACTTGAGTGTTTGGGGTATTTAGTCAACATTTAGAGTCAAACTTGAGTGGGGTATTTAGTAAACATTTAGAGTCAAACTTGAGTGTTTGGGGTATTTGGTCAACATTTAGAGTCAACTGTTAGTGTTTGGGGTATTTAGTCAACATTTAGAGTCAAATGTTAGTGTTTGGGGTATTCAGTCAACATTTAGAATCAAACTTGAGTGTTTGGGGTATTCAGTCAACATTTGGAGTCAAACTTGAGTGTTTGGGGTATTCAGTCAATATTTAGAGTGAAACTTGACTGTTTAGGGGTATTTAGTCAACATTTAGAGTCAAACTTGAGTGTTTGGGGGTATTCAGTCAACATATAGAGTCAAATGTTAGTGTTTGGGGGTATTTAGTCAACATTTAGAGTAAAATGTTAGTGATTGGGGTATTCAGTCAACATTTAGAGTCTAACTTGAGTGTTTGGGGTATTTAGTCAACATTTAGAGTCAAACTTGAGTGTTTGGGGTATTCAGTAAACATTTAGAGTCAACCTTGAGTGTTTGTGGTATTTAGTCAACATTTATAGTCAAACTTGAGTGTTTGGGTTATTTAGTCAACATTTAGAGTCAAATGTTAGTGTTTGGGGTATTTAGTCAACATTTAGAGTCAAATCTTAGTGTTTGGGGTTATTTAGTCAATATTTAGAGTCAAACTTGAGTGTTTGGTGGTATTCAGTCAACATTTAGAGTCAAACTTGAGTGTTTGGGGTATTTAGTCAACATTTAGAGTCAAACTTGAGTGTTTGGGGTATTTAGTCAATATTTAGAGTCAAACTTGAGTTTGGGGTATTCGGTCAACATTTAGAGTCAACTGTTAGTGTTTGGGGTATTTAGTCAACATTTAGAGTCAAATGTTAGTGTTTGGGGTATTCAGTCAACTTTTAGAGCCAAACTTGAGTGTTTTGGGTATTTAGTCAACATTTAGAGTCAAACTTGAGTGTTTGGGGGTTTTTAGTCAACATTTAGAGTCAGAGTGTTTGGGGTATTTAGTCAACATTTAGAGTCAAACTTGAGTGTTTGGGGTATTCAGTCAACATTTGGAGTCAAACTTGAGTGTTTGGTGCATTTAGTCAACATTTAGAGTCAAACTTCAGTGTTTGGGGGTATTCAGTCAATATTTAGAGTCAAATGTTAGTGTTTGGGGTATTTAGTCAACATTTAGAGTCAAATGTTAGTGTTTGGGGGTATTCAGTCAACATTTAGAGTCAAACTTGAGTGTTTGAGGTATTCAGTCAATATTTAGAGTCAAACTTGAGTGTTTGGGGTATTTAGTCAACATTTAGAGTCAAACTTGAGTGTTTGGGGTATTCAGTTAGCATTTAGAGTCAAATGTTAGGGTTTTGGGTATTTAGTCAACATTTAGAGTCAAATGTTAGTGTTTGGGGTATTTAGTCAATATTTAGAGTCTAACTTGACTGTTTGGGGGTATTTAGTCCATAATTAGAGTCAAACTTGAGTGTTTGGGGGTATTCAATCAACCTTTAGAGTTAAACTTGAGTGTTTGAGGTATTTAGTCAACATTCAGAGTTAAACTTGAGAGTTTGGGGTATTTAGTATACATTTAGAGTCAAACTTGAGTGTTTGGGGGTATTTAGTCAACATTTAGAGTCATACTTGAGTGTTTGGGGGTATTTAGTCAACATTTAGAGTCAAACTTAAGTGTTTGGGGTATTCAGTCAACATTTAGAGTCAAACTTGAGTGTTTGGGGGTATTTAGTCAACATTTAGAGTCAAACTTAAGTGTTTGGGGTATTCAGTCAACATTTAGAGTCAAATGTTAGTATTTGGGGTATGTAGTCAACATTTAGAGTCAAATGTTAGTGTTTGGGGTATATAGTCAATATTTAGAGTCACACTTGAGTGTTTGGGGGTATTATGTCAATATTTAGAGTCAAAATTTAGTGTTTGGGGTATTCATTCAACATTTAGAGTCAAACTTGAGTGTTTGGGGTATTCTGTAAACATTTAGAGTCAAACTTGAGTGTTTGGGGTATTTAGTCAAAATTTAGAGTCAAACTTGAGTGCTTGGGGTATTCCGTCAACATTTAGAGTCAAATATTAGTGTTTGAGGTATTTTGTCAACATTTAGAGTCAAATGTTAGTGTTTGGGGTATTCAGTCAACATTTAGAATCAAAGTTGAGTGTTTGGGGTATTCAGTCAACATTTAGAGTCAAACTTGAGTGTTTGGGGTATTCAGTCAATATTTAGAGTCAAACTTGAGTGTTTGGGGGTATTTAGTCAACATTTAGAGTTAAACTTGAGTGTTTGGGGTATTCAGTCAACATATAGAGTCAAATGTTACTGTTTGGGGGTATTTAGTCAACATTTAGAGTAAAATGTTAGTGTTTGGGGTATTCAATCAACATTTAGAGTCTAACTTGAGTGTTTGGGGTATTTAGTCAACATTTAGAGTCAAACTTGAGTGTTTGGGGTATTCAGTAAACATTTAGAGTCAACCTTGGGTGTTTGTGGTATTTAGTCAACATTTATAGTCAAACTTGAGTGTTTGGGGTATTCAGTAACCATTTAGAGTCAAATGTTAGTGTTTGGGGTATTTAGTCAACATTTAGAGTCAAATGTTAGTGTTTGGGGGTATTTAGTCAATATTTAGAGTCAAACTTGAGTGTTTGGGGTATTCAGTCAATATTTAGAGTCAAACTTGAGTGTTTGGGGGTACTCAGTCAACATTTAGAGTCAAACTTGAGTGTTTGGGGTATTTAGTCAACATTTAGAGTCAAACTTGAGTGGGGTATTTAGTAAACATTTAGAGTCAAACTTGAGTGTTTGGGGTATTTGGTCAACATTTAGAGTCAACTGTTAGTGTTTGGGGTATTTAGTCAACATTTAGAGTCAAATGTTAGTGTTTGGGGTATTCAGTCAACATTTAGAATCAAAGTTGAGTGTTTGGGGTATTCAGTCAACATTTAGAGTCAAACTTGAGTGTTGGGGGTATTCAGTCAACATTTAGAGTGAAACTTGAGTGTTTAGGGGTATTTAGTCAACATGTAGAGTCAAACTTGAGTGTTTGGGGGTATTCAGTCAACATATAGAGTCAAATGTTAGTGTTTGGGGGTATTTAGTCAACATTTAGAGTAAAATGTTAGTGATTGGGGTATTCAGTCAACATTTAGAGTCTAACTTGAGTGTTTGGGGTATTTAGTCAACATTTAGAGTCAAACTTGAGTGTTTGGGGTATTCAGTAAACATTTAGAATTAACCTTGAGTGTTTGTGGTATTTAGTCAACATTTATAGTCAAACTTGAGTGTTTGGGTTATTTAGTCAACATTTAGAGTCAAATGTTAGTGTTTGGGGTATTTAGTCAACATTTAGAGTCAAATCTTAGTGTTTGGGGGTATTTAGTCATTATTTAGAGTCAAACTTGAGTGTTTGGTGGTATTCAGTCAACATTTAGAGTCAAACTTGAGTGTTTGGGGTATTTAGTCAACATTTAGAGTCAAACTTGAGTGTTTGGGGGTATTTAGTCAATATTTAGAGTCAAACTTGAGTGTTTGGGGTATTCGGTCAACATTTAGAGTCAACTGTTAGTGTTTGGGGTATTTAGTCAACATTTAGAGTCAAATGTTAGTGTTTGGGGTATTCAGTCAACATTTAGAGCCAAACTTGAGTGTTTCGGGTATTTAGTCAACATTTAGAGTCAAACTTGAGTGTTTGGGGGTTTTTAGTCAACATTTAGAGTCAGAGTGTTAGGGGTATTTAGTCAACATTTAGAGTCAAACTTGAGTGTTTGCGTATTCAGTCAACATTTGGAGTCAAACTTGAGTGTTTGGTGCATTTAGTCAACATTTAGAGTCAAACTTCAGTGTTTGGGGGTATTCAGTCAATATTTAGAGTCAAATGTTAGTGTTTGGGGTATTTAGTCAACATTTAGAGTCAAATGTTAGTGTTTGGGGGTATTCAGTCAACATTTAGAGTCAAACTTGAGTGTTTGAGGTATTCAGTCAATATTTAGAGTCAAACTTGAGTGTTTGGGGTATTTAGTCAACATTTAGATTCAAACTTGAGTGTTTGGGGTATTCAGTTAGCATTTAGAGTCAAATGTTAGGGTTTTGGGTATTTAGTCAACATTTAGAGTCAAATGTTAGTGTTTGGGGTATTTAGTCAATATTTAGAGTCTAACTTGACTGTGTGGGGGGTATTTAGTCCATAATTAGAGTCAAACTTGAGTGTTTGGGGTATTCAATCAACCTTTAGAGTTAAACTTGAGTGTTTGAGGTATTTAGTCAACATTCAGAGTTAAACTTGAGAGTTTGGGGTATTTAGTATACATTTAGAGTCAAACTTGAGTGTTTGGGGGTATTTAGTCAACATTTAGAGTCATACTTGAGTGTTTGGGGGTATTCAGTCAATATTTAGAGTCAAATGTTAATGCTTGGGGTATATAGTCAACATTTAGAGTCAAATGATAATGTTTGGGGGTATTCAGCCAACATTTAGAGTTAAACTTGAGTGTTTGGGGGTATTCAGTCAACATTTAGAGTCAAATTTGAGTGTTTGGGGTATTTAGTCAACATTTAGAGTCAAACTTGAGTGTTTGGGGGTATTCAATCAACATATATAGTCAAATATTAGTGTTTGGGGGTATTTAGTCAACATTTAGAGTAAAATGTTAGTATTTGGGGTATTCAGTCAACATTTAGAGTCTAACTTGAGTGTTTGGGGTATTTAGTCAACATTTAGAGTTAATCTTGAGTGTTTGGGGTATTCAGTCAACATTTAGAGTTAACCTTGAGTGTTTGGGGGTATTTAGTCAACATTTAGAGTCAAACTTGAGTGTTTAGGGTATTCAGTCAACATTTAGAGTCAAATGTTAGTATTTGGGGAATTTAGTCAACATTTAGAGTCATATGCTAGTGTTTGGGGTATATAGTCAACATTTAGAGTCACACTTGAGTGTTTGGGGGTATTAAGTCAATATTTAGAGTCAAATTTGAGTGTTTGGGGGTATTCATTCAACATTTAGAGTCAAACTTGAGTGTTTGGGGTATTTAGTAAACATTTAGAGTCAAACTTGAGTGTTTGGGGTATTTAGTCAAAATTTAGAGTCAAACTTGAGTGTTTGGGGTATTCCGTCAACATTTAGAGTCAAATGTTAGTGTTTGGGGTTATTTAGTCAATATTTAGAGTCAAACTTGAGTGTTTGGGGGTATTCAGTCAATATTTAGAGACAAACTTGAGTGTTTGGGGGTATTCAACCAACATTTAGAGTCAAACTTGAGTGTTTGGGGGTATTTAGTCAACATTTAGAGTCAAACTTGAGTGTTTGGGGGTATTTATTCAACATTTAGAGTCAAACTTGAGTGTTTGGGTTATTTAGTCAACATATAGAGTCAAATGTTAGTGTTTGGGGTATTTAGTCAACATTTAGAGTAAAATGTTAGTGTTTGGGGTATTTAGTCAACATTTAGAGTCTAACTTGAGTGTTCGGGGTATTTAGTCAACATTTAGAGTCAAACTTGAGTATTTGGGGTATTCAGTAAACATTTAGAGTCAACCTTGAGTGTTTGTGGTATTTAGTCAACATTTATAGTCAAACTTGAGTGTATGGGGGTATTCAGTCAACATTTAGAGTCAAATGTTAGTGTTTGGGGTATTTAGTCAACATTTAGAGTCAAATGTTAGTGTTTGGGGGTATTTAGTCAATATTTAAAGTCAAACTTGAGTGTTTGGGGTATTCAGTCAATATTTAGAGACAAACTTGAGTGTTTGGGGTATTCAGTTAGCATTTAGAGTCAAACATGAGTGTTTGGGGTATTCAGTCAACATTTGGAGTCAAACTTGAGTGTTTGGTGCATTTAGTCAACATTTAGAGTCAAACTTCAGTGTTTGGGGGTATTCAGTCAATATTTAGAGTCAAATGTTAGTGTTTGGGGTATTTAGTCAACATTTAGAGTCAAATGTTAGTGTTTGGGGGTATTCAGTCAACATTTAGAGTCAAACTTGAGTGTTTGAGGTATTCAGTCAACATTTAGAGTCAAACTTGAGTGTTTGGGGTATTTAGTCAACATTTAGAGTCAAACTTGAGTGTTTGGGGTATTCAGTTAGCATTTAGAGTCAAATGTCAGGGTTTTGGGTATTTAGTCAACATTTAGAGTCAAATGTTAGTGTTTGGGGTATTTAGTCAATATTTAGAGTCTAACTTGACTGTTTGGGGGGTATTTAGTCCATAATTAGAGTCAAACTTGAGTGTTTGGGATATTCAATCAACCTTTAGAGTTAAACTTGAGTGTTTGAGGTATTTAGTCAACATTCAGAGTTAAACTTGAGAGTTTGGGGTATTTAGTATAAATTTAGAGTCAAACTTGAGTGTTTGGGGGTATTTAGTCAACATTTAGAGTCATACTTGAGTGTTTGGGGGTATTCAGTCAATATTTAGAGTCAAATGTTAATGCTTGGGGTATATAGTCAACATTTAGAGTCAAATGATTATGTTTGGGGTATTCAGCCAACATTTAGAGTTTAACTTGAGTGTTTGCGGGTATTTAGTCAACATTTAGAGTCAAATTTGAGTGTTTGGGGTATTTAGTCAACATTTAGAGTCAAACTTGAGTGTTTGGGGTATTCAATCAACATATATAGTCAAATATTAGTGTTTGGGGGTATTTCGTCAACATTTAGAGTAAAATGTTAGTGTTTGGGGTATTCAGTCAACATTTAGAGTCTAACTTGAGTGTTTGGGGTATTTAGTCAACATTTAGAGTTAATCTTGAGTGTTTGGGGGTATTCAGTCATCATTTAGAGTTAACCTTGAGTGTTTGGGGGTATTTAGTCAACATTTAGAGTCAAACTTGAGTGTTTAGTGTATTCAGTCAACATTTAGAGTCAAATGTTAGTATTTGGGGAATTTAGTCAACATTTAGAGTCATATGCTAGTGTTTGGGGTATATAGTCAACATTTAGAGTCACACTTGAGTGTTTGGGGGTATTAAGTCAATATTTAGAGTCAAATTTGAGTGTTTGGGGGTATTCATTCAACATTTAGAGTCAAACTTGAGTGTTTGGGGTATTTAGTAAACATTTAGAGTCAAACTTGAGTGTTTGGGGTATTTAGTCAAAATTTAGAGTCAAACTTGGGTGTTTGGGGTATTCCGTCAACATTTAGAGTCAAATGTTAGTGTTTGGGGTATTTAGTCAACATTTAGAGTCAAATGTTAGTGTTTGGGGTATTCAGTCAACATTTAGAATCAAAGTTGAGTGTTTGGGGTATTCAGTCAACATTTAGAGTCAAAGTTGAGTGTTTGGGGTATTCAGTCAACATTTAGAGTCAAACTTGAGTGTTTGGGGGTATTTAGTCAACATTTAGAGTCAAACTTGAGTGTTTGGGGTATTTAGTCAACATATAGAGTCAAATGTTAGTGTTTGGGGGTATTTAGTCAACATTTAGAGTAAAATGTTAGTGCTTGGGGTATTCAGTCAACATTTATAGTCTAACTTGAGTGTTTGGGGTATTTAGTCAACATTTAGAGTCAAACTCGAGTATTTGGGGTATTCAGTAAACATTTAGAGTCAACCTTGAGTGTTTGTGGTACTTAGTCAACATTTATAGTCAAACTTGAGCGTATGGGGTATTCAGTCAACATTTAGAGTCAAATGTTAGTGTTTGGGGGTATTTAGTCAACATTTAGAGTCAAATGTTAGTGTTTGGGGTTATTTAGTCAATATTTAGAGTCAAACTTGAGTGTTTGGGGGTATTCAGTCAATATTTAGAGACAAACTTGAGTGTTTGGGGGTATTCAGCCAACATTTAGAGTCAAACTTGAGTGTTTGGGGGTATTTAGTCAACATTTAGAGTCAAACTTGAGTGTTTGGGGTATTTATTCAACATTTAGAGTCAAACTTGAGTGTTTGGGGTATTCGGTCAACATTTAGAGTCAACTGTTAGTGTTTGGGGTATTTAGTCAACATTTAGAGTCAAATGTTAGTGTTTGGGGTATTCAGTCAACATTTAGAATCAAACTTGAGTGTTTGGGTTATTCAGTCAACATTTAGAGTCAAACTTGAATGTTTGGGGTACTTAGTCAGCATTTAGAGTCAAAGTTGATTGTTTGGGGTATTTAGTCAACATTTAGAGTCAAACTTGAGTGTTTGGGGTATTCAGTTAACATTTAAAGTCAAATGTTAGTGTTTGGGGTATTTAGTCAACATTTAGAGTCATTCTCCTTGTAAAATAAAGCACAATCGTTCACGCAAACATCGATGATATTGTACTCCATACCTAAATTTCTAACTTTCTGTTGCACTCCTCGTATGACTTTGGCAAGGTATGAGGTTTGGGCAACGCACGGCACAGAAGATCTAACAACTCGGTGAAAGACGTGTTAGTCCACTTGTTCTTCACCTTCACGTGCATTAGCTTCGCAATGAAATTTAATGAACTCATTACTGTACAACCAGGGTATAACTCGGTCTCTAATTTGTAAAACATCGTTTCGAATTTGCCACGTGCTGAACTGTTCGAGTCTATCATCTTTGTGTCACCCGAATTACCACCACCCTCATAATTAGGTCTCAAATCTTCGTAGACATCCAACATTTCAGTTTCTTCATATCAAGTTTTGGGAATTTCCTCGTTCTCACCATGCTTTGTCCAAATCTCATACGTGGACAAAAACCAAAATTGTAAATGATGTGCCGTAACTTTGGCCACTGTAAACCGACGATAATTCGAACACCCACTACACATACAAAACATAGTTTCTTTAGGATCTTTATTTTTCTGAGCAAAAGCGAGAAATTCTTCTACCCCCTTAATAAATTTACGCGAAACTTTATGAGCGGAAGCAATCCAACTTTTATCAATACCCGAAGCCATAATCAACTACTCCAATATAAAAGAATACAACATAAATATCTTATAAATATAATTAAAAAAAATTATTACATCACCAATTAAATACATAAAAAATAAAATGAAAATAAAGACTATTACATCACCAATTAAATACATAAATATAAAAAAATTATTACATCACCAATTAAATACATGAATATAAAATGAAAAAAAAATTATTACATCACCAATTAAATAAATAAATATAAAATTAAAAGCACACAAAATATAACATCACCAAATAAATACATAAATATAAAATGAAATAAACATACAAAATATTACATCACTAAATAAATATACATCCCATTTATGCATTGATGTCTCATACAATAATATATCATATATATATATATATAGTTATATGTCATATAAAATTATAAGATGATTAGAGATACATAGTGATAATATATATTTTGCATTAACTATACAATTGTAATCAAATAAAAAAGAGGTGAAAAAAGTTTTATAGAACAAAAAATACCTACTTTTGGGCAAATTTATAAGGAAAAATTGATAATTGAGGAGGTCCCACATTGTTGATTGACCCGGGAAAGCTTTTCCACGTGTTGAAATATCTAATAATTAATACTATTTACCATTAACTACACAACTTGATGCAAATAAAAGAAATTTGAAATAGTTTTATGGAACGAAAGATACCTACTTTTGGGCAAATTTAGAAGAAAAAATTGATAATTGAGGAGGTCCCACGTTGTTGATTGACCCGGGAAAACTTTTCCACGTCTTGAAATACCTAATAATTAATACTATTTAGCATTAACTACACAATTGTATGCAAATAAAAGAAATTTGAAAGAGTTTTATAGAACAACAAATACCTACTTTTGGAAAAATTTAGAAGGAAAATTTGATAATTAAGTAGGTCCCACGTTGTTGATTGACCCATAAAACTTTTCCACGTCTTGAAATAATATCTGATGATGAATTGTGGAAAAAAATTGAAAGAGTTTTGAGAGAATAGTTGAGAAATTATAAAATAATGGTGTTTTGAGGATCCCAATTCGCAACTTGTTGTAATAAATACGCCACCACTAATCGCAACTACACGAGTAGTCGCCAAAGACTCAAAATTAGTCGTTAGTAATACCTTCTAACGACTACATGAAGTAGTCGTTAAATAAATCAAACACTAAGCGACTACTCAAAGGCGGTGGAAAAATAATAAAAAAAAAAAAAAAACACTCGCGACTACGTACGACGTTTTAACGACTACCTCATGTAGTCGTTAAAGACAAAAATTACTAACTGCTACAGAGTAGTCGAGAAACAGATCAGGTAGTCGTTAAAGAGAAGTATTCGCGAATGCTTATTGTCTTTAGTGACTATAACACGTACTCGCGAGAAATTTGGTCGCTAGAGATCCACGCTGTAGTAGTCGTCGCAAAAGTCTCGAAATTTGTGTTATTTCGTCCATTAAACTTTGGTTTTTTCCAAGATTAAATCTCTTAGACTTAAGCATAAATGAGATAAGTACCCTTATCTCATTTTTTTCGACAGAAAAAAATGTGATAATGGTACTTATAACATTGGGTTTTTTGTGGATGTTTCGTGTGGCTTGAGGCAATTTATCAATGGATAATTTTTTCTTTTCCATCTTGATTTATTAATAATTTCCTAATCTGTTGTTCAAGAAAAATACTTTTGAAACATAAACTTTTTTGATCATTTAGCAAGCCTGGTTAATAAATATTCTAACATTAAAGTTAGGCATATGATTCATGTGTATTGATATCGAAGTATGATCACGCTGGAAAAAATTGAACTTGTGTTAATAAGTTAATTTTCTTATAAAAACTCATAAGTGGGAGCCTTTTTGGTAAAAAAGTGATGTCCATAGATTGAAAAATCAGTTTCGGTCGAAATATATGTTCATAACTTGTCGCGCGAATCTTTTATTAAGTATTTACTATTGGTTTGAAATATAATGGCTTGTTGAGGATGAAAAATATGACCGAGAAATTCATGATGATGACTCCTAGTAGATAAGAAGATGACATAGAGATTCATTATGCATGACTCGTCGAAGTCGAATAACATATCATAATTGACGAGATCTCTCCTAGAGGATCACTAAAATAAATCTATAAAGATCGATGATAAAGTAGATCGAGAGTCTTATGTCCTTGACTATCATAGTAAATGAATAATTGATGATCGATGCTAGAGGTTTATTATAAATGACTCATAGTAGTTATGAAGGTCATTTATACAAATATCACATAGATATTTGGCCTAGAGGTTCATTCTCAACAAATTTGATCTTCTAAAGAAGCCTCAAAGAAATTAATGATGACCACCAAAAAATTTCAACCGAATATAGGCTTATAAAAGTGTGAATAATAAATTTTTTACTATGAAAATTTACCCTCAGACATGTAATGATTTAGGATTTTTTCTTCATCCTATTATGGTAACCCAAATACGAGAAAGGTGTAACACATAAAGAACTGTAAAAGAGAGAAACACGTTGGTGCTAATATGTATCCATGAAATAAATTGATCATTGAATTCTGTCAAAAGATACTCATGTAGGGAATGGTGACGTTTAACCAACCAAGACAACACCAATATAGTTTAAATACCAACTATTCAAGATAAAAATAAACGAGTAAGACTTCCATCCAATATTGGATGGTCCAATATACAAATTCTGATAAATGGATATAATAACTAGACACATGTCTTTAGATTAGTTTATGTGATTCTAAAAACATGGGGCATGTGTCATGATATAAATGGCTAATCCTAGTATTGGTTCATTCAATATTGGATTGAAAAATTTTCCAAAACGTTTATTCAATAAATGAGAGGCTAAACCAATCCCAATACAATAAACTCAAGAATAACACAATAAGCCAATCAAAAAAAGAATATTTTACTTAAAAAAATATAAAGTATGTGCAGAATAAGATCAATAATGTGAAGTTAGTATTTTTCATTATACTTAGGCATACGATCAATATAGGTATTTGTGATATTATTTTTATATCAATATGATAAGAAAAGGTGTAAAAGAGGTGGGGTATATTATAACAATGTGACAAGTGAAGGTGTTAAGGAGTCAAAGGATTCGAATAATGTCACAAATGAAAGAGGAAAGGAGGTTGAAGATTTGAACAGTGTGATGAATGAAGGTATATATGGGACTGAGGATGCAAACAGTGTGATGAATGAACAACTAAAAGGGACTGATAGTTTAAATAATATGACAAATGAAGGACCAAAGGGGATTCAAAGATGCAGATCTTGTTACGAATAAAGGTAAAGATGGGAATGAGGATGCAAAGAATATGACAAATGGGAAGAATATCATCAAAAGTTAAATGTTGAACATTACCGAGAGTAAGGAAAAAACTCAATCGTAGATGTAAACAAGTGTTAATACTTGAAATGCAAATGATTCAATCTTGTATATTTTAGTAGTTAAGTTATGTCATGGAGTATTCAATAGGATTCTTAGTGAGAGATTTTCGCATTATAGTCACTGGTATCTTAAGCAAAGATTGATATAGTTGCGCTCACACCTTATTGTCTATCTTGGAAATCTTTTTACTAAATCACAAATTCTTATTAACTAACTAATAATCAAACAAACTCATTCAGTGTGATTAAACATGTGAAATATTAGCGTCTTACTAATGTTATTTTTATTTACAGGATGGAGATGATATAGAGGTGATTGGAAGGGACAATTGGTTACGTAGCTCCAGGTAACTAAATTAAGATTGTTTCATTGTATGATTTTTACATTTAATTAATTATCACGTGTTTTTCCAGCCCCATCGAATACTCCTAATGCTAGCCAGATTCAATCATGTTAAGCTAAATACCAACACTTTTTTCATATATATGATTATAGTGATTGGGAGGTAGAACAAATATATATATATATATATATATATATATATATATATATATATATATATATATATATATATATTGGTTTACTATTTACAATATGAGTTCTGACTTTTAGTTGATTCAGAATTGTATCTACTTCATTATCCCCCGAATTATAGTTTCCATCAACCTATTATTTTTTGCTTACATTTTTAGTATCCCGTTATACAACTATTTGTTTTGTTTTTTGCACATACATTTATTTGTTGATTTTGAGATTCAAGTAGTTATATCATGTTTTGTGATGGAATAGAAAACGTTATGGATAATTTTAGTTACAAAATATTATAATTATGTAATGCATTAGTTATAAAATATTTTTAGTTACAAATTTTTAGTTACAAATTTTTAGTTATCAATTTAAAAGGCAAAATATATCTGTGTCATTTTATTGGGTTAAACCTTTTTGGCCAGAATTGTTGGATCATAAATTTCATGAGTACACACATATATATATATATATATATATATATATATATATATATATATATATATATATATATATATATATATATATATATATATATATATATATATATATATCTAACTATGTTGTAAGGATACAATTATCTTACGATTATGATTTTCGGAACGAATTAAATCCACATAGATCACCCAAAGACTATACCTCGAATGTATTGCGGTTCTGTAATTCATACCCCTATAACTTTCATTTTATATAATGAAGTGATTTGGCCTAGGCTTGCTACTCCGAAGTACCGAGCCTGATATACTGCCCTTAAAACATCATTGAACATGTCTAAACAATCAACTCATAGCTTTGTAGATATAGGTTGCAATCTTTTCTATTCAAATTAATATTTAATCCATATTTGAGATAGTATCAAAGTAACTCACACCCTGGTTCATTCATAATACAATTGCAACAAAAAATAACTCAATAATAAAATAATAGGAGATAAAGTACACACAATATATAGTTCATGATACACATACAAATAGATGTAATTACCATACGAATCTCAATCAAATTGACAAATAGATTTATCATAGTATGTACCAATCAATACACTTTCATTTATTTAAAGATCATATATCATTTAGAGTAAATGTCTTGAAATTATTATCATCACACTTAGTCAATTATTAAATCTCCATTGTTAGTTCATTTGTATATTATCCTATAAGTTTCATTATTATATTATTATATGTGAGCCATTAGTAGATTATTCGACCATATCCATTATATATTATCCGAACAAATGCATTAGTAAACTCTCTTACCATGTCTATTATATATTTATTATATTGTATTCATTAGTAGATTATCCTACCATGTACATTATATATCATCCTATTAGATTCATTAGTTGATTATCCTATCCTATCCGATCCATAAGTATATGATTTTAGAATATAAAATTATTATATTATTAAACCCAATATATTATTATATTAATCATATAAGAATCATTATTACTTTACACCTACAAAGCCCATTATACATTAATCATGTTTTATTAAGTATCATATAATTTATAATGTCAAGATTTATATTTAATTGTAAAGAGCTAGAATAATATTCTTAGAAAAAGTGTACAAGGACAATATTGTGTCATAAATATTAATTTTTCAGTATAAGTCTGGTACCTTAATATTTTAACGAATTCAATATTATATTTTTCAAAATTTAAAATATTATTATTATAAACATTATATTATATAATAAAAAATAGAGATTAACAATCAATATATTGGTTACAATTTATTTTCTAACCTAATTAAGAGGAAAAATATATAACAATTGATAATTATTTTACATGATTACAAACATTTAAAAAATTTTAAAGGATCATAATTCATACTATTTAATAGAGACTAGGATTACTATTGTCTTTCACAACATTCTTGATTTGACTCTTGAAAGTTTGAGATTTTATATTATTTTTGGAAAATTATTATTGTGTAAAGGAATTAAACTTTGAGGAAGTATATATAATTAAAGAGATTTCGAAATTAACTGGGAAATAAGATGTCATGTATTTTTTAGGCATCAATGTAATTTAATAGTCATTATATAATGTGTTAAAATCTTATATATTATGTGTCAAAGTGTTAATTCATACACGTTTTTCCATAGCTGCTAACATATGTTTTATTTTTTCTCAATTGGTTTGGCAAAAAGAAAACACAAGAAACTACGTTAAGATTAATGATAAGGTTAGTGTTAGGGTTGAGATTAAGATTCCGTGAAATATACGGTTAATTATTTAGGTTAAGGTTTAAGAATTAAGGTTTCTGGTTCAAGGTTCAAGGTTCAAGGTTCAAGGTTAAAGTTAAATTTTAGTTTATGGAGTAGGTTAATATTAAAGTTGAGGTTAAGGTTATGTTAAGGTTAAAGTTAAGGTTAAGATTTAGGTTTAGATTAATTTTAAGGTTAAGATTAAGGCTAAGGTTAAGTTTAAGGTTAAAGTCAAGGTTAAGGTTATGTTTTACTATATTAACACATATAAAAAAATTTGAATTTATGGTTCATGATTTTTTATTTCTTATACATAATTTTTTTATGCTTAGAATACATTTTTGTTTTTAGCTTGCATGTATTTCTTAAACAAATTAGTTTATGGTCAAAAGTATAAGGCTCAATTTTTATGGTTCGTGGATCCAGATTCAAAATTCAAGGTTCATGGTTTATGTTTCATAATGAATGAATTTTTTTATATCATTAATGAAATTGAACCCAAGTCCCCTTGATGAGAATATAAAAAAAGTTGTGTTCCATTTACGAGGATCAAATTTAGGTCTTGTAGGTGAATATAAAATATCTAAACTGCGCGGATCGAAATGGAGTGGAATAAGGGACAATTAACAATACAAATGCGAATGAATGAATTTTGTGTCATAGAAAATTTTGACCATATTTTATGTAAAGGATGTGGATCGTCTTTATATATATCCATGGAATATTTAACCATAATATACAGAAAATTATAATAAAATTTTATTATTTCTCACGTACCCATAAATCACGAATCAACGTACGCATCAAAATATTAATATGAAATAACAATTTTTTTTAATTTTTAATTTTTCTAATCATTAACAATAAAACAACGTATCTAATCATATAATTAACCAATCAAATTCTAAATCATATCAACGGTGTGACTATCATAAATTCTCACTTAAAGTTAACATCAAAATATAAAATCTGAAATTTATCGAATAATATATACAAAAAATATATAATCATTAAAATAATTTCTTTTTATTCAAATTATTACTACTTTTTAATAAAAATTATGTACATTGAATAATCTATTTACAATCTCATGTAATTAGACTAGTTACTAGCAAAAATTTGAATTCAATTAGTCTATTACATCATATTTTTATATAACATACCAAACACAGTATAGTGATTACAAAATTAATTATATTTCGGAACTCATTACATTCCTGCCTAAAACATTTACATCTTATACCAATGACTACCTTAGAGTTTTTAATTTTATCCCAAATTAATAAAAACCCCACTAAAATATTGGCATAAACATATAAGAGAAATTAAAAAAGGAAACCACCACTTTTCGCTTCACAATTTCTATCCCTCCTACATAAAATCTCCCTCTCCAAAAAAGATAAAACTTTTAATAATTTAACAAATAATATGTAAAGTTACTAGGAAAAAATGTTTTAAGTGATTGAGCTCCTAATATTCATGTATATCATTAGTAAAATATTACAATTGATGAGATACATCCAAGAGATAGGAGCGAATTTTCGTACCTAAATACGTTTAAATTCATATTGTGATTTGTTTATGTAAATTCTTGTTAATTTACGTTTTTCAAACTTCTTATGCATGGACATTAAAATTCATCTAAATAATTTAAATATTTCTTTAATAAAAGTTTAAAACTCATAAAAAAAATTTAAAATGTATGAAAATTGCTATCATGATATCAATATCTATTTTTAGTTTAATATTGATATTCGTTACAATATTTTAATTTTGAATCCATGATTGAGCATGTGCAATCATATCATTTAACATTCATTCATATGGTTGCGCATGTCTAGTTGTATGTTTGAACTTGTTCAGTAATACGATTGAACACTTAATTACTTACTTATGTAATCATAGTGTTGTAAGCAACATCAAAACATTAACAACAAAAATTTATACAACAAGATTTTTTATTGAAATAATAATAATCGCAAATTAAATTTTTATAACTAGTTACTATAATTAGACTAGGAAAACAAACATAAACATATATATAGTTGCCTCTGGATCTAGTCAACTTCAAAAATGGTTCTTTGAAGAACAAAAAACCAACAATACCCAGCAATCAATTAAAATATTCTGAAAATAAAAAAATACAAAAACTTCAAAAATTGTAAAAAATGTAAAATTGTAAAAGATACTTATCTCAGAACTTCAATTCTAATATTTTGTTATGAATCACTTAAAAATTTCTAAGGCTTATCTATAAAATATAAAAAAAATCATGATTTTTTTTGTAATAAATATGAACAGTAAGATTTAATCTTACTGAAAACATATATTAAGGATTTGTATGGATTAGCTAAAATTTGAAATAGAAAAAAATTAAATATAGTAACCCTTACATGATTTTGATATGGTTTATGAAAGATTTGTATATGTATACATGAAATAGAGAATAACATCTATAAAAAAAGATGAACTGATATATTAAAATAATAGTGAGAAAATCTTTGATAATGGATATGGTTGAAAGAAAGTGAGAGAGAAATAGAATGAGAAATCAATTAGAGTTATATTTTATATTATATACTAAGAAAAGTTTAGAAAAGTTATGAAAAGTTTTTAACATTTGATCCTTTTGGAGAATGTGTAGCAGTTAGTGGGTAGATTTATTTCTTGTTCCCTTGTAGAGTAACGTTTTTGTAAAGTTATTCCATTTTTGGTTAAATTTTTTACTTTTTCTAAATACAAAAAGATTTATGAAAATATGAATGATCTTTCTGTCAACAACTCAATTTAGTCTCTAAGTGGGATATGTTTAATTATTTGGCCATATCTGTGCCTTACATCTTAAACACAACGTGTATATAGATAGAGATTTGCTTCAATTATTCTGAAAGCAAGAAACTATAAGTCAATAAAAAGAAATATTCTCAACACAAATCAATCCAACCAAAACTAATATTTATATATGTATAAGTTAAAATATAATTCGCAAACAATTGAGTAATATGAAGGTATATGTACTAGAAGATTATTTTTTAATAAAAATGCTAGAAATAGTGAAGTAGATGGTGATAGAGGAAATAGCACTGGAGAAATGTTGTTGAATTTTATTGTAATAGAGGCATGTAATGGTGATAATTACGAGGAAAAGAAGTCATATAAAAAAAGAGCAAAGTCTCTTGATCCTTTCCTAAAATACCCTTATTCTTATATTTGATAATTTTAATATACAAAAGATATAACTAAAATAATATTATTTCAGTTATTTTTTAAGTAAATATTAATTGATAAATATCAAATCACATGCACTATGATTATTAAAAGATCATACAAATACAAAAAACAAGTTCGTGTAATGTGAAACAAATTAGATGCCAAATTATCAAATAGTCTAATGGGCCTTTAAGGTATCATCTTAATGAATTATTATACTTTTACAATAAAATTACTTTTACCCTTCATGAATTAATATTGTTTGATCCTCTAAAATTCTTCAGGGGAAATCTTGACACATTCAATGAAACCATTTATAGCAAACATTGTTGGACTCTTGTATCATTTATTGTCCACAAGTCTTAAATTGCATGTGGTGGGGTTAACTCCTTTTTATTTGTTACGTGTGGTGTAGTGGGGAAAGTGGAGAGTTTATCTCACTTTCCCACATCGGTGGCTTTGTAGTGGGATAAAGTATTTATTACCTTTGTGGTATCATTAGCTCCCAAAGAACTAACACCCATGCACACTAAGAGATAATGGGGAAGCCCACACGCGCGCACCACCACCACCCACACGGCCCGAGCCCGGGCTTGTGTCCGGGTCCGGGTCCGGGTCTTGGATCTTGGGTCTTGGGGAATTAAAAAATAAAAATAAATTAGTTTATAACAAGCTTTTATTTTTTATTTTCTGATGAAGACTTTGTCTACGCTTGACTAATTCCTCCACGTTGGTCAGCAGTTTTACCCACGTTTTATGAAACGGCTCCTTTGTTGTAGTAGCTCCGATTTTCTTGGCATGATGAACAACCACGACTAAGCCTTAACGGCTAGTCTACTAGCTAGTTTTTGTTCTATAAATAGTGCTGCTCGTCACTTTATTTCACACCAACTTTTACACAGCAAATAACACTCTTACGAAAATCCTTCAGCAGTTATTCTTCTTTTCTTCACTTCCATTCTTGAGCGAATTAATAATATACAGATTCCAACCTTCACTTGTGAGTGCACACGAGAGTAAGGTAGTAGTGTTTAAACCTTGGAGAACGTTCGGAAAAAACAGTGTAGCATCTCGGCTGTTTCGGAATTCGTTCTTAAGGCAGTGGCTCCTCCATGGCACTACGAGTTTTATCTTCGCCCGTTTTCATCTTCACTAATCTTCGTCTTTTACTTTCGGTTTTTCATTTCCATTTTTATATTGAGTAATGATATATGTCACCCCTTTTCATGTCACCCTTTTATCACCTTTCTATATATATGTATTGATTTCCTTGAATAGAAGATAGAGAAAAATTAAATAGGATAGAGAAATCAATTCATTGGTCCAAGTAGGCATACACGTAGGAGGTGATAAATGGGTGATACAAAAAGGGTGACAAATATCATTACTCTTTTATATTTCAGTCTTTACTTTTCAGTCTTTACTTTTCGCAACTAGTAGTTAAAGTTTCTTTACGGAAAATTTTAAATACCATTACAATAGCTTCATTATATTTTACCAACAAACATCACACACAATCCAAAATTCTTCGATCGCACACCTTTCCTCATATTGACCATATAAATTGGAAACATCTTCCACATAATTTGAAATTTTCAAGTTTGTTTTTGTTTTCTGCCATACATAGTCTTTTAAGTTAACAACTATTTAACCGATTTCAAAATTACTATAGTACATTGTTTAGAAAATCACAAAAGCTTATTGACTACGTATCGATAACTCAACTCATCATACCTTAGTGACACTTCGAGAAGTACTTCTCTTTTTAATCACCAATATTTTTATGTGTAGTGTTGCTAGCCTCCACAACCTCAATAACAAAAGACGATTATTAATTATGTCAAATAGTTTCATCATGCACGTCAAAATAACAACACAAATAACCATTACTTCAATGTATTGAAATACTTATTATATCTTTCACAAATTTAAATTCTAAAAGATATACTAAGTTACCTTTTGTTTTGTTAAACTTTCCTCCAATGCAGAAAGCAACCCGGAGTAACCA
Organism: Nemophila menziesii; assembly: GCA_029959085.1. NCBI lineage: Eukaryota > Viridiplantae > Streptophyta > Magnoliopsida > Boraginales > Hydrophyllaceae > Nemophila > Nemophila menziesii. The sequence continues at coordinate 35,429,840 of JARWIR010000011.1, read as the reverse complement.
TGAATCACTATGCAACAACTTTTGAGATCCATTTTTTTGCGACTCAGTCCAAATTTACAAAAATTATCCACAATGTAGGCTCTGAGATGTTAGCTGGAACATATTCAACAGGATGTGTCCATACAAACATAAATTTTTCCTCTCTACAAAATTTTACCAACCATAAGTGTTATTACTGCATAATAAGTTTTTATAGTAAATTATACTTGAAACTATTTAGTTAGATATGGTAATAAATTTAAATTATATATTCATACACCATAATAATAAAATAATTCAAACATTATATTAATATGTTTATTATATGGATGTAGACCAATTAAAAGTACAAGTATCCAAATATTTTCAACATATTTATGTGTATTTATTTTCAAAAGTATCTTTAAATATGTTATTTAAGTATCAAACTGAAATTAGACTTCATTAAAAATTATTTAGTATTAAATCTCATTGAAGAAAATATTGGGATATGTGTCTACTCATGTAATATAAAAAGATCAAATTGTCAAAATTATTATTCTTTCCTTGTTTTACTAAAAATATTATAACATTGTCATTTAAATTATTTTATACAAGCTAATAATGCTTGTTGCACACACATGTATCCATATTTTGGTGTTAGGCCATGAATTCTGAATTTAGTATGGCAACTCTGAGCCCATTTTGGTCTACACAAGGCTAAGATAATTTATTAATTCAAATAATTATGTTAGTTACCTAAATAGTATAATTGGTTAGATATTTAGACAATTCATACCTTATACAATTTATTAACATCAATTATGATGAAATAATAGTTAAAAAGAATTATAAATAAATAGTTTTAAAGAAATTTTTGAGATATATCTAAATTTTGTAAGATACCCATAATACAAACGTGTTTGAAATTTTTTTTTTTTCTTATTTTCTTCACCCACTTTTCCCTTATTCTTGAATGTTTTTCCAACTCTGACGCTCATGACAAAATCAAAGCCCTCTCTTCAAATAAATGAATTCCAAGTGTGTGGATCCATTGTTTTGGGTGTTTTACCTAGACCCTACCCTCACGAACTCAAACTAATCGTAATTTAACGTTCCATCTAATGCGTGAGATCAATTATTGATAAATAATATTCCACAAGGGTATACTTATAAACCTAGTTCTTTTTCACAACCCCCTTACAAGCATCATACAAATCGTCAAAGACATAAATTTAAAAGAAACAAGAGATAACAGGTAATAGTCGTAGTGGTGGTTGTGGTGTGGTGGGAAGAAGAGAAACAATAAGAGAAACATGTATAATTATTCAAGATTTTTACTATGTTTATACATACATATATTCTAGTATTTACATCCACGCTTCATCTATTTTTTCATTATTGAACTAAACTACGATCTTAAAATACCGACAGGAGGGACCTCCATATGTATGCATAAAGATGATGCATTAACTAAGGAATATCAGCAGTGAATAGATATTTCCTCTGTTATCACTAAATTACGACAAATTTCTCAAAATCTTGAAAATATAAATGTGGGCACATTCTTAACAATGTAATTTAGCACAACTGAGTAATGATATATGTTATAATTTGATAAATCTGAACTTATACTGAGCTCGACTCTCTACATAAAATTTTCCAAAGCCTTAGAAGAAGTTTAAACTCAATTTGAGGATTATGAATTGAATTCTATTTTTAAGAAAAAAGACGCATCAAGAATAAATACAAAGAATAAGTAAAAACAAGAATCTAGGTAATTTTAATAGAAATTGCACCAAAGATTATATATCATTACAAGATGAAGAATAGTTCTATTATAAAAATAAAATCCAGCCCTATTCAAACTCTTGCATATGATAGTAGACCAAAACATAAAAAGTCTCGAAAATTGTGTTAATTCATCCATTAAACTCTGGGTTTTTCCAAGATTAACTCTCTTAGACTTAAGCATAAATAAGATAAGAGTACTTATAACATTGGATTTTTTTAGATGTTTTGTGTGGCTTGAGGCAATTTATGAATGTATAATTTTTTCTTTTCCATCTTGATTTATTAATAATTTCCTACTTTGTTGTACAAGAAAAATACTTTTGAAACAAAAACTTTTTAAATTATTTAACAAGCCTGGTTAATAAACATCCTAACATTAAAGTTAGGCATATGATGCATGCGCATTGATCTTGAAGTATGATCACTATGGGAAGAATTGAACTTGTGTCAATAAGTTAATTTCCTTATAAAAACTCATAAGTGGGAGTCTTTTTGGGAAAAAATGATGTCCATATATTGATAAATCGGGCTGGGTCGAAGTATATGTTCATAGAATTGATGTGACAAACATATCTTACTTAGTGAAAGCGCAAAATATATTTACCATAGTAACTAAATATCTCATTAGTACAATTATTTTTGGAGAACTGGAAAAGCCCAAAAGTTAATTTCCATAAATATTCAACAAGTAAGAATTACATCCCAAAGTATGATTATTGACTTATCATTTAGGAAACATCACTTAACTTGTTGCACAAACCTTTTGTTAAATATTTACTATTGGTGTGAAATAGAATGGCTTGTTAAGGATGAAAAATATGACCGAGAGGTTCATGATGATGACTCCTAGTAGATAAGAAGATGACATAGAGATTCATTATGCATGACTTGTCGAAGTCCAATAACATATCATAATTGACCAATATCCCTCCTAGAGGATAGGATTACTAAAATAAATTTACAATGATCGATGACAAAGTAGATCAATTACTATCATTATAAATGAATAATTTATGGTCGATTATAGAGGTTTATTATAAATGAATCATAGTAGTTTTGAAGGACGGTTATACAAATATCACTTAGATATTTTTCCTAGAGGTTCGTCATGAACAAATTTGATCTATTAAAGAAGTCTCAAAGATATTAATGATCGAACATTAACTTATGAAAAGTGTGAATAATAAATTTTTAATATGAAAATTCACCCTCAGACAAGTAATTATTTAGGATTTGTTCTTCAACATTTAACAAACCAATACAGCACCAATATAGTTTAAATACCAATTATTCAAGATAACATTAAACGGGTAAGACTTCCATCCAATACTGGATGGTCCAATATACAAATCATGATCATTGGATATAATAACAAGACACATGTTTATAGTTTAGTTTATGTGATTCTAAAAACATGCGGCATGTTTCATGATATAAATGGCTAATCCTAGTATTGGTTCATCCAATATTGGATGAAATAATTTTACAAAACGTTTATTCAATAAATGAGAGGCTAAACCAATCCCAATATAGTAAACTCAAGCATAACACAATAAGCCAATCATAAAAAGTATGTTTCACTTAAAAAAAATATAAAGCATGTACAGAATAAGATCAATAATGTTAAATTAGTAGTTTCTTATTATACTTTGGAATATGATAAGAAATATCAGAATTAATAGGATTCTAATCTTTGAAAAAAAATTATGATCAATATAGGTATTTGTGATATGATTTTTATACGGGATGGGTTCAGGTGTAAGATTTATATATAATGGGGGTAATGATTATACTTTCTTAAAAAACATTAGTTATTACTATTATTATGAAATAATGTATACTAACATAAAACATGTATTTCTCATCAAAATAATTTTAATATTAACAAAATTTTTATTTTGAATTTTTTTTAGTTTAATGATCCTATAAACATTCAACCTATTATAAATGGTATTTTATTTTTTTATTTGCTTAAATAAAATATGAAATACCTTCTAATTGTAATGAAAATATTTAATAGATAACATCCAACTACATCTAAAATATTAGATATAAATGGATCATACCTATGAAACTTTATTGAAATGGCATGATATTTTTCTTGAGATATAATGATCTATGATGAAAAGAATTACTCTAAGCTATAAATTTAAAATTAAATTTATAAGAGATATAAACACATTTTACATGAAATATTAAATACTTTTACTTCAAAGTCACATAAATATTCCTAACTTACTTGAATTAATTAAAGTAAATTAAAATAATAAAATTTTAAAAAAAAGAGTAAAAAAACTAATCTAATGAATACTTCAATCACAAAATAATTACCAAACGATACAAATAAGTATTAATTAGTTTACTTAATAAATTTTATAAAAATTTTATGTATCAAATACATGAAATTATTAATTTATTATGAAATATTCATCATAATAAAATTAAATAAATAATTCAAAGAATAACACAACGATTTCACAACAATTTCATGTGTTAGATTATTATTTAGTTAATAAAAATCCAAGATTATAATGTTAAAATGTAAGATTAATTTATAATTATAGGAATTTTAGTATTCTAACGTATGTAATTCATTTATCCCAATTATTTCTAATTATATGTAGTAAAAGAGATGATGTTTTAAGTTTATTCAAATTGAAGATACATATAAATTAAAACAATCCAGAAAATAATTGATGATTAAGATTTTTTTGAGAAAACTTTGTAAATCATTTACCATTAACAAATTTTTGTGGCCAAGTCTATAAAGTTCTTTATATTCTTCAATTGTGTCTCTAGATATCTGAATTATTATGAAACATTGTAATAATTTGGTAGTAAAATATAATATAATGTTTGTAGATTAAATTTTGTTTGGATGGTGTGTGATGGTAATTTGTTTGATATTGATATAGAACTACAATATAGGATTTTTAATTGAAATAGGGTTGGGCCAACTAATTTTAAATAAATTTTAAAAAAAATGGAACATAATTAATGATTGGAAAATTTCTGATATACACTGAATAATGGAGGAATGTAATTATTTTTAACAAAGTAGAAAAATAATTTGGGCCCAAATAAAAAACAACCAAAATTAAAAAACAAAAAAATAAAACTAAATTAATGAAGGTCTAACCCATTTATTGAAAAAATCCTTGTTCCCAATTATTAGAAGACAAGATTTATTTTCCCAAACTTTAACGAGAATAAGTTATAAGTTTTATAAATTAAACGAAATCTTATACATTACTTGGATTCTATCTTCCATGAACACTACATTATAATATTATTTTCACTTGTAAGTAATTTTGTTTTTTGTTTTTCACCTAGTTGTTTTTAAATTTGACAAACCATCAAGTTTTTAACATCATTGTTGTGGATAGTGACATAAATTTGAAAAGTATTTTATTTTTTAGATGATATATTATTTTTCTTTTATTTTGCTTACTAATTTATCTTAAAAGATATAAAAATAATAACGTCATACTTTTATAATAATAACATCGTATGTTTAACTATGTAAAAACTCTACCGATCAATCTTCATAATATTAAAACTGAAAAAAATACAGAAAACCATATGATGATATTTATATTAAATAAATGATTTCTTGATACATTAAATTAATTGGATAAACGAAATATAACCTAATGATATAGATACGTACTTTATCCTATTATGGTACCCTAAGTCCTTAATTTTGTTACCTGAGACTTTAAGAATTTTTTCAACCTATTAGAGGCGTGGCAAAGGAGGATTAGTTGCAAATTAATATATATATATATATATATATATATATATATATATATATATATATATATATATATATATATATATATATATGTGTATGTATATCGTTGTATGTGGATCTTATCATCTAAATGGATAATTACATCTAAATCACACTCAATTAAGTTATATATATATCAATATGATATATAAAATAGATATAACAATTATAAGTGCATGTTATCCTCTCAGGGGATAGTTAACCTATAAGTCAAACTCAATTAACTTATATAGATCTAAATGACATATCATATTGTTTATTTATTATAACTCATGTCCATATTGAAATCCTTACTGCCAGTGTAACAAAACAATACAAAGAATATATATATATGAGTTATTAGTTGATAAAGTTAAAAAAAAACAATAACCCAACCCGAAGAGGCTATGGGGTTTTTACCCTTGAAAGATATAAATTAAAAGTGATAGGTTTTATTTACTCTCAATAAGATTTCATGAATTAAAATATTTTCTTTATTAGATCCTTTCAAAATATTTTTCAATCCCATGCATAAAAAACGTTTCAATTATTCGCCTAAGATAATTGGAAATCAAAGTTGCTTGAGTACCCTATTTGTCGATTTATTTGGATCTAACTCTGTTTTTTTACTAGTCTCTTTCTATCTCTATTCAAAAATTTATTTGATGGATTCAAATATTCATCAATAACGCCGAATGTAAGTTCTAACTCAATTAATACGTTATATTTTTACTTAAATATTTTTTTATCACAAGGTATTTTTCATCAATTTTTTCTAAATTTTGCAGTAATTCTTTCATATATTTTTTTAATCATTTTCCGTTTTTGATGGTATGACTAAATTCTATTTCATAATTTAAATTATGTTAGTAAGTTCACATATTTGTTAGTTTTCAAATATTTATCACTTTTGATCTTGTTGTATACATGTGATTCTGTGGCACAATTGTTATAATTTGATGATTAAACACATATTATTCTTATGTCAAGCTAAAATTATTGTTTTACATCATTGTTTGGGAGTTTGACTGGTTATTCAATTATTTAGCCTAACACCTCTCTAATTATACACCACTAACCCATGCGTTGTCAAGATAAATCCTTGTTTAAGAAAATACAACCCATTTTGCTTGAACGGCAACCCACACTATTGTATAGTTAACTAGTTCTTATTAAATTGTCAAGCCATTAATAGTTTGTGTACGTACCCACTATTTTGTAAATTCAATAACTATTTGTTTTGTTTTTTGCACATACATTTATTTGTTGATATTCAGATTCAAGTAGTTATATCATTTTTTGTGATGGAATAGAAAACGTTATGGGTAATTTTAGTTACAAAATATTATAATTATGTAATGTTTTAGTTAAAAATATTTTAGTTACAATTTTTTAGTTATCAATTATAAAAGGGAAAATGTATCTGTGTCATTGTATTGGGTTAAACCTTTTTGGACAGAATTGTTGGATCATAAATTTCATGAGTATTGCACCCATATATCTATATTATATTTCGAAGTTTTTCCTACGGTCCTGATTTACCCACTTAAGTGGTGGCCAGGATCGATTCTGGGAAAACATAGTAGTGGTCAGGATCGATTCTGGCAAAACATAAGTGGTGGCCAGGATCGATTCTGGCCCCACTTATTATTTTTATTTTTATTTTAATACACAACAGTATAACAAAAAAACCCCCCTCATTTCACTCTCCTCTTGAAACCTCACTCAATCTGTTCTCCAGAGCCGCTCTCCATTACAAGACAACCGCCCGCTACACATCACCGCCGCTCTAACCATTCTCCACCGTTTCTCCCACCGCCATCATCCATTCCGACTCAACCTTCCCACACCACCATCTCGACCTTCTTTATTCTGTTATAGAAAAGCTGCCTTCTCCTCTTCTTTGTTTTTTCTCGCTCATGATACTTGATTCTTCACCATGGATGCCGAATCTGCTAAGGTAGTATATTTTCCTTCAAATCTTTAATTTAATTAGTTTTTTTATTTTATCACACCTTATCCCTTCTACAAAGATAAAATATCACGCTTTTTGAACGAATTGGAAAAAATTAATATGTATCTTATTTACTATCATATATAGAATTTCTATGCATCATCATCGCCTTATAGATTTGATTCGAGTCTTTTCCTTAAAGGGATCCAAAGCTCGGTGGACATACTAAAAGAAAGGTACGGTCAAAATTACCAAAGTTTTGTCAAACTTATATTGTCAAATTCATTTTTAATAAACTAATATTTTAATCATGCTCATTTTTTATAATTATTGTAGGATGATTATGACTCATTGATGTCTGGTCTGGTATTCGTAGTCCGAGATTGAAATGAATTAATCTAGGTGACGTGAAACACTATAATTATAGTGATTTGTCAGAATTCACAGATGATTTACAGGAAAAGTATGTTTTTTGACAAGACTATGTTCTGTAAATTTTTAAAAAGAAATATTCAGAAAGATTCCATAAACAAGGATGTGATTATAAAACCTGGTATCTTATTTGCTGCAATGCACCACGAGAGAACTTACTACCTCTTAGACTCCAGGTAACTGCTTATACATTCTCCCCCTCTTCTTTTTCATCTTTTGATGATTACACAATGAGTATTGTTATTAATTGTTTACTCTCATCTCCGCAGTGTCTAAAAATTTAACCGAATTGCTGCTTACTTTTCCAATTTCATAGCCCTAGAAGATCCAAGGTTCGTATAATTCATCATTCTTTTTGTTCTAATTAAAGAATTCATTAGATTAACCTTCTAAATTTCATGAAATTTCATTAGATCCAAGCTTTTTAAAGATGTACCTGATGTTTCCATTATCAAAAAGAGGCGCAAGAATGAATAAATGGTATTAATTCTTACCTACAATATATGAGTCTAATTCTCGAGATCTTTGTCACGGTTGTTTTAAATTAGTTTCAAACTTTTGACTTTGCAGGGTGCATACATCTCGGCTGCAAATTTTACATTTATAGTCTAAGCTATAACGGTCTATATACCCACAATAGATCAAATGTTGCCTCGATTCCATCACACACGTAAGTATCCTTTTTCCCTTTCTTCTGATTTTTTGGGGATTCATGCTCAATTCGAATCGCATTAATTCAATTTTAGTTTTTCTAAACCAAAAATGCTGTCATGTTCAATTATAAACTGTACAGCGATCAGGGATTCAATGTGTATGTTTTTATTGTGCATTCTGCTCTAATTAGTCTCTAATGGAGATTTTTGATCATGCTCTTTAGATATCTGATGAAATCAAAGATACAATTATATACTTCGATGCTGGGTGTAAGAGTTTTCAGATTCTCGATGCATTTTCTCAGTTACTAGAGCTTGGGGCCCGCTCTATTTGCAGCTTAGAAAACATGACTCCTCTTGATCAGTTAAGAATTTAAATTTAAATTTTTTAACTCGAATTGTTCTAATTTTGTAAGAATCATATTTTGGAATTGAAAGCCTGGCCCTGCAAAAAAAGTTGTGTTCTTCACGTCACGTCCTTTAACTGATACTCATCGAATTTATATTAATAATAAATTTTTTAAGCATGTTTCAAATTTATATATATTAATAATATGACCATAAAACCCTCCTGCTATTTCAGACATTTCACTCAGCTTTTCCAGATGCGTATCGCGAATACGAATTAAAGATCGGTGTTGTATTATCAGGAGGTCAAGCTCAGGTATCTATTTTAAATTTCATCTCAAATTCAATTATCCTTCAAACACATCTAATCCGCCTTAATTGATTTGATTATTGCCAATTGTGTGTAATATTATAACTTTAGGGACCTTTTTTGTAACAGTTTTGTATATAGGAAATGACACCTGAAGCTGAGATTATTTCAACTAGATTTACAAAGAGTGTTATTAAATCATCTGCAACTTTATCTTATGTTGAAGCTCAAGTAAGAATGGATGATAGGTTTGTTTTTATATTTCACTTTGTAACTATTTTTTTTTGTTGATTTTCTCACTTTTTGCTTCTCTTTTAATAGTCAATTAACAGACCCAGTAACTAGAGATTTACGAAATATGAATACTTTAGCGAAGGTAATTAACTAATTAATTCATATAAGCAAAAGAGAATGAACTTTAAATTGAATATTTGTGACAGATTATGAGGCAAAGGAGAATAGATAAGGGTGCTTTAACTCTTGCTTCCACTGAAGTAAAGTTTCAAATCGATACTGAAACTCATGATCCACTTGATATTTGATTTTATTTTTCATAATTCTAATATAAACTTCCTCTGTAACTAAGGTATTTGAATCTTCTCGAGAAATATCCCATATGGACAAAAGTAGCAACTTCTGCATTATTAACTTTTGTAGGAGATGTAATTTGTCAGGTAAATCATTCTATCCTCTATTTAATTGCATATTAGTCCTCCAACTTTTGATTCGTTTGTTTAGACCCCTTAAATCCTTAATAATCCGTTTGTTAAAGATTAGATTTTAAATTATTTCATGTCAGGTCCCTGTGACATTACTTATTTCACAAATTGTCAAAGAAATATACAAACAACCTGCTTTATTAAGATTTTCTAAAGTGATCAGTCTTTTCCATGAATTTGGACACGTGGTAAGTAAATATGTATAATCTTCTGCTTTACATGAAGTTGCGTTAATAATATTCATACTTTTTAATTATTTTTGGTGTGTAGATTCATCATATTTGCAATCGAGCATCCTTTACTAGATTTTCCGGGCTCCGATTAGACCCAGCTTTTGTGGAAATTCCAGCTCATCTATTTGAGAATTGGTACAGTTAATTATTGTTCATTTATTTTAAAAAAAATGTTTACTTACTTTTGAAATTCCATCTCATCTTTAATGATTTAATTTTTAAATCATTTGATTATAAGATATTACATAGCCTATAAGTGATGATATGATTCGTGCATTTTTGTGCATTTTTTTGCATAATATAGGAACCTGTAGTTCATTTTTTAAGATTAAACTCTGATTCTATAACTTTGCATTGTAGACAATTTTATGGATCCGCTCAAGAAATGATCCTCTCTACTCAAATGACGACAAGGAATGATCTGAAGCGGAAAACCTCAGCGGAAAATACAAGAGCAACTTGATGAGGTAAAATATGTATAATAGTTAGTTTTCTTATATATTTTTTAGTTTTTTGTGTGTGTTGCGTTTTGATTAACTCTATTTTCTTAGTTTTACAGGCTCAAGGTTTGCTTATAAGTGCAGTATTTACTGGTCAATCAAAGGAAGCAAGGTTAGCTCGGGTATGATTACTTCAACCACTCCTTTAAATTTTTATTTATTTTGAATAAATTTTTAGTTACAGACTTAGTTTAATAATATTCTCAGGTTTGTGCTGGTTTATCGTTACGCCTTCAAGAATATAAATCCGAAAATGCTCAGTTAGAGGAGTTATTAGTTGCAGAGGTGATATACAAGATTTAAAAGTCCCTTTCGCAAGAATAAATTGATTTATTTGAACTTAATAACATAGAGAATAACAACTACAAAGAGAATTAACTTCGTTGAATAGAGGAGAATCTAATGTCTAAAGCATTATCTGCAATAGCTGCTGCATTTCAGTTATATCCTGGTTTGCTGCTCTAGCTTCATTCTTTCTTCATCACTCAGAGATATCAATCTCTTATGAACCCCTGATATTATCTTCACAATCATCTTTTTTTTTTGTTGGCAGGAACATTTAGGGTGTCAAATTATTAGAGTCAAAACATGTAAATGGGTCATCGATCCCTTGATATAACCTTCAACATCAGAAACCAAAACCTTGGAAATAACTAAACATTTCATTGAACATCATATCAAAGAAGAAACCCTAGATAGCGGAAACTAAATAACGTGGAGATTCAGAAGAGAGTTAAGAGAGTGTGGTCCCGGGTGAAGATAAACACATCTAATCAGATTCTGAGTTAAAATGATGAGTTTCAGATGGGTTTGACAACATTGGAGATGGCCACAAAATTCAGTGAAAATGTAGATGCAGTGAAGGTTTCATTTGCAGTTACTACACTGTATTTTTTTGTGTGGCCTTAGATATTTTGTTTTTAACAATTTTTGGAAGTATATGTCCAACAGGAATTCAGAGTTAAATAATAACACTATTGGTTCACATACGTACTTGGCCTAAAACGTAGATAGTTTAACATCAGTAAAACACCAATTTATGCAAAATAATATTGGCCTTAAAAAATTATCATGATGCTTCTGGATCTTCATTTTGTTAACACTAAATTTTTCATAATATTTAAATTTGAATCAATGGTTTATGGTATTTTAAATTCTTCAGGGCAGCATGTATTCAGTTTACATTAAATTGAATTTTTTGTATAGTTCGTCACAATGAATATTGTAACTAAAATGTCTCATCTAAACTTTAATGTGCAGTAATTACGCACTCTAGAACAAAAAATAACTACATTTACTCTCTAAAAGTTAGAGGTGTGCATACAACAAAAGTAAAAAAGAGAAACAACAATAGTGGAAGTGAGCCAAGAGATCAAAGGAGTTAAAAACATGAAACGGATAATGTTCACCTGCCTACTTATACCTTTCCAAAAATCTGTTTTTGAAGGGGATTGAAACGATAAGGGATGATCCTGGATTTTAAATTAGAAAACTAATATTTATTTAATTTTTCTCATTGAAAATATTTTTCCCAAGTACTTTAAAGTAAAATTAACGATGAATGAATTTTTCTCATCGTGGCAACTCAAAGACGATGAATTGAATTTTTTTTTTCGAAGTGACTTCAGGCACGGGCAATACCTAGTATATATATATATATGTTGTAAGGATAAAATTATCTTACAATTATGATTTTAAAAACGAATTAAATCCACATAGATCACCCAAAGACTATACCTCGAATGTATGTTGATCTTGAAACCCGTACCCCCTAATATTCATTTTCTATAGTGAATAGTAATTTGGCCTAGACTTGCTACTCTAAAGTACCAAGCCAGATATACTGCCCTTAACACCTCATTGAACATGTCTAAATAATCAACTCATAGCTTTGTAGATATAGGTTGCATCTTTCCTATTCAAATTAATATTCAATCCATATTTGAGATAGTATCGAAGTAACTTACACCCTGGTTCATTCATCATACAATTGCTACAAAAATTATTTAATAATAAAATAATAGGAGATAAAGTACACAAAATATATAGTTCATGATACACATACAATTAAATTAAAGATGTAATTACCATACGAATCTCAATCAAATTGAAAAATAGATTTATCATAATATGTACCAATCAATACACATTCATTTATTCAAAGATCATATATTATTTAAGGTAAATGTCTTGAGATTATTATCATCACACTTAGTCAGTTATTAAATATCCATTGTTAGTTCATTTGTAGGATTATCCTACAAGTTTCATTATTATATTATTATATGTGAGCCATTAGTAGATTATTCGACCATATCCATTATATATTATCTGAAAAAATCCATTAGTTAACTCCCTTACCATGTCCGTTACATATTATTATATTGTATTCATTAGTAGATTGTCGTACCATGTACATTATATATCATCCTATTATGTTCATTATTTGATTATCCTATCCTACATGATCCATAAGTATATGATTTTAGAATATTAAATTATTATATTGTTAAACTCAATAAATTATTATATTAATCATATAAGAATTATTATTACTTAACCCTACAAAGTCCATTATACATTAATCATGTTTTATTAAGTATTATATATTTATAATGTCAAGTTCTATATTTAATCGTAAAGAGCTAGAATAATATTCTTAGAAAAAGTGCACAAGGACAATATTATGTCATACATATTAATTTTTAGTATAAGTCTGGTACCTTAATATTTTAACGAATTCAATGTTATTTTTTTTTAAAATTTAAAATATTATTATAATAAACATTATATTATATAATAAAAAATAGAGATTCACAATCAAAATATTAGTTACAATTTATTTTCTAAACTAATTCAGAGGAAACATATATATATAACAATTGATAATTATCTTACATGATTACAAACATTTAAAAAAAATTAAAGGATCATAATTTATACTATTTAATAAAGACTAGGATTACTATTTTCTTTCACAACATTCTTGATTTGACTCTTGAAAGTTTGAGATTTTATATTATTTTTGGAAAATTATTATTGTGTAATGGAATTAAACTTTGAGGAAGTATATATAATTAGAAAGATTTTGAAATTAAGTGGGAAAGAAGATGTCATGTATGTATGAGGCATCAAGGTAATTTAATAGTCATTATAGAATGTGTTAAAAGCTTATATATTATGCGTCAAAATGTTAATACATACACGTTTCTCCAAAGCTGCTAACATATGTTTTATTTTTTCTCAATTAGTTTGTCAATAAGAAAATAGAAGAAACTATGTCCCCAAGCCGGTGTATTCAATCTAAAACAAAGGGGACATGAGTATCCTGTGCTACCAGTAAAAGTAAACAACAACACATTATTTTATTTCCCTTTATATTTAATTCTTTTTCTTTTAATTCTATATTATCCAGTTGATAGTATTACAATAATGACAACTTGAACCCTAACAAAAAGATGACAATATGAAGAATAAAGTAACGTTTATGGTTTAATCTTCATCTAGTTAAGATTATAATTAAGGTTAAAATCTCAAGGTTAAGGATAAAGTAATTAAGGTTATAAGATTTTGAGCTCGAGTATCAACGGGATAAAATTTCATTTGATTAAGGCTATAATTAATGTTTAAACCTTAAAGGTAATGATAAGGTTAGAGTTAGGGTTAAGATTAAGATTCAGTGAAATGTATGGTTAATTACATAGGTTAAAATTTAAGAATTAAGGTTTATGGTTTAAGGTTCAACGTTCAAGGTTCAAGGTTAAAGGTTCAAGGTTAAAGTTGAGTTTGAGTTTATGGGATAGGTTAATGTTAAAGTTAAGGTTAAGGTTAAATTTAAGGTTAAGATTTAGGTAAAGGTTAAGGTTAAGGTTAATTTTAAGGTTAAGATTCAGCTAAGGTTGAGTTTAAGGTCAAGGTCAAGGTTAATGTTATTTTTTACTATATTAACACATATAAAAAAATTTTGAATTTATGGTTCATGATTTTTTTTTCTTTCTAATACAAATTTTTTTATACTTATAATACATTTATTGTTTTTAGCTTGCAATTATTTTTCAAACAAATTAGTTTATGGTCAAAAGTATAAGGCTCAAATTTCATGGTTTGTGGATCCAGATTCAAAATTCAAGGTTTATGTTTTATGGTTCATAATAAACGAAATTTTTTATATCATTAATGAAATTGAACCCAAGTCCCCTTGATGAGAATATAAAAAAAGTTTTGTCCCATTAACGCGGAACAAATTTAGGTGTACTAGGTGAATATAAAATATCCAAACTACGTGGATTGAAATGGAGTAGAATAAGAAACAATTAAGAATACAATTAATGCGAATGAATGAATTTTGTGTTATAGAAAATTTTGACCATCTTTTATGTAAAGGATGTGGATCATCTTTATATATATATATATATATATATGTATATGCATGGAATATTTAACCATAATATACAGAGAATTATAATAAAATTTTATTATTTCTCACATATCCATAAATCACAAATCAACTAACTCATGTAAATATTAATATGAAATAATAATTCTTGTTTAATTATTAATTTTTATAATCATTAACAATAAAACAACTTATTTAATTATATAACTTACCAATCAAATTCTATATCATATCAACGGTGTGAATATCGTATCTTCTCACTTAAAGTTAACATCAATATATGAAATTTGAATTTTTTTGAATATAATATATAAAAAATATATAATCATTAAAATAATTTATTTTATTAAAATTATTACTACTTTATAATAAAAATTATGTATATTAAGTAATCTATCTACAATCTCATGTGATTAGACTAATTACTAAGAAAACTTTGAAATCAATTAGTCTATTTCATCCTCTTTCATATAACATACCAAACACAGTATAGTGATTACAAAATTAATTATATTTCGGAACTCGTTACATTCCTGCCTAAAACCATTACATCTTATACCAATGACTACCTTAGGGTTTTTAATTTCATCCCAAATTTATAAAAACCTCACTAAAATATCACCATAAACATATAAGAATAAATTAAAAAACGAAACCACATCTTTTTCGCTTCACAATTTCTATCCCTTCTACATAAAATCTCCCCCACAAAAAAGATAAATTTTTTAATAATTTTACAAATAATTTGTAAAGTAACTAAGAAAAAATGTTTTAAGTGATTGAGCTCCTAATATTCATGTATATCATTAGTAAAACAGTATAACTAATGAGTTACATCCAAGAGACATGAGCAAATTTTCGTACCTAAATCCGTTTACATTCATGTTGTGATTTGTTTATGCAAATTCTTGCTAACTTACGCTTTTCAAACATCTTATACATGGAAATTACAATTCTTCTAAATAATTTAAATATATCTTTAAAAAAATTTAAAAATTATAAATAATAAATTCAAAATATATAATAAATTGGTCTCATGAGATCAATATCTATTTCTATTATAATATTGATATCCCTTACAATATTTTAATTTTGAATCCATGATTGAGCATGTGCAATCATATCATTTAACATTCATTCATATGGTTGCGCATGTCCGGTAGTATATTTGATCTTGCTCCGTAATAGGATTAAACACTCAGTTACTTACTTATGTAATCATACTGTTGTAAGCAACATTAAAAAATTAACAACAAAAATTTATACAACAACTTTTTTTATTGAAATAATAATGATCGCAAATTAATTTTTTATAACTAGTTACTATAATTAATCTAGAAAAAAACATAAACATATATCTTTTATCTCTAGATCTAGTCAACTTCAATAATGGTTCTTTGAAGAACAAAAAACCAACAATACCTATCGATCAATTGAAATTTTCTAAAAATATAAAAATACAAAAACTTCAATAATTGTACAAACTCTCAATTGTTAACAACAATGGATGCTTATCTCAAAATTTTAAATATAATATTTTGTTATGAATCGCTTAAGAATTTCTAAAGTTTATATATAAAATATAAAAAAATAATAATTTTTTTTTATGATAGTTATGAACAGTAAGATTTAATCTTATTGAAAACATATATTTATGATTTGTATGAATTAGCCAAAATTTTGAAATAGAAAAAAATTAAATAGAGTAACCCTTACATGATTTTAATAGGGTTTATGAAAGATTTATATATGTATACATGAAATTGAGAATAACATTTATAGAAACAGATGAACTGGTATATTAAAAGAATAGTGAGAAAATATTTGATAATGGATATGGTTGAAAGAAAGTGAGAGAGAAATAGAATGAGAAATGAATTCGAGTTATATTTTATATTATACACAAAGGATTGTTTAGAAAAGTTATGAAAAGTTTTTAACATTTAATACTTTTGGAGAATGTGTAGTAGTATGGGTAACGTTTTTGTGAACTTAGTCAATTTATTGTTAAAATCTTTACTTTTTCTAAATTCAAAAAGGTTTATGAAAATATGATATCTCTTTCGGTCAACAACTCAATTTAGTCTCTAAGCAAGACATGTTTAATTATTTGGCCACATTTGTGCCTTACATTTTCAACACAACATGTATATAGATAGAGAGTTGCTACAATTCTTAGAAAAGACATAAACTTTAAGTTAATAAAAAAATATTTTAATACAAATCAATCCAACCAAAATTAATATTTATATATGTATAAGTTAAAATATAACTCGCAAATAATTGAGTAATATGAAGGTATATGTACTAGAAGATTATTTTTTAATCAAAATGCTAGAGATAGTGAAGTAGACGGTGATAGAGAAAATAATACTGGAGAAATATTGTTGAATTTGGTTGTAATAGAGGCATGTAATGGTGATAATAACGAGGAAAAGAAGTCATATAAGTAAATAGCAGAAATTGATCCTTTCCTAAAATATCCTTATTCTTATATTTGATAATATTAAAATACAAAAGAAAAAACTAAAATAATACTATTTTAGTTATTTTTGAAGTAAATATTTAATTGAGCAATATCAAATAACATGCACTACGATTATTAAAAGGTCTTACAAAGACAAAAAACAAGTTGGTGTAATGAGAAAAAAATTAGATGTCAAATTATCAAAAAGGCTAATGGGGTCTTTAAGGTATCATCTTAATGTATTATTATACTTTGACAATCAAATTACTTTTACCCTTCAAGAATTAATATTATTTAATCCTCTAAACTACTCTAGGGGAAATCTTGACACATTCATTGAAACTATTTATAGCGAACATCACACACAATCCAAAATTCATCGATCGCATATCTTTCCTCACATTGACCATATAAACTGTAATCATCTTCAACATAATTTGAAACATTTCTCTTCAGGTTTGTTTTTGTTTTCTTGTCATACATAGTATTTTAAGTTAACAACTGTTCAAACGATTTCAAAATTGCTATAATACATTGTTAAGAAAATCACAAAATCTTATTGACTACGTATCGATGACTCAACTCATCATACCTTAGTGACACCTCCTTTTTTTAATCAGCATTTTTCCATGTGTAGTGTTGCTAGCCTCCACAACCTCAATAACAGAAGGCAGATTATTAATTAGGTCAAAGAGTTTCATCATGCACGTCAAAATAACAATACAAATAACCATTATACATTAGTATATTAAAAGAATTATCACATCTTTCACAAATTTCAATTCTAAAAGATATATTAAATTACCTTTTATTTTGATAAACTTTCTTCCAAAGTAGAAAGCAACCCGAAGTAACCATAAATCTCTATGCATAGAAACTTTTGAGATCCATATTTTGCGACTCATACCAATTGTACCAAAATTGATCCCCAAAGTAGGCTCTAACCAACAATTACCGTATAAATTTTTTTATAGTGATAAATTTAAATTATATATTAGTACACCATAAATAATAGAATAATTCAAATATTATAGTAATAGGTTTATTATATGATTGTAGACTAATTAAAAGTACAACTATCCCTAGATTTTCAACAAATTAAAATTTCAAAAGTATCATAAAAATATGTTATTTAAGTACCAAATTGATATTAACCTTCATTAGAATTTATTTAGTATTAGATCTCAATGAAGAAAATTTTGGGATATGTTACAACCCATGTGATAAAAAAAGATCAAATTGTCAAAACTATTATTCTTTGTTTTTTTAACTTAAAATAGTATAACATTTTCCTTTAAATTATAATATACAATATTATAATAATTTATTCACACACATGTATCCATATTTTGGCATTAGGCCACAAATTTTGAATTTAATATGCGCATAACTGTGAGCCCATTTTTGTCTACACAAGGCTAAGATAATTTATAAATCCAAATAATTATCTTAGACTAAGTCCAACAAATTTCAATTACTTTGCTAGAATTGGGAGTCAAACCTCTGTTTAATGTCTAATATTAACTCCATAAAACAAATATACTCCAACAACTTCTCAATTTTAACCTCCCAATTTTAAAAAATATATTTTAATTTTACCTTAATAATTACTTTAAATTTAGTAATTCGTTGGATTTAAAATTATCACACAATAATTTATTTTTTAACACTTAATTATATATATATTATTTAAATTAAAGAAAAACATTAATTCAAATTAAATGAGGCAATTACCAATACCACCCTAGAAAGAGGTGATAAATGCTCTTAGAGGTCATGTCTAATATAAATGACATAATAGACAATAATACCCTTAGTGTCCATCTCACTAATTTTCCCAACAAAAAATTCCTGACAAATTTTTCCAGCCAAAAAATTTCCGGCCAACTTGTCCAGAACATATTTTTTCTCGCCTAAATTTTCGGTCAAAATTTTTCCCACCAAAATTTTATGTTATTATTTGGTGAAAAAAATCCCACCAAATTATATTTGAGGGTTTATGTTGTTTGGTAAATTAAAATTATACCGAGCTATATTTTTGCTTATTTTGTTAATTTCCACCAAATTATTTTTGGTTTTATACATTAAAGTGTTAGTTACCTAAATAGTGTAATTGGTTAGACATTTAGACAATTCATACCATATACAATTTATTAACATCGATTATGATGAAATAATGGGTAAAAAGAATTATAAGTAAATACTTTTTAAAGCAATTTTTGAGATATATCTAAATTATGTAAGATACTCATAATACAAATGTGTAAAAAAATCTTTTTTTTTCTTATTTCTTCATCCACTTTTCCCTTATTCTTGAATGTTTTTCCCACTCTGACGCTCATGACAAAATCAAAGTTCTCTCTTAAAATAACTGAATTCTAGGAGTGTGGATCCATTATTTTGGGCGTTTTTTCCTAAACCCTACATATCCCCCACGAGCTCAAATTAACCATAATTTAACGTTTCATCTGCATCGAGAGATCTATTATCGACAAATAAAATTCAACAAGGGTGTATCTACACACCTAATCCTTTTTCACAACCCCTTACAAGCATCATACAAATCATCAATATCATGAATTTAAATGAAACAAGAGACAACATGTAATAGTAATAGTGGTGGTTGTGGTGTGGTAGAAATAGAGAAAGAATAAGAGAAACATGTATAAATATTCAGGATTTTTACTATGTTTATACATAAGTATATTCTAGTATTTACATCCACACTTCATCATTTTTTCATTATTCAACTAAACTATGATCTCAAAATATCGATAAGAGGGACCTCCATATGTATGAATAAAGAGGATTCATTAATTAACCTGGGAATATGCATAAGGAGGCGTGTATATTTCTCATGGAATTAGTCGTGGTGCACGAAAGCTTGCCCGGACACCCATTGTATCAAAAAAAATAAAGAGGAAGCCTTAACTAATAAGGAATATCACCAGTTAATAGATAATTTCCTCTGCTATCACTAAACTACGAAAAATTTCTAATAATCATGAAAATATGAATGTGGACATAGTGACACTACTACGCATTCTTAACCATGTAATTTAGCAAAACCGACTAATGATATATGTTATAATTAGCTAAACCTGAACTTATATGGAGCACGACTCTCTACATAAAAAGATGCATTGAGAAAAAATACAAAGAATATGTAAAAACAAGAATCTAGATAATTTTAATAGAAATTGCACCCAAAATTATATATCTTTACAAGATGAAGAATATGTCTATTATAAAAATAAAATCTAACCCTATTCCAAACTCTTGCATATGATAGTAGACTAAACACAAAAAATTCATATCATGGACGTTCATCGCAAAAGCCTCGAAAATTGTGTTATTTCTTCCATTAAACTCTATTTTTTCCAAGATTAAATCACTTAGACTTAAGCCTTAATGAGATAAGGTACTTATAACATTGGGTTTTTTGTGGATGTTTTCTGTGGCTTGAGGCAATTTAAGAATGGATAATTTTTTCTTTCTCGCCTTGATTTGTTAATAATTTCCTACTATGTTGTTCAAGAAAAATACTTTTGAAACATAATATTTTTTTAATCATTTAACAAGCTTGGTAAATAAATGTCCTAATGTTTAAGTTAGGTATATGATGCATGTGATGAATGTGCATTGATCTTAAAGTATGATCACTCTGTGAAAAATTGAACTTGTGTTAATAAGTTAATTTCCTTATAAAAAACTCATAAGTGGGGGACATTTTGGTAAAAAAGTGATGTCCATAGATTGATACATTTGTTTGGGTCGAAGTATATGTTCATAGCATTGATGCGACGAACCCATCTTACTTAGTGAAAGCGATAAAGATAAATATCTAATTAGTACTATTATTTTTGGAGAATTGGAAAAGCCCAAAAGTTAAATATTCAACAAGTAAGAAACTCATTTGTAACGACTCAAAAACTATAAACGAGTAACTCCCAAAGTATGATTATTGACTCACATAACTTGTCTGCGAACCTTTTGTTAAATATTTACTATTGGTTTCAAATAGAATGACTTGTTGAGCATAAAAAAAATGACCTAGAGGTTCATGATGATTGACTCCTAGTCGATCAGAAGATGACCTCGAGATTCATTATGCATGACTCGCCGAAGGCCGATAACATATCATAATTGATCGAGATCTCTCCTAGAGGATCATTAAAATTAATCGACAAAGATAGATGACAATGTAGAACGAGAGACTGATGTCCTTGACTGTCATTACAAATGAACAATTGATGGTCGATTCTAGAGGTTTATTATAAACAATTCACAGTAGACCTGAACGACGTTAATAAAAATAACACTTAAATATTTGTCCTAGAGGTTCATTATGAACAAATTTTATCTTCTAAAGAAGCCCCAAAGAAATTAATGATGATCACCAAAAATTTCAACCAAATATCGGATTATGGAAAGTGTGAATAATAAATTTGTTACTATAAAATTCACCCTCAAACAAGTAATGATTTAGGATGTGTTATTCATCCTATAGTAGTAACCCCAATTATGAGAAAGGTGTAACACATAAAGAACTCTGAAGGAGAGAAACCCTTTAGTGCTAATATGTATCAATGAAATAAATTCATCATCGAATCTATCAAAAGATAATCGTGTATGGAATGTCGACGTTTAACAAACCAATACAACACCAAAATAGTTTAAATACCAATTATTCAAGATAAAAACTTTAATCAATAAATGAGAGGCTAAACCAATCCCAGTACAGTCAACATAAGCATAACAAATAGACATATCATAAAAAGTATATTTTACTTAAAAAAATATAAAGTATGTGCATAATAAGATCAATAATGTGAAGTTAATGTTTTTCATTATACATAGGCATATGATAAGAGATATTTGAATTAATCGGATTCTAATCTTTAGTAAAAAAATTATGATCAATATAGGTATTTGTGATGTGATTTTTTACGGGATGGGTTCATGTGTAAGATTTATGTCCAATGGGGTAAAGATTATACTTTATTAAACATTAATTATTATTATTATTATGAAATGAGTTATACTAAAATAAACCATGTATTCACTACTATAGATCGGTTCTTTAGCGAATAAATCTTTCGCGACTACTTTTTTGTATTCGTTAATAATATGTCTTTAGCGACAACTTGTTACTTATGACTACACTCACTCGTTTTCGACTACATAAGTCGTTGTTAATGTGCTTTCTAATTTACGACTACATCTAGTAGTCGTTAATGAGGTCTTTGTAGCCTCTAGCATATATTTTAATTTATAATTTTTTTACACCGACAAAAGTGGTCAGAAAAGATTTATTTGTTTTTACGACTACATGTGTATTCCCTATGTGTTCATAGTAGCGACTACTTTTACATCTTTAGCGACTATTTAATGTAGTCTAAAAATCTCTTAGTGTATTTATGACAGAAACTTACAAATTCAAATAATTAATACCCCCAATTTTATATCTTTCCCATTATTCTCTCAAAACCTTCCCAAATATTTCCAACTAATCATCATCAAATATTATTCCAACACGTGTAAAAGCTTTACGGGGCCAATCAACAAAGTGGAACCTACACAATTCTCACTTTCTCCAACCATATTTGCCCAAAATTAGGTGTTTTTTCTTCATTAAAACTTTTCAAAAATTATTTTCTTTGATTATAATTGTGTATTTAATGTTATAGAGTATGATTAGGTTGTTAGAAACATGTTTTATTTTTCTATTGTACATGTTATTGTTTTGTATTAGAATAAAATGAAAAAATATTTATTTTGTATTCTTTTTATTGTTGTAGTTGATTATATTGTTAACAGACGATGACTTCGGTTATTGATAAGACTTGGATTAATTCCGCTCATCGTATTCCTCTTTAATTGGTTGGGATAGAGGAATTTCTCAAATTTTCTCAAAACAAGAGAATTTAAAAAAAATTTGTTTTGTCCTTATAATGAGTGCTCGAATAATCGTCGCTTTAACGTCCACAAGGTTAGGTCCATGTTTTACAATTTGAGTTTTTGTCCACGTTTGAGATTTGAACAAAGCATGGTGGGATTTTAGAAATTTCTGAGACTAGATATGTAGAAAATGAAATGTTTAATGTCTATGAAGATTTTAAACATAATTACGAGGGTGGTAATCATTCGGGTGAGACTAAGATGATAGACTCGGAC
This sequence comes from Nemophila menziesii, assembly GCA_029959085.1. Taxonomy (NCBI): domain Eukaryota; kingdom Viridiplantae; phylum Streptophyta; class Magnoliopsida; order Boraginales; family Hydrophyllaceae; genus Nemophila; species Nemophila menziesii. Next base: position 35,406,127 of record JARWIR010000011.1, on the reverse strand, counting down.
AATTCAACATTTGGCAATTCCAAAACTTTGTTCGAGGAATCGAACACTGAATTATACCCTTGATGTACATTAATGAGTTTATTAAATGTCATTGCAAAACTAATGCACGTGAATGTGAAGAATAAGTGGACTAACCCATCTTTCACCGAGATTCTTAACCTATAGTGTTGCGTGTTGCCCAAACCTCATACCTTGCCCGAGTCTCACGAGGAGTGCAACAAAAAGTTAAAAAGTTTAGGTATGGGGTACACTACCATCGATGTTTGCGTGAACGATTGTGCTTTATTTTACAAGGAGAATGAATTCCTCAACAAGTGTCCAATATGTAGTGAATCCAGATGAGACCCAAAGAAGGGTCCAAAAGTTGTGCATAAGAAACTCCGATATTTTTGAAGATTGTGCCGAGGTTGTAGCAACTTTATGCTTTGAGACACACTACCGAAGATATGATTTGGCACCGTACAGGGAAGTGTACCGACCCAGATGTGTTGCGTCATCCGGTTGATGGTTATAGTTGGCAGAGATTTGTAGAGCTACATCCTGAGTTTGCTAGTGAACCTCAAAGTTAAGGATAAAGTGGTTAAGGTTAAGGATAAAGTAATTAAGGTTATAAGATTTTGAGTTCGAGTATCAACGCGATATAATTTCATTTGATTAAGGTTAGAATTAAGGTTTAAACCTTAAGGTTAATGATAATGTTTGAGTTAGAGTTAAGTTTAAGATTAGGTAAAGTGTACGGTTAATTATTAAGATTAAGGTTTAAGAATTTAGGTTTATGGTTCAACGTTTAACCTTCATGGTCCAAGTTACAATTATGTTTGAGTTTATTGTTTAGGTTAATGTTAAAGTTAAGGCTAAGGTTAGAGGTGAGGTTAAGGTTAATGTTAAGGTAAAGATTTAGGGTTGTGTTAAGGTTAGGGTTATGATAAAATTTAAGGTTAAGAATAAAGCTAAGGTTAAGTTTAAGGTCAAGGTCAATGTTAAGGTTATTTTTTACTATATTAACATATATCAAAACAATTTTGAATTTATGGTTCATGAATTTTTTTCTTATACAAAAGTGTTTATGCTTTGAATACATTTGTTGTTTTTAGCTTACATGTTTTTTCTAAACAAATTAGTTATGGTTAAAAGTATGAGGTTCAAATTTCATGGTTCATGGATCAAGATTCAAAATTCAAGGTCCATGGTTTATAGTTAATAATAAATAATTTTTTTGTATCATTAATAAAATTGAACCCAGATCCACTGGATGAGAATTTGAAAAATAAAATTTGGTCCATTTACTAGGACTCCTGGGTGAATATCAGTTACACATGACAAAAATCTAGAGTATTGCAGTTAGTGTAGATCGAAAATGTACTAGGATAAGGGACAATTAAGTATTTTTATTAGTAAAAATATTAATAAAATTAATGCAAATGAATGAATTCTGGGTTATAGAAAATCTTGTCCATCTTTTTTTATAACAAAATGTTATTATTTCTCACATACCCATAAATCACAAATCGACATACTCATCAATATATTAATATGAAATAACAATTCTTGTTTAATTATTCATTTTTCTAATCATTAAAATTAAAAAATATATATAATCATATAACTAACCAATCAAATTCTAAATCATATCAACAGTGTGACTATCATATATTCTCACTTAAAGTTAACATCAAATATAAAATCTAAAATTTATCGAATTATATATATAAAAAATATATTATTTTTAAAATATTTTTTTTTAATTAAAATTATTATAATCATATAATAAAAAGGATGTATATTAAATAATTTATTTACAATCTCATGTAATTATACTAGTTACTTGCAGAAAATTTGAAATATTTGAAATCAATTAGTCTATTACATACTCATTCGTATAAAATCATTACATATTATACCAATGACTACTTTAGGGTTATTAATTTCATCCCAAATTGATAAAAAAATCCCAGTAAAATATCGCCATAAACATAAAAGAGAATATTAAAAAAGGATCCCACCACTTTTTGCTTCACAATTTCTATACCTCGTATATAAAATCTTCCTCTCCAAAAATAGATAAAACATCTAATAACTTTACAAATAATTAGTAAAGTAACTCGAAAAAATGTATTAAGTGATTGAGCTCCGAAAATGAATGTATATCATTAGTAAAACATTACAACTGATGAGATACATCCAAGAGATAGGAGCGGATCTGTTTTACATTCATGTTATGATTTGTGTATATAAGTTCATGGTAATTTACATTTTTTAAACTTCTTATGTATGAAAATTACTATTATTCTAAATAATTTAAATATTTTAAAAAAAAAATAAAAAACTCATAAATAATAAATTTGAAAATATAATAAATTGGTCTCATGAGATCAATATCTATTTCTATTATAATACTGATATCCCTTACAATATTTTAATTTAGAATCCATGATTGAGCATGTGCAATAATATCATTTAACATTCATTCATATGGTTGCGCAATCAAGTCTGGTTGTATGTTTGAACATGCTCCGTATTAGGATTAAAAATTCAACTACTTACTTATGTAATCATAGTGTTGTAAGCAACATTAAAAAATTAACAACAAAAATTTATACAACAACCTTTTTTATGGAAATAATAATGATCGCAAATTAATTTTTTTATAACTAGTTACTATAATTAAACTAGAAAAAAACATAAACATATATCTTTATCTCTAGATCTAGTCAACTTCAATAATGGTTCTTTGAAGAACAAAAAACCAACAATACCCATCGATCAATTGAAATCTTCTAAAAATCGAAAAATACAAAAACTTCAACAATTGTACAAACTCTCAATTGTTAAATATAATATTTTGTTATGAATCGCTTAAGAATTTCTAAAGTTTATATATAAAATATAAAAAAATAATAAAACAATTTTGTGATAGATATGAAGAATAAGATTTAATCTTATTGAAAACATATATTTATGATTTATATGAATTAGCTAAAATTTGGAAATAGAAAAAAATTAAATAGAGTAACCCTTACATGATTTTGATAGGGTTTATGAAAGATTTATATATGTATACATGAAATTGAGAATAACATCTATAGAAAAAGATGAACTGGTATATTAAAAGAATAGTGAGAAAATATTTGATAATGGATATGGTTGAAAGAAAGTGAGAGAGAAATAGAATCAGAAATGAATTAGAGTTATATTTTATATTATATACTAAGGATAGTTTAGAAAAGTTATGAAAAGTTTTTAACATTTAATACTTTTGGAGTATGTGTAGCAGTTAGTGGGAAGATTTATTTCTTGTTCCCTTGTATGGGTAAGTTTTTGTGAACTTAGTCCATTTATTGTTAAAATCTTTACTTTTTCTAAATACAAAAAGGTTTATGAAAATATGATATCTCTTTCGGTCAACAACTCAATTTAGTCTCTAAGCAAGATATGTTTAATTATTTGGCAATATTTGTGCCTTACATTTTCAACACAACATGTATATAGATAGAGAATTGCTACAATTCTTAGAAAAGACATAAACTTTAAGTCAATAAAAAAAATATTTTAACACAAATCAATCCAACCAAAATTAATATTTATATATGTATAAGTTAAAATATAACTCGCAAAAAATTGAGTAATATGAAGGTATATGTACTAGAAGATTATTTTTTAATCAAAATGCTAGAGATAGTGAAGTAGACGGTGATAGAGAAAATAATACTGAAGAAATATTGTTGAATTTGGTTGTAATAGAGGCATGTAATGGTGATAATTACGAGGAAAATAAGTCATATAAGTAAATAGCATACATTGATCCTTTCCTAAAATATCCTTATTTTTATATTTGATAATATTAAAATACAAAAGAAAAAACTAAAATAATACTATTTCAGTTATTTTTGAAGTAAATATTTAATTGAGCAATATCAAATCACATGCACTACGATTATTAAAAGGTCTTACAAAGACAAAAAACAAGTTGGTGTAATGAGAAATAAATTAGATGTCAAATTATCAAAAAGGCTAATGGGGTCTTTAAGGTATCATCTTAATGTATTATTATACTTTTACAATCAAATTACGCTTATCCTTTAGGAATTAATATTATTTAATCCTCTAAACTACTTTAGGGTAAATCTTGACACATTCATTGAAACTATTTATAGCGAACATCACACACAATCCAAAATTCATCGATCGCATATCTTCCCTCACATTGACCATATAAACTGTAATCATCTTCAACATAATTTGAAACATTTCTCTTCAGGTTTGTTTTTGTTTTCTTGTCATAAATAGTATTTTAAGTTAACAACTGTTTAAAGGATTTCAAAATTTCTATAATAAATTGTTAAGAAAATCACAAAATCTTATGACTACGTATCGATGACTCAACTCATCATACCTTAGTGACACCTCCTTTTTTTAATCAGCATTTTTTCATGTGTAGTGTTGCTAGCCTCCACAACCTCAATAACAGAAGGCAGATTATAAATTAGGTCAAAGAGTTTCATCATGCACGTCAAAATAACAATACAAATAACCATTACACATCAGTATATTAAAAGAATTATCATATCTTTCACAAATTTCAATTCTAAAAGATATATTAAATTACCTTTTGTTTTGATAAACTTTCTTCCAAAGTAGAAAGCAACCCGAAGTAACCATAAATCTCTATGCATAGAAACTTTTGAGATCCATATTTTGTGACTCATACCAATTGTACCAAAATTGATCCCCAATGTAGGCTCTACAAAATTTTACCAACAATACCGTATAAATTTTTTTATAGTGATAAATTTAAATTATATATTAGTACACCATAAATAATAGAATAATTCAAATATTATAGTAATAGGTTTATTATATGGTTGTAGACTAGTTAAAAGTACAACTATCTCTAGATTTTCAACAAATTTAATTTTCAAAAGTATCTTAAAAATATGTTATTTAAGTACCAAATCGATATTAGCCTTCATTAGAATTTATTTAGTATTAGATCTCAATGAAGAAAATTTTGGGATATGTTACAACTCATGTGATAAAAGAAGATCAAATTGCCAAAACTATTATTCTTTGTTTTTTTAACTTAAAAAAGTATAACATTATCCTTTAAATTATTATATACAATCTTATAATAATTTACGCACACACATGTATCAATATTTTGGCATTAGGCCACAAATTTTGAATTTAAAATGCGCATAACTGTGAGCCCATTTTGGTCTACAGAAACTTAAGATAATTTATTAATTCAAATAATTATCTTAGGCTAAGTCCAACAACTTTCAATTACTTTGCTAGAATTGGGAGACAAACCTCTATTTACTGTCTAATATTAACTCCATAAAACAAATATGCTCCAACAACTTCTCAATTTTAACCTCCCAATTTTAAAAAATCTATTTTAATTTTACCTTAATAATTACTTTAAATTTAGTAATTCATTGGATATAAAATTCTCACACAATAATTTATTTTTTAACACTTAATTATATATATAATATTTAAATTAATAGAAAAATATTAATTCAAATTAAATGAGGCAATTACCAATACCACCCTAGAAAGAGGTGATAAATACTCTTACAAGTCATGTCTAATATAAATGACATAACAGACAATAATACCTTTAGTGTCCATCTCACTAATTTTCCCAATAAAAAGTTCCTGACAAATTTTTCCAGCCAAAAAATTTCCAGCCAACTTGTCCGGACATATTTTTTCTCGCCTAAATTTTCGGCCAAAATTTTTCCCACCAAATAAAATTCCCACCAAAAGTTTATGTTATTATTTGGTGAAAAAAATTCCACCAATTTATATTTGAGAGTTTATGTTGTTTGGTAAATTAAAATTATACCGAGCTATATTTTGGTTTATTTTGTTATTTTCTACCAAATTATTTTTGGTTTTATACATTAAAGTTTATTATATTTTTTGGTGAATAGAATTTCAGCTAACTATATTTGAAAATTTATGTTTTCTGTTTGATGGGAAAATCCCACCAAATTATATTTGGAGGTTTATGTTGTTTAGTAAACAAATTTCGTCGAACTATGTTTTAGTTTTTTTTGTCCACCAAACTACAATGGTTTATACCTTAGTGAATCGAATCCTACCAAAAACATTTCTCGTTTATGCTGTTTGTTGGAAAAATCCTACTAAATAAAATTTATTGCAGCCTAAAAAATGTAAACTTAAGCTAAAAAATTGATATTAATTTGCTTTAGCTTGATCAGTAAATAAGGATCAGAGACTCCCTCACTTATTTATATATGACCCGTTATATTTCAAAACCTTATACGGATTATATACCTTGAATTGGTAACATTGAACCTCCAGCTTCAGCTTTACTTTATTTAATTTTAGTTTCAACAGTTTGCATATTTCTCTAATTGTCTTCTTGCTCTTTGCTACAAGGTCAAGTTGTAGAACTCCAATGGAAAGAAGAATATGGAGAAGTACTTCCCAAAAATAAACAGCTAGATATGGTTAATGTTACATTTATCAATTTCAAGAGTTAAAAAATTCAGTACTTTTATCATTTTAAGCATTTTCTGAAACTTTTATTAGGCATCTAACAAGCTTTTTTCTCCGATATGAAACTACATACAACAACTCAAATATATTTTCAACTCCCGTAAAAGATTTTGGCCCAAAATTGTATCATTAAGTCCTCCGGTTAATCACCCGAACATGGTCCCGCACAAATATTTCTACACGATTTTCGGGACTATTAGAGAAAAGTTTGTATGCAATTCCGTAATGAAGTACCTTATGCTTGTCTAGGTAAAACTATAGCATGATCATTGATTTATGTAACTTTTTTTAATACATAGACCTATAGTGCAATTAACTCGAGATATAGATATTACATTATGAAGTCTAGTGGGTCTACGAAGAGTAAATCAAGAAATCCTTCGCTGTGAAAACACTTTCACTGCTTAAGAATTTATGAAAACTCAATCTTTTCTAATTATTCCAACCTCCAAACTTTATCGCTTAGAGAAGGAGGGTGGTGTTTCTGGTTTACTAGAGAGAAAATAAAATAATTAAAAATCCGAGGGGCATTTTAAAATAAAGAAACTTATAACTCTCCTCATGGTTTCAGACAATAAAAGACTCTGTTTTCGCTTCTTTAACTCCAATCTCGTTCCAATTTTCAATAACTCTCGCAGAGCCTAAATATACACTACAAGAAAGTCCCAATTGCTAAATATTTCTCAAATTGACCAAGACTTTTTTACAAAGTCCCAATTGCTACCAGTATATAAATACATAACCTAAAAACTAAAAGTATAATTCTGAACTTGTTGAATCTAAGAAAGAAAAGATATGATGATCAAATATTCCTTGCCGATAAATTGCCGATAAGAAGAACCTGCAAACACAAAAAAGAGTCATAATACAATACTTAAATGGAGTATCGAATAATAATAAACAAGTTACCTTGTTTGGTTAAATAACAGTAGCTTCATGAAATGCATCATAAAGTTTTCTATTCCCAAGAGGAGTATTAGCGCCAGACTTTGTATTTAATACTTTTGTGAATTGAAAGATTTGATCACAAAAAACTTTACATCCTCCAAATAAATATGGGTGGCTATACATACCTAGATCAAGCCTCGAACCAGCATCAATGCTCTCATCACTCAAGCTCATAATCGTCATCCTTGAAGCTCTTGTTCCTCAGTCAGCCAAACTGCTAAACCTTTTCTCGGTGGTTATGGCTGGTGCGATGGTTAGTGATGGTTACTTGAGACATTAATTAGTTGCAATGGAGAGAAGAAGCGTGCTGCTGATAGAGAATTAAGCGATTGAATAGAGGGTTAATGAAAATTAAAAGAAGGACATGGTTGGTATAATTTTTTTTAGGACTTTTTATGGATAATATAACAGGTAACGATGGAAGAGGGCTATGAATCTTGTTTTGAGGATGCTTTTGATAATTTTCTCTTATTATTACTCATAATTATTCAAATAATTATTTTTAATTCTTTACAATAATGTTTTAAATAAATAATAATATACTTATATTCAAATAATTATTACTTATAATTATTTTACATATTATTCACCCTTCTAAATAATTTAAGTAACAAATTTAAAAATAATTTTAATATGTGTATAATTTTATTAGACATATATTAATTATATATTATCAATATACCATGTTGCATCCTTAAGTTTGGTAGAATGTTTATAGTTAAAGACAATTGAAGAGAAAGAGAAAAGGAAAGTATAGCTGAACATATAAAAAAAGAAGGTTGATGACAATAAAAATAATAAAGAATAGAAAGAATAATTGTGGCGATAAATAAAATTCCAGTATGGTATACCTATACATCCAGTCCTTTTTACATCCCCCTTACAAGCATCATACAAATCATCAAAGACATAATTTTGAAAGAAACCAGAGACAACATGTAAACATGCATAAATATTCAAGATTTTTACTATGTTTATACATAAGTATATTCTAGTATTTACATCCAAGCTTCATTTTCTTTTCCATTATTCAACTAAACTATGATCTTAAAATATCGACAAGAGGGACCTTCATATGTTTGAATAAAGAGGATGCATTGACTAATAAGGAATATCAACAGTGAATAGATATTTCCTCTGTTATCATTTAACTAGGACAAATTTCTCAGAATCCTGGAAATATGAATGAGGGCGTAGTGACACTTCTACGCATTCTTAACCATGTAATTTAGCACAATCGACTAATGAGATATGTTAAAAACTACTAAAACTGAGCTCATACCTAGCACGACTCTCTACATAAAATTTGCCAAAACCTTAGAAGAAGTTTTAACTCAATTTGGGGATTATGAGAATGCATTCTATTTTTAGGCAAAAGATGCATCAATAAAAAATACAAAGAAGAAGTAAAAATAAAAATGAAGATAATTTTAATAGAAATTGAACCCAAGACTATATGTCTTTACAAGATGAAGAATATTTCTATTAACAAAATAAAATTCAACCCTGTTCCAAACTCTTGTAAATCATAGTAGACCAAACACAACAAATTCATATAATGGACGTTCATCGCGAAAGCCTCGGAAAATGTGTTATTCCTTCCATTAAACACTGCTCTTCCAAGACAAAATCTCTTAGACTTAAGCATAAAAGCGATAAGGGTACCTATAATATTGTATTTTTCAGGATGTTATGTGTGGCTTGAGGCAATTTATGAATGAATAATTTTTTCTTTTTCGTCTTGATTTTTTAATAATTTCTTACCATGTTGTTCAAGAAAGTTAGTTTTGAAAAAAAAATTTAATCATTTAACAAGCCTGATAAATATCCTAACGTTAAATTAGGTATATGATCACGAAAAATTAAAACTGTGTTAATAAGTTGATTTCCTTATAAAAAACTCATAAGTAGCAGCCTTTTCGGTTAAAAAGTGATTCCATAGATTGATACGGTTTGCCTCGAAGTATTTGTTGATATTATTGATGTGAACAACCCATGTTACTCAGTGAAAGCGATAAAATATATTTACCATAGTAACTAAATATCTTATTAGTACTAGTATTTTTTGAGAACTGGAAAAGCCCAAAAGTTAATTTGCATAAATATTCAACAAGTAAGAACTTTGATTGTAATGATTAAAAAACTATAAATGAGTAACTCCCAAAGTATGATTATTGACTTATGGCTTAGGAAAACATCACTTAACTTATTGCGTTAACCTTTTGTTAAATATATACTCTTAGCTTCAAATAGAATGACTTGTCGAGGGTAAAAAGGTTAACATATCATAATTTATCGAGATCTCCCCTAGAGGATCACTACAAATAAATCTACAAAGATCTATGACAAAGTAGATCGAGATGTCCTTGATTTTCATTATAAATGAATAATTGATTGTCTATTCTAGAGGGTCATTATAAACAACTCATTGCAGACCTGAATGATGTTAATACAAGTAACACTTAGATATTTGACCTAAAAGTTCATTACAAACAAGTTTGATCTTATAAAGATTCCCCAAAGAAATTAATCAGGACCTAAAAAAAAATATTCAACCGAATATTGGCTAATGAAAAGTGGAAAAAATAAATTTGTTACTACAAAAATTCACCCTCAAACAAGTAATGATTTAGGATTTTTTCTTCATCCTATAATGGTAACCCAAATTATGAAAGGTGTAATACATAAAGACTTGTGAAGGAGAGAAACACTTTTGTGCTAATATGTATCCATGAAATAAATTGATCATCGAAATCCGTCAAAAGATAATCATGTAGGGAGGGAATGGTGACGTTTAACAAACCAAGACAACACCAATATAGTTTAAATACCAATTATTGAAGATACAAACTTTATTCAATAAATGAGAGGCTAAACCGTTCTCAATACAACAAACTCAAGCATAACACAATAAGCCAATGATGAAAGGTAATTTTACTTAAAATTATAAAGTGTGTGCAGAATAAGATCAATAACGTGAAGTTAATACTTTTCCTTATACTTTAGCATATGATAAGATATATCAGAACTAATAGGATTCTAATCTTTAGGAAAAAAATTATGATCAATATATGTATTTGTGATATGATTTTTATAAGGGATGGGTTCAGGTGTAAGATTTGTGTACAATAGGTTAATGAATATACTTTCTTAAACATTTATTATTATTATTATTATTATTATTATTATTGTTATTATTGTTGTTGTTATTATTGTTATTATTATTATTATTATTATTATTATTATTATTATTATTATTATTATTATTATTATTATTATTATGAAACAAGGTATGCTAAAATAAAACATATATTGTTCATCAAAAGAAAATTAATAACAACAAAATATTAATTTTGAGTTTCCTTTAGTTTGATGATCCTATAAACATTTAACCTATTATAAATGGTATTTTATTATTGTATTTGCTTATATGAAATAGAAATACCGTCCAATTCTAGTAAAAATATTTAATAGATAACATACAACTACTAGGTTTAAAATATTAGATATAAATGGATCATACATATAAAAATTTATTGAAATAACATCCTCATTGATCTTTTTCTTATGGTATAATCATCTATGTTGACAGGAAGTACTCCAATCTATAAATTTAAAATTCAATATATAAGAGATATAAATAATAATTAAGCACATTTTACATAAAATATTAAATATTTTTAATTCAAAGTTACATAAATATTGCTAACTTACTTAAATTAAGTGAAAGTAAATAAAAATAATAAAATTCAAAAAATAAGAGTAAAAAAACTAATTTAATGAATACTTCAATCACAAAATAATTACCAAGCCATACAAATAACCATTAACTAGTTTACTTCATAAATTTTAGAAAATATTTATAAAACACTTACATCAAATTGTTAATATATTATTAAATTTTTCATAATAATAAAAAAAATTCAAAGAATAATACAAAGGTTACACAGGTTAGATTATTATTCAGTTATTAAAAATCCCACTTTATAATGCCAAAATTTATGTTTAATTTATAATAATAGGAATTTTATTATCCTAACATATATAATTTGTTTATCCAAATTATTTCTAATTATATGTAGTGAAAGAGATGATTTTTTAAATTCATTCAAATCAAAGATACTTATAAATTAGAACAGTAGAGAAAATAATTAATGATTAAGATTATATAAGAATAAATTGTAAGAGAAAATATCATTTACCATTAACAAACTGTTGTGGCCAAGTCTATAAGTCTTTTATATTCTTCAATTGTCTCTCTAGATCTCTGAATTATTATGCAACATTGTAATAATTTGGTAGGGAAAATGTACAATAATGTTTGTAGATGGTTTGGATAGTGTGAACATAGATGGCGATGTATTTGATATTTGCTATAATGTAGGGTTTATAATTGAAATTGGGCTGGGCCAACTAATTTTTTAAAAAAAAATTATAAAAAATTGGAACATAATTAATGTTTGAAAAGTTTTTTATGTCCATTGAATAATGGAATAATGTAATTATTTTTAATAACAAAGTAGGAAATTAATTTAGGCACAAATAAGAAACAACCAAAAATAAAAAATAAAAATATAAAGAACCTATATTTAATGAAAGTCTAACCCATTTATTTCCCCTTATCTCTTTAAAGAAGATAAGTCAACTTGATTTTTTTTTAACTTGGGCTAAGGAACCCAAACTTGAACAATCATACATAAGTTATGAATTTTATACATTAAATAAAACCTTATACATTACTTATATTCGATCTTCCATGCACACTACATTATAATAATAATTTTACTTGTAAGTACCAATTTGTTGTTTTGCACCTAGTTGGTATATAAAGTTGACAAAACCATCAAGTTTTTAACATCATTGTTATTGATAGTGACTTAATTTTAATAAGTATTTTATTTTCTTAGATATTATATTATTTTTCTAATATTTTATTTTCTTATTTATCTTAGAAGATACAACAATAATAATGTCGGGTTTTTATCATCATATCATCGTATGTTTAACGATGTAAAACCTCTACTGCTCAATCTTCATAATACTAAAATTGAAAAAGAAATGGAAGTTCTATGATATTTTTATTAAACAAATGATTTTTTGATACATTAAATTTATTTAAGAAACAAAATATAACCTAATAAAATAGGTACATACTTTATCCTATTATAGATCCTAAATCCTCAACTTTGTTACATGATCTCTAAGAATATTTTCAACCTATTATAGGTGTGGGAAAGGAGGATTAGCTACAAATTAGTATATATATATACTAGAAATGCCTCGTACCTGAAGGTACTTTGGTTACAATAAATTTAAAAAATTATAATAGATGGTACAAAATTAATAAATGAATTATACGTAAAAGAAGTAAAAATTATTTTATTACTTGTAAAAATTAGCTTAAAATGATAAAATATATCAATCACCATCTTATATATGTAGTTATGCATTCCTCTCGTAACTTTACAAACATATGATGAATATATATCCAGTACTTCTCTATAATATAAAATGTTTATATTTTTCATATATGTATTTCAGCATTGGGCAATATTATACATGTGTTTTGATAAGAGTTTGCAAAGATTATAATTTTTAAGCTAATTCTTGGAAATGCCCCGAACCAAAAGGTACTTGGACAAAAGTTAATTTAATAAAATTGTAATTAATAGTGAAAAATTCATAATTTAATTTATGCCAATACTTGAATGAAAATCACATATAAGAAAGTGGTTCCCAAAAATATGACCAATGAGTCTATTTAGAGAAACTATTTCTTTCATTTTATAGTTGTATGGTGTCGTTCATTATAGAAAAAATTTGTAATAATTAAAAGTAGGTAAGTAAAATATAATATTGGATATAAGTACATTTGACCATTTTAATTAACTAAATTTTTGTAGTAACTATGTTCTATAACCATAAAAATGAAACTTAGAGGTAATTGCAATATAAATCATCCCATCTGCAAATTAATAAAACTGTAAAGGTTTCATTATAGAGTTTCAGACTCCTAAAGAACATGGTGGTACGTAGGTAAGAGGTTGAAATCGGATCCAAAATTTTCGATTTCTGATTTTCCAATCTAAAAATTCCAATTTCGGAAGAGGTGTTCAATGTTCCGAATTTTTTTAGAAAATTTCTAATCGGGATTGAACTACATGTTAATTTTTCGAAATTTCGGCTTTCACATCCGATTTTTGTTTTTGATTTTTTTTATCATCCCAATATTAAATAAATAATAAAGTTTTAAGATAAAAAAAAGTATACAACAAATGCTTTGAAAAAATTTCAAATCAAGAAACAAGTAAAAGTTGAAAAACAATGAAACATTTTTTTATGTTTCTGAAAAATTAAATAAAATATGATAAAACCCGAAATCTATCTCTTCACACTTATTGGAACAAAAAATAAAAGAGATCTCTTAGACACTCACCTTCTAACCAAGTAGCCCTTGTGGACCATTCTCTACCATGTTTGGCGATAAACCCATAATAAAGGAAAAATTAAATTATTTATTAACTAATATCATCACTTTTTCAAATTTTCAGAATTATCTGATTTAAGTATGATTACAGTCATGATTTGTATTATATTTTTTAACACAATGGCTATTTCATGACAGTTGGAAGGCTGTGGCGCGCTAAACAGATATGAGAGGGGATGTCGTGTAAGTTTTGTGGGTCTCATAATTTGTGGTGACTATTGGAGTGAGCAATATGGTGTGATATTGTATTTTTTGAATTGTTTTGTAGTAAATATCCATTTGGCGCAATTGTTGTAGATGGTCTAATATATCCCAAAAAACTCACTTTTAAACCCAAAAAGTTTTGAAATTCTGCAGCAAAACTTCCAAAATTTCCGAGCCAAAAGTTCTGGAAATAAATATAATACAAAGAAAATCAGAAATTTTTCGATCCGTTAACTTTCTTTTTTCCTCCATTGGTGCTTTATTTCCTCTTTCACATAACTTTGAAACTTAATGTTGCAATTAATTTGTAGGTAGCATGTTTGAGAATCGCATAATTGTTACAAAGAAATGCTTCAAACCTGCTAGCATGATGGCTCAAGATGAGTGTCTAATCTTTGTTTTTTATGATAAAGTAATTGGAAACATGGAGTTACAACATTTTAATTATAATATACAACTCGAGTAGTAATAAAGATCTTCTAAACTTCAGATCATGATACCAGAATTTAATGATGATTGAATCAAGACTAAGAAACTCATTGAAATACCACAAAATCCACAAAGACCCAAAAATTCAATCATCTTTAGAGTAATTTATGCCGATAGAATAGGTTGTAATTAGAGAAAATGATGATATTTAAAGGCAAATTGAACCATAATTTCCTGAGTACTTTAAAGTATTATTGACCAATAAATACACTTTCGTTTATTTAAAGATCATATATCATTTAAAGTAAAAGTCTTGAAATTATTATTATCACATTGAGCCAATTCTTAAATTACCATTTCTAGTTCATTTGTACATTATCCTACAAGTTCCATTATTATATTATTATATGTGAGCCATTAGAAGATTATTCGACCATATCCAATATATATTATCCTATAAAATTCATTAGTAATCGCTCTTACCATGTTCATTACATATTATCATATTTGGATTCATTAGCAGATTATCCTACCAGGTACATTATATATTATCGTATTAAATTCATTAGTTTATTTACCTATCCTATTTGATCCATAAGTATATGATCTTATAATATAAAATTATTATATTGTTAAACCCAATACATTATTATATTAATCATATAAGAATCATTATTATTTTACCCCTACAAAGCCCATTATACATTAATCACGTTTCATTAAATATTATATATTTTATAATGTAAAGATGAATATTTAATTGTAAAGGGTCTGAAATAATATTCTTATAAAAAGTGCCAAGACAATATCGTGTCATAAATATTAATTTACCGGCGTCTGGCACCTTTACTTTTAACAAACTCAATATTATATTTTTCAGAATTTAAAATATTTATTAAAATAAATATTATTCCATATAATAAAAAATTAAAGATTAACAATAAACATATTGGTTACAATTGATTTTCTAACCTTATTAAGAGAAAAAATATATAACAATTGATATTCATTTTACATGATTGCAGAAGTTTAAAAAAGAATTAAGGATCATAATTCATACTATTTAATAAAGACCGTGATTACTATTTTATTTCACAACATTCTTTAATTGAGTCTTAGAAGTTTGAGATTTTCTATTATCGTTGGAAAACTATTTTTGTGTAAAGGAATAAAACTTTAAGGAAGTACATATATTTAGAAAGATTTTGAACTTAAGTGGGAAAGAAGAGGTCATGTATTTTTGAGGCATCAAGGTAATTCAAGAGTCATTATAGAATATATTAAAATCTTATATCACGTGTCAACATGCTAACACATACACGTTTCTCCAAAACTGCTAACATTTGTTTTATTTTTTCTCAATTGGTTCCGCAATAAGAAAATATAAGAAACTTTGTTTCCATGCCGGTGTATTCAATCCGAAATAAAGGAACATGAGTATTATGTGCTACTGGTAAAACTAATCACCAATACATTATTTATCTTCCTTTATATTTTATTCTTTTCTTTTATTTCTATATTATTAATCTGATAGTATTACAAATATGATAACAAGACCCCTAACAAAAAGATGACAATTTGACCTATAAAGTAACATTTATGGTTTAATAAAACTAAAGGTTTGATATGGAATATCAATGCGATGAATCTTCATTTGGTTGAGATCTTTAAATCTCAAGGTTAAGGATAAAGTAATTAAGATTATAAGATTTAGAGATCGAGTATCAATACGAAAAAATTTATTTGATTAAGGCTATAATTTAGGTTTAAACCTTAAGATTAATGATA
Organism: Nemophila menziesii; assembly: GCA_029959085.1. Classification (NCBI taxonomy): domain Eukaryota; kingdom Viridiplantae; phylum Streptophyta; class Magnoliopsida; order Boraginales; family Hydrophyllaceae; genus Nemophila; species Nemophila menziesii. The sequence continues at coordinate 35,389,740 of JARWIR010000011.1, read as the reverse complement.
AGGTTAGAATTAGGGTTAAGGTTAAGACTAGGTAAAGTGTACCGTTAATTATTTAGGTTGGTTTAAGAATTAAAGTTTACGTTCAAGGTTAAGGTTAAGTTTGAGTATATGGTCTAGGTTAAGGTTAAGGTTAAGGTTAAGGTTAAGGTTAAGGTTAACATTAACGTTGAGTTTAAGATTAAGATTAAGGTTAAGATTTAGGTTTAGGTTTAGTTTAAGGTTAAGATTAAATTTAAGTTTAAGGTTAAGATTAAGGTTATAGTTAAGTTTAAGGTCAAGGTCAAGGTTAAGGTTTTTTTTACTATATTAAAACATATAAAATCAATTTTGAATTTACGCTTCATGATTTTTTATTTCTTATACGTAATTTTTATGCTTAGAATACATTTTTTTTGTTTTTAGCTTGAATGAATTATTTTGAACAAATTAGTTTATGGTTACAAGTATAATGCTCAATTAGTCTATTACCTCCTCAGTCATATAACATATACCAAAGACAGTATAGTGATTATAAATTAATTACATTCCCGAACTTATTACATTACTATCTAAAACCATTACATCTTATACCAATACTATCTTAGGATTTTTAATGTCATCCCAAATTGATAAAAACCCCACTAAAATATTGCCATTAACATATAAGAGAAAATTAAAAAAGGAAACCACCACTTTTCAATTCATAATTTCTATCTTTCCTACATAAAATCTCCCTCCCTAAAAAAGATAAAACTTTTCATAACTTTACAAATAATTCGTAAATTAACTATGAAAAAATGTTTTAAGTTATTGAGCTCCTAAAATTCATGTAGATCATGTTGTCATTTGTTTATGTAAGTTCTTGTTAATTTACATTTTTTTAAACTTCTTATGAAATAATATAAATATTTCTTTCAAAAAATAAAAACTCATAAATAATAAATTTGAAATATATAATAAATTTCTCTCATGAGATCGCTATTTATCACTAGTAAAATACTGATATCCTTTACTATATTTTAAATTTGAATCCATGATTGAACATGTGCAATCATATCATTTAACACTCAATCATATGACTACACATGCCTATGTTTGAAGTTGCTCCGTCATATGATTGAACACTCAATTACTTACTTATGTAATCATAGTGTTGTAAACATCATTAAAACATTAACAACAAAAATTAATACAAGGAGATTTTTCATTGAAATAGTAATGATCGCAATTTAATTTTTTATAACTAGTTACTATAATTAAACTAGAAGAAAAAACATAAACATATATCTTCGTCTCTAGATCTAGTCAACTTCAATAATGGTTCATTGAAGAACAAATAATCAACAATACCCATCAATCAATTAAAATCTTCAAAAAATCATAAAATACAAAAAATTCTAAAATTGTACAAACTCTCAATTGTTAACAACAATGGATACTTATCTCAGAGCTTCAAATCTAATATTTTGTTATGAATCACTTAATAATTTATAAAGCTTATATAAAAAATATAAAGAAATCATAAATTTTTTAATAGTGATAGATATGAATAGTAGGAGTTAATCTTAATGAAAACATATATTTATGAATTTTATGGGTTAGATATGATTTTATAAATAGAAAAGAATTAAATAGAATAAACCTTACATAATTTTGATATGGTTTATGAAAGATTTGTATATGTAAACATGAAATAGAGAATAACATCTATAAAAAAAGATAAATGGGTATATTGAACTAATAGTGAGGAAATATTTTAAAATGAATATGGTTGAAAGAAAGTGAGATAGAAATAGAATAAGAAATTAATTAGAGTTATATTTTATATTATATACTAAAGATAGTTTCGACAAGTTATGAATTTTTTTAAGATTTAATAATTGTGAAGAATTTCTAGCAAATTTATTTCTTGTGTCCTTGTAGGGGGTAACGTTTTTCTGAAGTTAGTCCATTTTTGGTTAAATATTTTTTTTTTTCTAAATAAAAAAGGCTTATGAAACTATGAATGATCTTTTGGTCAACAACTCAATTCATTCTCTAACTGGAGATATGTTCAATTCTTTGGTTAATAAGAAACTTTATGTCAATAAAAGGTAATATTTTCAACACAAATCAATCCAAACAAAATTAATATTTATATATTAATAAGGTAAAATATAATTCGCAAAAGATTTAGTAATATGAATGTATATGTACTAGAAGATTATTTTTTAATAAAAATGCTATTGATAATGAGGAAGATGATGATAAAGGAAATAATACCAGGGAAATGTTGTTGAATTTGATTGTAATAGAGTCATGTAATTGTGATAATTACGAGAAAGAAAAACTCATATAAAAAAAGAACAAGGGTTGTTCCTTTCCCAAAATACCCTTATTCAGATATTTTTATAATATTAAATTACAAAAGAAAAAACTAAAGTAATACTATTTTAGTTATTTTTGAAGTAAATACTTAATTGAGCAATATTAAATCACATGCACAATGATTATTAAAAGGTCTTACAGAGACAAAAATCAAGTTGGTGTAATGAAAAACAAATTAGATGTCAAAATATCAAAATGGCTAACATCTTAATGTATTATTATAATGTTACAATCGAATTACTTTTACCCTTCTAAAATTAATATTGTTTGATCCTCTCAACATCTTCAGGGGATATCTTAACACAATTTTCATGAAACCATTTATAGCAAACATCACACGCAATTCAAAATTCATCAATCGCATACCTTCCCTCACATTGACCAAATAAATTGGAAACATCCTCCACATAATTTGAAATATTTTCCTTCAGTTTTGTTTTGGTTTTCTGCCATACATAATCTTCTAAGTTAACAACTATTTAACCGATTTCAAAATTGTTATAGTACATTGTTCAGAAAACAACAAAAGCTTATTGACTAAGTATCTATAACTCAACTCATCATACCTAAGTGACACCCCGAGAAGTACTTCCCTTTTCTATCATCAGGTTTCCATGTGTAGTGTTGCTAGCTTCCACAACCTCAATAACAAAGGCAGATTATTAATTAGGTCAAATAGTTTCATCATGCACGTCAAAATAACAATACAAATAACCATTACTCATCAATATATTGAAATACTTATCATATCTTTCAAATAATTTATTTATAAAAGATATACTAAGCTTTTGTTTTGTTAAACTTTCCTCCAAAGTAGAAAGCAACCCTGAGTAACCATGAATTTCTATTGAGCAAATTTTGAGATCCATTTTTTGCGACTCAGTCCAATTATACTAAAATCAACCCCAAAGTAGGCTATGGGATGTTAGCTGGAACATATTCAACAGGATGTGTACATACACACATAAATTTTCCCTTTCTACAAAAGTTTACCAACCAAAGTGTTATTAACGCATAACAATATTTTTTAGTAAATTATACTTACAATTTTAATTAGATATGGTAATAAATTTAAAATATATATTAGTAACCATAAATAATAAAATAATTCAAATACTACAATAATATATTTATTATATGGATGTCAACTAATTAAAAGTACAACTATCCAAATATTTTCAACATATTTATGCGTATTTATTTTCAAAAATATCTTAAAAATATTTTATTTAAGTACCAAACTGAAATTATTTTTCATTAGAAATTATTTAGTATTAAATATCATTGAAGAAAATATTGGGATATGTGACAACAAATGGAATAAAAAAAGATCAAATTGTCAAAACTATTATTCTTTGCTTTTTTACTTAAAATATTACAACATTGTCATTTAAATTATTTTATACAAGCTTATAATGTTTGTTGCACACACATGTATCCTTATTTTTGTGTTATGCCAATAAATTTCAATTTAGTATGGCATAATCGTGAACACATTTTGGACTACACAAGGATAAGATAATTTATTAATCCAATTAATTGTGTTAGTTACCTAAATAGTGTAATTGGTTAGACATTTAGACAATTCACACCATATACAATTTATTAACATCGATTATGATGAAATAATAGGTAAAAAGAACTATAAGTAAATACTTTTTAAAGCAATTTTTGAGATATATCTAAATTTTTAAGATACTCATAATACAAATGTGTTAAAAAAATCTTTTTTTTTTATTATTTTCTTCATCCACTTTTCCCTTATTTTTGAATGTTTTTTCCACTCTGACACTCATGACAAAATCAAAGTTCTCTCTTCAAATAACTGAATTCTAGGAGTGTAGATCCATTGTTTTGGGTGTTTTTTCCTAAACCCTACGTACCCCCACGAGCTCAAATTAACCATAATTTAACGTTTAATCTACATTGAGAGATCTATTATCGATAAATAAAATTTAACAAGGGTATATCTATACACCTAATCCTTTTTCACAACCCCTTACAAGCATCATACAAATCATCAAAGTCATGAATTTAAAAGAAACAAGAGACACCATATAATAGTAATAGTGGTGGTTGTGGTGTGGTAGAAATAGAGAAAGAATAAGAGCAACATGTATAATATTCAGGAGTTTTACTATGTTTATACAGAAGTATATTCTAGTATTTACATCCACGCTTCACCTTTTTTTTGCATTATTCAACTAAACTATGATCTTAAAATACCGACAAGAGGGACCTCCATATGTATTCATTAATTAACCTGGGAATATGCATAAGGAGGCGTGTATATTTCTCATCGGATTATTCGTGGTGTATGAAAGCTGGCCCGGACACCCATGATATCAAAAAAAAGGATGCCTTAAGTAATAAGGAATATCACCAGTTAATATATAATTTCCTTTGTTATCACTAAACTGAAAAATTTCTCATAATCATGACAATATGAATGTGGGCGTAGTGACACTACTACGCATTCTTAACCATGTAATTTAGAAAAAACGACTAATGATATAAGTTATAATTTTCTAACCATGAACTTATACGGAGCACGACTCTCTACATAAAATTTTCCAAAGCCTTAGCAGAAGTTTAAACTCAATTTGAGGATTATGAGAATGAATTATTTTTTTAGGAAAAAGATGCATCGAGAAAAAATACAAAGAATATGTAAAAACAATAATCTTGATAATTTTAATAGAAATTGCACCCAATATTATATATCTTTACAAGATGCAGAATATGTCTATTATTAACATAAATTCTAACCATATTCCAAACTCTTACATCTGATAGCAGACTAAACACAAAAAATTCATATCATGGACGTTCATCGCAAAAGCCTCGAAAATTGTGTTATTTCATCCCTTAAACTTTGGTTTTTTCCAAGATTAAATCACTTAGACTTAAGCCTTAATGATATAAAATACTTATAACATTGGGTTTTTTGTGGATATTTGTGTGGCTTGAGGCAATTTAAGAATGGATAATTTTTTCTTTTTCGCCTTGATTTGTTAATAATTTCCTTCTATGTTGTTCAAGAAAAATACTTTTGAAACATAATGTTTTTAAATCATTTAACAAGCCTGGTTAATAAATGTCCTAATGTTTAAGTTAGGTATATGATGCATGTGATGCATGTGCATTGATCTTGAAGTATGATCACTCTGGGAAAAATTGAACTTGTGTTAATAAGTTAATTTCCTTATAAAAAACTCATAAGTGGGAGACATTTTGGTAAAAAAGTGATGTCCATAGATTGATACATTTGTTTGGGTCGAAGTATATATTCATACCATTGACGTGACGAACCCATCTTGCTCAGTGAAAGAAATAAATATAAATATCTCATTAGTACTATTATTTTTGGAGAACTGGAAAAGCCCAAAAGTTGAATATTCAACAAGTAAGAACTTCAATTGTAAAGACTGAAAAACTATAAATGAGTAACTTTCAAAGTATGATTATTGACTCACATAACTTTTCCTGCGAACATTTTGTTAAATGTTTACTATTGGTTTCAAATAGAATTATTTGTTGAGGATATAAAAATGACCTAGAGGTTCATGATGATTGAATCTTAGTAGATCAGAAGATGACCTCGAGATTCATTATGCATGACTCGTCAAAGCCCAATAACATATCATAATTGATCGAGATCTCTCCTAGAGGATCATGAAAATTAATCGACAACGATAGATGGCAAAGTAGAACGAGAGTCTGATGTCCTTGAATGTCATTACAAATGAATAATTGATGGTCGATTCTAGATGTTTATTATAAAGGAATCATAGTATACCTGAACAACGTTAATAAAAATAACACTTAAATATTTGTCCTAGAGGTTCATTATGAACAAATTTGATCTTCTAAATAAGCCCCAAAGAAATCAATGATGACCACCAAAAATTTCAACTGAATATTGGATTATGAAAAGTGTGAATAATAAATTTGTTACTATAAAATTCACCCTCAAACAAGTAATGATTTAGGATTTGTTCTTCATCCTATAGTTGTAACCCCAATTATGAGAAAGGTGTAACACATAAAGAACTGTGAAGGAGAGAAACCCTTTGGTGCTAATATGTATCAATGAAATAAATTGATCATCAAATCTATCAAAAGATATTCGTGTAGGAAATGGCGTCGTTTAACAAACCAATACAACAACAAAATAGTTTAAATACCAATTATTCAAGATAAAAACTTTAACCAATAAATGAGAGGCTAAACCAATCCCAATACAGTCAACTTAAACATAACACAATAGACCTATCATAAAAAGTATATTTTACTTAAAAAACTATAAAGTATGTGCAGAATAAGATCAATAATGTGAAGTTAATGTTTTTCCTTATACATAGGCATATGATAAGAGATATCTGAATTAATCGGATTCTAATCTTTAGGAAAAAATTTATGATCAATATAGGTATTTGTGATGTGATTTTTATACAGTATGGGTTCATGTGTAAGATTTGTGTCCAATGGAATAATGATTATACTTTATTAAACATTAATTATTATTATTATGAAATAAGTTATACTAAAATAAAACATGTATTCACTTCTATAGATCGGTTCTTTAGCGACTAAATATTTCGCGACTACTTTTTTGTATTCGTTAATAATACGTCTTTAGCGACTACTTGTTACTTACGACTACACTCATTCGTTTTCGACTACATAAGTCGTTGTTAATGTGCTTTCTAATTTACGACTACATCCAGTTTTGTAGTCGCTAGCATATATTTTAATTTATAATTTTTTTTACACCGACAAAAGTGGTCACAAAAGATTTATTTGTTTTTACGACTACATGTGTAGTCGCTATGTGTTAATAGGTACGACTACTTTTACATCTTTAGCGACGAATTAATGTAGTCTAAAGATCTCTTAGAGTATTTATGACAAAAACTTGCAAATTCAAATCATTAATACCCCCAATTTTCTATATTTTCCATTATTCTCTCAAAACCCTCCCAAATATTTTCCACTAATCATCATCAAATATTATTCTGACACGTGTAAAATCTTTACGGGGCTAATCAACAAAGTGAGACTTACACAATTCTCACTTTGTCCAACCAAATTTGCCCAAAATTAGGTATTTTTTCTTTATTAAAACTTTTCAAAATTTATTTTCTTTGATTATAATTTTGTATTTAATGTTATATAGTATGATTAGGTTGTTAGAAACATGTTTTATATTTCTATTGTACATGTCATTGTTTTGTATTAGAATAAAATGCAAAAATATTTATTTTGTATTCTTTATATTGTTGTAGTTGATTATATTGTTAACAGACGATGGCTTCAGGTATTGATAAGAGTTGGATTAATTCCCCTCATCGTATTTCGCGTGAATTGGTTGGGATAGAAGAATTTCTCAAATTTGCCCAAAAACAAGAGAATTTTAAAACATATTTGTTTTGTCTTGTAATGAGTGTTCAAATAATCGTCGCTTTAATGTCCACAAGGTTATGTCACATCTTTTACGATTCATATTTTTGTCCACGTATGAGATTTGAACAAAGCATGGTGAGATTTTAGAAATTTCTGAGACTCGATATGTAGAAAATGACATATTTAATGTCTATGAAGATTTGAGACATAATTACGAGGGTGGTAAACATTCGGGTGACACTGAGATGATAGACTCAGACAATTCAACATATGACAGTTCCAAAACTTTGTTCGAGGAATTGGAGACCGAATTATACCCTGGATGTATAGTAATAAGTTTATTAAATTTTATTGTAAAAATAATGCACGTGAAGGTGAAGAATAAGTGGACTAACCCATCTTTCACTAAGCTTCTTGAACTATTGTGTCGCGTGTTGCCAAAACCTAATACCTTGCCCGAGTCGCACGAGTAGTGCAACAAAAAGTTAAAAAGTTTAGGTATGGGGTACACTACCATCGATGTTTAGGTGTACGATTGTGCTTTATTTTATAAGGAGAATGAATTCATCAACAAGTTCCCAATATGTAGTGAATCCAAATGGTACCCAAAGAAGGGTCAGAAAGTTGTGCATAAGAAACTCCGATATTTTTCAAGATTGTGCCGAGGTTGCAGCGACTTTATCCTTTGAGACACACTGTCGAAGATATGATTTGGCACCGTAAAGGGAACAGTACCGACCCAGATGTGTTGCGTCATCCGATTGATGGTTATAGTTGGAAGAGATTTGTAAAGCTAGATCCTAGTTTGCTAGTGAACCTTAAGGTTAAGGATAAAGTAGGTAAGGTTAAGGATAAATTAACTAAGGTTATAAGATTTTGAGTTTGAGTATCAACGCGATAAAATTTCATTTGATTAAGGCTAGAATAATTGTTTAAACCTTAAGGTTATTGATAACGTTAGAGTTACGGTTAAGTTTAAGATTAGGTAAAGTGTACGGTTAATTATTTAGGTTAATGTTTAATAATTAAGGTTTATGGGTCAATGTTTAACCTTCAAGGTCCAAGTTACAATTAAGTTTGAGTTTATTGTTTAGATTAAAGTTAAGTTTAGGGTTGAGGTTAAGGTTGAGGTTAAGGTTAAGATTTAGGTGAGAGCGGTTTTATTGTGCACGAGAGCGGCTTGGTCCAAGGTGAGACTTGAATGTGAAGAGATTTATTTTTGTTTTCTAGTTCCAATGCGAGTGTGAAAAGATGAGTTTTATCACTTGTTTCTTCTTCGTAGAAGGGCGTTTAGGTGGGAAGGTGAATGTGAAGGTTTTCTTTTTCTGCATGAGGCTTGGTGGGAAGGTTAGTGTGAAGACTTCTTTTTTCTATTGTGAGTGGAAGATATGAGCTTGGGTAAGACTTTCATCCAATATTGGATGGGTTTATATTTACAAAGCAACCATTGATTATTATAACAAAACACATGTCATTAGATTAATATTTTTGTTACTGTTGTAAGTTTAAAACATAGGTATGTATATTAATATAATTGGTGCACGATAATCCAAAAATTGGATGGAAGAATTTTCCTATGAGAAGTTTTAATTCATGGGAATATGTTTTTGAGAAGACTAAGGAGCTAAACGGAAAAGTTTTGAGCTAAATGGGGATGATTAATAATAGAGAAAAACAGTTAAGTGCTATTATGTAATAGATATATTATAAATATATATTAAATGTAAATGAGTGATCTAAGGCTTTTCGGTTTAAAATATAATTTTTTTATTTATGTAAATAAGGATTACTTAATGGTATCAGTTAGGGGTGGAAATCGGATCCGAAATTTCCGATTTCCGACTTTTCCGATCTGAAAATTCCGATTTCGGAACAACTTTTTACGGTTCCGAAATTCCGAAATTCCTATTTCCGATTTTTCCGAAAAAATAGGATCGGAATTGGAACTATATATAAATTTCCGAAATTTCCGGGTTTTCCGATCCGATTTTATTTCTGATTTTTATTTCCAAATTTTATTTTCGAATTGTATTTCCGATTTTACATTTCCTATATTAAATAAATAATAAATATTAATATAAATAAAAAATATACAATCAGAAATGTTGAAAATTTTCATAACAAAAGAAGAAAAGAAAATCTATATTAAACCAATGTACAAGGCTAGAACCCCTCCCTGAACATGGGTAACCTAGTTCTGATTTACCATGAGAATATATATGGAGAGGCATGTATATCTCCGTGGGATTAGTCGGGTGCGCGCAAGGTAGCCCGGAACCCATGTAACCAAAAAAAAATCTAAACGTTGAAAAATATAAATACAATGATACATTTTTTTTATATCAGGAAAATTAAAAAAACAATAAACTTGATAAAACCTAAAGAATAAGACTAACCCATTTCTTCACATTTTACATTACCTCCCTACAAAGCCCAATATCTGTTTTTTTATGTAATTTGAAAAGTAATTCACACTCATTGTTTTTTTACCTTTTTTACTTATGTTACTTCTATTATTGTTCTTTTACCTTTTGTTACTTATGTTATTTCTATTACTGTTCATGAAGATTATAAGTTAAACTTTTTAACTGTTGTTACATGAAAAGTTTTATAAGTATTGTTTTTAACTATCTTTATGTAAGTGATAAACTATTGCTCCAATTTTCAACCATTAGTCCCTCAATTTCCGAATAAAAAGTTCCGAAATCCCGAACCCAAAATTCCGAAATTTCCGAACAAAAATTTCCGAAATTTCCGTGCCGAAATTTCCGAATTTCTGGAAAATTCCGAAATTCGGAATTCGGAATTAATTTTCCCATGTCCGAAAAATTGGATAGGAATTGATACAGAAAAAATCTATTCCAAAAAAAATAGGAATTTTTCCGAAAGACCCCTTTTCCGATATCTGTTTTTTTATGTAATTTGAAAAGTAATTCACATTCATTGTTTTTTTACCTTTTGTTACTTATGTTACTTCTATTATTGTTCTTTTACCTTTTGTTACTTATGTTATTTCTATTACTGTTCATGAAGATTATAAGTTAAACTTTTTAATTGTTGTTACATGAAAAGTTTTATAAGTATTGTTTTTAACTATCTTTATGTAAGTGATAAACTATTGCTCCAATTTTCAACCATTAGTCCCTCAATTTCCGAAAAAAAAGTTCCGAAATCCCGAACCCAAAATTCCGAAATTTCCGAACAAAAATTTCCGAAATTTCCGTGCCGAAATTTCTGAATTTCCGGAAAATTCCGAAATTCCGAATTCGGAATTAATTTTCCCAGTTCCGAAAAATTGGATAGGAATTGGAACAGAAAAAATCTATTCCGAAAAAAATAGGAATTTTTCCGAAAGACCCCTTTTCCGATCCGTTCCTTCCGATTTCCACCCCTAGTATCAGTGATAGGTGGGGCCAAAAATAATTTAAACCATTTATGTAGAAGATCTAGGCCGTTAAAAAAACTCTGTAACATATATATACCAGATATACCACGTGTCTGAAGACACTATGAAAAGACAGATTCTGCTAATAAGTATGAATATAAATAAAATTATAAGCACGGAAGCAAACACATTATTGTAAACATGAACATTAAGAAAATTAAGTTTATTATACATATTGAATGTGAAAGTAACACAAATAATATACATGGTCTACATAAATCTAATAAAGTTCCCAAGTTATCAAACAAAAACTAATCATAATATAAGTGTATAATTTATCAAACATCAAGACGATACTTTAATAAACAAAAAATATTCAATATGTAGCATAATTGAAATGTGTGAATCTTACATCGTCAAAATTTTAATAACAGAACATAGATGTCATAAGTCTAGAAAAGGTAGCTGTGTCAACATACATATTTCTTCCAATTGGAGAAACCTGGACGACGATCTATCAATTTGAAAAACATAAACAAATTTAAAAACGATACACATTAGTTAATTCATGACATTCGGTACCATGTGATTCAAATCCCATCTAGCCAACTGTTTTCCGTTAAGCCGTCCTCGTCCATGATCATCTTCCAGTTTTACAAATATGAATAAAATTAACTATTATTTTAAGATAATAAACTTACATTTTAAATAACTAATTTGACATAAGACTTTGTAAAATATTACTTGTGGATATCGTGAAACAATTACTCCTCGTCTCTTACTGTTATGATCACATTTTTTGTAGGGATGTAATCTACCTATAAATTTACAATATGATATATAGTACAAATAAAATATACACCATGAACTATGTAATGTGTATATGATTTATTCACTTACAACATCAATAAGATCTCAGTATCTCTGTAAAAATCCAGCACGATAAATTACGCGACTAACATAGATAGTGATGTGGGTTCTTTTATTTTTCCGCACAATGCACAAAAATACATAATATTAGTTTTATTGTAAAATGACGAACTAAAATATACACCTAATAAATAATCACATACCTTTAGGCTTACCTGAGAAACTTGTGATATGTTAGTGTTTGGCTTTGGTTGGTTTAGAGTACCTCCTCCTATCTCGACCTTCTTTTCTCCCTTTATTGTGTTCTTCATTGTTTTAAATATTTTTGAATATGAAATATATTTAATTTTTATCAAACATTTACAAGTGACTATTTACATAAATAATGTAAGTATACAATAAATAAATGTTTTATCTTTTCGAACTCAACTAATAAAAACATACATCAAGTTACAAATATTAATACAAATAGCTTTGTAAAATTAATGTTTTAAACATATATATTATTTGTTATATTTTTTTATTTTATAATTAATTTAAATAGTTTTGGGTATTTTAATTTTGTATCAATTAATATAAATAGTTTTAATCTAATTTTGTATTAATTAATTTAAGTATTTTTAACTTTAGATAATATATGAATCAATACAATATGTATTTAATTACAATGATAACATAATTCACCAAATTAATAAATTTGTCGAATTAAGAACAAATTATAAAAAATTGTGTCACGAAAAACTATTATTCCCTAAAACCTATTACTTTGATAAATCGGTTTCTAAGGATGTTGGAAACATGTCAGCCAAAATGTTATCTTCAATGATGGTTAACTCAACCTCATATTACTGAGTTGTGGCAAAATAGTTGTTAAAGGCCAATCATTAGGATGTGTACTAACTATGAAGTATAGTAAAGCAGACAGATTTAAAAGAATGTTTTGTCTCTTAAAATCGTAATAACTTTTTTCTTTTTTTAAATGTGAGTATTAATATCAAATTTTGTATGCATATGTGCAGACTCATACCATATGAGAAAACTGTAACTTTATCTATATATTAATATACATATCTGTTGGATGATTTCAATTTTATTTTTTTGAATCAGCAAAAAATAACTATGATTAAAAATACTTGATTTATAAATATAATTATTTGATTTGTTTATGTTTATTAATACTAAATTAGATTAATATTTTATTTCTAATATTAGGTATTTCATACCAAATTATTAATATATTTTTTTAATCTTTTATTCAATTATGTGTTATTGTTTAAATTTGTAAATATATATAAGTACCAAATTATAAATAAGAAAGTCGATAATATATAAATCTTTGTAAAACCTGTCCATATTAAAACCTATCCATGTTATTCATTTTTTTTAAATCATAGGAAAACAAATGGTAAATTACACTTGAACATTAATTATTTTAATTATATAGGTTTAAAATGTTTATATTTAAATATGATTTTCAACAACTTCTTTTCCTATTAAAACCTTTATGTATGTAAAAGTTTTAAGGAAATATAAGTTTTAGATGAAGTAAGTGTTTCCTATTGGTCGTGAAACCATGTGAATTGATAAACCTGTCAAAAATATTTCCTATTAAACTTATGTGAATTTCATATTAAACTTGTTCTTATGTATACTTGTCCATATTTGGTTGTAATTGCATTATTTAAATCTAATAAGTAAGCATTTCCTAAATTTCTTAATGTTTTTTTACATTAAGTATTTTAGTCAATAAAAAACAACATAAAACATTAAAATTAAACTTAACAGATTTAAAAGTGTCTATACAAAGATTACATAAATTAAACTTAATGGTCTATCTATACAAAGATTATAGAAATTAAACATTAAAATTAAACATAATGTGAGCTATCTATACAAAGATTACAGAAAGAGCACAAAAAAGTGTCTAGCTTAAGCTTATTAACGATTAATTGTTGCGTTTAGAACAAAAAAAATTACAATTTAGTATTTTATTCCAAGAAGTGTTATGTCAATTACTCACTGACTTACTCTTCCAGAAGTTTGACTTATTGTTACTTTTAGAACAATAAAAAAAATGTGAATACGGTTGCGTTTAGAACAATACAAAAAATTGCTAATACAAAACCATTGTGTTATACATAACCGTATAACAGTACCAAATTGCTTTACATTGCAATAGTCACAAAACACCTTATATTTACAATACCAAAAATGTTTTACAGTACAAAATGTACAAAAGACGAAATATAATTAAGTAAACTAACCTTAGAGGGGAAAATGTAGTCTTTGCTTTGAGAAGAAGTGATACATAAAAAAATAATTGTTTTAGTGTAGAAAATAGATGATTGTGAAAGAAAAATAGGGTTGAGTTATATATATACAAATATCCGATTATATGTTTGGTAAATAACTTAAATATTTGAAAATATAATTTAAAAGAAGGTATATAATTTAAATCAAGGAGAATAACTTAAAATGGGGTAAATTATTTTAATTAAGGAAAATATAGTTATGTAGGGTAAATAACTTAAGCTTTATATAATTTACAAAAAATTTGTTTAAAAGCAACTGTATATATATTAGAAAAGGTAACTTATGTTTGTACTTTTATTTAAAGATTACGAAAATAAATTAAAATTTATAATATACAAGAAATAAACTTACCATGTCTGATATAAACTTACCATTTAAATAGAGTTTTTCCAAATTTAAAAAAATAATAACAACAAATTGCTCACTTAGTGTGTTGCGCCAAATAGATATTTACTGAAAAACAATTAAAAAAATATAATGCAAAATAGACTATAAATTCTTAATAAAAGGCTTGTATACCTTAGATTTTGATGTTTATTCAATCAAACTTTGAAGTCTCTACAAAACAATCAAATTATTTCTCATTCTTAAACAAAACAGATACAAATACGTATAGTTTAGTTGCGTCTGAGAATTCATGTTAATACCTTTACTGAACTACCAACTTCTTCTAAATTGTATAGAATTACTTGTTCTTTGATATGAGAATATGAATCATGTCTAAAAGATTTTGTAGAATTACTTGTTTTATGGAGGAATTGAGTGACTGATCCTCAATTTTTGAGTATCTTCACGTTTAGTATTTGATAAGTGCATTAAAACAGTCTAGAGAAAATATAATTAGTGATAAATATTATCATAAGAAAACTTGATTTAGTTAGTACCTTTTTTAAAGCAAGAGGATTTACTATGCCTTGGAATTGAACATCATCACCTGATGGCCTTCTTACACTAGCATTCTTGATTCTCATTGAATATACACCAAATCGAGTCTATAAATATGTTTTAATTGTGAAATTTTTATAAAATTTACCTTGCTCAATTACAATATCAACTACTGAAGGTAATAAAATGTGCTTCTCCATTTTCAAAACTCTAAAACATAGAAATGAAAAAGAACGGATCACCTGAAGCACAAATAACACAGGGACTAAATACTTCAAATTTTAAGTCACTTTGAGTATCAACTATCAAATAAAACTCTATGTACTCAACCAAAGACGAATTAAATTATCTATATAGTTTCTAAAATGCTAAAAGAGTATAATTAAAGTTTTACAAAATAGTCCCACATAAACATTCATAACCTAAATATTTCAGATACCTGTAATTCAATTAGAGTAAATAACTCAAAATTCAATTAGCAAAAAATACATAATTTTGCAAAATTACACTATAGGTCCCTATGCAAAACAAGTGTTAGAGATCTAAATATTCTATCATTAATTTGCTCTAGATGATCAGAAACACGTGGCTGATGACTTTGCGAAATTGCACCAGTCACGGATTGTAAAAGGCGAGCTTTATCTTCCTTGTTAAAAGCTTGCACAACCTCCTAGAACCACTAGTTAGAGATGTTGCACTGTACACGTCTAAAAATATATATAAATTTTAAATTCCTAAATTAATAAATTAACATTAAAACCTATAGTGCAATCTATATTACAGGGCCTAAAGTGCAATTTTTCCAATAACATAAAGGTTGATAATTCACTCCGGTCATAATTGAATTTAAAAATAATTAATTAAAAGTAATGTAAAAAGGCACTAATCTGAAGAACTTGACCTAAGATTTAACCTTTAGTATCAGAATGGTCTTCGAGATGGTGGAAAGGTGAGTTTGGATATCAACTGAGCGGTAGCAGTGGTGGAGAATCTAGCGGATTGGTGAGGCTATACAGAAGGATTATGTTTTGGTAATCGTATTTTGACTTTTTTTGTTGGGTTTGGGTTTGATAATAGATAAGGAAGGTGAGTGGTGATAGATGTTTTTTTTTGATTATTTTTATTCTGTTTGGGTATCAATTTCTGGCCACCACTTATGTTGGGGTTAGAATCAATCATGCCACCATGTTGAAAAACGTTGTTATATATATATATTAGAATAGTTAACCATAAGATATAAAAGAATTATAACAAAATTTTATTATTTCTCACATATTCATAAATCACGAATCAATATATTTATCAAAATATTAATATGAAATAATTTTTGTTTAATTATTAATTCTTTCTACTCAAGTAATCTAGTCATATATTTGACAAATCAAATTTTAAATATATCAACCACGTAACTATAATATTTTCTCACTAAATATAATGTCAAATCTAAAATTTATTGAATTATATATAAAAAACATATAAATAATCAAAATAACCTATTCTATTTTTTTATTAAAATTATTACTACTTTATAACAGGAAAATGATTACCGTGAATATTAAGTAACCTATTTATAATACCATGTAATTAAACTAATTACTAGCTCAAATTTGAAAGAAATTAGTATATTAGATCCTCATTTGTATACGATATCAAACACCGTATAGTGATTACAAAATTAATTACATTCCTATACTCATTATATCTGTGCCGAAAACTGTTACAACATATACCAATCACTATTGAATGATTTTATTTCATCCTAAATTGATAAAAACCCTTACTAAGATATCACCGTAAACATATAACAGAAAAATAAAGAAAGTAAACCACAACTTTTCACTTCACAATTTCGATCCCTCCTACATAAAATCTCCCTCTCCAAAAAAGATTAAACTTTTGATACCTTTAGAACTAATTCTTAAACTAACTAGCAAATTTTTTTTAAGTGATCAAGCTTCTTAAATTCATGTATATAATTAGTAAAACATTATAATTTATGAGGTACATCCGAGAGATAGGAGAAGATATTCCCTACCTAAATCCGTTTTACATTCTTATTATGATTTGTTTATGTAAGTTTTTGTTAATTTATGTCTTTTAAACTTCTTATGTATGAAAAAAATTATAATTCTTCTAAAAATTTTAAAAATAATTTTAAAAATTTAAAAGCTCAAGAATAATAACTGAGAAATATATAATAAATTGGTCTCATGAGATCAATATCTGTCACCTAATAAAATACTGATATTTTTTACATTATTCAAATTTTGAATTCATGATTGAGCATGTGCAATCATATAATTGAACACTCAATCATATGTTTGAGCATGTCCGGTTGTATAATTGAGCTTGCTCGATCATACGATTGAACACTCAATTATATACATGAGTAATCACAGTGTTGTAAACAACATTAAAACAATAACAACAAAAATTTATACAACAAGATTTTGTATTGAAATAAAAATGACCGCAATCTAAATTTTATACCTAGTTACTATGAATCAACTAGAAAAAAATCATAAACATATATCATCTCATGTGGATCTAGTCAACTTCAATCATTGTTCATTTTTGGAAAAAAACCAACAACTCCCATCAATCAATTGAAATCTTCATAAACTAAAAAATATACAAATAATTAAAATTATATAAACTCTCAATTGTTGAAAACAATTGGTATTTATCTTAGAAGTTCAAATCAAATATTTTTTTTAAGAATCGGCTAAGAATTTCTAAAGATTTTATAAAAAAAAATCATAACTTTTTATATAGTGATTGATATAAACACTATGAGTTAATCTTACTAAAAACATATATTTATAATTTTCATGGATTACCTATAATCTTTCAAATAGAAAAAAAAATTAATTGAATATTGCTTACATGATATTGATATGGTTTATGAAAGATTTGTATATGTAAACATGAAATAGAGGATAACATGTATAAATAAAAATGCCGGTACGTTGAAATAATAGTGAAAAAATATTTACAATGGAGATAGTTGAAAGAAAGTGAGAGAGAAACAAAATGAGAAATGAATTAGAGTTAAAGATTTTATATTGTATACTAAGGGTAGTTTTGATAAGTGATGAAAGGTTTTTAATATTTGTTCCTTTAGGAGAATCTGTAGCATTTAGTGAAAAAATTTATTCATTTGTTCCCTTGTGGGGGTAACGTTTTTGTGAAGTTACTCAACCTTCGGCTAAAATCCATTTTTTCTAAATTTAGAAAGACTTATGAAATTATGAATGATCTATCGGTCAAAACCCAAATTCAATCTCTAATAGGGGATATGTTTAACTCTTTGGCCACATTTGTGTTTTATATCTTCAACACAATACGTATAATAGAGAGTTGATATGTTGCTTAGAAAAGCAAGAAACTATATGTCAATAAAAATAAATCTTTTCAACACAAATAAATCAAACAAAAAGTAATATTTATATATTGATAGGTTAAAATATAAACTTCAAAATATTTAGTAATGTGAAGGTATATGTAATAGAGGATTATTTTATAATAAAAATGCTAGCAATACTGAAAGAGATAGTGATAGAGGAAATAATACTGGAGCTATGTTGTTAAATTCGATGGTTACGGAATGCATGTAATGGTGATGTTTACGAGATAGAAGAAGTCATACACACTATAAAAAAATAAAATGATCTTTTCCCAAAATACCCTTATTTTTATAATTGGTAATAAGAAAATCCAAAATAAATAACTAAAATAATACTATTTCAGTTATATTTGAAGTAAAATTGAAAATAAATATTTAGTTGAGTAATATCAAATCACATGTACTTAAAAAAAAGTTTTATAGAGAAGAAAAACAAATTGGTGTAATGAGAACCAAATTCGATGTCAAACTGTAAAAAATGCCAAAGCGGCCTTTAAGGTGTCATCTCAATGTATTATTATAATTTAAAAATCAAGTTACTTTTACCGCTCACTTCGCCTTACATAGCAGGCATTCATATTGTTTAATCTTGCAATCCAAAATTCATGTTGACCACATAAATTGGAAATATCCTCCACATAATTTGACTTTTCCCCTTTAGGGTTGTTTTTCTTTTCTGCCAAACATAATCTTTTAAGTTACCAACTATTCAACAGATTTTAAAATTGCTATAGTAACTTATTGAGAAAATTTAAAAAGCTTGTTGACTATCTAACAATAACTCAGCTCATTATACCTTAGTGACACCTCGAGAAGTGCTTCCCTTTTCTATCACCAGGTTTCCATGTGTAGTGTTGCTAGCCTCCACAACCTCAATAAAAGAAGGCAGATTAATTATTAGGTCAAACCGCTTCATCTTGTATGTCAAATAATCAGTACAAATAACCATTACACATCGACATATTTAAATACTTATCATATATTTCAAAATTAAAACTTTAAAAGATACTAAATTACCTGTTAAGCTTTCCTCCAATTGTACCAAAATTTATCCCAAATGTAGGCTCTGGGATGTCAGCTGAAACATATACAGCGGGACGAGTGACTTCTTAGTTGCCATCTGGGAGTCCATATGAACATAGATTCTCTTTCTCTACAAAAGTTTACCAACCAAAGTGTTATACCAAAAAATTGTTTTTTATAGTTAATCATACTTAATAACCTTTATGGTTCTAGATTTAAATTATATATTAGTACAGAATAAATAATAAAATAATTCAAATATTATAACAATATTTTCAAGATATTCTTGTGTATTAAATTTTCAAAAATATCTTAAAATTATGTTATTTTAGTGTCAAACTGAAATTAGCCATCATTAGAAATAATTTAGTATTAAATTTCATTGAAGAAAATTTTGGGATATGTGACAACTCGTGTAACAAGAAAAGCTCAAATTATTAAAAACTATTATTTTTTGCTTTTTTTACTTAAAATATTATAACATTGTCATTTTAATTATTTTATACAAGCTTATAACAATTGATGCACACATAAGTTTCCATATTTTTGTATTCGGCCACAAATTTTGAATTTATTAAGCGTATAACTGTGAACCCATTTCAGTCCATAGTAGGCTAAGATAATTTATTAATATAAATAACTATGTTATTTACCTAAATATTATATTTGGTTAGATATTTAGACAATTAACACCATAATATATTTATTAACATCAATTATGATGAAAGAATAATTAAAAATAATTATAAATAAATAATATTTTGAGCAATTTTCGAGATATATTGAAATTTTGTAAGATACATAAAATACAAATGTGTTAAAAACTATTTTTTTTCTTATTTTCTTCACCCACTTTCCCACTAGTCTTGTATTCTTTTTTCAGACTTCGAAGCTCGTGAAAAAAAAACAAACTCTCTTAAAAAAATAAATTTTAGGAGAGTGGATCCACACTTTTGGGTGTTTTTTCCTGAACCATGTCCTCACGATCTCAAATTAACCATGATTTTTGAAGTATATAGTGATAATCACAATTTTATGTATTATTACTTTTGGATAGTTCATAATTTAGTAGATCATTTTTTAACTTTATCTAAAAAGTAATCAAAAGGTAAATTTATCATTTTATAAACTTTAATTTTATCCTCCAACAACAAGATTGATTATGAATTTCTTTTTTCGCAAAAGTTTGCAAAATGTAAAACAAAATAAATAGTTTACTCCTAATTAAGATGCAACCAAATTTACATCCAAAAATTTTAGAGTTCACTTTATCAATTCTTAATAAATTAAATAATTAAATTTTAATTATATATATTACCTGGATCACAAAGAAGATAAAATTCATCCGCATTTGGTTTACAAAAAAAAAACCATGCAACATTTAATTTTGAGTAAAATATTATTAAAAAAATCTATATATTATGTATAAATTGAGAGATACCACGAGTTAAAGCAAAAATTATAGCATCACGACGACCGATAAAATCGTTGAAGATTTCTTCAGGTCTTAGGGTCTGATAAGTTGGTTTCCATTTTAATTTATTATTGAATGAGCAAAATACTCTAACACAAGTATGTGATTTAAGTGGGAGCCTTATTAGGAAAAAATTAATGTCCATAGATGGATACATCATTTTGGGCCAAAGTATATGTTGATAGCATTTATATGAAGAACCCATGTTACTTAGGTAACGCGATACAATATATTTACTATAGTAATTTAATATCTCATTAGTACTATTATTTTTGGAGAACTGAAAAAGCCCAAAAGTTAATTTGCATAAATATTCAACAAGTAAGAACTTCATTTGTAATGACTCAAAAAACAATAAATGAGTAACTCCCAAAATATGATTATTGACTTATGGTTTAGGAAAAACATGACTTAACTTGTTGCGCGAACCTTTTGTTAATATATATTATTGGCTTCTACTAGAATGACTTGTTGAGGGTATGAGGGTAAATAATATGTCCTAGAGATGCATGATAACCGACTCCTAGTAGATCAGGAAATGACCTAGAGATTCATTTTGCATGACTCATAACATATCATAATCGGTCGAGATCTCTCCTAGAGGATCACTTCAAATAGATCTAGAAAGATCTATGACAAAGTAGATAGAGGTTTTCTTGATTTTCATTATAAATAAATAATTGATGGTCAATTCTAGAGGTATATTATAAACGACTCACATTATAAATAAATAATTGATGGTCAATTCTAGAGGTATGTTAATAAAAATAACACTTTGATATTTGGCCTACAGGTTCATTACTAACAAATTTGATCTTATAAAGAAGCCTTCAAGAAATTTATGACGACTACCAAAACAATTAGACCGAATATTGGCTTATGAAAAGAAGAAATAATAAATTTGTAACTACAAAAATTCATCCTCAAACAAGTAATGATTTATGATTTGTTCTTCATCCTATAATGGTAACCCAAATTATGAGAAAGTTGTAACACATAAAGAACTAATATAATTCTAATCATTAGGAAAAAATTTATTATCAATGTAGGTATTTGTGATATGATTTTTATACGGAATGGGTTCAGGTCTAAGAGATTTATGTACAATGAAGTAATGAATATACTTTATTAAACATTAATTATTTTTGTTATTATTATTATTATTATTATTATTATTATTATTATTATTATTATATTTATTATCATTGTTATTATGAAATAAGGTATACTAAAATAAAATATATATTGTTCATTAAAACAATTTTAATAATAACAAAATATTTATTTTGAATTTCTTTTAGTTTAATGATCATATATACATTTAACCTATTCTAAATGATATTTTATTTATGTATTTGCTTATATGAAATATGAAATACCTTCTAATTCTAATAAAAATATTTAATAGATAACATCCAACTACTAGGTCTACAATATTAGATATCAATCGACCATACCTGTAAAATTTTATTGAAATGGCATGCTCATCGATCTTTTACTTACCGTATAATCATCTATGATGACCAGAAGTACTCCAATCTGTAAATTTAAATATATAAGAGATATAAATAATAAATAAACACTTTTACATGAAATATTAAATATTTTTAATTCAAACTAATATAAATAATACTAACTTACTTGAATTGAGTGAAAGGAAAATAAGATAATAAAATTTAAAAAATGAGAGTCAAGAAACTAATCTCATGAATACTTCAATCAAAAAATAAATACCGATCCATAAAAATAAGCATTACCTAGTTTACTTTATAAATTTTAGAAAATATTTATGCATCAATTACGTCAAATAGTTAATATATTATAACATATTTCATAATAATAAAAATAAAAAAAATTCAAAGAATAATACAAAGGTTTCACAAGTTAGATTATTATTCAGTTTTAAGAAATCCAAGTTTGTGATGTTAAAATGTAAGTTTAATTTATAATTACAGGGATTTTAATATTCTAACATATGTAATTAGTTTATCCCAATTATTTGTAATTATATGTAGTGAAAGAGATGATGTTTAAAATTCATTCAAATGAAAGATACATATAAATTAAAACAATATAGAAAACAATTAATCATTAAGATTATATAAGAAAAATTTGTTAGAGAAAAATATCATTTACCATTAACAAACTATTGTGGCCAAGTCTATAAACTTCGTTATATTCTTCAATTGTGTATCTAGATCTCTAAATTATTATGCAACATTGTAATAATTTGTTAGTGAAAATGTACAATAATGTTTGTAGATAAAATTTTGTTTGGATGGTGTGTCTTCAGTTTAGACGGCGATTTGTTTGATATTGATATAGAACTATAATGTAGGGTTTATTATTGAAATTGGGCTGGGCCAAAAAAATATAATGAAGGTCTAACCCATTTATTAACAAATTATTTATTTAAATTATAAGAAAATAATATTTATTTTTCGAGTAATGCTGGGTATCACCCAAAAAGTGATCACCCAAATATCACCTTTCTAGGTGGTCCAATGAAACTGTTTCTCTTTCTTGGATACTTTTTTTCTCTCTCTTATATGAAGCAGTTTCATTGGACCACCTAGGAAGGTGATATTTGGGCGATCACTTTTTGGGTGATACCCAGCATTACTCTTATTTTTCCCTTCTCTCTTTAAAGAAGATAAGTCAACTTAAATTATTTTTACTTGGCTAAGAAATCCAATCTTTAACTATCATAAGGAGTTATTAATTTTATAAATTAAATAAAACTTTACACATTACGTAAATTCGATATCCCATTCAGGCTACACTATAATAATATTTTGACTTGTAAGAACAAATTAGTTGTTTTGCACCTAGTTGTACATAAATTTGACAAACCATAAAATTTCTAACATCATTGTTTTGGATAGTGACTTAATTTTGATAAGTATTTTATTTTATTAGATGTTATATTATTTTTATAATATTTTACTTTCTTATTTATCATAAAAGATACAACAATAATAACATCGTGTTTTTATCATCATATCATCATATGTTTAACGATGTAAAAACTCTACTGCTCAATCTTCATAATATTAACATAAAAAAATGGAAAGCCATCCGATGATATTTTTATTAAATAAATAATTTGTATATATATTAAATTTATTGAATAAACAAAATATAACCTAATGAAATAGTTACATACTTTATCCTATTATAGTACCCTAAATTCTTAATTTTGTTAACTTAACTTTAAGAATCTTTTCAACCTATTAGAGGTGTGAGAAAGAAGCATTAGCTACAAATTAATATTAGCTTAATCATGATAAAATATATCAATCACTATCTTATATATGTAATTATGCATTTCTCTCATAACTCTACAAACATAAGAAAAATATCTATCCAGTAGTTAGCTATATTATAAAATATTTATATTTTTCATATATGTTTCCCAGCTTTGGGCAATATTATACATGTATTTTATATAAGAGTTTGAAAAGATCATCATTTTAAGCTATTTCTAGAAAAGGCCCCGAACCTGAAGGCACTTGGACAAAAATTTGTTTAAAAAATTATAATTAATAGTGCAAAATTCATAATTTAATTTATGTCAATACTTGAATGAAAATCATAAATAATAAATTGGTTCCCATAAATATGATCAAAGAATATTTTTAGAGAAACTATTTCTTGCGTATAGTTGTATGATGTTGTTGATTATAAAAAAAATATGTAATAATTAAAAGTAGTTGAGTAAAATATAATATTATATAAGTAAATCTGAACATTTTAATTAACTAAACTTTTCTAATAATTATGTTTTATAACCATAAAAATTAAAATTTAGGGGTAGTTGCAATATAAATCATCTCATCTGCAAATTAATAAAACAGGTAAAGGTATCACCATAGCGTTTTAGACCCTTAAAGAATATGATTCTATGGAGGTAGGGTGGAAATCGGATCCGAAATTTCCTATTTTTGATTCTTCTAATCCAAAAATTTCAATTTCGGAAGAGATGTTTAATGTTCCGAAATTCTGATTTTTCTGAAAATTTCGGATCTCAATTGAAACTAGATGTTAAATTTTCGAAATTTTGGCTTTCAAATCGATTTTTGTTTATGATTTTTTTTTATTTTACCTTCTTAATATTAAATTAATAATTAACTTTTAAGATAAAAAAAGGTATACAACCAGATACGAAAAATATTTCAAATAAAAAAAAGTAAAAGTTGAAAAACAATGAAACATTGTTTTTAGTTTTCGAAAAAAAAGAAACATGATAAAACCTGAAATCCATCTCTTCACGGAACATAAAATAAAATAAATCTATTGAAACTTACCTTCCCACAAAGCAGCTCTAGTGGACCATTCTCCACCATCATTAACCGGCTTGGTGAAAAACCCATATTAAGGTTAAAAGTTAAATTATTTTTAACTAATATCTTCACTTTTACATATCTTCAAAATTATCTGATTTAAGTATGATTACAATCGTGATGTTTACTATATCTTTATACATAATGGCCAGTTTATGACCGTTGGAAAGCTATGGTGCGCTTAACGGATATGGGAGGGGATGATGTGTGAGTTTGTGGGTCCTATAATTTGCCTTTTCCGTTGGATTGAGTAATTTGGTGTTATACTGTATTTTTTGAGTTGTTTTAAATATCCGTTTGGCACAATTGTTGGAAATGGTCTAACATATTCAAGAAAAACTCATTTTTTTCACCCAAAAAGTTCCAAAATCTCCGAACCAAAAGTTCTGAAATTTCTGAAAATTTTGAAATTCCGAATACGGAATTCTAATCCGAAAAAATCAGAAATTTTCCGATCCGTTAACTTTCTTTTCTCCTCCATTCGTGATTTACTTCATCTTTCACATAATTTTGAAACTTCTTAATGTTGCAATTAATTTGTAGACAGCAAGTTTGAGAATTATCGAATTGTTACCAATAAATGCTTCAAACCTGCTAGCATGATGGCTCAAGATGAGTTTAAAATCTATGTTTTTTATGATAAAGTAGTGGAAACATGGAGTTACAAAATATGCATTATATATATAGCTCGAGTAGTAACAAAGAAGCTTCTAAACTTCAGATCAAGATACCGAAATCCAATGATGATCGAATCAAGACTCAAAAGCTAAATGAAGATCAAATCAATACCCCAAATCGCAAAGACCTAAAAATTCAATCAGGTTTAGAGTAATTTATGCCGATAACATGGACTATAATTAGAGAAAATAATGATATTTCAAGGTAAATTGAACCATAATTTCCCGAGTACTCTAAAATATTCAAGTATAACTTATGATAATGATGAATGGTGCAAAAAGGCTATACAAACTTCTCACTCCCCTCTTTAATTTTATGTACACCATCTACGCATTTTCTTAAAATTAACCTATATTTACCAGTTACAGTTATATACTTCTCATTGATTCTCCGGTCAAGTTTCCTTCTCGATCTTACTCACCAAATTCTCCTTAGATAATGCTTTGACATGGCATTCTCTAGCATGTACTCTTTCAAGAAACCTTGAGATTCACGATTTGCCCCAAGTTTAGATTGTTACCCCTATGAGATATACAGTTAAGGGTTAACCATACATTTGCACTATAATAAAGGACATGGAAAACAAACACTGCACATGAGTAAAGTGACCTGAGTAGCTTTAGATTTAGCTTCCCAAACCTTAGATTCTTGGCAAGTGAAATCAGTTGTTCTTATTTTTCTTCATCAGAAATAGCTTGAGACCTTTCGTTTGTAGTTATATTTGCATTTGATCTCATAGGTCCAGTGTATTCCTTGTAAAGTTCACTAAAATCATCATCTCTATCTATGTCTTCTTGGCTACCCATCTGCATGCACAATTTGAAAAGGTTAATTGCAACATTAGTCCTTGTCATATACAAAATAACCAAATATATATACACCATTTTCGACTATACGACATTAGTCACATGTATCTCAAATGAGAGTAAGAGTGTGAAGGATAATAAAAACCTTACTGTTAAATGATGATTTATCTATACCATCACTTTTTATCAAGTTTTTAATCGTTAACCATATTTTTTACTATTTGATCGAGATCTATATATATGCGCTCTGTATTTGTAAACAATTTGGAAGTATTTATTCAACCCTTTGATGCTTCTCAGTGAAAAACTTTTGCCGAGTAAACATTTTCCATGACTTGCATCTTAATGCACTTTTTACTTTCAAGCAACTCAAAATATCAACAATTAAATAATCAATGAAGATCCACTATTTGACATCCGTTAAACAAAACAAGAAGAAAATAAAGCTCTATTATAATATCAACTCATTAATTGCACTATAGGTCCCTATATTATACACAAAATTATACAACAGACCCCTATACTTTCAAAAAATGTTTCTAATGTACTTTGAGAAGCATTTTTCAAGCAGAAGCATCCATCGGTCACGAATATGAGGTGATTTTCTCTCATCGCATTACTCTTATTCTTCTTTACTATGCAGTTCTTAAAGTAATCTCATTATTCTAAACTTTAGTCACTTGTTTCTTTCAGTGTACGTTACTGATGAAGCTCTTCCACTATGATAATGTTACAGTACTGCATTTAACTTACAAATTAGCTGAATATTTTTGGTCATATTTTTCTAATTTTTTTTTCATAAGATACTACATGATCCTGCAGTACTTTAAAGAAAGAATCGACTTTCAAGTTTTAGAGAAGATTCAAATGATTACAACTGAGATATATAAGGAAGGGGTGTATACTTTTGATGAAACCGATCTTTCATTTGAGTAGAGCGGATAGGTACTTTAGAAGGTTTACCCCTGTATAACACATAAAATTTACTAATCAGTCCCTACTGAATTCAAAAACTAAAAAACACAAAAATCGACAACTTATCAAATTTTTAGGTATTTTAATTATTTATCAAATATCACTAGTTATATAGAATTAGTTGCACCAATTATCCTTAAGATATGAGAATTAGCTAAATATACTTATGTGTTTGAAATTGCAACAGAGTAAAATAAGTATGAACAAAAATTACGTGAAATATATACCTCGTCTTCAAGTTTTTTAAAGTAATTAAAGTGTATTTTAAGTTTATATACATTTATATATCTATATGTAGAATTGATCCTTAAGATATGAGAATTAGCTAAAGATACTCATGTGTTTGAAATTGCAACAGAGTAAAATAAGTATGAACAAAAGTTACATGAAATATATACTTTGTCTTCAAGTTTTTTAAAGTAATTAAAGTGTATTTCAAGTTTATATACATTTATATATCTATATAAAGAATTGATCCTTGAGATATGAGAATTAGATAAAGATACTCATGTGTTTGAAATTGCAACAGAGTAAAATAAGTATGAACAAAAATTACGTGAAATATATACTTTGTCATCAAGTTTTGTAAAGTAATTATAGTTTTTTTCAAGTTTATATACATTTATATATCTATATGTAGAATTGATCAAACTGTAAAAAGTAAAAATGAATCAAAACTTACCTCCTGTTCTAAAATAAAAGAATCATCACTATCGTCAATTAGTTGATATTGAGCAACATGTAAATCCTCTAGTTGTCAAATGTACCTTCAGTCGAGACAGTTATCATCATATGAGTTTCAACTGAACAAAATGATTATCCTATGAGTATCAACTGAAATAATTATCCTGAATATTAAAAAATTCAATCAAGTTTTCAAATATACCTTCAGTTGAGACAGTTATCAAATACTTGTTGAGCATAAACTTGAAATCTTTGGTGAGCATTGAAAGCTTCGGCTTCAGTGAGAAGAAAAACTAATTAATTTCCAGAATCGGTCGAGAACTTATTATGTTTTACATGATTCCAATCTTCAGGAACCAGAATGGCTGCTAACCTAATTGGATCAGTCCTAAATCGTTGCTTTGTTCGAAGAAGTTGTGGTGAAGTGGTGGTGAGGTATGACGAGGGAGAACGCCTATGTTGATGGTGAAGAACAATCGATCATGTTGATGGAGAATCGCCTAGGTAAATGGTATTGAGGTTGAGATGAGGAGTTATCTCTAGTCGTTGCTTTATAACACAACCACCACGACAACGGCTTGATGTTGATGGTGAAGGTGATGCCGACAGGAAGCAAGTTTGTTTGTATGAACGGTTTGGTGAGTGTGAATTTTATGGGTGAGGTGAGAGAGATAGTGGTATATGACGTGAGAGAGATAGAAAAATGCGAGTTGTTACTTTTAGAATTTATTCTTTTGGCGTATTATATATATAGTAGGGGCATTTTTGAAAATCGTAATTTTTTAAGTAACAGAACTATCTTATCTGTTGCCCATGACATATTCTTAGCTTAAAATCAATATCAACCCTCTTTATACCCCCTTTGATATATATATATATATGTGGTTGTATGTGGATCTTATCTTCTAGGTTGATAGTTACATCTAAATTATACTCAATTAAGTTATATATGTCATTATGATATATCAAACAAATATCGCAATTATAAGTTCATGTTATCTTCTCAGAGGATAGTTACCAATAAGTCAAACTCAATTAACTTATATAAATCTATATGACATATCAATTTTATTTATTTTATTATAAGTGCATGTCCATATCGAAAATCTATATTGCCAATGTAACATAACAATACCAATAATATATATATATATATATTTATATATATATAAGTTATTAGTTTAAAAATGTAAAAAAAAAAGAAATAACCCAACCTCAAAGAGGCTATGGTTTTTAACTCCTTGAAATCTAATTAAAATTGATATGTCTTATTTATTCTGAATAAGATTTGATGAATTAAAATATTTTCTTTATTACTTTCAAAGTATTTTTCATTCCCATGGATAAAAAACTTTCCAATACTTTGCTAAAACAATGGGAAATTAAAATTTCTTGAGTAGGCTATTTGTGAATTTATTTGGATCTAATTCTATTTTTTTACCAGTCTCTTTCAATCTCTACTCAATATATCTTGTATGGGTTCAAATATTAATCAATAATACATAATTAAAGTTTCAACTAAATTAATACAGGTACATTCTATTTGTACTTACATCTTTTTTCATCACAAGGTATGTTTTCATCCATTTTTTCTAAATTTCGAATAAAATTTTTTTTACATTTTTTTAAATCATTTTTTGTGTTTTGTGGTATGAATAAATTATATTTGATAATTTCTATTATGTTGGTAAGTTCTTAGATTTGTTAATTTATATATATTTCTTGCTTTTGATCTTGCTTTATACATGTGATTATGTGGTGCAATTGTTATAATTTGATGATTAAACATATTTTTTCTTATATAAATATAAGATTATTGTTTTACACTATTCTCTGAGAATTCGATTGGTTATCCAATGAATTAGCCTAACACCTCCCTAAGTATACACCACTAACCCATTAGTTGACAAGATAATATCTTGTTTATGAACATATAACCCATTTTGTTTGAACGACAACCCATAAGGATTTATATGTAACCAATTCTTATTAGATTTTCAACCCATTGATAAGTATGTGCAAACCATTATTTTTTACTTACGTTTCTAGTATCCTATTATCTAATTATTTGTCTTGTTATGTTGCACATATATTTATTAAAAATATAGTTTTGTTGATATAGGTTGCAATCTTTCCTATTCAAATTAAGATTCAATCCATATTTGAGATAGTATGGAAGTAAGTCACACCCTCGTTCATTCATAATACAATTGGTATCAAATATTATTCAATAATAAAATAATAGGGTAGAAAGTACACATAATATAATAGTTCATGATAGACATACAAATAAAATAAAGATGTAATTACCGTAAAAAATTCAATCAAATTGACAAATAGAGTTATCATAATATTGAACAATCAATACACTTTCATTTATTTAAAGATCATATATCATTAGAGTAAAAGCCTTGAGATTATTACTATCTCAATGTGCCAATTCTTAAATTTCCATTTCTAGTTCATTTGTAGATTATCCTAAAAGTTCCGTTATTATATTATTATATGTGAGCCATTAGTAGATTATTCGACTGGCACCGTTATATATTATCCAATAAAATCCACTAGTAAACTCTCTTACCATGTCCATTAAATAATATCATATTGGATTCATTAGTAGATTATTCTATCAAGTACATTTTATATTATCCTATTAGATTCATTAGTTTATTATCCTATCCTATTTGATCAATAAGTATATGATCTTATAATATAAAATTATTATATTTTTAAACCCAATACATTATTATATTAATCATATAAGAATAATTATTACTTTACCCGTAGAAAGCCCATTATACATTAATCATGTTTTATTAAGTATTATATATTTTATAATGCAAAGATAAATATTTAATTGTAAAGAGTCTGGAATAATATTATTACTAGAGATTAACAATCAACATATTGGTTAAAATTTATTTTCTAACCTAATGAAGAGGAAAAATCCATAATATGTGATAATTAACATGATTGCACGTTTAAAAAAAATTAAGGATCATAATTCATACTATTTATTTAAGAATATAATTACTATTTTCTTTTCAACATTATTGATTTGACTCTTAAAAATTTGAGCTTTTCGATTATTATTGTGTAAAGGAATTAAACTTTGAGGAAGTACATGTAATTAGAATGATTTCGAAATTAAGTGAGAAAGAAGATGTCATGTATTTTTTAGGCATCAAGGTAATTTAAGAGTCATTATAGAATGTTTTAAAAGCTTATATCATGTGACAACATGCTAATACATACACGTTTCTCCAAAGCTGCTAATATTTGTTTTATTGTTTCTCAATTGGTTCGGCAATAAGAAAATACAAGAAACTTTGTAAAAGAATTTAAAAAATTTAAAAGCTCAAGAATAATAACTAAGAAATATATAATAAATTGTTCTCATGAGATCAATATCTATCACCTAATAAAGTACTGATATTTTTTACATTATTCTAATTTTGAATTCATGATTGATAATGTCCATTCATATCATTGAACACTCAGTCATATGTTTGAGCATGTCCGATTGTATAATTGAGCTTGCTCGATCAAACAATTGAACACTCAATTATATACTTGAGTAATCACATTGTTGACAACAATTAAAACATTAACATTAAAAATTTATACAATAAGATTTTATATTGAAATAAAAATGACCGCAATTTAAATTTTATATCTAGTTACTATGAATCAACTAGAAAATAAAATAAACATATATCATCTTATGTGGATCTAGTCAACTTCAATCATTGTTCATTGAAGGAAAAAACCAACAACTCCCATTAATCAATTGAAATCTTTTTAAATTCAAAAATATACAAATAATTAAAATTATATAAACTCTCAATTGTTGACAACAATGGGTACTTATCATAGAGTTCAAATCCAATATTTATTTAAGAATCCATTAAGAATTTCTTAAGAATTTATAAAAAATAGAAAATCATAACTTTTTATATAGTGATTGTTATAAACACTATGAGTTAATCTTACTAAAAATATATATTTATAATTTTTATGGATTAGCTGTAATGTTTCAAATAGAAAAATATTTAATTGAATAATGCTTACATGATTTTGATATAGTTTATGAAAGATTTGTATATGTAAACATGAAAGAGAAGATAACATCTATAAATAAAAATACTGGTACGTTGATATAATAGTGAAAAAATAGTTACAATGGAGACAGTTGAAGAAAGAGAGAGAGAAACAAAATGAGAAATGAATTAGAGTTAGAGATATTATATTATATACTAAGGGTAGTTTTGACAAGTGATGAAAGGTTTTTAAGATTTGTTCCGTTTGGAGAATGTGTATCCTTTAGTGGAAGTATTTATTTACTTGTGCCCTTGAGGGGGATAACGTTTTTGTGAAGTTAGTCCACCTTCGGTTAAAATCCATTTTTTTCTAAATTTAGAAAGACTTATGAAATTATGAATGCTCTGTCGGTCAAACCGTCAGTTCAATCTCTAATTGGGGATATGTTTAACTCTTTGGCCACATTTGTGTTTTATATCTTCAACACAATACATATAATAGAGAGATGATATGTGTTTAATATCTTCAACACAATACGTATAATAGAGAGTTGATATGCTTCTTAGAAAAGCAAGAAACTATATGTCAATAAAAAGCAATCTTTTCAACATAAATAAATCCAACCAAAAATAATATTTATATATTGATAGGTTAAAATATAACCCGCAAAATATTTAGTAATGTGAAGGTATATGTACTAGAGGATCGTCTTATAATAAAAATGCTAGCAATACTGAAAGAGAGGGTGATAGAGGAAATAATACTAGAGAATGCAGGTAATGGTGATGTTTATGAGATAGAAGAAGTCATACACACTAAAATGGGGGATTGAATATCATGGGACAATGTTTTTATAGAAAGGGACTTTGGAGAATGCAACAGGTGCCAGAGTATCATGGGACAGTATTTGTTGTAGTAAAGATGAAGGGGGATTGAATATCCCTAATATAGAATATATAAACAAAACTTGTCTCTGATATATTTTCTGGAGGTTTTACTCGCTTGATCAGAACCTCTGGAGCATTTGGGTAAGAACTATATACTTAAGAACAGATGTATATGGAGCTCGGATATTCAGCAACACATCTCTTGGATTCGGAAGCAATTACTTAAAATCATAAGTGTAGCTTATGAGCTTATTTATCACGAGGTGGGAAATGGTGAGATGACTTATATAATGTGGGATAAATGGGTGAATAGGAGAAGTGTTCAAGAAATCAGTCATATCCAGCTTGATGAATCAAATTTGAGTTGCTATAAGAAGGTGAAAGACTGCTTTGGAAGGGGAAGGTGGAGGATTCCATCATGTATTGGTAAGGTTTTCCCTCATATTAAAAATATGGAATTAGTAGATAAGCCTGATTCTCTAATTTGGACAGAATGTGTAAAAAACCAGTTCTCCTTTATGAAAACTCTGAACAGGATAACTTAACATAATGCTAAGGTTTCTTGGAGTGATTTAATTTTGGCAAAATCATGTATTCCTCAGCGTTCCTTCATTTCCTGGTTAGGTGTACTAAATAGGCTCCCTACTAAGCTTAGATTGAGTGAATGGGTCTTGTGGTTTCCAAGTCTTGCCTTATTTTCAATACTGATGAGGAAGACTTAGATCATCTCTTTACAAAATGTAAGTTTTCTAATGAAATTCTTTAGCGCATACTTATGAACTTCAGCTATGTTAAAAACAAAATTTGCTTAATTGATGAGCTGCTAATGGAGGTCCAGAAAACTTGTGCTAATAATGAAGACTTGATGGTGATTAGTGCGTGTATTACCACCTTTATGTATTTCATATGGAGCGAGAGAAATCGGAAAGATCACGGTGAAAAAGAACTGAATGAAGAGAGTGTGTTTAACTGCATCATTTCATTTATAGCTGTAGCGCTAGAAAATTAGTTGAAAAGATTTGTAATAGTTAAAGTAAAGTCCATGTAGTTGTGTAGACTTGTAATGAGCTCATTTTATTGTAATAGGGAAAGAAGAAGCCCATTGGTTAATGGGCTATGATGTAATACTTTGTTGGTGCTTAATATATAAAGTTTGATTTGCTGATAAAAAAATTGATCATTTCCCAAAATAACCTTATTTTTATAATTGATAATAAGAAAATCGAAAATAAATAACTAAAATAATACTATTTCAGTTATTTCAGTTAAACTGACTCATATTAGACTGGTGTTAATAAAAATAACACTTTGATATTTAGCCTAGACGTTCATTACTAACAAATTTGATCTTATAAAGAAGCCTTAAAGAAATTAATGATGACTACCAAAACAATTCAACCGAATATTGGCTTATGAAAAGTAGAGATAATAAATTTGTTACTACGAAAATTCACCCTCAAACAAGTACTGATTTATGATTTTTTCTTCATCCTATAATGGTAACCCAAATTATGAGAAAGTTGTAACACATAAAGAACTAATATAATTCTAATCTATAGGAAAAAATTTATGATGGTATTTGTGATATGATTTTTATACGAAATGGGTTCAGGTCTAAGAGATTTATGTACAATGAAGTCATGAATATACTTTCTTAAACATTAATTATTATTATTATTATTATTATTATTATTATTATTATATCTATTATCATTGTTATTATGAAATAAGGTATACTAAAATAAAACATATATTGTTCATCAAAACAATTTTAATAATAACAAAATATTCATTTTGAATTTCTTTTAGTTTAATGATCCTATATACATTTAACCTATTCTAAATGATATTTTATTTTTGTATTTGCATATATGAAATATGAAATACCTTCTAATTCTAATAAAAATATTTAATAGATAACATTCAACTACTAGGTCTACAATATTAGATATAAATTGATAATACCTGTAAAATTTTATTGAAATGACATGCTCATCGATCTTTTTCTTATAGTATAATCATCTATGATGACCAGAAGTACTCCAATATGTAAATTTAAAATTAAATATATATAAGAGATATATATAACAAATAAACACATTTTACATGAAATATTAAATATTTTTAATTTAAAGTCACATAAATATTGCCAACTTACTTGAATTAAGTGATAGTAAGTTAAGATAATAAAATTTAAAAAATGAGAGTCAAAAAACTAATCTCATGAATACTTCATTCAAAAAATAATTACCGAGCCATACAAATAAGCATTAACTAGTTTACTTTATAAATTTTAGAAAATATTTATGCATCAATTACGTCAAATAGTTAATATATTATGAAATATTTCATGATAATAAAAATAAAAAAATTAAAAGAATAATACAAAGGTTTCACAAGTTAGATTATTATTCAGTTTTAAGAAATCCAAGTTTTTGATGTTAAAATGTAAGTTTAATTTATAATCATAGGAATTTTAATATTCTAACATATGTAATTTTTTTATCCCAATTATTTGTAATTATATGTAGTGAAAGAGATGATGTTTAAAATTCATTTAAATGAATGATACATATAAATTAAAACAATAGAGAAAATAATTAATGATTAAGATTATATAAGAAAATTTTGTGAGAGAAAAATATCATTTACTATTAACAAACTATTGTGGTCAAGTCTATAAACTTCGTTATATTCTTCAATTGTGTCTCTAGATCTCTAAATTATTATGCAACATTGTAATAATTTGTTAGTGAAAATGTACAATAATGTTTGTATTTAAAATTTTGTTTGGATGGTGTGTCTTCAACATAGACGATGATTTGTTTGATATTGATATAGAACTATAATGTAGGGTTTATAATTGAAATTGGGCTAGGCCAACTAAATATAATGAAGGTCTAACCCGTTTATTGATAAAATATTTATTTAAATTATAAGAAGATAATATTTATTTTTCCCTTCTCTCTTTAAAGAAGATAAGTCAACTTAAATTATTTTTACTTGGCTAAGAAATCCAATCTTTAACTATCATAAGGAGTTATTAATTTTATAAATTAAATAAAACTTTACACATTACGTAGATTCGATATCCCATGCAGGCTACTCTATAATAATATTTTAACTTGTAAGAACAAATTTGTTGTTTTGCACGGACTTGTATATAAATTTGACAAACCATCAAATTTTTAACATCATTGTTTTGGATAGTGACTTAATTTTCATAAGTGTTTTATTTTCTTAGATGTTATATTATTTCTATAATATTTCACTTGCTTATTTATCTTAAAAGATACAACAATAATAACATTGTATTTTTATCATCATATCATCATATGTTTAATGATGTAAAAACTCTACCGCTCAATCTTCATAATGTTAAAATAAAATAAAAATAGAAAGCCATCCGATGATATTTTAATTAAATAAATAATTTATTGATACATTAAATTTATTGAATAAACAAATTATAACCTAATGAAATAGTTAGATACTTTATCCTATTACAGTACCCTAAATCCTTAATTTTGTTACCTTAACTTTAAGAATCTTTTCAACCTATTAAGAATATTTAAGAAGATAAGTCAACCTATTTAGTTTCATTGTGGGTGTGGGTCTTCACGTAAAAGTCAACATCAAGCATTTTTCCACCTCTTTCAAGTTCTCAGTCACAATTATTAGTAAAATTCATTAAAAATTATTTAGTTTTAGGAAGTGAAAAATATGATATAAAGGTTAGATATTATTTCAAGTACCTTGTCAGAATGAAATATTATTTCGCGTAACTTGTCAGAATGTAATTATTTAGTTTTAGCAAGTTTAAAGTTACACTAAGCTAAGAAAGAATAACCTTCCACTTTAGCTATCTCTCTTTCTATCCATCTTCCATCACAAAAACAAAACAAAGAAAAAGAGCACAAAGAAAAAAAATATATCTATGGAGTCTAATCATGATTACAAGATACTGGAAACTTAAAACTCTAAAGTTACATCCGAAACTTAGATTTTTTCCCAACTTTCAGTTTGTACAAATCAATTTTACATAATCATTTTACAAAAATATAATGAAATGTCATTAAATGAGTTTTACGTACTATTTATGTTTAGATAAAAGATGATGTATAAAGTTTACACCATAACTTACAAATTACCCAAATGGTCCTCAAACATTGTTTTTAGCACCGTTAGTCCCCACATTTTTTTACGGTGAGACCACATGCCTGCATGTATATTTTTAAAGGTCCCTGGACTATACCGGGGTCTTCAATCAAATTCCGTATTAGTTGAACACTAAGGAATCTTTCAAAATTGATACTAAAAGAGCTTCAATCGAGATAAAAAATAATGATTAATCTTGTGAAAGATTGATAAGCCAGTCATGAAGATAGCCAGGTCATGAATATACGTGAATTGAATACCAGTACATTTTGAGTTTACAGAGTTACTTTTTTAACAGGGGCTAATTTGAAACTAGGGGTAGTTTCACAATCTAAAAATGGAAAAAACTCATTTCTTAAAGCTAATGTAAAAGATCAAGTGAGAAATAATATTTTTGCACCACATTTGCATCAGATAACTACTGATCAAGAGCTACAAAGATTCACTATAGGGTATATTTTTTACTATTTTTCATTTATGTTTATACATTATTGTGAAGAACTTAACTACAAGGTAAAATAGAAACTATGCAATTACTCCATTATTTGAGAAGACTTTAACATCTATACAATTACTCCATTTACACATTTCTTTTACTTCATAATACAGATCGCTGAATTGAAGCTTACTTTACAGTTATCACTTCAGTCATTTCTATGAATTTATAATAAACTTACTATACTAGGAGCTTTACTCGACCAACCATGCAATTAAAGCTAAAATATGTAACACGAATAACATGGTAAATTTGTTTAAGAAGCATAATTACAAATACATTAATTACATTATCCAAAATTTCAAAAATCATAAATAAAATTGTTTTATGCTATGGATTTTATAATTACAATTCAAAAAAATGATATATTCATGATTTAATCAACAACAACATTAATGGAATCCTAATATTGATACTTTTAAATTCATTAAACAATATAGAATATTATTTCAAAGTGAAAAAACAATATAACATACCTTGTTACTAATGCGTTAAGAGAACAACGAAACCATTATCAATACAGTAATTTCAAGGAGAAGATTTGTTTTTGAAAGAAGAAAATGTAGGTTTATATTATTTTTTTTTTGGGGTTGGGAAAGGTTTTTAGTGATTGAGAAGATGAAATATTATGTGGGAAAGTATGGATGGAAATTGGTAGAGGCGGTAGAATTAAACTAGCAAGAAATTATTCATAAAAAATAAAATAAATTTATGCATTTTTTATCTGTGATACTATATTACTTTTTTATCTGTGATTTTTTAAATATATTATATATAATAATCTATATTAGTACCACCAAGTTGGACAAAAATATTAGTACCACCACAATGCAAGCTTTTTAAAAAAAAAGTACCACTGAAAAAAAGAAGTTAATATTTACAAAAATATTTAATATAATATGTGTTTACGTTGGAATCCAACACGTTTATCTAATCACTCATTAAATTATTATCATATTTATTTAAGTATTATTTGTCACTTAATATACTCTAGTGTTCAATAAATTAGATTTAAAAAAACATGGTTCATTTTTTGGCTCCATTGAATGTCTAAATTTAATTGTAATTTATTATATTTAATAAAACACTAGTTACAAGATTTTAGAGGAAAAAATTCTACTATTTATCATATTAAGTTTAAAAAAAAGAAAAACTTTGGTTCAAATTTTTTGGCTCTATACTTGATGTTCCACTAAAATTCTAACAAAAAAAATGAAAAAATATAAAATGAAAACGGTAGTTAGTGTAATTATATTTTTCAAATCCTAAATATTAGTTATATCAAATATATACAAAAATTTGACTATAGACCGAGGTTCAATCAAATGAGTTGTCTTTACTCTACTCATTAACGTCAATCGAATGAAACTACCGCCTATATAAAAGTACCATCATATAATAAGTTTACTTAAAACTGCCGCCAATTAAATGCCACCAATAGTTGAATTTTTAGTAGTGCTTGGGTAATGTATTCATGAAGTTATTACATTTTTGGTTAAATTATTTTTTCTGAATACAAAAAAGCTTATAAAACTATGAATGCTCTTTCGGTCAACAACTTAATTCAGTCTCTGACGATATGTTCAATTCTTTGGTTAAGCAAGAAACTTTATGTCAATAAAAAGAAATACTTTCAACACAAATCAATCCAACCAAAATTAATATTAATATATTGATAAGGTAAAATATAATTCGCAAAAGTTTTAGTAATATCAAGGTAATATGTACTAGAAGATTATTTTTTAATAAAAATTCTAGAGATAATGAAGGATGGTGATAGAGGATATAATACTGAGGAAATGTTCTTAATTTTAATTGTAATAAAGGCATGTAATGGTGATAATTACGAGAAAGAAGAATTCATATAAAAAGAACAAGAATTGTTCCTTTCCCAAAACACCCTTATTCTTATATTGTTAATATTAAAATACAAAAGAAAAAACTAAAATAATACTATTTCAGTTATTTTTGAAGTAAATACTTAATTGAGAAATATCAAATCACATGCACTATGATTATTAAAAGGTCATACAGAGACAAAAATTAAGTTGGTGTAATAAGAAACAAATTAGATGTACAATTATCAAAAAGGTTAACATCTTAATGTATTATAAAACTGTTACAATCAAATTACTTTTAACCTTCGGGAATTAATATTGTTTGATCCTCTCAACTTCTTCATGGGAAATCTTGACACAATTTTCATGAAACCATTTATAGCAAACATCACACGTAATCCAAAATTCACCAATCCCATACCTTCTCTAACATTGAACACATAAATTGGAAACATCATCCACATAATTTGAAAGTTTTCCCTTTAGTTTTGTATTTTTTTCTGCCATACATAATCTTTAAGTTAACAACTATTCAACCGATTACAAAAATTTTATAGTACACTGTATAGAAAATAACAAAAGCTTATTGACTATGTATCTATAACTCAACTCATCATACCTCATGACATCTCGAGAAGTACTTCCTTTTTCTATCACCGGGTTGCCATGTGTAGTGTTTCTAGCCTTCACAGCCTCAATAACAGAAGACGCAGATTCATAATTATGTCAAATAGTTTCATCATGCACGTCAAAATAATAATATAATTAACCATTACTCATCAATATATTGAAATACTTATTATATATTTCACAAATTTCAATTCTAAAAGATATACTAAGTTACCTTTTGTTTTGTTAAACTTTTCTCTAGTGTAGAAAGCAACCCAAAGTAACCATGAATCTCTATGCAACAACTTTTGAGATCCATTTTTTGCGACTCAGTCCGATTGTACCAAAATCATCCCCAAAATAGGCTATGGGATGTTAGCTAGAACATATTCAACATGATATGTCCATATACATACATAAATTTTCCCTTTCTACAAAAGTTTACCAACCAAAGTGTTATTACAGTATAACAATATTTTTATAGTAAATTATACTTGAAATTATTTTATTAGATATGGTAATAAATTTAAATTATATATTTGTACACCATAAATAATAAAATAATTCAAATATTATATTAATAGGTTTATTATATAGATGCATACTAATTAAAAGTACAACTATCTCAATATTTTCAACATATTTATGTGTATTCATATTCAAAAATATCTTTAAAATATGTTATTTAAGTATCAAACTGAAATAAGTCTTCATTGAAAAGTATTTAGTATTAAATCTCAATGAAGGAAATATTGGGATATGTGACAACTCATGTAATTAATAAAAAAAGATCAAATTGTCAAAACTATTATTTTTTGCTTGTTTTACTTAAAATACTATAACACTGTCATTTAAATTATTTTATACAAGCTTATAATGCTTGTTACACACATGTATCCCTCATTTTGTGTTAGGCCACATATTTTGAATTTAATTTGGCATAACTGTGAGCCTATTTTGGTCTACACAAGGCTAAGATAATTTATAATCCAAATAATTATGTTAGTTACCTAAATAGTTATATTGGTTAGATATTTAGACAATTCACACCATATACAATTTATTAATATCTATTATAAATAAATACTTTTTAAAGCAATTTTCAAGATATATCTAAATTTTGTAAGATACCCATAATACAAATGTGTTAAAAAAAAATTTTTTTTCTTATTTTCTTCACCCACTTTTCACTTATTCTTGAATGTTTTTCCCACTACGACGCTCATTACAAAATCAAAGCCCTCTCTTCAAATAAATGAATTCTATGAGTGTGGATACCATTGTTTTGGGTGTTTTTACCTAAACCCTACCCTCATGAGCTCAAATTAATCATAATTTAACGTTTCGTCTACCACGGGAAATCTATTATCGATAAATAAAATTCCACAAGGGTATACCTATTCACCTAGTCCTTTTTCACAACCCCCCCTTACAAGCATCATACAAATCGTCAAAGACACAAATTTAAAAGAAACAAGAGATAGCATGTAATAGTTCTAGTGGTGGTTGTGGTGTGGTGGGAAGTATAGAAAGAATAAGAGAAACAGGTATAATTATTCAAGATTTTTACTAAGTTTATATATAAGTATATTCTAGTATTTCATTATTGAACTAAACTACGATCTTAAAATACCGACAAGAGGGACCTCCATATGTATGAATAAAGAGGATGCATTAACTAATACCAGTGAATAGATATTTCCTCTATTATCACTAAACTACGAAAAATTTCTCAAAATCCCGAAAATATGAAAGTAAGTGCATTCTAAACCATCTAATTTGGCACAACCGACTAATGATATATGTTATAATTTGCTAAACTTGAACATACACTGAGCTTGACTCTCTAAATAAAATTTTCCAAAACCTTAGAAGAAGTTTAAACTTAATTCGAGAATTATGAGAATGAATTCTAATTTTAGGAAAAAGATGCATTCAGAATAAATACAAAGAATATGTAAAAACAAGAATCTAGGTAATTTTAAATGAAATTTCACCCAAGATTATATATCTTTAAAATATTAAGAATATGTCTATTATAAAAAAAATTCAACCCTATTCCAAACTCTTGCATATGATAGTAGACCAAACATAAATAATTCATATCATGGACGTTCATCGCAAAAGTCTCGAAAATTGTGCTATTTCATCATTAAACTCTAGTTTTTTCAAAGATAAAATCTCTTAGACTTAAGCATAAAAGAGATAAGGGTACCTATAACATTGGATTTTTGAGGATGTTATGTGTAGCTTTAGGCAATTTATGAATGGATAATTTTTTCTTTTCCGTCTTGATTTATTAATAATTTCCTACTATGTTGTTCAAGAAAGATACTTTTGAAACATAATTTTTTTTAATCATATAACAAGCATGGTTAAAAAATATCCTAACATTAAAGTTAGGCATATGATGCATGTGCATTGATCTCGAAGTATGATCACTCTGGAAAAATTGAACTTGTGTCAATAAGTTGATCTCCTTATAAGAAACTCATAAGTGGGAGCCTTTTTGGTAAAAAAGTGGTGTCCATAGATTGATAAATCAGTTTGGATCGAAGTATATGTTCATAGCATTGATGTGACGAATCCATCTTACTTAGTGAAAGCCATAAATATATTTACCATAGTAACTAAATATCTCATTCGTACTATTATTTTCGGAGAACTGGAAAAGCCCAAAAGTAAATTTGCATAAATATCCAACAAGTAAGAACTTCATATGTGAAGATTCAAAAACTACAAATGAGTAACTCCCAAGGTATGATTATTGACTTATGGTACAGGAAACATCACTTAACTTGTCGCGCGAACCTTTTGTTAAATATTTACTATTTGTTTGAAATAGAATTGCTTGTTGAGGATGAAAAATATGACCTTGAGGTTCATGATGATCGACTCCTAGTAGATCTAAAGATGACCAAGATATTCATTATGCATGACTCGTCGAAGTCCGATAACTATATCACAATTGATCGAGATCTCTCCTAGAGGATCACTAAAATAAATCTACAACGATCATGACAAAGAAGATCGAGAGTCCGATGTCCTTGACTATCATTCTAAATGAATAATTGATGGTCGATTCTAGAGGTTTATTATAAATGACTCGTAGTAGACCTGACAAGTGATGAAAGGTTTTTAAGATTTGTTCCTTATGGAGAATGTGTATCCTTTAGTGGAAGTATTTATTTAGGTCAGAACCTCTGGAACATTTGAATGACTCGCTTGATCAGAACCTATGGAGCATTTGGGTAAGAACTATATACTTAAGAACAGATGTATATGGAGCTCGGATATTCAGCAACACCACTCTTGGATTTGGAAGCAATTACTTAAAATCATAAGTGTAGCTTATGAGCTTATTTATCACGAGGTGGGAAATGGTGAGATGACTTACATAATGTGGGATAAATGGGTGAATAGGAGAAGTGTTCAAGAAATCAGTCATATCCAGCTTGATGAATCAAATTTGAGTTGCTATAAGAAGGTGAAAGACTGCTTTGGAAGGGGAAGGTGGAGGATTCCATCATGTATTGGTAAGGTTTTCCCTCATATTAAAAATATGGAATTAGTAGATAAGCCTGATTCTCTAATTTGGACAGAATGTGTAAAAAACCAGTTCTCCTTTATGAAAACTCTGAACAGGATAACTTAACATAATGCTAAGGTTTCTTGGAGTGATTTAATTTTGGCAAAATCATGTATTCCTC
This sequence comes from Nemophila menziesii, assembly GCA_029959085.1. Lineage (NCBI taxonomy): Eukaryota > Viridiplantae > Streptophyta > Magnoliopsida > Boraginales > Hydrophyllaceae > Nemophila > Nemophila menziesii. The sequence continues at coordinate 35,345,407 of JARWIR010000011.1, read as the reverse complement.
AGCGTTCCTTCATTTCCTGGTTAGGTGTACTAAATAGGCTCCCTACTAAGCTTAGATTGAGTGAATGGGGTCTTGTGGTTTCCAAGTCTTGCCTTATTTTCAATACTGATGAGGAAGACTTAGATCATCTCTTTACAAAATGTAAGTTTTCTAATGAAATTCTTTAGCGCATACTTATGAACTTCAGCTATGTTAAAAACAAAATTAGCTTAATTGATGAGCTGCTAATGGAGGTCCAGAAAACTTGTGCTAATAATGAAGACTTGATGGTGATTAGTGCGTCTATTACCACCTTTATGTATTTCATATGGAGCGAGAGAAATCGTAAAGATCACGGTGAAAAAGAACGGAATGAAGAGAGTGTGTTTAACTGCATCATTTCATTTATAGCTGTAGCGCTAGAAAATTAGTTGAAAAGATTTGTAATAGTTAAAGTAAAGTCCATGTAGTTGTGTAGACTTGTAATGAGCTCATTTTATTGTAATAGGGAAAGTAGAAGCCCATTGGTTAATGGGCTATGATGTAATACTTTGTTGGTGTTTAATATATAAAGTTTGATTTGCTGATAAAAGAATTGATCATTTCCCAAAATAACCTTATTTTTATAATTGATAATAAGAAAATCCAAAATAAATAACTAAAAATAATACTATTTCAGTTATTTCAGTTAAACTGACTCATATTAGACTGGTGTTAATAAAAATAACACTTTGATATTTAGCCTAGACGTTCATTACTAACAAATTTGATTTTATAAAGAAGCCTTAAAGAAATTAATGATGACTACCAAAACAATTCAACCGAATATTGGCTTATGAAAAGTAGAGATAATAAATTTGTTATTACGAAAATTCACCCTCAAACAAGTACTGATTTATGATTTTTTCTTCATCCTATAATGGTAACCCAAATTATGAGAAAGTTGTAACACATAAAGAACTAATATAATTCTAATCTATAGGAAAAAATTTATGATGGTATTTGTGATATGATTTTTATACGGAATGGGTTCAGGTCTAAGAGATTTATGTACAATGAAGTCATGAATATACTTTCTTAAACATTAATTATTATTATTATTATTATTATTATAATTATTATTATATCTATTATCATTGTTATTATGAAATAAGGTATACTAAAATAAAACATATATTGTTCATCAAAACAATTTTAATAATAACAAAATATTCATTTTGAATTTCTTTTAGTTTAATGATCCTATATACATTTAACCTATTCTAAATGATATTTTATTTTTGTATTTGCATATATGAAATATGAAATACCTTCTAATTCTAATAAAAATATTTAATAGATAACATTCAACTACTAGGTCTACAATATTAGATATAAATGGATAATACCTGTAAAATTTTATTGAAGTGACATGCTCATCGATCTTTTTCTTATAGTATAATCATCTATGATGACCAGAAGTACTCCAATCTGTAAATTTAAAATTAAATATATAAGAGATATATATAACAAATAAACACATTTTACATGAAATATTAAATATTTTTAATTTAAAGTCACATAAATATTGCTAACTTACTTGAATTAAGTGATAGTAAGTTAAGATAATAAAATTTAAAAAATGAGAGTCAAAAAACTAATCTCATGAATACTTCATTCAAAAAATAAATACCGAGCCATACAAATAAGCATTATCTAGTTTACTTTATAAATTTTAGAAAATATTTATGCATCAATTACGTCAAATAGTTAATATATTATGAAATATTTCATGATAATAAAAATAAAAAAATTCAAAGAATAATACAAAGGTTTCACAAGTTAGATTATTATTTAGTTTTAAGAAATCCAAGTTTTTGATGTTAAAATGTAAGTTTAATTTATAATCATAGGAATTTTAATATTCTAACATATGTAATTTTTTTATCCCAATTATTTGTAATTATATGTAGTGAAAGAGATGATGTTTAAAATTCATTCAAATGAAAGATACATATAAATTAAAACAATAGAGAAAATAATTAATGATTAATATTATATAAGAAAATTTTGTGAGAGAAAAATATCATTTACTATTAACAAACTATTGTGGTCAAGTCTATAAACTTTGTTATATTCTTCAATTGTGTCTCTAGATCTCTAAATTATTATGCAACATTGTAATAATTTGTTAGTGAAAATGTACAATAATGTTTGTATTTAAAATTTTGTTTGGATGGTGTGTCTTCAACATAGACGATGATTTGTTTGATATTGATATAGAACTATAATGTAGGGTTTATAATTGAAATTGGGCTAGGCCAACTAAATATAATGAAGGTCTAACCCGTTTATTGATAAAATATTTATTTAAATTATAAGAAGATAATATTTATTTTTCCATTCTCTCTTTAAAGAAGATAAGTCAACTTAAATTATTTTTACTTGGCTAAGAAATCCAATCTTTAACTATCATAAGGAGATATTAATTTTATAAATTAAATAAAACTTTACACATTACGTAGATTCGATATCCCATGCAGGCTACACTATAATAATATTTTAACTTGTAAGAACAAATTTGTTGTTTTGCACGCACTTGTATATAAATTTGACAAACCATCAAATTTTTAACATCATTGTTTTGGATAGTGACTTAATTTTCATAAGTATTTTATTTTCTTAGATGTTATATTATTTCTATAATATTTCACTTGCTTATTTATCTTAAAAGATACAACAATAATAACATTGTATTTTTATCATCATATCATCATATCATCATATGTTTAATGATGTAAAAACTCTACCGCTCAATCTTCATAATGTTAAAATAAAATAAAAATAGAAAGCCATCCGATGATATTTTTATTAAATAAATAATTTATTGATACATTAAATTTATTGAATAAACAAATTATAACCTAATGAAATAGTTACATACTTTATCCTATTATAGTACCTTAAATCCTTAATTTTGTTACCTTAACTTTAAGAATCTTTTCAACCTATTAAGAATATTTAAGAAGATAAGTCAATCTATTTAGTTTCATTGTGGGTGTGGGTCTTCACGTAAAAGTCAACATCAAGCATTTTTCCACCTCTTTCAAGTTCTCAGTCACAATTATTAGTAAAATGCACTAAATATTATTTAGTTTTAGCAAGTGAAAAATATAATATAAAGGTTAGATATTATTTCAAGTACCTTGTCAGAATGAAATATTATTTTGAGTAACTTGTCAGAATGTAATTATTTAGTTTTAGCAAGTTTAAAGTTACACTAAGCTAAGAAAGAATAACCTTCCACTTTAGCTATCTCTCTTTCTATCCATCTTCCATCACAAAAACAAAACAAAGAAAAAGAGCACAAAGAAAAAAAATATATCTATGGAGTCTAATCATGATTACAAGATACTGAAAACTTAAAACTCTAAAGTTACATCCGAAACTTAGATTTTTTTCCAACTTTCAGTTTGTACAAATCAATTTTACATAATCATTTTACAAAAATATAATGAAATGTCATTAAATGAGTTTTACGTACTATTTATGGTTTAGATAAAAGATGATGTATAAAGTTTACACCATAACTTACAAATTACCCAAATGGTCCTCAAACATTGTTTTTAGCACCGTTAGTCCCCACATTTTTTTACCGTGAGACCACATGCCTACATGTATATTTTTAAAGGTCCCTGGACTATACCGGTGTAATATCCCTAAATTTAAGTTGTGGGGTCAAAGTTAAATATTGAGATAAGAAATATTTATATATCAGTAGTCAAAGTATAATTTTGTAAAGGAAGGGTATTTTTGTAATTTAGGAATTTAGAACCTTCCCACTAACTTAAAGGAATGTTTATTCCATTCGGTGGAAAGAAGGAGAAAAGGAAAAGTAAAAATAAAAAAATAAAAAGGAGAAGGGGGAAAGGAAAACCCAAGTGAACCGGAGTCATCTTCTTGGTAAATATTGATCAAATTTGGGGGCTTCATCAAACCAGGGAAGGGACTAACAATAAGAGTTGGAAATTTGGATTCCAAAGAAGGTTAAGATCATGAACTTTGAGGTTTTGAGGCTTTGAGGGGAGGTAAGTTTAATTATTCATTATTTTATTTATCCTCTTAAATTGTATGATGCTCCAACTTCTATTACTGTGAAATTATCTTATATTTCATCTCAGAGTCTATTTGTAATGAAACTAAAGATATGTATTCAGTTTTTACCGTATTATGTTGCATAATCATTTTTTTGTCTAATTCTCTATTTTTTTCAAGAGTCATTCTTGAGCATGTATTATTGCTTGTATTTTGGGATATGTAATTTGGAAGTAATATTTCTCTTATTCTGGATTTGTCATTCCTAAATAGTCATGTTCGTTAATATTAAAGTCTTTTCGATTGCTGTTCTTTGTTCATTTCATGGGGAAGAAACTCTAATATGAAAATATGTTATCTTTTTGATAGTATAATTGTGAGAGGTTATTGCATAGGTTATGGGATTGGTGTACCTATCGCTCGATGACAACTTGGTACTCAGTTTTTGACCGTCGTTGCACGGGTTAAATGCAGTTTTTGACCGCCGCTGCACGGGTTAAATGCAGTTTTTGACCGCCGCTGCACGGGTTAAATGCAGTTTTTGACCGCCGCTGCACGGGTTAAATGCAGTTTTTGACCGCCGCTGCACGGGTTAAATGCAGTTTTTAACCGCCGCTGCACGGGTAAATGCAGTTTTTGACCGGATATGTAAGGGTTATATGCAAACACAACTTGCGACCGACTAATTATTATTATTATTGACTTGTTAGTGTTTTCAGACCGTGGGAAAAAAGTAAGATCTCAATATAGAAATCTTATGAAAGATTGAGTGGTTTACGAGCTCTATTTTTGGAGTTGATCGTTTGTGCATAAATTGATTTACTTTGATAAGTTTATTTATATACTGTGTTTTAAGGTTTTTGGAAGGATATGTAAAGTTATGAACAAGGTTTAACTGAATTGATTTAATAAGATGAATAAATTTAAAATGCTATGTAAGTAAATTGTGGCCTTGCAAGCTTAAAAAATATTAATCCTAGGCTTGCAGCTGTCTTGTCCCAAGGTTTAATTTTGTAATTCTTGGGGCGTGACAAGTGGTATCAGAGCGGACTTTCCCGGACTTTTCCGCAAGATCCGACGTCTCTTTTAGCTTCCTGACGCTCAACCGTGGCATCTACTTGTTGCATCTTTTTTTCATTCAAGTATTTCTGCATCCCTTGTTTTCTTCTCAAAGCAAACCATAATGGTGGTATAGCGATTTAGATTTGCTCAATTTCTGGAATCCATCAGGGTAAAATCTTTTATATTTAGTGTATTTGATTTGCGTATATGGTTTGAGTTGCATATATGTTATTAATTCTAACATATTATATTTTTACGAAAAGAAGTTTATAGCTTCTTTGTTGGTTGGAATACTTGTGTGTGTTTCAGGGGTATGCGCATTGATTGAATATCATTTTTCCGTCCAATTGATAAGAATATTGGAAATAGGAACCTCGGCTACCTTAACTAGTTAATCGTAAAGCTTGTTAGGTAATATCGAGAGACTTATTGTGGAGCATGATCTTTTTCTTATCGCCTTCTCACTTAGATATTTTAACCTCTCGAGAGCATTCGCCTCTGATGCATTCAACTTTTTCTTTAGCTACAGAAAGTGGATTCAGTATGCACTATTTCGCTTAGGTGCTTTAATCTGAAATTCTGAATAGGTTACTCAGTCTTAGTTTCATTTTCCCTCCACAAAATCTCTTTTCTGTCACATGTATCAACTCGTTCTGCTCAATATCCATGGAAGTTGCAGACTCGACCATTTTGCTTTGATAAGGTTCAGATCTTTCTTTGCAACATCTCCTTCCCAATTCTGAATCTTGTCCAGTCCTTTCAATTACCAAAGCTCATTCTCTAATGTGTCACACCAGAAGAAGTGAGAGTCAGTCTTGATTCAAGCTCTTGTACACGTTTAGTGTATTGTATCCTATTTTTAATTTTTTTCGTGATTTTATCCAAAAACTGAGTGTTCCTTGGCAACTTTGTATATTTGACCTTCATTAGCCTGAGTTAACTCAACCAGCAAGTGCTCTTCGCTTTCCTTTTCTATCTCCATTGAAGCTTGTCCTGAGTTGAAAAATACTGCGCTTTCGGTTTTGATGATTCTTTTTAAAAAAAAAATTTGGACAATTAGTAATGTTGATGATGAAATTTAATAAAAATTTATAAGATATCCCATGAAAGGAAATTTAGGTGTTGAAAAATAGTACTTAAAAAAAAACCGTTTGAGTTAAATAAAAGAAGTAGCTCATTATAATAATTTGATTTATATAGTACTTGGAGATTATATTACGCATAGATGTATTCAGTTAATCTACATTATTCAGGAAGTATAAAACCAGTCCTTGATGTTTTGGAGAAGTGGTCAACTGCTCACTTTCATTTAACTTTCCAAGTGTCCTCTCTATGTGTATGTGTTCCACCTCATATGATCCATGTTAGAACAAGTGATTTAGGAAAACTTAAGATATCGTGCCTCATAGAAAAACCTAGATTAGAAGTTTGAGAGAATACTATGTTGTGATAATTTTTGAAATGTCACTTTTATATGCTTTATTTGCACTAGTGCGCATATCAAAATAACAATGTCGGATGCCCACTAAAGAAAGTCGACCCAGAATCCGAATTGGGTCGTTTCTATACTATTTTGTTTGTTTTTCCCCATTATATTTGTAACATTGCCAACTCAAAATCGATATCTTTATGTGGTTTGGAATAATTTTGATAATGCCCAGGCAAATTATTTGGTCATGTCAGCTTTTGTAATTTGTGTTCCTTGACACATACATTTTTTTCGAGTGTTTGAATGTCTAGCGAAATAATACTTTTCGAAGTTTGGGAAGTTTAATATTAATGTCTCTAAAGTTATGGGAGCATGTCCTACTTTCTTTTGGGTCTCGGACGTATTATAACTTGAATGGTGAGAAATGTGCACCTTCAATAAAATGTTGGTCGTTGGAAGAGGGTTCATTTAATTAAGCAATACACTGGTGGGGTTTTTAATTGTCTTTGTGTCTTTTATTTCTTGATTTTAATTCCTCCATTCACTGTCTTATGTCTTAATTCTTTCAGAGTCTTGCACATGTAAGAAAGCTCTGATTCTGCTTGTGATTCCCATGTGCTTGCAAGCCTAGTTGTCTCACTATATTAACAATCATTTCTTCTTGTTTTTGAAACTCGACTATTTTTGTAAGATGGTTTGTGATATAATAAAACGTAACAACAAGTAAAATTCTCAAGAGATTCAACTACACCTTGCTGATAAAATGTGTACCTCGGAAGATTTGTTTGCGTATTCTTTAGCTCAAAATATTTACAATATTTACGGGGTTTTCCTTTATCGGTCTAATTCCAAGGACGCCTTAACCTAACTGAATCCTATTCTCTTTAGAATTCCTCTATCCATTTCCAATTACTCAGTACACTCGGTTGCTAAAGTCACTTGCAATAATTCTGTTGATTTAAATTTTGCATAGGAAACCAGATAAGTTTGAAGTTTTTTTTTTATAATCTATGTATTGACCTTAAGGGTATGAATCAATCTTGTTAGGGGAATATTTCATAAGATAACATGGTTTTGGTTCTTTTGAGTGTCGTAAGATATTTTAAAGTCATGAGCCTTATTATGGAGACTAGTCATTCAAAAAAAAAATTAAAGTAATGTTTCCAAATTTTGTAAGATTTTTATATCAGCCATGGTCCATGCAAAAACTTGATAGATTAGCTATAAAATATAAAGTTATGCTATTAGTCCTATATGAGATTTTTTCTAATTTTACTTTATTTAGAGAGGGTATAACTTTCTGCATTTGGTGTTTTTGACAAAAGATTATTAGCTATTATTTTGATATGGGGAAAGATCAAGTTTCGAGGACGAAACTTTCTTTTAGGAGGGAAGAGTGTAATATCCCTAAATTTAAGTTGTGGGGTCAAAGTTAAATATTGAGATAAGAAATATTTATATATCAGTAGTCAAAGTATAATTTTGTAAAGGAAGGGTATTTTTGTAATTTAGGCATTTAGAACCTTCCCACTAAAAGGAATGTTTATTCCATTCGGTGGAAAGAAGGAGAAAAGGAAAAGGAAAAAGAAAAATAAAAAAATAAAAAGGAGAAGGGGGAAAGGAAAACCCAAGTGAACCGGAGTCATCTTCTTGGTAAATATTGATCAAATTTGGGGGCTTCATCAAACCAGGGACTAACAATAAGAGTTGGAAATTTGGATTTCAAAGAAGGTTAAGATCATGAACTTTGAGGTTTTGAGGCTTTGAGGGGAGGTAAGTTTAATTAATCATTATTTTATTTATCCTCTTAAATTGTATGATGCTCCAACTTCTATTACTGTGAAATTATCTTATATTTCATCTCAGAGTCTATTTGTAATGAAACTAAAGATATGTATTCAGTTTTTACCGTATTATGTTGCATAATCATTTTTTTGTCTAATTCTCTATTTTTTTCAAGAGTCATTCTTGAGCATGTATTATTGCTTGTATTTTGGGATATGTAATTTGGAAGTAATATTTCTCTTATTCTGGATTTGTCATTCCTAAATAGTCATGTTCGTTAATATTAAAGTCTTTTCGATTGCTGTTCTTTGTTCATTTCATGGGGAAGAAACTCTAATATGAAAATATGTTATCTTTTTGATAGTATAATTGTGAGAGGTTATTGCATAGGTTATGGGATTGGTGTACCTATCGCTCGATGACAACTTGGTACTCAGTTTTTGACCTCCGCTGCACGGGTTAAATGCAGTTTTTGACCGCCGCTGCACGGGTTAAATGCAGTTTTTGACCGCCGCTGCACGGGTTAAATGCAGTTTTTGACCGCCGCTGGTAAATGCAGTTTTTGACCGGATATGTAAGGGTTATATGCAAACACAACTTGCGACTGAATAATTATTATTATTATTGACTTGTTAGTGTTTTCAGACCGTGGGAAAAAAGTAAGATCTCAATATAGAAATCTTATGAAAGATTGAGTGGTTTACGAGCTCTATTTTTGGAGTTGATCGTTTGTGCATAAATTGATTTACTTTGATAAGTTTATTTATATACTGTTTTAAGGTTTTTGGAAGGATATGTAAAGTTATGCACAAGGTTTAACTGAATTGATTTAATAAGATGAATAAATTTAAAATGCTATGTAAGTAAATTGTGGCCTTGCAAGCTTAAAAAATATTAATCCTAGGCTTGCAGCTGTCTTGTCCCAAGGTTTAATTTTGTAATTCTTGGGGCGTGACAACCGGGGTCTTCAATCAAATTCCGTATTAGTTGAACAATAAGGAATCTTTCAAAATTGATACTAAAAGAGCTTCAATCGAGATAAAAAATAATGATTAATCTTGTGAAAGATTGATAAGCCAGTCATGAAGATAGCCAGGTCATGAATATACGTGAATTGAATACCAGTACATTTTGAGTTTACAGAGTTACTTTTTTAACAGGGGCTAATTTGAAACTAGGGGTAGTTTCACAATCTAAAAGTGGAAAAAACTCATTTCTTAAAGCTAATCGAAAAGATCAAGTGAGAAATAATATTTTTGCATCACATTTGCATCAGATAACTACTGATCAAGAGCTACAAAGATTCACTATAGGGTATATTTTTTACTATTTTTCATTTATGTTTATACATTATTGTGAAGAACTTAACTACAAGGTAAAATAGAAACTATGCAATTACTCCATTATTTGAGAAGACTTTAACATCTATACAATTATTCCATTTACTCATTTCTTTTACTTCATAATACAGATCGCTGAATTGAAGCTTACTTTACCGTTATCATTTCAGTCATTTCTATGAATTTATAATAAACTTACTATACTAGGAGCTTTACTCGACCAACCGTGCAATTAAAGCTAAAATATTTAACATGAATAACATGGTAAATTTGTTTAAGAAGCATAATTACAAATACATTAATTACAGTATCCAAAATTTCAAATATCATAAATAAAATTGTTTTATGCTATGGATTTTATGATTACAATTCAAAAAAATGATATATTCATGGTTTAATCAACAACAACATTAATAGAATCCTAATATTGATACTTTTAAATTCATTAAACAATATAGAATATTATTTCAAAGTGAAAAAACAATATAACATATCTTGTTACTAATGCGTTAAGAGAACAACGAAACCATTATCAATACAGTAATTTCAAGGAGAAGATTTGTTTTTGAAAGAAGACAATGTAGGCTTATATTTTTTTTGGGGGTTGGGAAAGGTTTTTAGTGATTGAGAAGATGAATTATTATGTGGGAAAGTATGGATGGAAATTGGTAGAGGCGGTAGAATTAAACTAGCAAGAAATTATTCATAAAAAATAAAATAAATTTATGCATTTTTTATCTGTGATACTATATTACTTTTTTATCTGTGATTTTTTAAATATATTATATATAATAATCTATATTAGTACCACCAAGTTGGACAAAAATATTAGTACCACCACAATGCAAGCTTTTTAAAAAAAAAGTACCACTGAAAAAAAGAAGTTAATATTTACAAAAATATTTAATATAATATGTGTTTACGTTGGAATCCAACACGTTTATCTAATCACTCATTAAATTATTATCATATTTATTTAAGTATTATTTGTCACTTAATATACTCTAGTGTTCAATAAATTAGATTTAAAAAAACATGGTTCATTTTTTGGCTCCATTGAATGTCTAAATTTTATTGTAATCTATTATATTTAATAAAACACTAGTTACAAGATTTTAGAGGAAAAAATTCTAGTATTTATCATATTAAGTTTAACAAAAAGAAAAACTTTGGTAAAAGTTTTTTGGCTCTATACTTGATGTTCCACTAAAATTCTAACAAAAAAAATGAAAAAATATAAAACAAAAACGGTAGTAAGTGTAATTATATTTTTCAAATCCTAAATATTAGTTATATCAAATATATACAAAAATTTGACTATAGAACGAGGTTCAATCAAATGAGTTGTCTTTATTCTACTCATTAACGTCAATCGAATGAAACTACCGCCTATATAAAAGTACCGCCTATATAAAAGTACCATCATATAATAAGTTTACTTAAAACTGCCGCCAATTAAATGCCACCAATAGTTGAATTTTTAGTAGTGCTTGGGTAATGTATTTATGAAGTTATTACATTTTTGGTTAAATTATTTTTTCTGAATACAAAAAAGCTTATAAAACTATGAATGCTCTTTCGGTCAACAAGTTAATTCAGTCTCTGACGATATGTTCAATTCTTTGGTTAAGCAAGAAACTTTATGTCAATAAAAAGAAATACTTTCAACACAAATCAATCCAACCAAAATTAATCTTTTTATATTGATAAGGTAAAATATAATTCGCAAAAGTTTTAGTAATATCAAGGTAATATGTACTAGAAGATTATTTTTTAATAAAAATTCTAGAGATAATGAAGGATGGTGATAGAGGAAATAATACTGAGTAAATGTTCTTAATTTTGATTGTAATAGAGGCATGTAATGGTGATAATTACGAGAAAGAAGAATTCATATAAAAAGAACAAGAATTGTTCCTTTCCCAAAACACCCTTATTCTTATATTGTTAATATTAAAATATAAAAGAAAAAACTAAAATAATACTATTTCAGTTATTTTTGAAGTAAATACTTAATTGAGAAATATCAAATCACATGCACTATGATTATTAAAAGGTCATACAGAGACAAAAATCAAGTTGGTGTAATAAGAAACAAATTAGATGTACAATTATCAAAAAGGCTAACATCTTAATGTATTATAAAACTGTTACAATCAAATTACTTTTAACCTTCGGGAATTAATATTGTTTGATCCTCTCAACTTCGTCATGGGAAATCTTGACACAATTTTCATGAAACCATTTATAGCAAACATCACACGTAATCCAAAATTCACCAATCCCATACCTTCTCTCACATTGAACACATAAATTGGAAACATCATCCACATAATTTGAAAGTTTTCCCTTTAGTTTTGTATTTTTCTTCTGCCATACATAATCTTTTAAGTTAACAACTATTCAACCGATTACAAAATTTTTATAGTACACTGTATAAAAAATAACAAAAGCTTATTGACTATGTATCTATAACTCAACTCATCATATCTCAATGACATCTCGAGAAGTACTTCCATTTTCTATCACCGGGTTGCCATGTGTAGTGTTTCTAGCCTTCACAGCCTCAATAACAGAAGGCGCAGATTCATAATTATGTCAAATAGTTTCATCATGCACGTCAAAATAACAATACAATTAACCATTACTCATCAATATATTGAAATACTTATTATATATTTCACAAATTTCAATTCTAAAGGATATACTAAGGTACCTTTTGTTTTGATAAACTTTTCTCTAGTGTAGAAAGCAACCCAAAGTAACCATGAATCGCTATGCAACAACTTTTGAGATCCATTTTTTGCGACTCAGTCCGATTGTACCAAAATCATCCCCAAAATAGGCTATGGGATGTTAGCTAGAACATATTCAACATGATATGTCCATATACATACATAAATTTTCCCTTTCTACAAAAGTTTACCAACCAAAGTGTTAATACAGTATAACAATATTTTTATAGTAAATTATACTTGAAATTATTTTATTAGATATGGTAATAAATTTAAATTATATATTTGTACACCATAAATAATAAAATAATTCAAATATTATATTAATATGTTTATTATATAGATGCAGACTAATTAAAAGTACAACTATCTCAATATTTTCAACATATTTATGTGTATTCATATTCAAAAATATATTAAAAATATGTTATTTAAGTATCAAACTGAAATAAGTCTTCATTGAAAAGTATTTAGTATTAAATCTCAATGAAGGAAATATTGGGATATGTGACAACTCATGTAATTAATAGAAAAAGATCAAATTGTGAAAACTATTATTTTTTGCTTGTTTTACTTAAAATACTATAACACTGTCATTTAAATTATTTTATACAAGCTTATAATGCTTGCTACACACATGTATCCATCATTTTGTGTTAGGCCACATATTTTGAATTTAATTTGGCATAACTGTGAGCCTATTTTGGTCTACACAAGGATAAGATAATTTATAATCCAAATAATTATGTTAGTTACCTAAATAGTTATATTGGTTAGATATTTAGACAATTCACACCATATACAATTTATTAATATCAATTATAAATAATTACTTTTTAAAGCAATTTTCAAGATATATCTAAATTTTGTAAGATACCCATAATACAAATGTGTTAAAAAAAAATTTTCTTATTTTTTTCACCCACTTTTCACTTATTCTTGAATGTTTTTCCCACTACGACTCTCATTACAAAATCAAAGCCCTCTCTTCAAATAAATGAATTCTATGAGTGTGGATACCATTGTTTTGGGTGTTTTTACCTAAACCCTACCCTCATGAGCTCAAATTAATCATAATTTAACGTTTCGTCTACCACGGGAAATCTATTATCGATAAATAAAATTCCACAAGGGTATACCTATTCACCTAGTCCTTTTTCACAACCCCCCCTTACAAGCATCATACAAATCTTCAAAGACACAAATTTAAAAGAAACAAGAGATAGCATGTAATAGTTGTAGTGGTGGTTGTGGTGTGGTGGGAAGTATAGAAAGAATAAGAGAAACAGGTATAATTATTCAAGATTTTTACTAAGTTTATATATAAGTATATTCTAGTATTTCATTGTTGAACTAAACTACGATCTTAAAATACCAACAAGAGGGACCTCCATATGTATGAATAAAGAGGATGCATTAACTAATACCAGTGAATAGATATTTCCTCTATTATCACTAAACTACGAAAAATTTCTCAAAATCCCGAAAATATGAAAGTAGGTGCATTCTAAACCATCTAATTTGGCACAACCGACTAATGATATATGTTATAATTTGCTAAACTTGAACATACACTGAGCTCGACTCTCTAAATAAAATTTTCCAAAACCTTAGAAGAAGTTTAAACTTAATTCGAGAATTATGAGAATGAATTCTAATTTTAGGAAAAAGATGCATTCAGAATAAATACAAAGAATATGTAAAAACAAGAATCTAGGTAATTTTAATTGAAATTTCACCCAAGATTATATATCTTTAAAATATTAAGAATATGTCTATTATAAAAAAAATTCAACCCTATTCCAAACTCTTGCATATGATAGTAGACCAAACATAAATAATTCATATCATGGACGTTCATCGCAAAAGTCTCGAAAATTGTGCTATTTCGTCATTAAACTCTAGTTTTTTCAAAGATAAAATCTCTTAGACTTAAGCATAAAAGAGATAAGGGTACCTATAACATTGGATTTTTCAGGATGTTATGTGTAGCTTTAGGCAATTTATGAATGGATAATTTTTTCTTTTCCGTCTTGATTTATTAATAATTTCCTACTATGTTGTTCAAGAAAGATACTTTTGAAACATAATTTTTTTTAATCATATAACAAGCATGGTTAAAAAATATCCTAACATTAAAGTTAGGCATATGATGCATGTGCATTGATCTCGAAGTATGATCACTCTGGAAAAATTGAACTTGTGTCAATAAGTTGATTTCCTTATAAGAAACTCATAAGTGGGAGCCTTTTTGGTAAAAAAGCGGTGTCCATAGATTGATAAATCAGTTTGGATCGAAGTATATGTTCATAGCATTGATGTGACGAATCCATCTTACTTAGTGAAAGCCATAAATATATTTACCATAGTAACTAAATATCTCATTCGTACTATTATTTTCGGAGAACTGGAAAAGCCCAAAAGTAAATTTGCATAAATATCCAACAAGTAAGAACTTCATATGTGAAGATTCAAAAACTACAAATGAGTAACTCCCAAGGTATGATTATTGACTTATGGTACAGGAAACATCACTTAACTTGTCGCGCGAACCTTTTGTTAAATATTTACTATTTGTTTGAAATAGAATTGCTTGTTGAGGATGAAAAATATGACCTTGAGGTTCATGATGATCGACTCCTAGTAGATCTAAAGATGACCAAGATATTCATTATGCATGACTCGTCGAAGTCCGATAACTATATCACAATTGATCGAGATCTCTCCTAGAGGATTACTAAAATAAATCTACAAAGATCATGACAAAGAAGATCGAGAGTCCGATGTCCTTGACTATAATTCTAAATGAATAATTGATGGTCGATTCTAGAGGTTTATTATAAATGACTCGTAGTAGACCTGAACGACGGTTATAAAAATAAAACTTAGATATTTGTCCTAGAGGTTCATTATGAACAAATTTGAACTTCTAAAGAATCCTCAAAGAAATTAATGATGACCACCAAAAAATTTCACCCGAATATTGGCTTATGAAAAGTGTGAATAATAAATTTATTACTATGAAAATTCACCCCAGACAAGTAATGATTTAGGATTTGTTCTTCATCCTATAATGGTAACCCAAATTACGAGAAAGGTGTAACACATAAAGAACTGTGAAAGAGAGAAACACGTTGTTTCCAATATGTATCCATGAAATAAATTGATCATTGAATTACGTCAAAAGATACTCATGTAGGGAATGGTGACGTTTAACAAACGAAGACAACACGAATATAGTTTAAATACCAACTATTCAAGATAAAAACTTTATTCAATAAATGAGAGTCTAAACCAATCCCAATACAGTAAACTCAAGCATAACATAATAAGTCAATCATAAAAAGTATATTTTACTTAAAAAAATATAAAGTATGTGCAAAATAAGATCAATAATATAAAGTTAAGATTTTTCCTTATACTTAGGCATATGACAATAGATATAAGAATTAATAGGATTCTAATCTTTAGAAAAAAATTTATGATATAGGATTTTTCCTTATAAATAACTTTAGTTATTGTTATTACTATTATTATTATGAAATAATGTATACTAAAATAAAACATGTATTGCTCATCAAAAAAAATTTAATAATAACAAAATATTTATTTTGAATATTATTTAGTTTAATGATCTTATAAACATTTAACCTATTATAAATGATATTTTATTTTTGTATTCGCTTATATGAAACATGAAATACCTTCTAATTCTAATGAAAATATTTAATAGATAACATCCAACTACTAGGTCTAAAATATTAGATATAAATGGATCATACCTGTGAAACTTTGTTGAAATGGCAAATCATTGATCTTTTTATTATGGTATAATAATTTATGATGATGGGAAGTACTCCAAGCTATAAATTTAAAATTAAATATATATATAAGAGATATAAATAATAAATAATCATATTTTACATGAAATATTAAATACTTTTACTTCAAAGTCACATCAATATTCTTGAATTAAGTAAAAGTAAAATTAAATAATAAAATTTAAAAAATGAGAGTAAAAAAACTAATCTAATGAATAATTCAATCACAATATGATTACCAAACCATAGAAATAAGCATTAACTAGTTCACTTCATAATTTTATAAAAAGTTTATGTATCACTTACATCAAATTGTTAATATATTATTAAATATACATAATAATAAAAATAAATAAAAAATTCAAAGAATACCAAAAAGGTTTCACGTTGTAGATTATTATTTAGTCAATAAAATACAAGATTATAATGTTAAAAATGTAAGATTAATTTATAATTATTGGTATTTTAATATCTAACATATATAATTAGTTTATGCCAATTATTTCTAATTATATGTAGGGAAAGAGATGATGTTTTAAATTCATTCAAATTGAAAATACATATATTTTAAAACAATACAAAAATTGATGATTAAGATTATTTAAGAAAATTTGTAAGAGAAAAAAATATCATATACTATTAACAAAGTGTTGTGGCCAAGTCTATAAATTTCTTTATATTCTTCAATTGTGTCTCTAGATCTATGAATTATTATGAAACATTGTAATAATTTGATGATAAAAATGTAATATAATGTTTGTAAATAAAATTTTGTTTGGATCGTGTGTGACTGCGATTTGTTTGATATTGATGTAGAACTATAATGTAGGGTTTATAATTGAAATTTGGTTGGGCCAACTAATTTTAAAAAAATTATGAAAAATTGGAACATAATTAATCATTGGAAAGTTGTTGATGCCCAATGGAGGAATGTAATTCTTTTTAACAATAAAATAGAAAAATAATTTAGTACCAAATAAAAAAACAACCAAAATAAAAAAATAAATTAAATGAAGGTCTAACCCATTTATTAAAAGGGTAAGACTTCCAGATATTGGATTGTCCAATATTCACATTGAAACCATTGATTATTATAACAGAAGACATGTTATTAGATTAATAAGTTAGTTACTTTTGTAAGTTTAAAACATGGGGTAGGTGTATTAATATAATTGGTGTATTAATATAATTGGTGTAGGATCGTCCAATAACGAATATTTCTTATTAAAAAAATGTTTTTCCCAATTATTAGAGGACAAGATTTATTTCCCCCTTCTCTCTTACTAAATATAAGTCAACTTGATTTTCTTTACTTTGCGCTAAGAAACCCAAACTTTAACGATCATAAGATGTTATGAGTTTTATAAATTAAATACAACCTTATACATTACTTGGATTCTATCTCCCATACACACTACATTATAATAATATTTTCACTTGTTTTTTTTTTGTTTTGCACCTAGTTGTTTAAATTTGACAAACCATCAAATTTTTAACATCATTGTTATGGATAGTGAAATAATTTTGTTAAGTATTTTATTTTCATAGATCTTATATTATTTTTCTAATAATTTACTTACAAATTTATCTTAAAAGGCACAACAATAATAACTTCATGCTTTTTTCATCATCTTATGTTTGACGATGTAAAAACTCTACTGATCAATCTTCATAATATTAAAATTGAGAAAAAAATAGTAAACCATATGATGATATTTTTATTAAATAAATGATTTGTTGATACATTAAATTAATTGAATAAACAAAATATAACCTAATGATATAGATACATACTTTATCCTATTATATCCTTGATTTTGTTACCTGAAACTTTAAGAATCTTTTCAACCTAATAGAGGTGTAGGAAGGATGATTAGCTACAAATTAATATATATATATATACATGGTCGTATGTAGATCTTATCATCTAGGCGGATAGTTACATCTAAATCATACTCAATTAAGTTATATATGTCAATATGATATATAAAACATAGATAGCAATTATAAGTGCATGTTATCCTCTCAGGGGATAGTTCCCGATAGGTCAAACTCAATTAACTTATATAGATCTAAATGACATATCAAATATTTCTATTTATTACAAGTGCATGTCAATATTGAAAATTCTTACTGCAAGTGTAACAAAACAATACCAATAATATATATATATATATATGTGTGTGTGTGTTATTAGTTTAAAAAGTTCAAAAAAACAATAACCCAACCCCGAAGAGGCTATGTGTTTTTTACTCCTTAAAATGTCTAAATTAAAAGTGATATGTTTTATTTATCCTCAATAAGATTTTAAGACTTAAAATATTTCCTTTATTAGATCCTTTCAAAATATTTTTCATTCACATGCATAAAAAAACGTCTTAATTATCCGCCTAAAATAAATGGGAAATCAAAGTTGCTTAAGTAGCCTATTTGTCGATCAATTTGGATCTAACTCTGTTTTTTTACCAGTTTCATTCTATCTCTATTAAAAAATTCCTTGGATGGGTTCAAATATTCATCAATAATCCAGAATGTAAGTTCTACTCAATTAGTTCAGGTACATTATTTTTGTACTTACATCTTTTTTTATCACAAGGTATGTTTTCATCATTTTTTTCTAAATTTTGCAGTAATTCTTTCATACACTTTTTTAATCATTTTTTGTGTTTTGTGGTATGAATAAATTCTATTTCATAATTTCTATTATGTTTGTAAGTTCTCAGATTTGTTAGTTCTTATACGTTTCTCGCTTTTGATCTTGTTGTATACATTGTGTGGTACAATTGTTATAATTTGATGATTAAATACCTATTTTTCTTATGTAAAGCTAAAATTATTGTTTTACATCATTTTTTGGGAGTTTGATTGGTTATTAAATGAGTTAGACAAACACCTCACTAATTTTACACCACTAACCCATTAGTTGACAAGATAAAACCTTGTTTATAAACATATAACCAATTTTGTTCAAACACAACACACACTGATGTATATGTAACCAATTCTTATTAAATTGTCAACCCATTTAAAAGTATGTGTACCCATTATTTTTTAATTTTAACCAATAATTTTTTGTACCATCAATCCATTAATTTTTGCTTACATTTTTAGTATCCCGTTATCTAACTATTTGATTTGTTTTTTGGACATACATTTATTTGTTGATTTTGAGATTCAAGGAGTTATATCATTTTTTATGATGGAATAGAAAACATTATGTATAATTTTATTTACAAAATATTATAATTATGGAATGTTTTAGTTATAAAATATTTTAGTTACTAATTTTTTGTTATCAACTAAAAAGGCAAAATGTATCTGTGTCATTTTATTGGGTTAAACCTTTTTTGCCAGAATTGTTGGATCATGAATTTCATGAGTATTGGACCCATATATATATATATATAATTGTGTCGTAAGGATACAATTATCTTACGATTATGATTTTCGAAACGAATTAAATCCATATAAATCACCCAAAGACTATACCTCGAATGTATGTCGATCTTGCAACCACTACTAGAAACAATGGCTTTAGCGACGAAAAATTATCGACGACCCGTACTTCGTCGGTAAGTTTTCAAAATAACCGACGTGATTTTGATACCGACGACAAATTACATCATCGTAAAACAGCGACGACAGATTCGGCGATAATTGGATGTATTTCGTCGGTAAATCGTTTAGAGTCAAATGTTAGTGTTTGGAGTATTTAGTCAACATTTAGAGTCAAATGTTAGTGTTTGGGGTATTCAGTCAACATTTAGATTCAAAGTTGAGTGTTTGGGGTATTCAGTCAACATTTAGAGTCAAAGTTGAGTGTTTGGGGTATTCAGTCAACATTTAGAGTCAAACTTGAGTGTTTGGGGGTATTTATTCAACATTTAGAGTCAAACTTGAGTGTTTGGGGTATTTAGTCAACATATAGAGTCAAATGTTAGTGTTTGGGGTATTTAGTCAACATTTAGAGTAAAATGTTAGTGTTTGGGGTATTTAGTCAACATTTAGAGTCTAACTTGAGTGTTTGGGGTATTTAGTCAACATTTAGAGTCAAACTTGAGTATTTGGGGTATTCAGTAAACATTTAGAGTCAACCTTGAGTGTTTGTGGTATTTAGTCAACATTTATAGTCAAACTTGAGTGTATGGGGGTATTCAGTCAACATTTAGAGTCAAATGTTAGTGTTTGGGGGTATTTAGTCAACATTTAGAGTCAAATGTTAGTGTTTGGGGGTATTTAGTCAATATTTAAAGTCAAACTTGAGTGTTTGGGGTATTCAGTCAATATTTAGAGACAAACTTGAGTGTTTGGGGTATTCAGTTAGCATTTAGAGTCAAACATGAGTGTTTGGGGTATTCAGTCAACATTTGGAGTCAAACTTGAGTGTTTGGTGCATTTAGTCAACATTTAGAGTCAAACTTCAGTGTTTGGGGGTATTCAGTCAATATTTAGAGTCAAATGTTAGTGTTTGGGGTATTTAGTCAACATTTAGAGTCAAATGTTAGTGTTTGGGGGTATTCAGTCAACATTTAGAGTCAAACTTGAGTGTTTGAGGTATTCAGTCAACATTTAGAGTCAAACTTGAGTGTTTGGGGTATTTAGTCAACATTTAGAGTCAAACTTGAGTGTTTGGGGTATTCAGTTAGCATTTAGAGTCAAATGTCAGGGTTTTGGGTATTTAGTCAACATTTAGAGTCAAATGTTAGTGTTTGGGGTATTTAGTCAATATTTAGAGTCTAACTTGACTGTTTGGGGGGTATTTAGTCCATAATTAGAGTCAAACTTGAGTGTTTGGGATATTCAATCAACCTTTAGAGTTAAACTTGAGTGTTTGAGGTATTTAGTCAACATTCAGAGTTAAACTTGAGAGTTTGGGGTATTTAGTATAAATTTAGAGTCAAACTTGAGTGTTTGGGGGTATTTAGTCAACATTTAGAGTCATACTTGAGTGTTTGGGGGTATTCAGTCAATATTTAGAGTCAAATGTTAATGCTTGGGGTATATAGTCAACATTTAGAGTCAAATGATTATGTTTGGGGGTATTCAGCCAACATTTAGAGTTAAACTTGAGTGTTTGCGGGTATTCAGTCAACATTTAGAGTCAAATTTGAGTGTTTGGGGTATTTAGTCAACATTTAGAGTCAAACTTGAGTGTTTGGGGTATTCAATCAACATATATAGTCAAATATTAGTGTTTGGGGGTATTTCGTCAACATTTAGAGTAAAATGTTAGTGTTTGGGGTATTCAGTCAACATTTAGAGTCTAACTTGAGTGTTTGGGGTATTTAGTCAACATTTAGAGTTAATCTTGAGTGTTTGGGGTATTCAGTCATCATTTAGAGTTAACCTTGAGTGTTTGGGGGTATTTAGTCAACATTTAGAGTCAAACTTGAGTGTTTAGTGTATTCAGTCAACATTTAGAGTCAAATGTTAGTATTTGGGGAATTTAGTCAACATTTAGAGTCATATGCTAGTGTTTGGGGTATATAGTCAACATTTAGAGTCACACTTGAGTGTTTGGGGGTATTAAGTCAATATTTAGAGTCAAATTTGAGTGTTTGGGGGTATTCATTCAACATTTAGAGTCAAACTTGAGTGTTTGGGGTATTTAGTAAACATTTAGAGTCAAACTTGAGTGTTTGGGGTATTTAGTCAAAATTTAGAGTCAAACTTGGGTGTTTGGGGTATTCCGTCAACATTTAGAGTCAAATGTTAGTGTTTGGGGTATTTAGTCAACATTTAGAGTCAAATGTTAGTGTTTGGGGTATTCAGTCAACATTTAGAATCAAAGTTGAGTGTTTGGGGTATTCAGTCAACATTTAGAGTCAAAGTTGAGTGTTTGGGGTATTCAGTCAACATTTAGAGTCAAACTTGAGTGTTTGGGGGTATTTAGTCAACATTTAGAGTCAAACTTGAGTGTTTGGGGTATTTAGTCAACATATAGAGTCAAATGTTAGTGTTTGGGGGTATTTAGTCAACATTTAGAGTAAAATGTTAGTGCTTGGGGTATTCAGTCAACATTTAGAGTCTAACTTGAGTGTTTGGGGTATTTAGTCAACATTTAGAGTCAAACTCGAGTATTTGGGGTATTCAGTAAACATTTAGAGTCAACCTTGAGTGTTTGTGGTACTTAGTCAACATTTATAGTCAAACTTGAGCGTATGGGGTATTCAGTCAACATTTAGAGTCAAATGTTAGTGTTTGGGGGTATTTAGTCAACATTTAGAGTCAAATGTTAGTGTTTGGGGTTATTTAGTCAATATTTAGAGTCAAACTTGAGTGTTTGGGGGTATTCAGTCAATATTTAGAGACAAACTTGAGTGTTTGGGGGTATTCAGCCAACATTTAGAGTCAAACTTGAGTGTTTGGGGGTATTTAGTCAACATTTAGAGTCAAACTTGAGTGTTTGGGGTATTTATTCAACATTTAGAGTCAAACTTGAGTGTTTGGGGTATTCGGTCAACATTTAGAGTCAACTGTTAGTGTTTGGGGTATTTAGTCAACATTTAGAGTCAAATGTTAGTGTTTGGGGTATTCAGTCAACATTTAGAATCAAACTTGAGTGTTTGGGTTATTCAGTCAACATTTAGAGTCAAACTTGAATGTTTGGGGTACTTAGTCAGCATTTAGAGTCAAAGTTGATTGTTTGGGGTATTTAGTCAACATTTAGAGTCAAACTTGAGTGTTTGGGGTATTCAGTTAACATTTAAAGTCAAATGTTAGTGTTTGGGGTATTTAGTCAACATTTAGAGTCATTCTCCTTGTAAAATAAAGCACAATCGTTCACGCAAACATCGATGATATTGTACTCCATACCTAAATTTCTAACTTTCTGTTGCACTCCTCGTATGACTTTGGCAAGGTATGAGGTTTGGGCAACGCACGGCACAGAAGATCTAACAACTCGGTGAAAGACGTGTTAGTCCACTTGTTCTTCACCTTCACGTGCATTAGCTTCGCAATGAAATTTAATGAACTCATTACTGTACAACCAGGGTATAACTCGGTCTCTAATTTGTAAAACATCGTTTCGAATTTGCCACGTGCTGAACTGTTCGAGTCTATCATCTTTGTGTCACCCGAATTACCACCACCCTCATAATTAGGTCTCAAATCTTCGTAGACATCCAACATTTCAGTTTCCTCATATCAAGTTTCGGGAATTTCCTCGTTCTCACCATGCTTTGTCCAAATCTCATACGTGGACAAAAACCAAAATTGTAAATGATGTGCCGTAACTTTGGCCACTGTAAACCGACGATAATTCGAACACCCACTACACATACAAAACATAGATTCTTTAAGATCTTTATTTTTCTGAGCAAAAGCGAGAAATTCTTCTACCCCCTTAATAAATTTACGCGAAACTTTATGAGCGGAAGCAATCCAACTTTTATCAATACCCGAAGCCATAATCAACTACTCCAATATAAAAGAATACAACATAAATATCTTATAAATATAATTAAAAAAAATTATTACATCACCAATTAAATACATAAAAAATAAAATGAAAATAAAGACTATTACATCACCAATTAAATACATAAATATAAAAAAATTATTACATCACCAATTAAATACATGAATATAAAATGAAAAAAAAATTATTACATCACCAATTAAATAAATAAATATAAAATTAAAAGCACACAAAATATAACATCACCAAATAAATACATAAATATAAAATGAAATAAACATACAAAATATTACATCACTAAATAAATATACATCCCATTTATGCATTGATGTCTCATACAATAATATATCATATATATATATATATAGTTATATGTCATATAAAATTATAAGATGATTAGAGATACATAGTGATAATATATATTTTGCATTAACTATACAATTGTAATCAAATAAAAAAGAGGTGAAAAAAGTTTTATAGAACAAAAAATACCTACTTTTGGGCAAATTTATAAGGAAAAATTGATAATTGAGGAGGTCCCACATTGTTGATTGACCCGGGAAAGCTTTTCCACGTGTTGAAATATCTAATAATTAATACTATTTACCATTAACTACACAACTTGATACAAATAAAAGAAATTTGAAATAGTTTTATGGAACGAAAGATACCTACTTTTGGGCAAATTTAGAAGAAAAAATTGATAATTGAGGAGGTCCCACGTTGTTGATTGACCCGGGAAAACTTTTCCACGTCTTGAAATACCTAATAATTAATACTATTTAGCATTAACTACACAATTGTATGCAAATAAAAGAAATTTGAAAGAGTTTTATAGAACAACAAATACCTACTTTTGGAAAAATTTAGAAGGAAAATTTGATAATTAAGTAGGTCCCACGTTGTTGATTGACCCATAAAACTTTTCCACGTCTTGAAATAATATCTGATGATGAATTGTGGAAAAAAATTGAAAGAGTTTTGAGAGAATAGTTGAGAAATTATAAAATAATGGTGTTTTGAGGATCCCAATTCGCAACTTGTTGTAATAAATACGCCACCACTAATCGCAACTACACGAGTAGTCGCCAAAGACTCAAAATTAGTCGTTAGTAATACCTTCTAACGACTACATGAAGTAGTCGTTAAATAAATCAAACACTAAGCGACTACTCAAAGGCGGTGGAAAAATAATAAAAAAAAAAAAAAACACTCGCGACTACGTACGACGTTTTAACGACTACCTCATGTAGTCGTTAAAGACAAAAATTACTAACTGCTACAGAGTAGTCGAGAAACAGATCAGGTAGTCGTTAAAGAGAAGTATTCACGAATGCTTATTGTCTTTAGTGACTATAACACGTACTCGCGAGAAATTTGGTCGCTAGAGATCCACGCTGTAGTAGTCGTCGCAAAAGTCTCGAAATTTGTGTTATTTCGTCCATTAAACTTTGGTTTTTTCCAAGATTAAATCTCTTAGACTTAAGCATAAATGAGATAAGTACCCTTATCTCATTTTTTTCGACAGAAAAAAATGAGATAATGGTACTTATAACATTGGGTTTTTTGTGGATGTTTCGTGTGGCTTGAGGCAATTTATCAATGGATAATTTTTTCTTTTCCATCTTGATTTATTAATAATTTCCTAATCTGTTGTTCAAGAAAAATACTTTTGAAACATAAACTTTTTTGATCATTTAGCAAGCCTGGTTAATAAATATTCTAACATTAAAGTTAGGCATATGATTCATGTGTATTGATATCGAAGTATGATCACGCTGGAAAAAATTGAACTTGTGTTAATAAGTTAATTTTCTTATAAAAACTCATAAGTGGGAGCCTTTTTGGTAAAAAAGTGATGTCCATAGATTGAAAAATCAGTTTCGGTCGAAATATATGTTCATAACTTGTCGCGCGAATCTTTTATTAAGTATTTACTATTGGTTTGAAATATAATGGCTTGTTGAGGATGAAAAATATGACCGAGAAATTCATGATGATGACTCCTAGTAGATAAGAAGATGACATAGAGATTCATTATGCATGACTCGTCGAAGTCGAATAACATATCATAATTGACGAGATCTCTCCTAGAAGATCACTAAAATAAATCTATAAAGATCGATGATAAAGTAGATCGAGAGTCTTATGTCCTTGACTATCATAGTAAATGAATAATTGATGATCGATGCTAGAGGTTTATTATAAATGACTCATAGTAGTTATGAAGGTCATTTATACAAATATCACATAGATATTTGGCCTAGAGGTTCATTCTCAACAAATTTGATCTTCTAAAGAAGCCTCAAAGAAATTAATGATGACCACCAAAAAATTTCAACCGAATATAGGCTTATAAAAGTGTGAATAATAAATTTTTTACTATGAAAATTTACCCTCAGACATGTAATGATTTAGGATTTTTTCTTCATCCTATTATGGTAACCCAAATACGAGAAAGGTGTAACACATAAAGAACTGTAAAAGAGAGAAACACGTTGGTGCTAATATGTATCCATGAAATAAATTGATCATTGAATTCTGTCAAAAGATACTCATGTAGGGAATGGTGACGTTTAACCAACCAAGACAACACCAATATAGTTTAAATACCAACTATTCAAGATAAAAATAAACGAGTAAGACTTCCATCCAATATTGGATGGTCCAATATACAAATTCTGATAAATGGATATAATAACTAGACACATGTCTTTAGATTAGTTTATGTGATTCTAAAAACATGGGGCATGTGTCATGATATAAATGGCTAATCCTAGTATTGGTTCATTCAATATTGGATTGAAGAATTTTCCAAAACGTTTATTCAATAAATGAGAGGCTAAACCAATCCCAATACAATAAACTCAAGAATAACACAATAAGCCAATCAAAAAAAGAATATTTTACTTAAAAAAATATAAAGTATGTGCAGAATAAGATCAATAATGTGAAGTTAGTATTTTTCATTATACTTAGGCATACGATCAATATAGGTATTTGTGATATTATTTTTATATCAATATGATAAGAAAAGGTGTAAAAGAGGTGGGGTATATTATAACAATGTGACAAGTGAAGGTGTTAAGGAGTCAAAGGATTCGAATAATGTCACAAATGAAAGAGGAAAGGAGGTTGAAGATTTGAACAGTGTGATGAATGAAGGTATATATGGGACTGAGGATGCAAACAGTGTGATGAATGAACAACTAAAAGGGACTGATAGTTTAAATAATATGACAAATGAAGGACCAAAGGGGATTCAAAGATGCAGATCTTGTTACGAATAAAGGTAAAGATGGGAATGAGGATGCAAAGAATATGACAAATGGGAAGAATATCATCAAAAGTTAAATGTTGAACATTACCGAGAGTAAGGAAAAAACTCAATCGTAGATGTAAACAAGTGTTAATACTTGAAATGCAAATGATTCAATCTTGTATATTTTAGTAGTTAAGTTATGTCATGGAGTATTCAATAGGATTCTTAGTGAGAGATTTTCGCATTATAGTCACTGGTATCTTAAGCAAAGATTGATATAGTTGCGCTCACAACTTATTGTCTATCTTGGAAATCTTTTTACTAAATCACAAATTCTTATTAACTAACTAATAATCAAACAAACTCATTCAGTGTGATTAAACATGTGAAATATTAGCGTCTTACTAATGTTATTTTTATTTACAGGATGGAGATGATATAGAGGTGATTGGAAGGGACAATTGGTTACGTAGCTCCAGGTAACTAAATTAAGATTGTTTCATTGTATGATTTTTACATTTAATTAATTATCACGTGTTTTTCCAGCCCCATCGAATACTCCTAATGCTAGCCAGATTCAATCATGTTAAGCTAAATACCAACACTTTTTTCATATATATGATTATAGTGATTGGGAGGTAGAACAAATATATATATATATATATATATATATATATATATATATATATATATATATATATATATATATATTGGTTTACTATTTACAATATGAGTTCTGACTTTTAGTTGATTCAGAATTGTATCTACTTCATTATCCCCCGAATTATAGTTTCCATCAACCTATTATTTTTTGCTTACATTTTTAGTATCCCGTTATACAACTATTTGTTTTGTTTTTTGCACATACATTTATTTGTTGATTTTGAGATTCAAGTAGTTATATCATGTTTTGTGATGGAATAGAAAACGTTATGGATAATTTTAGTTACAAAATATTATAATTATGTAATGCATTAGTTATAAAATATTTTTAGTTACAATTTTTAGTTACAAATTTTTAGTTATCAATTTAAAAGGCAAAATATATCTGTGTCATTTTATTGGGTTAAACCTTTTTGGCCAGAATTGTTGGATCATAAATTTCATGAGTACACACATATATATATATATATATATATATCTAACTATGTTGTAAGGATACAATTATCTTACGATTATGATTTTCGGAACGAATTCAATCCACATAGATCACCCAAAGACTATACCTCGAATGTATTGCGGTTCTGTAATTCATACCCCTATAACTTTCATTTTATATAATGAAGTGATTTGGCCTAGGCTTGCTACTCCGAAGTACCGAGCCTGATATACTGCCCTTAAAACATCATTGAACATGTCTAAACAATCAACTCATAGCTTTGTAGATATAGGTTGCAATCTTTTCTATTCAAATTAATATTTAATCCATATTTGAGATAGTATCAAAGTAACTCACACCCTGGTTCATTCATAATACAATTGCAACAAAAAATAACTCAATAATAAAATAATAGGAGATAAAGTACACACAATATATAGTTCATGATACACATACAAATAGATGTAATTACCATACGAATCTCAATCAAATTGACAAATAGATTTATCATAGTATGTACCAATCAATACACTTTCATTTATTTAAAGATCATATATCATTTAGAGTAAATGTCTTGAAATTATTATCATCACACTTAGTCAATTATTAAATCTCCATTGTTAGTTCATTTGTATATTATCCTATAAGTTTCATTATTATATTATTATATGTGAGCCATTAGTAGATTATTCGACCATATCCATTATATATTATCCGAACAAATGCATTAGTAAACTCTCTTACCATGTCTATTATATATTTATTATATTGTATTCATTAGTAGATTATCCTACCATGTACATTATATATCATCCTATTAGATTCATTAGTTGATTATCCTATCCTATCCGATCCATAAGTATATGATTTTAGAATATAAAATTATTATATTATTAAACCCAATATATTATTATATTAATCATATAAGAATCATTATTACTTTACACCTACAAAGCCCATTATACATTAATCATGTTTTATTAAGTATCATATAATTTATAATGTCAAGATTTATATTTAATTGTAAAGAGCTAGAATAATATTCTTAGAAAAAGTGTACAAGGACAATATTGTGTCATAAATATTAATTTTTCAGTATAAGTCTGGTACCTTAATATTTTAACGAATTCAATATTATATTTTTCAAAATTTAAAATATTATTATTATAAACATTATATTATATAATAAAAAATAGAGATTAACAATCAATATATTGGTTACAATTTATTTTCTAACCTAATTAAGAGGAAAAATATATAACAATTGATAATTATTTTACATGATTACAAACATTTAAAAAATTTTAAAGGATCATAATTCATACTATTTAATAGAGACTAGGATTACTATTGTCTTTCACAACATTCTTGATTTGACTCTTGAAAGTTTGAGATTTTATATTATTTTTGGAAAATTATTATTGTGTAAAGGAATTAAACTTTGAGGAAGTATATATAATTAAAGAGATTTCGAAATTAACTGGGAAATAAGATGTCATGTATTTTTTAGGCATCAATGTAATTTAATAGTCATTATATAATGTGTTAAAATCTTATATATTATGTGTCAAAGTGTTAATTCATACACGTTTTTCCATAGCTGCTAACATATGTTTTATTTTTTCTCAATTGGTTTGGCAAAAAGAAAACACAAGAAACTACGTTAAGATTAATGATAAGGTTAGTGTTAGGGTTGAGATTAAGATTCCGTGAAATATACGGTTAATTATTTAGGTTAAGGTTTAAGAATTAAGGTTTCTGGTTCAAGGTTCAAGGTTCAAGGTTCAAGGTTAAAGTTAAATTTTAGTTTATGGAGTAGGTTAATATTAAAGTTGAGGTTAAGGTTATGTTAAGGTTAAAGTTAAGGTTAAGATTTAGGTTTAGATTAATTTTAAGGTTAAGATTAAGGCTAAGGTTAAGTTTAAGGTTAAAGTCAAGGTTAAGGTTATGTTTTACTATATTAACACATATAAAAAAATTTGAATTTATGGTTCATGATTTTTTATTTCTTATACATAATTTTTTTATTCTTAGAATACATTTTTGTTTTTAGCTTGCATGTATTTCTTAAACAAATTAGTTTATGGTCAAAAGTATAAGGCTCAATTTTTATGGTTCGTGGATCCAGATTCAAAATTCAAGGTTCATGGTTTATGTTTCATAATGAATGAATTTTTTTATATCATTAATGAAATTGAACCCAAGTCCCCTTGATGAGAATATAAAAAAAGTTGTGTTCCATTTACGAGGATCAAATTTAGGTCTTGTAGGTGAATATAAAATATCTAAACTGCGCGGATCGAAATGGAGTGGAATAAGGGACAATTAACAATACAAATGCGAATGAATGAATTTTGTGTCATAGAAAATTTTGACCATATTTTATGTAAAGGATGTGGATCGTCTTTATATATATCCATGGAATATTTAACCATAATATACAGAAAATTATAATAAAATTTTATTATTTCTCACGTACCCATAAATCACGAATCAACGTACGCATCAAAATATTAATATGAAATAACAATTTTTTTTAATTTTTAATTTTTCTAATCATTAACAATAAAACAACGTATCTAATCATATAATTAACCAATCAAATTCTAAATCATATCAACGGTGTGACTATCATAAATTCTCACTTAAAGTTAACATCAAAATATAAAATCTGAAATTTATCGAATAATATATACAAAAAATATATAATCATTAAAATAATTTCTTTTTATTCAAATTATTACTACTTTTTAATAAAAATTATGTACATTGAATAATCTATTTACAATCTCATGTAATTAGACTAGTTACTAGCAAAAATTTGAATTCAATTAGTCTATTACATCATATTTTTATATAACATACCAAACACAGTATAGTGATTACAAAATTAATTATATTTCGGAACTCATTACATTCCTGCCTAAAACCATTACATCTTATACCAATGACTACCTTAGAGTTTTTAATTTTATCCCAAATTAATAAAAACCCCACTAAAATATTGGCATAAACATATAAGAGAAATTAAAAAAGGAAACCACCACTTTTCGCTTCACAATTTCTATCCCTCCTACATAAAATCTCCCTCTCCAAAAAAGATAAAACTTTTAATAATTTAACAAATAATATGTAAAGTTACTAGGAAAAAATGTTTTAAGTGATTGAGCTCCTAATATTCATGTATATCATTAGTAAAATATTACAATTGATGAGATACATCCAAGAGATAGGAGCGAATTTTCGTACCTAAATACGTTTAAATTCATATTGTGATTTGTTTATGTAAATTCTTGTTAATTTACGTTTTTCAAACTTCTTATGCATGGACATTAAAATTCATCTAAATAATTTAAATATTTCTTTAATAAAAGTTTAAAACTCATAAAAAAAATTTAAAATGTATGAAAATTGCTATCATGATATCAATATCTATTTTTAGTTTAATATTGATATTCGTTACAATATTTTAATTTTGAATCCATGATTGAGCATGTGCAATCATATCATTTAACATTCATTCATATGGTTGCGCATGTCTAGTTGTATGTTTGAACTTGTTCAGTAATACGATTGAACACTTAATTACTTACTTATGTAATCATAGTGTTGTAAGCAACATCAAAACATTAACAACAAAAATTTATACAACAAGATTTTTTATTGAAATAATAATAATCGCAAATTAAATTTTTATAACTAGTTACTATAATTAGACTAGGAAAACAAACATAAACATATATATAGTTGCCTCTGGATCTAGTCAACTTCAAAAATGGTTCTTTGAAGAACAAAAAACCAACAATACCCAGCAATCAATTAAAATATTCTGAAAATAAAAAAATACAAAAACTTCAAAAATTGTAAAAAATGTAAAATTGTAAAAGATACTTATCTCAGAACTTCAATTCTAATATTTTGTTATGAATCACTTAAAAATTTCTAAGGCTTATCTATAAAATATAAAAAAAATCATGATTTTTTTTGTAATAAATATGAACAGTAAGATTTAATCTTACTGAAAACATATATTAAGGATTTGTATGGATTAGCTAAAATTTTGAAATAGAAAAAAATTAAATATAGTAACCCTTACATGATTTTGATATGGTTTATGAAAGATTTGTATATGTATACATGAAATAGAGAATAACATCTATAAAAAAAGATGAACTGATATATTAAAATAATAGTGAGAAAATCTTTGATAATGGATATGGTTGAAAGAAAGTGAGAGAGAAATAGAATGAGAAATCAATTAGAGTTATATTTTATATTATATACTAAGAAAAGTTTAGAAAAGTTATGAAAAGTTTTTAACATTTGATCCTTTTGGAGAATGTGTAGCAGTTAGTGGGTAGATTTATTTCTTGTTCCCTTGTAGAGTAACGTTTTTGTAAAGTTATTCCATTTTTGGTTAAATTTTTTACTTTTTCTAAATACAAAAAGATTTATGAAAATATGAATGATCTTTCTGTCAACAACTCAATTTAGTCTCTAAGTGGGATATGTTTAATTATTTGGCCATATCTGTGCCTTACATCTTAAACACAACGTGTATATAGATAGAGATTTGCTTCAATTATTCTAAAAGCAAGAAACTATAAGTCAATAAAAAGAAATATTCTCAACACAAATCAATCCAACCAAAACTAATATTTATATATGTATAAGTTAAAATATAATTCGCAAACAATTGAGTAATATGAAGGTATATGTACTAGAAGATTATTTTTTAATAAAAATGCTAGAAATAGTGAAGTAGATGGTGATAGAGGAAATAGCACTGGAGAAATGTTGTTGAATTTTATTGTAATAGAGGCATGTAATGGTGATAATTACGAGGAAAAGAAGTCATATAAAAAAAGAGCAAAGTCTCTTGATCCTTTCCTAAAATACCCTTATTCTTATATTTGATAATTTTAATATACAAAAGATATAACTAAAATAATATTATTTCAGTTATTTTTTAAGTAAATATTAATTGATAAATATCAAATCACATGCACTATGATTATTAAAAGATCATACAAATACAAAAAACAAGTTCGTGTAATGTGAAACAAATTAGATGCCAAATTATCAAATAGTCTAATGGGCCTTTAAGGTATCATCTTAATGAATTATTATACTTTTACAATAAAATTACTTTTACCCTTCATGAATTAATATTGTTTGATCTTCTAAAATTCTTCAGGGGAAATCTTGACACATTCAATGAAACCATTTATAGCAAACATTGTTGGACTCTTGTATCATTTATTGTCCACAAGTCTTAAATTGCATGTGGTGGGGTTAACTCCTTTTTATTTGTTACGTGTGGTGTAGTGGGGAAAGTGGAGAGTTTATCTCACTTTCCCACATCGGTGGCTTTGTAGTGGGATAAAGTATTTATTACCTTTGTGGTATCATTAGCTCCCAAAGAACTAACACCCATGCACACTAAGAGATAATGGGGAAGCCCACACGCGCGCACCACCACCACCCACACGGCCCGAGCCCGGGCTTGTGTCCGGGTCCGGGTCCGGGTCTTGGATCTTGGGTCTTGAGGAATTAAAAAATAAAAATAAATTAGTTTATAACCAGCTTTTATTTTTTATTTTCTGATGAAGACTTTGTCTACGCTTGACTAATTCCTCCACGTTGGTCAGCAGTTTTACCCACGTTTTATGAAACGGCTCCTTTGTTGTAGTAGCTCCGATTTTCTTGGCATGATGAACAACCACGACTAAGCCTTAACGGCTAGTCTACTAGCTAGTTTTTGTTCTATAAATAGTGCTGCTCGTCACTTTATTTCACACCAACTTTTACACAGCAAATAACACTCTTACGAAAATCCTTCAGCAGTTATTCTTCTTTTCTTCACTTCCATTCTTGAGCGA
Organism: Nemophila menziesii; assembly: GCA_029959085.1. Taxonomy (NCBI): domain Eukaryota; kingdom Viridiplantae; phylum Streptophyta; class Magnoliopsida; order Boraginales; family Hydrophyllaceae; genus Nemophila; species Nemophila menziesii. The sequence continues at coordinate 35,311,516 of JARWIR010000011.1, read as the reverse complement.
ATTAATAATATACAGATTCCAACCTTCACTTGTGAGTGCACACGAGAGTAAGGTAGTAGTGTTTAAACCTTGGAGAACGTTCGGAAAAAACAGTGTAGCATCTCGGCTGTTTCGGAATTTGTTCTTAAGGCAGTGGCTCCTCCATGGCACTACGAGTTTTATCTTCGCCCGTTTTCATCTTCACTAATCTTCGTCTTTTACTTTCGGTTTTTCATTTCCATTTTTATATTGAGTAATGATATATGTCACCCCTTTTCATGTCACCCTTTTATCACCTTTCTATATATATGTATTGATTTCCTTGAACAGAAGATAGAGAAAAATTAAATAGGATAGAGAAATCAATTCATTGGTCCAAGTAGGCATACACGTAGGAGGTGATAAATGGGTGATACAAAAAGGGTGACAAATATCATTACTCTTTTATATTTCAGTCTTTACTTTTCAGTCTTTACTTTTCGCAACTAGTAGTTAAAGTTTCTTTACGGAAAATTTTAAATACCATTACAATAGCTTCATTATATTTTACCAACAAACATCACACACAATCCAAAATTCTTCGATCGCACACCTTTCCTCATATTGACCATATAAATTGGAAACATCTTCCACATAATTTGAAATTTTCAAGTTTGTTTTTGTTTTCTGCCATACATAGTCTTTTAAGTTAACAACTATTTAACCGATTTCAAAATTACTATAGTACATTGTTTAGAAAATCACAAAAGCTTATTGACTACGTATCGATAACTCAACTCATCATACCTTAGTGACACTTCGAGAAGTACTTCTCTTTTTAATCACCAATATTTTTATGTGTAGTGTTGCTAGCCTCCACAACCTCAATAACAAAAGACGATTATTAATTATGTCAAATAGTTTCATCATGCACGTCAAAATAACAACACAAATAACCATTACTTCAATGTATTGAAATACTTATTATATCTTTCACAAATTTAAATTCTAAAAGATATACTAAGTTACCTTTTGTTTTGTTAAACTTTCCTCCAATGCAGAAAGCAACCCGGAGTAACCATGAATCACTATGCAACAACTTTTGAGATCCATTTTTTTGCGACTCAGTCCAAATTTACAAAAATTATCCACAATGTAGGCTCTGAGATGTTAGCTGGAACATATTCAACAGGATGTGTCCATACAAACATAAATTTTTCCTCTCTAAAAAATTTTACCAACCATAAGTGTTATTACTGCATAATAAGTTTTTATAGTAAATTATACTTGAAACTATTTAGTTAGATATGGTAATAAATTTAAATTATATATTCATACACCATAATAATAAAATAATTCAAACATTATATTAATATGTTTATTATATGGATGTAGACCAATTAAAAGTACAAGTATCCAAATATTTTCAACATATTTATGTGTATTTATTTTCAAAAGTATCTTTAAATATGTTATTTAAGTATCAAACTGAAATTAGACTTCATTAAAAATTATTTAGTATTAAATCTCATTGAAGAAAATATTGGGATATGTGTCTACTCATGTAATATAAAAAGATCAAATTGTCAAAATTATTATTCTTTCCTTGTTTTACTAAAAATATTATAACATTGTCATTTAAATTATTTTATACAAGCTAATAATGCTTGTTGCACACACATGTATCCATATTTTGGTGTTAGGCCATGAATTCTGAATTTAGTATGGCAACTCTGAGCCCATTTTGGTCTACACAAGGCTAAGATAATTTATTAATTCAAATAATTATGTTAGTTACCTAAATAGTATAATTGGTTAGATATTTAGACAATTCATACCTTATACAATTTATTAACATCAATTATGATGAAATAATAGTTAAAAAGAATTATAAATAAATAGTTTTAAAGAAATTTTTGAGATATATCTAAATTTTGTAAGATACCCATAATACAAACGTGTTTGAAATTTTTTTTTTTTCTTATTTTCTTCACCCACTTTTCCCTTATTCTTGAATGTTTTTCCAACTCTGACGCTCATGACAAAATCAAAGCCCTCTCTTCAAATAAATGAATTCCAAGTGTGTGGATCCATTGTTTTGGGTGTTTTACCTAGACCCTACCCTCACGAACTCAAACTAATCGTAATTTAACGTTCCATCTAATGCGTGAGATCAATTATTGATAAATAATATTCCACAAGGGTATACTTATAAACCTAGTTCTTTTTCACAACCCCCTTACAAGCATCATACAAATCGTCAAAGACATAAATTTAAAAGAAACAAGAGATAACAGGTAATAGTCGTAGTGGTGGTTGTGGTGTGGTGGGAAGAAGAGAAACAATAAGAGAAACATGTATAATTATTCAAGATTTTTACTATGTTTATACATACATATATTCTAGTATTTACATCCACGCTTCATCTATTTTTTCATTATTGAACTAAACTACGATCTTAAAATACCGACAGGAGGGACCTCCATATGTATGCATAAAGATGATGCATTAACTAAGGAATATCAGCAGTGAATAGATATTTCCTCTGTTATCACTAAATTACGACAAATTTCTCAAAATCTTGAAAATATAAATGTGGGCACATTCTTAACAATGTAATTTAGCACAACTGAGTAATGATATATGTTATAATTTGATAAATCTGAACTTATACTGAGCTCGACTCTCTACATAAAATTTTCCAAAGCCTTAGAAGAAGTTTAAACTCAATTTGAGGATTATGAATTGAATTCTATTTTTAAGAAAAAAGACGCATCAAGAATAAATACAAAGAATAAGTAAAAACAAGAATCTAGGTAATTTTAATAGAAATTGCACCAAAGATTATATATCATTACAAGATGAAGAATAGTTCTATTATAAAAATAAAATCCAGCCCTATTCAAACTCTTGCATATGATAGTAGACCAAAACATAAAAAGTCTCGAAAATTGTGTTAATTCATCCATTAAACTCTGGGTTTTTCCAAGATTAACTCTCTTAGACTTAAGCATAAATAAGATAAGAGTACTTATAACATTGGATTTTTTTAGATGTTTTGTGTGGCTTGAGGCAATTTATGAATGTATAATTTTTTCTTTTCCATCTTGATTTATTAATAATTTCCTACTTTGTTGTACAAGAAAAATACTTTTGAAACAAAAACTTTTTAAATTATTTAACAAGCCTGGTTAATAAACATCCTAACATTAAAGTTAGGCATATGATGCATGTGCATTGATCTTGAAGTATGATCACTATGGGAAGAATTGAACTTGTGTCAATAAGTTAATTTCCTTATAAAAACTCATAAGTGGGAGTCTTTTTGGGAAAAAATGATGTCCATATATTGATAAATCGGGCTGGGTCGAAGTATATGTTCATAGAATTGATGTGACAAACATATCTTACTTAGTGAAAGCGCAAAATATATTTACCATAGTAACTAAATATCTCATTAGTACAATTATTTTTGGAGAACTGGAAAAGCCCAAAAGTTAATTTCCATAAATATTCAACAAGTAAGAATTACATCCCAAAGTATGATTATTGACTTATCATTTAGGAAACATCACTTAACTTGTTGCACAAACCTTTTGTTAAATATTTACTATTGGTGTGAAATAGAATGGCTTGTTAAGGATGAAAAATATGACCGAGAGGTTCATGATGATGACTCCTAGTAGATAAGAAGATGACATAGAGATTCATTATGCATGACTTGTCGAAGTCCAATAACATATCATAATTGACCAATATCCCTCCTAGAGGATTACTAAAATAAATTTACAATGATCGATGACAAAGTAGATCAATTACTATCATTATAAATGAATAATTTATGGTCGATTATAGAGGTTTATTATAAATGAATCATAGTAGTTTTGAAGGACGGTTATACAAATATCACTTAGATATTTTTCCTAGAGGTTCGTCATGAACAAATTTGATCTATTAAAGAAGTCTCAAAGATATTAATGATCGAACATTAACTTATGAAAAGTGTGAATAATAAATTTTTAATATGAAAATTCACCCTCAGACAAGTAATTATTTAGGATTTGTTCTTCAACATTTAACAAACCAATACCGCACCAATATAGTTTAAATACCAATTATTCAAGATAACATTAAACGGGTAAGACTTCCATCCAATACTGGATGGTCCAATATACAAATCATGATCATTGGATATAATAACAAGACACATGTTTATAGTTTAGTTTATGTGATTCTAAAAACATGCGGCATGTTTCATGATATAAATGGCTAATCCTAGTATTGGTTCATCCAATATTGGATGGAATAATTTTACAAAACGTTTATTCAATAAATGAGAGGCTAAACCAATCCCAATATAGTAAACTCAAGCATAACACAATAAGCCAATCATAAAAAGTATGTTTCACTTAAAAAAAATATAAAGCATGTACAGAATAAGATCAATAATGTTAAATTAGTAGTTTCTTATTATACTTTGGAATATGATAAGAAATATCAGAATTAATAGGATTCTAATCTTTGAAAAAAAATTATGATCAATATAGGTATTTGTGATATGATTTTTATACGGGATGGGTTCAGGTGTAAGATTTATATATAATGGGGGTAATGATTATACTTTCTTAAAAAACATTAGTTATTACTATTATTATGAAATAATGTATACTAACATAAAACATGTATTTCTCATCAAAATAATTTTAATATTAACAAAATTTTTATTTTGAATTTTTTTTAGTTTAATGATCCTATAAACATTCAACCTATTATAAATGGTATTTTATTTTTTTATTTGCTTATATAAAATATGAAATACCTTCTAATTGTAATGAAAATATTTAATAGATAACATCCAACTACATCTAAAATATTAGATATAAATGGATCATACCTATGAAACTTTATTGAAATGGCATGATATTTTTCTTGAGATATAATGATCTATGATGAAAAGAATTACTCTAAGCTATAAATTTAAAATTAAATTTATAAGAGATATAAACACATTTTACATGAAATATTAAATACTTTTACTTCAAAGTCACATAAATATTCCTAACTTACTTGAATTAATTAAAGTAAATTAAAATAATAAAATTTTAAAAAAAAGAGTAAAAAAACTAATCTAATGAATACTTCAATCACAAAATAATTACCAAACGATACAAATAAGTATTAATTAGTTTACTTAATAAATTTTATAAAAATTTTATGTATCAAATACATGAAATTATTAATTTATTATGAAATATTCATCATAATAAAATTAAATAAATAATTCAAAGAATAACACAACGATTTCACAACAATTTCATGTGTTAGATTATTATTTAGTTAATAAAAATCCAAGATTATAATGTTAAAATGTAAGATTAATTTATAATTATAGGAATTTTAATATTCTAACGTATGTAATTCATTTATCCCAATTATTTCTAATTATATGTAGTAAAAGAGATGATGTTTTAAGTTTATTCAAATTGAAGATACATATAAATTAAAACAATCCAGAAAATAATTGATGATTAAGATTTTTTTGAGAAAACTTTGTAAATCATTTACCATTAACAAATTTTTGTGGCCAAGTCTATAAAGTTCTTTATATTCTTCAATTGTGTCTCTAGATATCTGAATTATTATGAAACATTGTAATAATTTGGTAGTAAAATATAATATAATGTTTGTAGATTAAATTTTGTTTGGATGGTGTGTGATGGTAATTTGTTTGATATTGATATAGAACTACAATATAGGATTTTTAATTGAAATAGGGTTGGGCCAACTAATTTTAAATAAATTTTAAAAAAAATGGAACATAATTAATGATTGGAAAATTTCTGATATACACTGAATAATGGAGGAATGTAATTATTTTTAACAAAGTAGAAAAATAATTTGGGCCCAAATAAAAAACAACCAAAATTAAAAAACAAAAAAATAAAACTAAATTAATGAAGGTCTAACCCATTTATTGAAAAAATCCTTGTTCCCAATTATTAGAAGACAAGATTTATTTTCCCAAACTTTAACGAGAATAAGTTATAAGTTTTATAAATTAAACGAAATCTTATACATTACTTGGATTCTATCTTCCATGAACACTACATTATAATATTATTTTCACTTGTAAGTAATTTTGTTTTTTGTTTTTCACCTAGTTGTTTTTAAATTTGACAAACCATCAAGTTTTTAACATCATTGTTGTGGATAGTGACATAAATTTGAAAAGTATTTTATTTTTTAGATGATATATTATTTTTCTTTTATTTTGCTTACTAATTTATCTTAAAAGATATAAAAATAATAACGTCATACTTTTATAATAATAACATCGTATGTTTAACTATGTAAAAACTCTACCGATCAATCTTCATAATATTAAAACTGAAAAAAATACAGAAAACCATATGATGATATTTATATTAAATAAATGATTTCTTGATACATTAAATTAATTGGATAAACGAAATATAACCTAATGATATAGATACGTACTTTATCCTATTATGGTACCCTAAGTCCTTAATTTTGTTACCTGAGACTTTAAGAATTTTTTCAACCTATTAGAGGCGTGGCAAAGGAGGATTAGTTGCAAATTAATATATATATATATATATATATATATATATATATATATATATATATATATATATATATATGTGTGTATGTATATCGTTGTATGTGGATCTTATCATCTAAATGGATAATTACATCTAAATCACACTCAATTAAGTTATATATATATCAATATGATATATAAAATAGATATAACAATTATAAGTGCATGTTATCCTCTCAGGGGATAGTTAACCTATAAGTCAAACTCAATTAACTTATATAGATCTAAATGACATATCATATTGTTTATTTATTATAACTCATGTCCATATTGAAATCCTTACTGCCAGTGTAATAAAACAATACAAAGAATATATATATATGAGTTATTAGTTGATAAAGTTAAAAAAAAACAATAACCCAACCCGAAGAGGCTATGGGGTTTTTACCCTTGAAAGATATAAATTAAAAGTGATAGGTTTTATTTACTCTCAATAAGATTTCATGAATTAAAATATTTTCTTTATTAGATCCTTTCAAAATATTTTTCAATCCCATGCATAAAAAACGTTTCAATTATTCGCCTAAGATAATTGGAAATCAAAGTTGCTTGAGTACCCTATTTGTCGATTTATTTGGATCTAACTCTGTTTTTTTACTAGTCTCTTTCTATCTCTATTCAAAAATTTATTTGATGGATTCAAATATTCATCAATAACGCCGAATGTAAGTTCTAACTCAATTAATACGTTATATTTTTACTTAAATATTTTTTTATCACAAGGTATTTTTCATCAATTTTTTCTAAATTTTGCAGTAATTCTTTCATATATTTTTTTAATCATTTTCCGTTTTTGATGGTATGACTAAATTCTATTTCATAATTTAAATTATGTTAGTAAGTTCACATATTTGTTAGTTTTCAAATATTTATCACTTTTGATCTTGTTGTATACATGTGATTCTATGGCACAATTGTTATAATTTGATGATTAAACACATATTATTCTTATGTCAAGCTAAAATTATTGTTTTACATCATTGTTTGGGAGTTTGACTGGTTATTCAATTATTTAGCCTAACACCTCTCTAATTATACACCACTAACCCATGCGTTGTCAAGATAAATCCTTGTTTAAGAAAATACAACCCATTTTGCTTGAACGGCAACCCACACTATTGTATAGTTAACTAGTTCTTATTAAATTGTCAAGCCATTAATAGTTTGTGTACGTACCCACTATTTTGTAAATTCAATAACTATTTGTTTTGTTTTTTGCACATACATTTATTTGTTGATATTCAGATTCAAGTAGTTATATCATTTTTTGTGATGGAATAGAAAACGTTATGGGTAATTTTAGTTACAAAATATTATAATTATGTAATGTTTTAGTTAAAAATATTTTAGTTACAATTTTTTAGTTATCAATTATAAAAGGGAAAATGTATCTGTGTCATTGTATTGGGTTAAACCTTTTTGGACAGAATTGTTGGATCATAAATTTCATGAGTATTGCACCCATATATCTATATTATATTTCGAAGTTTTTCCTACGGTCCTGATTTACCCACTTAAGTGGTGGCCAGGATCGATTCTGGGAAAACATAGTAGTGGTCAGGATCGATTCTGGCAAAACATAAGTGGTGGCCAGGATCGATTCTGGCCCCACTTATTATTTTTATTTTTATTTTAATACACAACAGTATAACAAAAAAACCCCCCTCATTTCACTCTCCTCTTGAAACCTCACTCAATCTGTTCTCCAGAGCCGCTCTCCATTACAAGACAACCGCCCGCTACACATCACCGCCGCTCTAACCATTCTCCACCGTTTGTCCCACCGCCATCATCCATTCCGACTCAACCTTCCCACACCACCATCTCGACCTTCTTTATTCTGTTATAGAAAAGCTGCCTTCTCCTCTTCTTTGTTTTTTCTCGCTCATGATACTTGATTCTTCACCATGGATGCCGAATCTGCTAAGGTAGTATATTTTCCTTCAAATCTTTAATTTAATTAGTTTTTTTATTTTATCACACCTTATCCCTTCTACAAAGATAAAATATCACGCTTTTTGAACGAATTGGAAAAAATTAATATGTATCTTATTTACTATCATATATAGAATTTCTATGCATCATCATCGCCATATAGATTTGATTCGAGTCTTTTCCTTAAAGGGATCCAAAGCTCGGTGGACATACTAAAAGAAAGGTACGGTCAAAATTACCAAAGTTTTGTCAAACTTATATTGTCAAATTCATTTTTAATAAACTAATATTTTAATCATGCTCATTTTTTATAATTATTGTAGGATGATTATGACTCATTGATGTCTGGTCTGGTATTCGTAGTCCGAGATTGAAATGAATTAATCTAGGTGACGTGAAACACTATAATTATAGTGATTTGTCAGAATTCACAGATGATTTACAGGAAAAGTATGTTTTTTGACAAGACTATGTTCTGTAAATTTTTAAAAAGAAATATTCAGAAAGATTCCATAAACAAGGATGTGATTATAAAACCTGGTATCTTATTTGCTGCAATGCACCACGAGAGAACTTACTACCTCTTAGACTCCAGGTAACTGCTTATACATTCTCCCCCTCTTCTTTTTCATCTTTTGATGATTACACAATGAGTATTGTTATTAATTGTTTACTATCATCTCCGCAGTGTCTAAAAATTTAACCGAATTGCTGCTTACTTTTCCAATTTCATAGCCCTAGAAGATCCAAGGTTCGTATAATTCATCATTCTTTTTGTTCTAATTAAAGAATTCATTAGATTAACCTTCTAAATTTCATGAAATTTCATTAGATCCAAGCTTTTTAAAGATGTACCTGATGTTTCCATTATCAAAAAGAGGCGCAAGAATGAATAAATGGTATTAATTCTTACCTACAATATATGAGTCTAATTCTCGAGATCTTTGTCACGGTTGTTTTAAATTAGTTTCAAACTTTTGACTTTGCAGGGTGCATACATCTCGGCTGCAAATTTTACATTTATAGTCTAAGCTATAACGGTCTATATACCCACAATAGATCAAATGTTGCCTCGATTCCATCACACACGTAAGTATCTTTTTTCCCTTTCTTCTGATTTTTTGGGGATTCATGCTCAATTCGAATCGCATTAATTCAATTTTAGTTTTTCTAAACCAAAAATGCTGTCATGTTCAATTATAAACTGTACAGCGATCAGGGATTCAATGTGTATGTTTTTATTGTGCATTCTGCTCTAATTAGTCTCTAATGGAGATTTTTGATCATGCTCTTTAGATATCTGATGAAATCAAAGATACAATTATATACTTCGATGCTGGGTGTAAGAGTTTTCAGATTCTCGATGCATTTTCTCAGTTACTAGAGCTTGGGGCCCGCTCTATTTGCAGCTTAGAAAACATGACTCCTCTTGATCAGTTAAGAATTTAAATTTAAATTTTTTAACTCGAATTGTTCTAATTTTGTAAGAATCATATTTTGGAATTGAAAGCCTGGCCCTGCAAAAAAAGTTGTGTTCTTCACGTCACGTCCTTTAACTGATACTCATCGAATTTATATTAATAATAAATTTTTTAAGCATGTTTCAAATTTATATATATTAATAATATGACCATAAAACCCTCCTGCTATTTCAGACATTTCACTCAGCTTTTCCAGATGCGTATCGCGAATACGAATTAAAGATCGGTGTTGTATTATCAGGAGGTCAAGCTCAGGTATCTATTTTAAATTTCATCTCAAATTCAATTATCCTTCAAACACATCTAATCCGCCTTAATTGATTTGATTATTGCCAATTGTGTGTAATATTATAACTTTAGGGACCTTTTTTGTAACAGTTTTGTATATAGGAAATGACACCTGAAGCTGAGATTATTTCAACTAGATTTACAAAGAGTGTTATTAAATCATCTGCAACTTTATCTTATGTTGAAGCTCAAGTAAGAATGGATGATAGGTTTGTTTTTATATTTCACTTTGTAACTATTTTTTTTTGTTGATTTTCTCACTTTTTGCTTCTCTTTTAATAGTCAATTAACAGACCCAGTAACTAGAGATTTACGAAATATGAATACTTTAGCGAAGGTAATTAACTAATTAATTCATATAAGCAAAAGAGAATGAACTTTAAATTGAATATTTGTGACAGATTATGAGGCAAAGGAGAATAGATAAGGGTGCTTTAACTCTTGCTTCCGCTGAAGTAAAGTTTCAAATCGATACTGAAACTCATGATCCACTTGATATTTGATTTTATTTTTCATAATTCTAATATAAACTTCCTCTGTAACTAAGGTATTTGAATCTTCTCGAGAAATATCCCATATGGACAAAAGTAGCAACTTCTGCATTATTAACTTTTGTAGGAGATGTAATTTGTCAGGTAAATCATTCTATCCTCTATTTAATTGCATATTAGTCCTCCAACTTTTGATTCGTTTGTTTAGACCCCTTAAATCCTTAATAATCCGTTTGTTAAAGATTAGATTTTAAATTATTTCATGTCAGGTCCCTGTGACATTACTTATTTCACAAATTGTCAAAGAAATATACAAACAACCTGCTTTATTAAGATTTTCTAAAGTGATCAGTCTTTTCCATGAATTTGGACACGTGGTAAGTAAATATGTATAATCTTCTGCTTTACATGAAGTTGCGTTAATAATATTCATACTTTTTAATTATTTTTGGTGTGTAGATTCATCATATTTGCAATCGAGCATCCTTTACTAGATTTTCCGGGCTCCGATTAGACCCAGCTTTTGTGGAAATTCCAGCTCATCTATTTGAGAATTGGTACAGTTAATTATTGTTCATTTATTTTAAAAAAAATGTTTACTTACTTTTGAAATTCCATCTCATCTTTAATGATTTAATTTTTAAATCATTTGATTATAAGATATTACATAGCCTATAAGTGATGATATGATTCGTGCATTTTTGTGCATTTTTTTGCATAATATAGGAACCTGTAGTTCTTTTTTTAAGATTAAACTATGATTCTATAACTTTGCATTGTAGACAATTTTATGGATCCGCTCAAGAAATGATCCTCTCTACTCAAATGACGACAAGGAATGATTTGAAGCGGAAAACCTCAGCGGAAAATACAAGAGCAACTTGATGAGGTAAAATATGTATAATAGTTAGTTTTCTTATATATTTTTTAGTTTTTTGTGTGTGTTGCGTTTTGATTAACTCTATTTTCTTAGTTTTACAGGCTCAAGGTTTGCTTATAAGTGCAGTATTTACTGGTCAATCAAAGGAAGCAAGGTTAGCTCGGGTATGATTACTTCAACCACTCCTTTAAATTTTTATTTATTTTGAATAAATTTTTAGTTACAGACTTAGTTTAATAATATTCTCAGGTTTGTGCTGGTTTATCGTTACGCCTTCAAGAATATAAATCCGAAAATGCTCAATTAGAGGAGTTATTAGTTGCAGAGGTGATATACAAGATTTAAAAGTCCCTTTCGCAAGAATAAATTGATTTATTTGAACTTAATAACATAGAGAATAACAACTACAAAGAGAATTAACTTCGTTGAATAGAGGAGAATCTAATGTCTAAAGCATTATCTGCAATAGCTGCTGCATTTCAGTTATATCCTGGTTTGCTGCTCTAGCTTCATTCTTTCTTCATCACTCAGAGATATCAATCTCTTATGAACCCCTGATATTATCTTCACAATCATCTTTTTTTTTGTTGGCAGGAACATTTAGGGTGTCAAATTATTAGAGTCAAAACATGTAAATGGGTCATCGATCCCTTGATATAACCTTCAACATCAGAAACCAAAACCTTGGAAATAACTAAACATTTCATTGAACATCATATCAAAGAAGAAACCCTAGATAGCGGAAACTAAATAACGTGGAGATTCAGAAGAGAGTTAAGAGAGTGTGGTCCCGGGTGAAGATAAACACATCTAATCAGATTCTGAGTTAAAATGATGAGTTTCAGATGGGTTTGAAAACATTGGAGATGGCCACAAAATTCAGTGAAAATGTAGATACAGTGAAGGTTTCATTTGCAGTTACTACACTGTATTTTTTTGTGTGGCCTTAGATATTTTGTTTTTAACAATTTTTGGAAGTATATGTCCAACAGGAATTCAGAGTTAAATAATAACACTATTGGTTCACATACGTACTTGGCCTAAAACGTAGATAGTTTAACATCAGTAAAACACCAATTTATGCAAAATAATATTGGCCTTAAAAAATTATCATGATGCTTCTGGATCTTCATTTTGTTAACACTAAATTTTTCATAATATTTAAATTTGAATCAATGGTTTATGGTATTTTAAATTCTTCAGGGCAGCATGTATTCAGTTTACATTAAATTGAATTTTTTGTATAGTTCGTCACAATGAATATTGTAACTAAAATGTCTCATCTAAACTTTAATGTGCAGTAATTACGCACTCTAGAACAAAAAATAACTACATATACTCTCTAAAAGTTAGAGGTGTGCATACAACAAAAGTAAAAAAGAGAAACAACAATAGTGGAAGTGAGCCAAGAGATCAAAGGAGTTAAAAACATGAAACGGATAATGTTCACCTGCCTACTTATACCTTTCCAAAAATCTGTTTTTGAAGGGGATTGAAACGATAAGGGATGATCCTGGATTTTAAATTAGAAAACTAATATTTATTTAATTTTTCTCATTGAAAATATTTTTCCCAAGTACTTTAAAGTAAAATTAACGATGAATGAATTTTTCTCATCGTGGCAACTCAAAGACGATGAATTGAATTTTTTTTTTCGAAGTGACTTCAGGCACGGGCAATACCTAGTATATATATATATGTTTTAAGGATAAAATTATCTTACAATTATGATTTTAAAAACGAATTAAATCCACATAGATCACCCAAAGACTATACCTCGAATGTATGTTGATCTTGAAACCCGTACCCCCTAATATTCATTTTCTATAGTGAATAGTAATTTGGCCTAGACTTGCTACTCTAAAGTACCAAGCCAACACCTCATTGAACATGTCTAAATAATCAACTCATAGCTTTGTAGATATAGGTTGCATCTTTCCTATTCAAATTAATATTCAATCCATATTTGAGATAGTATCGAAGTAACTTACACCCTGGTTCATTCATCATACAATTGCTACAAAAATTATTTAATAATAAAATAATAGGAGATAAAGTACACAAAATATATAGTTCATGATACACATACAATTAAATTAAAGATGTAATTACCATACGAATCTCAATCAAATTGACAAATAGATTTATCATAATATGTACCAATCAATACACATTCATTTATTCAAAGATCATATATTATTTAAGGTAAATGTCTTGAGATTATTATCATCACACTTAGTCAGTTATTAAATATCCATTGTTAGTTCATTTGTAGGATTATCCTACAAGTTTCATTATTATATTATTATATGTGAGCCATTAGTAGATTATTCGACCATATCCATTATATATTATCTGAAAAAATCCATTAGTTAACTCCCTTACCATGTCCGTTACATATTATTATATTGTATTCATTAGTAGATTGTCGTACCATGTACATTATATATCATCCTATTATGTTCATTATTTGATTATCCTATCCTACATGATCCATAAGTATATGATTTTAGAATATTAAATTATTATATTGTTAAACTCAATAAATTATTATATTAATCATATAAGAATTATTATTACTTAACCCTACAAAGTCCATTATACATTAATCATGTTTTATTAAGTATTATATATTTATAATGTCAAGTTCTATATTTAATCGTAAAGAGCTAGAATAATATTCTTAGAAAAAGTGCACAAGGACAATATTATGTCATACATATTAATTTTTAGTATAAGTCTGGTACCTTAATATTTTAACGAATTCAATGTTATTTTTTTTTAAAATTTAAAATATTATTATAATAAACATTATATTATATAATAAAAAATAGAGATTCACAATCAAAATATTAGTTACAATTTATTTTCTAAACTAATTCAGAGGAAACATATATATATAACAATTGATAATTATCTTACATGATTACAAACATTTAAAAAAAATTAAAGGATCATAATTTATACTATTTAATAAAGACTAGGATTACTATTTTCTTTCACAACATTCTTGATTTGACTCTTGAAAGTTTGAGATTTTATATTATTTTTGGAAAATTATTATTGTGTAATGGAATTAAACTTTGAGGAAGTATATATAATTAGAAAGATTTTGAAATTAAGTGGGAAAGAAGATGTCATGTATGTATGAGACATCAAGGTAATTTAATAGTCATTATAGAATGTGTTAAAAGCTTATATATTATGCGTCAAAATGTTAATACATACACGTTTCTCCAAAGCTGCTAACATATGTTTTATTTTTTCTCAATTAGTTTGTCAATAAGAAAATAGAAGAAACTATGTCCCCAAGCCGGTGTATTCAATCTAAAACAAAGGGGACATGAGTATCCTGTGCTACCAGTAAAAGTAAACAACAACACATTATTTTATTTCCCTTTATATTTAATTCTTTTTCTTTTAATTCTATATTATCCAGTTGATAGTATTACAATAATGACAACTTGAACCCTAACAAAAAGATGACAATATGAAGAATAAAGTAACGTTTATGGTTTAATCTTCATCTAGTTAAGATTATAATTAAGGTTAAAATCTCAAGGTTAAGGATAAAGTAATTAAGGTTATAAGATTTTGAGCTCGAGTATCAACGGGATAAAATTTCATTTGATTAAGGCTATAATTAATGTTTAAACCTTAAAGGTAATGATAAGGTTAGAGTTAGGGTTAAGATTAAGATTCAGTGAAATGTATGGTTAATTACATAGGTTAAAATTTAAGAATTAAGGTTTATGGTTTAAGGTTCAACGTTCAAGGTTCAAGGTTAAAGGTTCAAGGTTAAAGTTGAGTTTGAGTTTATGGGATAGGTTAATGTTAAAGTTAAGGTTAAGGTTAAATTTAAGGTTAAGATTTAGGTAAAGGTTAAGGTTAAGGTTAATTTTAAGGTTAAGATTCAGCTAAGGTTGAGTTTAAGGTCAAGGTCAAGGTTAATGTTATTTTTTACTATATTAACACATATAAAAAAATTTTGAATTTATGGTTCATGATTTTTTTTTATTTCTAATACAAATTTTTTTATACTTATAATACATTTATTGTTTTTAGCTTGCAATTATTTTTCAAACAAATTAGTTTATGGTCAAAAGTATAAGGCTCAAATTTCATGGTTTGTGGATCCAGATTCAAAATTCAAGGTTTATGTTTTATGGTTCATAATAAACGAAATTTTTTATATCATTAATGAAATTGAACCCAAGTCCCCTTGATGAGAATATAAAAAAAGTTTTGTCCCATTAACGCGGAACAAATTTAGGTGTACTAGGTGAATATAAAATATCCAAACTACGTGGATTGAAATGGAGTAGAATAAGAAACAATTAAGAATACAATTAATGCGAATGAATGAATTTTGTGTTATAGAAAATTTTGACCATCTTTTATGTAAAGGATGTGGATCATCTTTATATATATATATATATATGCATGGAATATTTAACCATAATATACAGAGAATTATAATAAAATTTTATTATTTCTCACATATCCATAAATCACAAATCAACTAACTCATGTAAATATTAATATGAAATAATAATTCTTGTTTAATTATTAATTTTTATAATCATTAACAATAAAACAACTTATTTAATTATATAACTAACCAATCAAATTCTATATCATATCAACGGTGTGAATATCGTATCTTCTCACTTAAAGTTAACATCAATATATGAAATTTGAATTTTTTTGAATATAATATATAAAAAATATATAATCATTAAAATAATTTATTTTATTAAAATTATTACTACTTTATAATAAAAATTATGTATATTAAGTAATCTATCTACAATCTCATGTGATTAGACTAATTACTAAGAAAACTTTGAAATCAATTAGTCTATTTCATCCTCTTTCATATAACATACCAAACACAGTATAGTGATTACAAAATTAATTATATTTCGGAACTCGTTACATTCCTGCCTAAAACCATTACATCTTATACCAATGACTACCTTAGGGTTTTTAATTTCATCCCAAATTTATAAAAACCTCACTAAAATATCACCATAAACATATAAGAATAAATTAAAAAACGAAACCACATCTTTTTCGCTTCACAATTTCTATCCCTTCTACATAAAATCTCCCCCACAAAAAAGATAAATTTTTTAATAATTTTACAAATAATTTGTAAAGTAACTAAGAAAAAATGTTTTAAGTGATTGAGCTCCTAATATTCATGTATATCATTAGTAAAACAGTATAACTAATGAGTTACATCCAAGAGACATGAGCAAATTTTCGTACCTAAATCCGTTTACAT
The DNA here is from genome assembly GCA_029959085.1 of Nemophila menziesii. NCBI lineage: Eukaryota > Viridiplantae > Streptophyta > Magnoliopsida > Boraginales > Hydrophyllaceae > Nemophila > Nemophila menziesii. The sequence goes on along the minus strand of JARWIR010000011.1, from coordinate 35,294,571 downwards.
TCATGTTGTGATTTGTTTATGCAAATTCTTGTTAACTTACGCTTTTCAAACATCTTATACATGGAAATTACAATTCTTCTAAATAATTTAAATATATCTTTAAAAAAATTAAAAAATTATAAATAATAAATTCAAAATATATAATAAATTGGTCTCATGAGATCAATATCTATTTCTATTATAATATTGATATCCCTTACAATATTTTAATTTTGAATCCATGATTGAGCATGTGCAATCATATCATTTAACATTCATTCATATGGTTGTGCATGTCCGGTAGTATATTTGATCTTGCTCCGTAATAGGATTAAACACTCAGTTACTTACTTATGTAATCATACTGTTGTAAGCAACATTAAAAAATTAACAACAAAAATTTATACAACAACTTTTTTTATTGAAATAATAATGATCGCAAATTAATTTTTTATAACTAGTTACTATAATTAATCTAGAAAAAAACATAAACATATATCTTTTATCTCTAGATCTAGTCAACTTCAATAATGGTTCTTTGAAGAACAAAAAACCAACAATACCTATCGATCAATTGAAATTTTCTAAAAATATAAAAATACAAAAACTTCAATAATTGTACAAACTCTCAATTGTTAACAACAATGGATGCTTATCTCAAAATTTTAAATATAATATTTTGTTATGAATCGCTTAAGAATTTCTAAAGTTTATATATAAAATATAAAAAAATAATAATTTTTTTTTATGATAGTTATGAACAGTAAGATTTAATCTTATTGAAAACATATATTTATGATTTGTATGAATTAGCCAAAATTTTGAAATAGAAAAAAATTAAATAGAGTAACCCTTACATGATTTTAATAGGGTTTATGAAAGATTTATATATGTATACATGAAATTGAGAATAACATTTATAGAAAAAGATGAACTGGTATATTAAAAGAATAGTGAGAAAATATTTGATAATGGATATGGTTGAAAGAAAGTGAGAGAGAAATAGAATGAGAAATGAATTCGAGTTATATTTTATATTATACACAAAGGATTGTTTAGAAAAGTTATGAAAAGTTTTTAACATTTAATACTTTTGGAGAATGTGTAGTAGTATGGGTAACGTTTTTGTGAACTTAGTCAATTTATTGTTAAAATCTTTACTTTTTCTAAATTCAAAAAGGTTTATGAAAATATGATATCTCTTTCGGTCAACAACTCAATTTAGTCTCTAAGCAAGACATGTTTAATTATTTGGCCACATTTGTGCCTTACATTTTCAACACAACATGTATATAGATAGAGAGTTGCTACAATTCTTAGAAAAGACATAAACTTTAAGTCAATAAAAAAATATTTTAATACAAATCAATCCAACCAAAATTAATATTTATATATGTATAAGTTAAAATATAACTCGCAAATAATTGAGTAATATGAAGGTATATGTACTAGAAGATTATTTTTTAATCAAAATGCTAGAGATAGTGAAGTAGACGGTGATAGAGAAAATAATACTGGAGAAATATTGTTGAATTTGGTTGTAATAGAGGCATGTAATGGTGATAATAACGAGGAAAAGAAGTCATATAAGTAAATAGCAGAAATTGATCCTTTCCTAAAATATCCTTATTCTTATATTTGATAATATTAAAATACAAAAGAAAAAACTAAAATAATACTATTTTAGTTATTTTTGAAGTAAATATTTAATTGAGCAATATCAAATAACATGCACTACGATTATTAAAAGGTCTTACAAAGACAAAAAACAAGTTGGTGTAATGAGAAAAAAATTAGATGTCAAATTATCAAAAAGGCTAATGGGGTCTTTAAGGTATCATCTTAATGTATTATTATACTTTGACAATCAAATTACTTTTACCCTTCAAGAATTAATATTATTTAATCCTCTAAACTACTCTAGGGGAAATCTTGACACATTCATTGAAACTATTTATAGCGAACATCACACACAATCCAAAATTCATCGATCGCATATCTTTCCTCACATTGACCATATAAACTGTAATCATCTTCAACATAATTTGAAACATTTCTCTTCAGGTTTGTTTTTGTTTTCTTGTCATACATAGTATTTTAAGTTAACAACTGTTCAAACGATTTCAAAATTGCTATAATACATTGTTAAGAAAATCACAAAATCTTATTGACTACGTATCGATGACTCAACTCATCATACCTTAGTGACACCTCCTTTTTTTAATCAGCATTTTTCCATGTGTAGTGTTGCTAGCCTCCACAACCTCAATAACAGAAGGCAGATTATTAATTAGGTCAAAGAGTTTCATCATGCACGTCAAAATAACAATACAAATAACCATTATACATTAGTATATTAAAATAATTATCACATCTTTCACAAATTTCAATTCTAAAAGATATATTAAATTACCTTTTATTTTGATAAACTTTCTTCCAAAGTAGAAAGCAACCCGAAGTAACCATAAATCTCTATGCATAGAAACTTTTGAGATCCATATTTTGCGACTCATACCAATTGTACCAAAATTGATCCCCAAAGTAGGCTCTAACCAACAATTACCGTATAAATTTTTTTATAGTGATAAATTTAAATTATATATTAGTACACCATAAATAATAGAATAATTCAAATATTATAGTAATAGGTTTATTATATGATTGTAGACTAATTAAAAGTACAACTATCCCTAGATTTTCAACAAATTAAAATTTCAAAAGTATCATAAAAATATGTTATTTAAGTACCAAATTGATATTAACCTTCATTAGAATTTATTTAGTATTAGATCTCAATGAAGAAAATTTTGGGATATGTTACAACCCATGTGATAAAAAAAGATCAAATTGTCAAAACTATTATTCTTTGTTTTTTTAACTTAAAATAGTATAACATTTTCCTTTAAATTATAATATACAATATTATAATAATTTATTCACACACATGTATCCATATTTTGGCATTAGGCCACAAATTTTGAATTTAATATGCGCATAACTGTGAGCCCATTTTTGTCTACACAAGGCTAAGATAATTTATAAATCCAAGTAATTATCTTAGACTAAGTCCAACAAATTTCAATTACTTTGCTAGAATTGGGAGTCAAACCTCTGTTTAATGTCTAATATTAACTCCATAAAACAAATATACTCCAACAACTTCTCAATTTTAACCTCCCAATTTTAAAAAATATATTTTAATTTTACCTTAATAATTACTTTAAATTTAGTAATTCGTTGGATTTAAAATTATCACACAATAATTTATTTTTTAACACTTAATTATATATATATTATTTAAATTAAAGAAAAACATTAATTCAAATTAAATGAGGCAATTACCAATACCACCCTAGAAAGAGGTGATAAATGCTCTTAGAGGTCATGTCTAATATAAATGACATAATAGACAATAATACCCTTAGTGTCCATCTCACTAATTTTCCCAACAAAAAATTCCTGACAAATTTTTCCAGCCAAAAAATTTCCGGCCAACTTGTCCAGAACATATTTTTTCTCGCCTAAATTTTCGGTCAAAATTTTTCCCACCAAAATTTTATGTTATTATTTGGTGAAAAAAATCCCACCAAATTATATTTGAGGGTTTATGTTGTTTGGTAAATTAAAATTATACCGAGCTATATTTTTGCTTATTTTGTTATTTTCCACCAAATTATTTTTGGTTTTATACATTAAAGTGTTAGTTACCTAAATAGTGTAATTGGTTAGACATTTAGACAATTCATACCATATACAATTTATTAACATCGATTATGATGAAATAATGGGTAAAAAGAATTATAAGTAAATACTTTTTAAAGCAATTTTTGAGATATATCTAAATTCTGTAAGATACTCATAATACAAATGTGTAAAAAAATCTTTTTTTTTCTTATTTCTTCATCCACTTTTCCCTTATTCTTGAATGTTTTTCCCACTCTGACGCTCATGACAAAATCAAAGTTCTCTCTTAAAATAACTGAATTCTAGGAGTGTGGATCCATTATTTTGGGCGTTTTTTCCTAAACCCTACATATCCCCCACGAGCTCAAATTAACCATAATTTAACGTTTCATCTGCATCGAGAGATCTATTATCGACAAATAAAATTCAACAAGGGTGTATCTACACACCTAATCCTTTTTCACAACCCCTTACAAGCATCATACAAATCATCAATATCATGAATTTAAATGAAACAAGAGACAACATGTAATAGTAATAGTGGTGGTTGTGGTGTGGTAGAAATAGAGAAAGAATAAGAGAAACATGTATAAATATTCAGGATTTTTACTATGTTTATACATAAGTATATTCTAGTATTTACATCCACACTTCATCATTTTTTCATTATTCAACTAAACTATGATCTCAAAATATCGATAAGAGGGACCTCCATATGTATGAATAAAGAGGATTCATTAATTAACCTGGGAATATGCATAAGGAGGCGTGTATATTTCTCATGGAATTAGTCGTGGTGCACGAAAGCTTGCCCGGACACCCATTGTATCAAAAAAAATAAAGAGGAAGCCTTAACTAATAAGGAATATCACCAGTTAATAGATAATTTCCTCTGCTATCACTAAACTACGAAAAATTTCTAATAATCATGAAAATATGAATGTGGACATAGTGACACTACTACGCATTCTTAACCATGTAATTCAGCAAAACCGACTAATGATATATGTTATAATTAGCTAAACCTGAACTTATATGGAGCACGACTCTCTACATAAAAAGATGCATTGAGAAAAAATACAAAGAATATGTAAAAACAAGAATCTAGATAATTTTAATAGAAATTGCACCCAAAATTATATATCTTTACAAGATGAAGAATATGTCTATTATAAAAATAAAATCTAACCCTATTCCAAACTCTTGCATATGATAGTAGACTAAACACAAAAAATTCATATCATGGACGTTCATCGCAAAAGCCTCGAAAATTGTGTTATTTCTTCCATTAAACTCTATTTTTTCCAAGATTAAATCACTTAGACTTAAGCCTTAATGAGATAAGGTACTTATAACATTGGGTTTTTTGTGGATGTTTTCTGTGGCTTGAGGCAATTTAAGAATGGATAATTTTTTCTTTCTCGCCTTGATTTGTTAATAATTTCCTACTATGTTGTTCAAGAAAAATACTTTTGAAACATAATATTTTTTTAATCATTTAACAAGCTTGGTAAATAAATGTCCTAATGTTTAAGTTAGGTATATGATGCATGTTTCTAATGTACTTTGAGAAGCATTTTTCAAGCAGAAGCATCCATCGGTCACGAATATGAGGTGATTTTCTCTCATCGCATTACTCTTATTCTTCTTTACTATGCAGTTCTTAAAGTAATCTCATTATTCTAAACTTTAGTCACTTGTTTCTTTCAGTGTACGTTACTGATGAAGCTCTTCCACTATGATAATGTTACAGTACTGCATTTAACTTACAAATTAGCTGAATATTTTTGGTCATATTTTTCTAATTTTTTTTTCATAAGATACTACATGATCCTGCAGTACTTTAAAGAAAGAATCGACTTTCAAGTTTTAGAGAAGATTCAAATGATTACAACTGAGATATATAAGGAAGGGGTGTATACTTTTGATGAAACCGATCTTTCATTTGAGTAGAGCGGATAGGTACTTTAGAAGGTTTACCCCTGTATAACACATAAAATTTACTAATCAGTCCCTACTGAATTCAAAAACTAAAAAACACAAAAATCGACAACTTATCAAATTTTTAGGTATTTTAATTATTTATCAAATATCACTAGTTATATAGAATTAGTTGCACCAATTATCCTTAAGATATGAGAATTAGCTAAATATACTTATGTGTTTGAAATTGCAACAGAGTAAAATAAGTATGAACAAAAATTACGTGAAATATATACCTCGTCTTCAAGTTTTTTAAAGTAATTAAAGTGTATTTTAAGTTTATATACATTTATATATCTATATGTAGAATTGATCCTTAAGATATGAGAATTAGCTAAAGATACTCATGTGTTTGAAATTGCAACAGAGTAAAATAAGTATGAACAAAAGTTACATGAAATATATACTTTGTCTTCAAGTTTTTTAAAGTAATTAAAGTGTATTTCAAGTTTATATACATTTATATATCTATATAAAGAATTGATCCTTGAGATATGAGAATTAGATAAAGATACTCATGTGTTTGAAATTGCAACAGAGTAAAATAAGTATGAACAAAAATTACGTGAAATATATACTTTGTCATCAAGTTTTGTAAAGTAATTATAGTTTTTTTCAAGTTTATATACATTTATATATCTATATGTAGAATTGATCAAACTGTAAAAAGTAAAAATGAATCAAAACTTACCTCCTGTTCTAAAATAAAAGAATCATCACTATCGTCAATTAGTTGATATTGAGCAACATGTAAATCCTCTAGTTGTCAAATGTACCTTCAGTCGAGACAGTTATCATCATATGAGTTTCAACTGAACAAAATGATTATCCTATGAGTATCAACTGAAATAATTATCCTGAATATTAAAAAATTCAATCAAGTTTTCAAATATACCTTCAGTTGAGACAGTTATCAAATACTTGTTGAGCATAAACTTGAAATCTTTGGTGAGCATTGAAAGCTTCGGCTTCAGTGAGAAGAAAAACTAATTAATTTCCAGAATCGGTCGAGAACTTATTATGTTTTACATGATTCCAATCTTCAGGAACCAGAATGGCTGCTAACCTAATTGGATCAGTCCTAAATCGTTGCTTTGTTCGAAGAAGTTGTGGTGAAGTGGTGGTGAGGTATGACGAGGGAGAACGCCTATGTTGATGGTGAAGAACAATCGATCATGTTGATGGAGAATCGCCTAGGTAAATGGTATTGAGGTTGAGATGAGGAGTTATCTCTAGTCGTTGCTTTATAACACAACCACCACGACAACGGCTTGATGTTGATGATGAAGGTGATGCCGACAGGAAGCAAGTTTGTTTGTATGAACGGTTTGGTGAGTGTGAATTTTATGGGTGAGGTGAGAGAGATAGTGGTATATGACGTGAGAGAGATAGAAAAATGCGAGTTGTTACTTTTAGAATTTATTCTTTTGGCGTATTATATATATAGTAGGGGCATTTTTGAAAATCGTAATTTTTTAAGTAACAGAACTATCTTATCTGTTGCCCATGATATATTCTTAGCTTAAAATCAATATCAACCCTCTTTATACCCCCTTTGATATATATATATATATATGTGGTTGTATGTGGATCTTATCTTCTAGGTTGATAGTTACATCTAAATTATACTCAATTAAGTTATATATGTCATTATGATATATCAAACAAATATCGCAATTATAAGTTCATGTTATCTTCTCAGAGGATAGTTACCAATAAGTCAAACTCAATTAACTTATATAGATCTATATGACATATCAATTTTATTTATTTTATTATAAGTGCATGTCCATATCGAAAATCTATATTGCCAATGTAACATAACAATACCAATAATATATATATATATATTTATATATATATAAGTTATTAGTTTAAAAATGTAAAAAAAAAAGAAATAACCCAACCTCAAAGAGGCTATGGTTTTTAACTCCTTGAAATCTAATTAAAATTGATATGTCTTATTTATTCTGAATAAGATTTGATGAATTAAAATATTTTCTTTATTACTTTCAAAGTATTTTTCATTCCCATGGATAAAAAACTTTCCAATACTTTGCTAAAACAATGGGAAATTAAAATTTCTTGAGTAGGCTATTTGTGAATTTATTTGGATCTAATTCTATTTTTTTACCAGTCTCTTTCAATCTCTACTCAATATATCTTGTATGGGTTCAAATATTAATCAATAATACATAATTAAAGTTTCAACTAAATTAATACAGGTACATTCTATTTGTACTTACATCTTTTTTCATCACAAGGTATGTTTTCATCCATTTTTTCTAAATTTCGAATAAAATTTTTTTTACATTTTTTTAAATCATTTTTTGTGTTTTGTGGTATGAATAAATTATATTTGATAATTTCTATTATGTTGGTAAGTTCTTAGATTTGTTAATTTATATATATTTCTTGCTTTTGATCTTGCTTTATACATGTGATTATGTGGTGCAATTGTTATAATTTGATGATTAAACATATTTTTTCTTATATAAATATAAGATTATTGTTTTACACTATTCTCTGAGAATTCGATTGGTTATCCAATGAATTAGCCTAACACCTCCCTAAGTATACACCACTAACCCATTAGTTGACAAGATAATATCTTGTTTATGAACATATAACCCATTTTGTTTGAACGACAACCCATAAGGATTTATATGTAACCAATTCTTATTAGATTTTCAACCCATTGATAAGTATGTGCAAACCATTATTTTTTACTTACGTTTCTAGTATCCTATTATCTAATTATTTGTCTTGTTATGTTGCACATATATTTATTAAAAATATAGTTTTGTTGATATAGGTTGCAATCTTTCCTATTCAAATTAAGATTCAATCCATATTTGAGATAGTATGGAAGTAAGTCACACCCTCGTTCATTCATAATACAATTGGTATCAAATATTATTCAATAATAAAATAATAGGGTAGAAAGTACACATAATATAATAGTTCATGATAGACATACAAATAAAATAAAGATGTAATTACCGTAAAAAATTCAATCAAATTGACAAATAGAGTTATCATAATATTGAACAATCAATACACTTTCATTTATTTAAAGATCATATATCATTAGAGTAAAAGCCTTGAGATTATTACTATCTCAATGTGCCAATTCTTAAATTTCCATTTCTAGTTCATTTGTAGATTATCCTAAAAGTTCCGTTATTATATTATTATATGTGAGCCATTAGTAGATTATTCGACTGGCACCGTTATATATTATCCAATAAAATCCACTAGTAAACTCTCTTACCATGTCCATTAAATAATATCATATTGGATTCATTAGTAGATTATTCTATCAAGTACATTTTATATTATCCTATTAGATTCATTAGTTTATTATCCTATCCTATTTGATCAATAAGTATATGATGTTATAATATAAAATTATTATATTTTTAAACCCAATACATTATTATATTAATCATATAAGAATAATTATTACTTTACCCGTAGAAAGCCCATTATACATTAATCATGTTTTATTAAGTATTATATATTTTATAATGCAAAGATAAATATTTAATTGTAAAGAGTCTGGAATAATATTATTACTAGAGATTAACAATCAACATATTGGTTAAAATTTATTTTCTAACCTAATGAAGAGGAAAAATCCATAATATGTGATAATTAACATGATTGCACGTTTAAAAAAAATTAAGGATCATAATTCATACTATTTATTTAAGAATATAATTACTATTTTCTTTTCAACATTATTGATTTGACTCTTAAAAATTTGAGCTTTTCGATTATTATTGTGTAAAGGAATTAAACTTTGAGGAAGTACATGTAATTAGAATGATTTCGAAATTAAGTGAGAAAGAAGATGTCATGTATTTTTTAGGCATCAAGGTAATTTAAGAGTCATTATAGAATGTTTTAAAAGCTTATATCATGTGACAACATGCTAATACATACACGTTTCTCCAAAGCTGCTAATATTTGTTTTATTGTTTCTCAATTGGTTCGGCAATAAGAAAATACAAGAAACTTTGTAAAAGAATTTAAAAAATTTAAAAGCTCAAGAATAATAACTAAGAAATATATAATAAATTGTTCTCATGAGATCAATATCTATCACCTAATAAAGTACTGATATTTTTTACATTATTCTAATTTTGAATTCATGATTGATAATGTCCATTCATATCATTGAACACTCAGTCATATGTTTGAGCATGTCCGATTGTATAATTGAGCTTGCTCGATCAAACAATTGAACACTCAATTATATACTTGAGTAATCACATTGTTGACAACAATTAAAACATTAACATTAAAAATTTATACAATAAGATTTTATATTGAAATAAAAATGACCGCAATTTAAATTTTATATCTAGTTACTATGAATAAACTAGAAAATAAAATAAACATATATCATCTTATGTGGATCTAGTCAACTTCAATCATTGTTCATTGAAGGAAAAAACCAACAACTCCCATTAATCAATTGAAATCTTTTTAAATTCAAAAATATACAAATAATTAAAATTATATAAACTCTCAATTGTTGACAACAATGGGTACTTATCATAGAGTTCAAATCCAATATTTATTTAAGAATCCATTAAGAATTTCTTAAGAATTTATAAAAAATAGAAAATCATAACTTTTTATATAGTGATTGTTATAAACACTATGAGTTAATCTTACTAAAAATATATATTTATAATTTTTATGGATTAGCTGTAATGTTTCAAATAGAAAAATATTTAATTGAATAATGCTTACATGATTTTGATATAGTTTATGAAAGATTTGTATATGTAAACATGAAAGAGAAGATAACATCTATAAATAAAAATACTGGTACGTTGATATAATAGTGAAAAAATAGTTACAATGGAGACAGTTGAAGAAAGAGAGAGAGAAACAAAATGAGAAATGAATTAGAGTTAGAGATATTATATTATATACTAAGGGTAGTTTTGACAAGTGATGAAAGGTTTTTAAGATTTGTTCCGTTTGGAGAATGTGTATCCTTTAGTGGAAGTATTTATTTACTTGTGCCCTTGAGGGGGATAACGTTTTTGTGAAGTTAGTCCACCTTCGGTTAAAATCCATTTTTTTCTAAATTTAGAAAGACTTATGAAATTATGAATGCTCTGTCGGTCAAACCGTCAGTTCAATCTCTAATTGGGGATATGTTTAACTCTTTGGCCACATTTGTGTTTTATATCTTCAACACAATACATATAATAGAGAGCTGATATGTGTTTAATATCTTCAACACAATACGTATAATAGAGAGTTGATATGCTTCTTAGAAAAGCAAGAAACTATATGTCAATAAAAAGCAATCTTTTCAACATAAATAAATCCAACCAAAAATAATATTTATATATTGATAGGTTAAAATATAACCCGCAAAATATTTAGTAATGTGAAGGTATATGTACTAGAGGATCGTCTTATAATAAAAATGCTAGCAATACTGAAAGAGAGGGTGATAGAGGAAATAATACTAGAGAATGCAGGTAATGGTGATGTTTATGAGATAGAAGAAGTCATACACACTAAAATGGGGGATTGAATATCATGGGACAATGTTTTTATAGAAAGGGACTTTGGAGAATGCAACAGGTGCCAGAGTATCATGGGACAGTATTTGTTGTAGTAAAGATGAAGGGGGATTGAATATCCCTAATATAGAATATATAAACAAAACTTGTCTCTGATATATTTTCTGGAGGTTTTACTCGCTTGATCAGAACCTCTGGAGCATTTGGGTAAGAACTATATACTTAAGAACAGATGTATATGGAGCTCGGATATTCAGCAACACATCTCTTGGATTCGGAAGCAATTACTTAAAATCATAAGTGTAGCTTATGAGCTTATTTATCACGAGGTGGGAAATGGTGAGATGACTTATATAATGTGGGATAAATGGGTGAATAGGAGAAGTGTTCAAGAAATCAGTCATATCCAGCTTGATGAATCAAATTTGAGTTGCTATAAGAAGGTGAAAGACTGCTTTGGAAGGGGAAGGTGGAGGATTCCATCATGTATTGGTAAGGTTTTCCCTCATATTAAAAATATGGAATTAGTAGATAAGCCTGATTCTCTAATTTGGACAGAATGTGTAAAAAACCAGTTCTCCTTTATGAAAACTCTGAACAGGATAACTTAACATAATGCTAAGGTTTCTTGGAGTGATTTAATTTTGGCAAAATCATGTATTCCTCAGCGTTCCTTCATTTCCTGGTTAGGTGTACTAAATAGGCTCCCTACTAAGCTTAGATTGAGTGAATGGGTCTTGTGGTTTCCAAGTCTTGCCTTATTTTCAATACTGATGAGGAAGACTTAGATCATCTCTTTACAAAATGTAAGTTTTCTAATGAAATTCTTTAGCGCATACTTATGAACTTCAGCTATGTTAAAAACAAAATTTGCTTAATTGATGAGCTGCTAATGGAGGTCCAGAAAACTTGTGCTAATAATGAAGACTTGATGGTGATTAGTGCGTGTATTACCACCTTTATGTATTTCATATGGAGCGAGAGAAATCGGAAAGATCACGGTGAAAAAGAACTGAATGAAGAGAGTGTGTTTAACTGCATCATTTCATTTATAGCTGTAGCGCTAGAAAATTAGTTGAAAAGATTTGTAATAGTTAAAGTAAAGTCCATGTAGTTGTGTAGACTTGTAATGAGCTCATTTTATTGTAATAGGGAAAGAAGAAGCCCATTGGTTAATGGGCTATGATGTAATACTTTGTTGGTGCTTAATATATAAAGTTTGATTTGCTGATAAAAAAATTGATCATTTCCCAAAATAACCTTATTTTTATAATTGATAATAAGAAAATCGAAAATAAATAACTAAAATAATACTATTTCAGTTATTTCAGTTAAACTGACTCATATTAGACTGGTGTTAATAAAAATAACACTTTGATATTTAGCCTAGACGTTCATTACTAACAAATTTGATCTTATAAAGAAGCCTTAAAGAAATTAATGATGACTACCAAAACAATTCAACCGAATATTGGCTTATGAAAAGTAGAGATAATAAATTTGTTACTACGAAAATTCACCCTCAAACAAGTACTGAGTTATGATTTTTTCTTCATCCTATAATGGTAACCCAAATTATGAGAAAGTTGTAACACATAAAGAACTAATATAATTCTAATCTATAGGAAAAAATTTATGATGGTATTTGTGATATGATTTTTATACGAAATGGGTTCAGGTCTAAGAGATTTATGTACAATGAAGTCATGAATATACTTTCTTAAACATTAATTATTATTATTATTATTATTATTATTATTATTATTATTATTATATCTATTATCATTGTTATTATGAAATAAGGTATACTAAAATAAAACATATATTGTTCATCAAAACAATTTTAATAATAACAAAATATTCATTTTGAATTTCTTTTAGTTTAATGATCCTATATACATTTAACCTATTCTAAATGATATTTTATTTTTGTATTTGCATATATGAAATATGAAATACCTTCTAATTCTAATAAAAATATTTAATAGATAACATTCAACTACTAGGTCTACAATATTAGATATAAATTGATAATACCTGTAAAATTTTATTGAAATGACATGCTCATCGATCTTTTTCTTATAGTATAATCATCTATGATGACCAGAAGTACTCCAATATGTAAATTTAAAATTAAATATATATAAGAGATATATATAACAAATAAACACATTTTACATGAAATATTAAATATTTTTAATTTAAAGTCACATAAATATTGCCAACTTACTTGAATTAAGTGATAGTAAGTTAAGATAATAAAATTTAAAAAATGAGAGTCAAAAAACTAATCTCATGAATACTTCATTCAAAAAATAATTACCGAGCCATACAAATAAGCATTAACTAGTTTACTTTATAAATTTTAGAAAATATTTATGCATCAATTACGTCAAATAGTTAATATATTATGAAATATTTCATGATAATAAAAATAAAAAAATTAAAAGAATAATACAAAGGTTTCACAAGTTAGATTATTATTCAGTTTTAAGAAATCCAAGTTTTTGATGTTAAAATGTAAGTTTAATTTATAATCATAGGAATTTTAATATTCTAACATATGTAATTTTTTTATCCCAATTATTTGTAATTATATGTAGTGAAAGAGATGATGTTTAAAATTCATTTAAATGAATGATACATATAAATTAAAACAATAGAGAAAATAATTAATGATTAAGATTATATAAGAAAATTTTGTGAGAGAAAAATATCATTTACTATTAACAAACTATTGTGGTCAAGTCTATAAACTTCGTTATATTCTTCAATTGTGTCTCTAGATCTCTAAATTATTATGCAACATTGTAATAATTTGTTAGTGAAAATGTACAATAATGTTTGTATTTAAAATTTTGTTTGGATGGTGTGTCTTCAACATAGACGATGATTTGTTTGATATTGATATAGAACTATAATGTAGGGTTTATAATTGAAATTGGGCTAGGCCAACTAAATATAATGAAGGTCTAACCCGTTTATTGATAAAATATTTATTTAAATTATAAGAAGATAATATTTATTTTTCCCTTCTCTCTTTAAAGAAGATAAGTCAACTTAAATTATTTTTACTTGGCTAAGAAATCCAATCTTTAACTATCATAAGGAGTTATTAATTTTATAAATTAAATAAAACTTTACACATTACGTAGATTCGATATCCCATGCAGGCTACTCTATAATAATATTTTAACTTGTAAGAACAAATTTGTTGTTTTGCACGGACTTGTATATAAATTTGACAAACCATCAAATTTTTAACATCATTGTTTTGGATAGTGACTTAATTTTCATAAGTGTTTTATTTTCTTAGATGTTATATTATTTCTATAATATTTCACTTGCTTATTTATCTTAAAAGATACAACAATAATAACATTGTATTTTTATCATCATATCATCATATGTTTAATGATGTAAAAACTCTACCGCTCAATCTTCATAATGTTAAAATAAAATAAAAATAGAAAGCCATCCGATGATATTTTAATTAAATAAATAATTTATTGATACATTAAATTTATTGAATAAACAAATTATAACCTAATGAAATAGTTAGATACTTTATCCTATTACAGTACCCTAAATCCTTAATTTTGTTACCTTAACTTTAAGAATCTTTTCAACCTATTAAGAATATTTAAGAAGATAAGTCAACCTATTTAGTTTCATTGTGGGTGTGGGTCTTCACGTAAAAGTCAACATCAAGCATTTTTCCACCTCTTTCAAGTTCTCAGTCACAATTATTAGTAAAATTCATTAAAAATTATTTAGTTTTAGGAAGTGAAAAATATGATATAAAGGTTAGATATTATTTCAAGTACCTTGTCAGAATGAAATATTATTTCGCGTAACTTGTCAGAATGTAATTATTTAGTTTTAGCAAGTTTAAAGTTACACTAAGCTAAGAAAGAATAACCTTCCACTTTAGCTATCTCTCTTTCTATCCATCTTCCATCACAAAAACAAAACAAAGAAAAAGAGCACAAAGAAAAAAAATATATCTATGGAGTCTAATCATGATTACAAGATACTGGAAACTTAAAACTCTAAAGTTACATCCGAAACTTAGATTTTTTTCCAACTTTCAGTTTGTACAAATCAATTTTACATAATCATTTTACAAAAATATAATGAAATGTCATTAAATGAGTTTTACGTACTATTTATGTTTAGATAAAAGATGATGTATAAAGTTTACACCATAACTTACAAATTACCCAAATGGTCCTCAAACATTGTTTTTAGCACCGTTAGTCCCCACATTTTTTTACGGTGAGACCACATGCCTGCATGTATATTTTTAAAGGTCCCTGGACTATACCGGGGTCTTCAATCAAATTCCGTATTAGTTGAACACTAAGGAATCTTTCAAAATTGATACTAAAAGAGCTTCAATCGAGATAAAAAATAATGATTAATCTTGTGAAAGATTGATAAGCCAGTCATGAAGATAGCCAGGTCATGAATATACGTGAATTGAATACCAGTACATTTTGAGTTTACAGAGTTACTTTTTTAACAGGGGCTAATTTGAAACTAGGGGTAGTTTCACAATCTAAAAATGGAAAAAACTCATTTCTTAAAGCTAATGGAAAAGATCAAGTGAGAAATAATATTTTTGCACCACATTTGCATCAGATAACTACTGATCAAGAGCTACAAAGATTCACTATAGGGTATATTTTTTACTATTTTTCATTTATGTTTATACATTATTGTGAAGAACTTAACTACAAGGTAAAATAGAAACTATGCAATTACTCCATTATTTGAGAAGACTTTAACATCTATACAATTACTCCATTTACACATTTCTTTTACTTCATAATACAGATCGCTGAATTGAAGCTTACTTTACAGTTATCACTTCAGTCATTTCTATGAATTTATAATAAACTTACTATACTAGGAGCTTTACTCGACCAACCATGCAATTAAAGCTAAAATATGTAACACGAATAACATGGTAAATTTGTTTAAGAAGCATAATTACAAATACATTAATTACATTATCCAAAATTTCAAAAATCATAAATAAAATTGTTTTATGCTATGGATTTTATAATTACAATTCAAAAAAATGATATATTCATGATTTAATCAACAACAACATTAATGGAATCCTAATATTGATACTTTTAAATTCATTAAACAATATAGAATATTATTTCAAAGTGAAAAAACAATATAACATACCTTGTTACTAATGCGTTAAGAGAACAACGAAACCATTATCAATACAGTAATTTCAAGGAGAAGATTTGTTTTTGAAAGAAGAAAATGTAGGTTTATATTATTTTTTTTTTGGGGTTGGGAAAGGTTTTTAGTGATTGAGAAGATGAAATATTATGTGGGAAAGTATGGATGGAAATTGGTAGAGGCGGTAGAATTAAACTAGCAAGAAATTATTCATAAAAAATAAAATAAATTTATGCATTTTTTATCTGTGATACTATATTACTTTTTTATATGTGATTTTTTAAATATATTATATATAATAATATATATTAGTACCACCAAGTTTGAAAAATATATTAGTACCACCACAATGCAAGCTTTTTAAAAAAAAAGTACCACTGAAAAAAAGAAGTTAATATTTACAAAAATATTTAATATAATATGTGTTTACGTTGGAATCCAACACGTTTATCTAATCACACATTAAATTATTATCATATTTATTTAAGTATTATTTGTCACTTAATATACTCTAGTGTTCAATAAATTAGATTTAAAAAAACATGGTTCATTTTTTGGCTCCATTGAATGTCTAAATTTAATTGTAATTTATTATATTTAATAAAACACTAGTTACAAGATTTTAGAGGAAAAAATTCTACTATTTATCATATTAAGTTTAAAAAAAAGAAAAACTTTGGTTCAAATTTTTTGGCTCTATACTTGATGTTCCACTAAAATTCTAACAAAAAAAATGAAAAAATATAAAATGAAAACGGTAGTTAGTGTAATTATATTTTTCAAATCCTAAATATTAGTTATATCAAATATATACAAAAATTTGACTATAGACCGAGGTTCAATCAAATGAGTTGTCTTTACTCTACTCATTAACGTCAATCGAATGAAACTACCGCCTATATAAAAGTACCATCATATAATAAGTTTACTTAAAACTGCCGCCAATTAAATGCCACCAATAGTTGAATTTTTAGTAGTGCTTGGGTAATGTATTCATGAAGTTATTACATTTTTGGTTAAATTATTTTTTCTGAATACAAAAAAGCTTATAAAACTATGAATGCTCTTTCGGTCAACAACTTAATTCAGTCTCTGACGATATGTTCAATTCTTTGGTTAAGCAAGAAACTTTATGTCAATAAAAAGAAATACTTTCAACACAAATCAATCCAACCAAAATTAATATTAATATATTGATAAGGTAAAATATAATTCGCAAAAGTTTTAGTAATATCAAGGTAATATGTACTAGAAGATTATTTTTTAATAAAAATTCTAGAGATAATGAAGGATGGTGATAGAGGATATAATACTGAGGAAATGTTCTTAATTTTAATTGTAATAAAGGCATGTAATGGTGATAATTACGAGAAAGAAGAATTCATATAAAAAGAACAAGAATTGTTCCTTTCCCAAAACACCCTTATTCTTATATTGTTAATATTAAAATACAAAAGAAAAAACTAAAATAATACTATTTCAGTTATTTTTGAAGTAAATACTTAATTGAGAAATATCAAATCACATGCACTATGATTATTAAAAGGTCATACAGAGACAAAAATTAAGTTGGTGTAATAAGAAACAAATTCGATGTACAATTATCAAAAAGGTTAACATCTTAATGTATTATAAAACTGTTACAATCAAATTACTTTTAACCTTCGGGAATTAATATTGTTTGATCCTCTCAACTTCTTCATGGGAAATCTTGACACAATTTTCATGAAACCATTTATAGCAAACATCACACGTAATCCAAAATTCACCAATCCCATACCTTCTCTAACATTGAACACATAAATTGGAAACATCATCCACATAATTTGAAAGTTTTCCCTTTAGTTTTGTATTTTTTTCTGCCATACATAATCTTTAAGTTAACAACTATTCAACCGATTACAAAAATTTTATAGTACACTGTATAGAAAATAACAAAAGCTTATTGACTATGTATCTATAACTCAACTCATCATACCTCATGACATCTCGAGAAGTACTTCCTTTTTCTATCACCGGGTTGCCATGTGTAGTGTTTCTAGCCTTCACAGCCTCAATAACAGAAGACGCAGATTCATAATTATGTCAAATAGTTTCATCATGCACGTCAAAATAATAATATAATTAACCATTACTCATCAATATATTGAAATACTTATTATATATTTCACAAATTTCAATTCTAAAAGATATACTAAGTTACCTTTTGTTTTGTTAAACTTTTCTCTAGTGTAGAAAGCAACCCAAAGTAACCATGAATCTCTATGCAACAACTTTTGAGATCCATTTTTTGCGACTCAGTCCGATTGTACCAAAATCATCCCCAAAATAGGCTATGGGATGTTAGCTAGAACATATTCAACATGATATGTCCATATACATACATAAATTTTCCCTTTCTACAAAAGTTTACCAACCAAAGTGTTATTACAGTATAACAATATTTTTATAGTAAATTATACTTGAAATTATTTTATTAGATATGGTAATAAATTTAAATTATATATTTGTACACCATAAATAATAAAATAATTCAAATATTATATTAATAGGTTTATTATATAGATGCATACTAATTAAAAGTACAACTATCTCAATATTTTCAACATATTTATGTGTATTCATATTCAAAAATATCTTTAAAATATGTTATTTAAGTATCAAACTGAAATAAGTCTTCATTGAAAAGTATTTAGTATTAAATCTCAATGAAGGAAATATTGGGATATGTGACAACTCATGTAATTAATAAAAAAAGATCAAATTGTCAAAACTATTATTTTTTGCTTGTTTTACTTAAAATACTATAACACTGTCATTTAAATTATTTTATACAAGCTTATAATGCTTGTTACACACATGTATCCCTCATTTTGTGTTAGGCCACATATTTTGAATTTAATTTGGCATAACTGTGAGCCTATTTTGGTCTACACAAGGCTAAGATAATTTATAATCCAAATAATTATGTTAGTTACCTAAATAGTTATATTGGTTAGATATTTAGACAATTCACACCATATACAATTTATTAATATCTATTATAAATAAATACTTTTTAAAGCAATTTTCAAGATATATCTAAATTTTGTAAGATACCCATAATACAAATGTGTTAAAAAAATTTTTTTTTCTTATTTTCTTCACCCACTTTTCACTTATTCTTGAATGTTTTTCCCACTACGACGCTCATTACAAAATCAAAGCCCTCTCTTCAAATAAATGAATTCTATGAGTGTGGATACCATTGTTTTGGGTGTTTTTACCTAAACCCTACCCTCATGAGCTCAAATTAATCATAATTTAACGTTTCGTCTACCACGGGAAATCTATTATCGATAAATAAAATTCCACAAGGGTATACCTATTCACCTAGTCCTTTTTCACAACCCCCCCTTACAAGCATCATACAAATCGTCAAAGACACAAATTTAAAAGAAACAAGAGATAGCATGTAATAGTTCTAGTGGTGGTTGTGGTGTGGTGGGAAGTATAGAAAGAATAAGAGAAACAGGTATAATTATTCAAGATTTTTACTAAGTTTATATATAAGTATATTCTAGTATTTCATTATTGAACTAAACTACGATCTTAAAATACCGACAAGAGGGACCTCCATATGTATGAATAAAGAGGATGCATTAACTAATACCAGTGAATAGATATTTCCTCTATTATCACTAAACTACGAAAAATTTCTCAAAATCCCGAAAATATGAAAGTAAGTGCATTCTAAACCATCTAATTTGGCACAACCGACTAATGATATATGTTATAATTTGCTAAACTTGAACATACACTGAGCTTGACTCTCTAAATAAAATTTTCCAAAACCTTAGAAGAAGTTTAAACTTAATTCGAGAATTATGAGAATGAATTCTAATTTTAGGAAAAAGATGCATTCAGAATAAATACAAAGAATATGTAAAAACAAGAATCTAGGTAATTTTAAATGAAATTTCACCCAAGATTATATATCTTTAAAATATTAAGAATATGTCTATTATAAAAAAAATTCAACCCTATTCCAAACTCTTGCATATGATAGTAGACCAAACATAAATAATTCATATCATGGACGTTCATCGCAAAAGTCTCGAAAATTGTGCTATTTCATCATTAAACTCTAGTTTTTTCAAAGATAAAATCTCTTAGACTTAAGCATAAAAGAGATAAGGGTACCTATAACATTGGATTTTTGAGGATGTTATGTGTAGCTTTAGGCAATTTATGAATGGATAATTTTTTCTTTTCCGTCTTGATTTATTAATAATTTCCTACTATGTTGTTCAAGAAAGATACTTTTGAAACATAATTTTTTTTAATCATATAACAAGCATGGTTAAAAAATATCCTAACATTAAAGTTAGGCATATGATGCATGTGCATTGATCTCGAAGTATGATCACTCTGGAAAAATTGAACTTGTGTCAATAAGTTGATCTCCTTATAAGAAACTCATAAGTGGGAGCCTTTTTGGTAAAAAAGTGGTGTCCATAGATTGATAAATCAGTTTGGATCGAAGTATATGTTCATAGCATTGATGTGACGAATCCATCTTACTTAGTGAAAGCCATAAATATATTTACCATAGTAACTAAATATCTCATTCGTACTATTATTTTCGGAGAACTGGAAAAGCCCAAAAGTAAATTTGCATAAATATCCAACAAGTAAGAACTTCATATGTGAAGATTCAAAAACTACAAATGAGTAACTCCCAAGGTATGATTATTGACTTATGGTACAGGAAACATCACTTAACTTGTCGCGCGAACCTTTTGTTAAATATTTACTATTTGTTTGAAATAGAATTGCTTGTTGAGGATGAAAAATATGACCTTGAGGTTCATGATGATCGACTCCTAGTAGATCTAAAGATGACCAAGATATTCATTATGCATGACTCGTCGAAGTCCGATAACTATATCACAATTGATCGAGATCTCTCCTAGAGGATCACTAAAATAAATCTACAAAGATCATGACAAAGAAGATCGAGAGTCCGATGTCCTTGACTATCATTCTAAATGAATAATTGATGGTCGATTCTAGAGGTTTATTATAAATGACTCGTAGTAGACCTGACAAGTGATGAAAGGTTTTTAAGATTTGTTCCTTATGGAGAATGTGTATCCTTTAGTGGAAGTATTTATTTAGGTCAGAACCTCTGGAACATTTGAATGACTCGCTTGATCAGAACCTATGGAGCATTTGGGTAAGAACTATATACTTAAGAACAGATGTATATGGAGCTCGGATATTCAGCAACACCACTCTTGGATTTGGAAGCAATTACTTAAAATCATAAGTGTAGCTTATGAGCTTATTTATCACGAGGTGGGAAATGGTGAGATGACTTACATAATGTGGGATAAATGGGTGAATAGGAGAAGTGTTCAAGAAATCAGTCATATCCAGCTTGATGAATCAAATTTGAGTTGCTATAAGAAGGTGAAAGACTGCTTTGGAAGGGGAAGGTGGAGGATTCCATCATGTATTGGTAAGGTTTTCCCTCATATTAAAAATATGGAATTAGTAGATAAGCCTGATTCTCTAATTTGGACAGAATGTGTAAAAAACCAGTTCTCCTTTATGAAAACTCTGAACAGGATAACTTAACATAATGCTAAGGTTTCTTGGAGTGATTTAATTTTGGCAAAATCATGTATTCCTCAGCGTTCCTTCATTTCCTGGTTAGGTGTACTAAATAGGCTCCCTACTAAGCTTAGATTGAGTGAATGGGGTCTTGTGGTTTCCAAGTCTTGCCTTATTTTCAATACTGATGAGGAAGACTTAGATCATCTCTTTACAAAATGTAAGTTTTCTAATGAAATTCTTTAGCGCATACTTATGAACTTCAGCTATGTTAAAAACAAAATTAGCTTAATTGATGAGCTGCTAATGGAGGTCCAGAAAACTTGTGCTAATAATGAAGACTTGATGGTGATTAGTGCGTCTATTACCACCTTTATGTATTTCATATGGAGCGAGAGAAATCGTAAAGATCACGGTGAAAAAGAACGGAATGAAGAGAGTGTGTTTAACTGCATCATTTCATTTATAGCTGTAGCGCTAGAAAATTAGTTGAAAAGATTTGTAATAGTTAAAGTAAAGTCCATGTAGTTGTGTAGACTTGTAATGAGCTCATTTTATTGTAATAGGGAAAGTAGAAGCCCATTGGTTAATGGGCTATGATGTAATACTTTGTTGGTGTTTAATATATAAAGTTTGATTTGCTGATAAAAGAATTGATCATTTCCCAAAATAACCTTATTTTTATAATTGATAATAAGAAAATCCAAAATAAATAACTAAAAATAATACTATTTCAGTTATTTCAGTTAAACTGACTCATATTAGACTGGTGTTAATAAAAATAACACTTTGATATTTAGCCTAGACGTTCATTACTAACAAATTTGATTTTATAAAGAAGCCTTAAAGAAATTAATGATGACTACCAAAACAATTCAACCGAATATTGGCTTATGAAAAGTAGAGATAATAAATTTGTTATTACGAAAATTCACCCTCAAACAAGTACTGATTTATGATTTTTTCTTCATCCTATAATGGTAACCCAAATTATGAGAAAGTTGTAACACATAAAGAACTAATATAATTCTAATCTATAGGAAAAAATTTATGATGGTATTTGTGATATGATTTTTATACGGAATGGGTTCAGGTCTAAGAGATTTATGTACAATGAAGTCATGAATATACTTTCTTAAACATTAATTATTATTATTATTATTATTATTATAATTATTATTATATCTATTATCATTGTTATTATGAAATAAGGTATACTAAAATAAAACATATATTGTTCATCAAAACAATTTTAATAATAACAAAATATTCATTTTGAATTTCTTTTAGTTTAATGATCCTATATACATTTAACATATCTAAATGATATTTTATTTTTGTATTTGCATATATGAAATATGAAATACCTTCTAATTCTAATAAAAATATTTAATAGATAACATTCAACTACTAGGTCTACAATATTAGATATAAATGGATAATACCTGTAAAATTTTATTGAAGTGACATGCTCATCGATCTTTTTCTTATAGTATAATCATCTATGATGACCAGAAGTACTCCAATCTGTAAATTTAAAATTAAATATATAAGAGATATATATAACAAATAAACACATTTTACATGAAATATTAAATATTTTTAATTTAAAGTCACATAAATATTGCTAACTTACTTGAATTAAGTGATAGTAAGTTAAGATAATAAAATTTAAAAAATGAGAGTCAAAAAACTAATCTCATGAATACTTCATTCAAAAAATAAATACCGAGCCATACAAATAAGCATTATCTAGTTTACTTTATAAATTTTAGAAAATATTTATGCATCAATTACGTCAAATAGTTAATATATTATGAAATATTTCATGATAATAAAAATAAAAAAATTCAAAGAATAATACAAAGGTTTCACAAGTTAGATTATTATTTAGTTTTAAGAAATCCAAGTTTTTGATGTTAAAATGTAAGTTTAATTTATAATCATAGGAATTTTAATATTCTAACATATGTAATTTTTTTATCCCAATTATTTGTAATTATATGTAGTGAAAGAGATGATGTTTAAAATTCATTCAAATGAAAGATACATATAAATTAAAACAATAGAGAAAATAATTAATGATTAATATTATATAAGAAAATTTTGTGACAGAAAAATATCATTTACTATTAACAAACTATTGTGGTCAAGTCTATAAACTTTGTTATATTCTTCAATTGTGTCTCTAGATCTCTAAATTATTATGCAACATTGTAATAATTTTTTAGTGAAAATGTACAATAATGTTTGTATTTAAAATTTTGTTTGGATGGTGTGTCTTCAACATAGACGATGATTTGTTTGATATTGATATAGAACTATAATGTAGGGTTTATAATTGAAATTGGGCTAGGCCAACTAAATATAATGAAGGTCTAACCCGTTTATTGATAAAATATTTATTTAAATTATAAGAAGATAATATTTATTTTTCCATTCTCTCTTTAAAGAAGATAAGTCAACTTAAATTATTTTTACTTGGCTAAGAAATCCAATCTTTAACTATCATAAGGAGATATTAATTTTATAAATTAAATAAAACTTTACACATTACGTAGATTCGATATCCCATGCAGGCTACACTATAATAATATTTTAACTTGTAAGAACAAATTTGTTGTTTTGCACGCACTTGTGTATAAATTTGACAAACCATCAAATTTTTAACATCATTGTTTTGGATAGTGACTTAATTTTCATAAGTATTTTATTTTCTTAGATGTTATATTATTTCTATAATATTTCACTTGCTTATTTATCTTAAAAGATACAACAATAATAACATTGTATTTTTATCATCATATCATCATATCATCATATGTTTAATGATGTAAAAACTCTACCGCTCAATCTTCATAATGTTAAAATAAAATAAAAATAGAAAGCCATCCGATGATATTTTTATTAAATAAATAATTTATTGATACATTAAATTTATTGAATAAACAAATTATAACCTAATGAAATAGTTACATACTTTATCCTATTATAGTACCTTAAATCCTTAATTTTGTTACCTTAACTTTAAGAATCTTTTCAACCTATTAAGAATATTTAAGAAGATAAGTCAATCTATTTAGTTTCATTGTGGGTGTGGGTCTTCACGTAAAAGTCAACATCAAGCATTTTTCCACCTCTTTCAAGTTCTCAGTCACAATTATTAGTAAAATGCACTAAATATTATTTAGTTTTAGCAAGTGAAAAATATAATATAAAGGTTAGATATTATTTCAAGTACCTTGTCAGAATGAAATATTATTTTGAGTAACTTGTCAGAATGTAATTATTTAGTTTTAGCAAGTTTAAAGTTACACTAAGCTAAGAAAGAATAACCTTCCACTTTAGCTATCTCTCTTTCTATCCATCTTCCATCACAAAAACAAAACAAAGAAAAAGAGCACAAAGAAAAAAAATATATCTATGGAGTCTAATCATGATTACAAGATACTGAAAACTTAAAACTCTAAAGTTACATCCGAAACTTAGATTTTTTTCCAACTTTCAGTTTGTACAAATCAATTTTACATAATCATTTTACAAAAATATAATGAAATGTCATTAAATGAGTTTTACGTACTATTTATGGTTTAGATAAAAGATGATGTATAAAGTTTACACCATAACTTACAAATTACCCAAATGGTCCTCAAACATTGTTTTTAGCACCGTTAGTCCCCACATTTTTTTACCGTGAGACCACATGCCTACATGTATATTTTTAAAGGTCCCTGGACTATACCGGTGTAATATCCCTAAATTTAAGTTGTGGGGTCAAAGTTAAATATTGAGATAAGAAATATTTATATATCAGTAGTCAAAGTATAATTTTGTAAAGGAAGGGTATTTTTGTAATTTAGGAATTTAGAACCTTCCCACTAACTTAAAGGAATGTTTATTCCATTCGGTGGAAAGAAGGAGAAAAGGAAAAGTAAAAATAAAAAAATAAAAAGGAGAAGGGGGAAAGGAAAACCCAAGTGAACCGGAGTCATCTTCTTGGTAAATATTGATCAAATTTGGGGGCTTCATCAAACCAGGGAAGGGACTAACAATAAGAGTTGGAAATTTGGATTCCAAAGAAGGTTAAGATCATGAACTTTGAGGTTTTGAGGCTTTGAGGGGAGGTAAGTTTAATTATTCATTATTTTATTTATCCTCTTAAATTGTATGATGCTCCAACTTCTATTACTGTGAAATTATCTTATATTTCATCTCAGAGTCTATTTGTAATGAAACTAAAGATATGTATTCAGTTTTTACCGTATTATGTTGCATAATCATTTTTTTGTCTAATTCTCTATTTTTTTCAAGAGTCATTCTTGAGCATGTATTATTGCTTGTATTTTGGGATATGTAATTTGGAAGTAATATTTCTCTTATTCTGGATTTGTCATTCCTAAATAGTCATGTTCGTTAATATTAAAGTCTTTTCGATTGCTGTTCTTTGTTCATTTCATGGGGAAGAAACTCTAATATGAAAATATGTTATCTTTTTGATAGTATAATTGTGAGAGGTTATTGCATAGGTTATGGGATTGGTGTACCTATCGCTCGATGACAACTTGGTACTCAGTTTTTGACCGTCGTTGCACGGGTTAAATGCAGTTTTTGACCGCCGCTGCACGGGTTAAATGCAGTTTTTGACCGCCGCTGCACGGGTTAAATGCAGTTTTTGACCGCCGCTGCACGGGTTAAATGCAGTTTTTGACCGCCGCTGCACGGGTTAAATGCAGTTTTTAACCGCCGCTGCACGGGTAAATGCAGTTTTTGACCGGATATGTAAGGGTTATATGCAAACACAACTTGCGACCGACTAATTATTATTATTATTGACTTGTTAGTGTTTTCAGACCGTGGGAAAAAAGTAAGATCTCAATATAGAAATCTTATGAAAGATTGAGTGGTTTACGAGCTCTATTTTTGGAGTTGATCGTTTGTGCATAAATTGATTTACTTTGATAAGTTTATTTATATACTGTGTTTTAAGGTTTTTGGAAGGATATGTAAAGTTATGAACAAGGTTTAACTGAATTGATTTAATAAGATGAATAAATTTAAAATGCTATGTAAGTAAATTGTGGCCTTGCAAGCTTAAAAAATATTAATCCTAGGCTTGCAGCTGTCTTGTCCCAAGGTTTAATTTTGTAATTCTTGGGGCGTGACAAGTGGTATCAGAGCGGACTTTCCCGGACTTTTCCGCAAGATCCGACGTCTCTTTTAGCTTCCTGACGCTCAACCGTGGCATCTACTTGTTGCATCTTTTTTTCATTCAAGTATTTCTGCATCCCTTGTTTTCTTCTCAAAGCAAACCATAATGGTGGTATAGCGATTTAGATTTGCTCAATTTCTGGAATCCATCAGGGTAAAATCTTTTATATTTAGTGTATTTGATTTGCGTATATGGTTTGAGTTGCATATATGTTATTAATTCTAACATATTATATTTTTACGAAAAGAAGTTTATAGCTTCTTTGTTGGTTGGAATACTTGTGTGTGTTTCAGGGGTATGCGCATTGATTGAATATCATTTTTCCGTCCAATTGATAAGAATATTGGAAATAGGAACCTCGGCTACCTTAACTAGTTAATCGTAAAGCTTGTTAGGTAATATCGAGAGACTTATTGTGGAGCATGATCTTTTTCTTATCGCCTTCTCACTTAGATATTTTAACCTCTCGAGAGCATTCGCCTCTGATGCATTCAACTTTTTCTTTAGCTACAGAAAGTGGATTCAGTATGCACTATTTCGCTTAGGTGCTTTAATCTGAAATTCTGAATAGGTTACTCAGTCTTAGTTTCATTTTCCCTCCACAAAATCTCTTTTCTGTCACATGTATCAACTCGTTCTGCTCAATATCCATGGAAGTTGCAGACTCGACCATTTTGCTTTGATAAGGTTCAGATCTTTCTTTGCAACATCTCCTTCCCAATTCTGAATCTTGTCCAGTCCTTTCAATTACCAAAGCTCATTCTCTAATGTGTCACACCAGAAGAAGTGAGAGTCAGTCTTGATTCAAGCTCTTGTACACGTTTAGTGTATTGTATCCTATTTTTAATTTTTTTCGTGATTTTATCCAAAAACTGAGTGTTCCTTGGCAACTTTGTATATTTGACCTTCATTAGCCTGAGTTAACTCAACCAGCAAGTGCTCTTCGCTTTCCTTTTCTATCTCCATTGAAGCTTGTCCTGAGTTGAAAAATACTGCGCTTTCGGTTTTGATGATTCTTTTTAAAAAAAAAATTTGGACAATTAGTAATGTTGATGATGAAATTTAATAAAAATTTATAAGATATCCCATGAAAGGAAATTTAGGTGTTGAAAAATAGTACTTAAAAAAAAAACCGTTTGAGTTAAATAAAAGAAGTAGCTCATTATAATAATTTGATTTATATAGTACTTGGAGATTATATTACGCATAGATGTATTCAGTTAATCTACATTATTCAGGAAGTATAAAACCAGTCCTTGATGTTTTGGAGAAGTGGTCAACTGCTCACTTTCATTTAACTTTCCAAGTGTCCTCTCTATGTGTATGTGTTCCACCTCATATGATCCATGTTAGAACAAGTGATTTAGGAAAACTTAAGATATCGTGCCTCATAGAAAAACCTAGATTAGAAGTTTGAGAGAATACTATGTTGTGATAATTTTTGAAATGTCACTTTTATATGCTTTATTTGCACTAGTGCGCATATCAAAATAACAATGTCGGATGCCCACTAAAGAAAGTCGACCCAGAATCCGAATTGGGTCGTTTCTATACTATTTTGTTTGTTTTTCCCCATTATATTTGTAACATTGCCAACTCAAAATCGATATCTTTATGTGGTTTGGAATAATTTTGATAATGCCCAGGCAAATTATTTGGTAATGTCAGCTTTTGTAATTTGTGTTCCTTGACACATACATTTTTTTCGAGTGTTTGAATGTCTAGCGAAATAATACTTTTCGAAGTTTGGGAAGTTTAATATTAATGTCTCTAAAGTTATGGGAGCATGTCCTACTTTCTTTTGGGTCTCGGACGTATTATAACTTGAATGGTGAGAAATGTGCACCTTCAATAAAATGTTGGTCGTTGGAAGAGGGTTCATTTAATTAAGCAATACACTGGTGGGGTTTTTAATTGTCTTTGTGTCTTTTATTTCTTGATTTTAATTCCTCCATTCACTGTCTTATGTCTTAATTCTTTCAGAGTCTTGCACATGTAAGAAAGCTCTGATTCTGCTTGTGATTCCCATGTGCTTGCAAGCCTAGTTGTCTCACTATATTAACAATCATTTCTTCTTGTTTTTGAAACTCGACTATTTTTGTAAGATGGTTTGTGATATAATAAAACGTAACAACAAGTAAAATTCTCAAGAGATTCAACTACACCTTGCTGATAAAATGTGTACCTCAGAAGATTTGTTTGCGTATTCTTTAGCTCAAAATATTTACAATATTTACGGGGTTTTCCTTTATCGGTCTAATTCCAAGGACGCCTTAACCTAACTGAATCCTATTCTCTTTAGAATTCCTCTATCCATTTCCAATTACTCAGTACACTCGGTTGCTAAAGTCACTTGCAATAATTCTGTTGATTTAAATTTTGCATAGGAAACCAGATAAGTTTGAAGTTTTTTTTTTATAATCTATGTATTGACCTTAAGGGTATGAATCAATCTTGTTAGGGGAATATTTCATAAGATAACATGGTTTTGGTTCTTTTGAGTGTCGTAAGATATTTTAAAGTCATGAGCCTTATTATGGAGACTAGTCATTCAAAAAAAAAATTAAAGTAATGTTTCCAAATTTTGTAAGATTTTTATATCAGCCATGGTCCATGCAAAAACTTGATAGATTAGCTATAAAATATAAAGTTATGCTATTAGTCCTATATGAGATTTTTTCTAATTTTACTTTATTTAGAGAGGGTATAACTTTCTGCATTTGGTGTTTTTGACAAAAGATTATTAGCTATTATTTTGATATGGGGAAAGATCAAGTTTCGAGGACGAAACTTTCTTTTAGGAGGGAAGAGTGTAATATCCCTAAATTTAAGTTGTGGGGTCAAAGTTAAATATTGAGATAAGAAATATTTATATATCAGTAGTCAAAGTATAATTTTGTAAAGGAAGGGTATTTTTGTAATTTAGGCATTTAGAACCTTCCCACTAAAAGGAATGTTTATTCCATTCGGTGGAAAGAAGGAGAAAAGGAAAAGGAAAAAGAAAAATAAAAAAATAAAAAGGAGAAGGGGGAAAGGAAAACCCAAGTGAACCGGAGTCATCTTCTTGGTAAATATTGATCAAATTTGGGGGCTTCATCAAACCAGGGACTAACAATAAGAGTTGGAAATTTGGATTTCAAAGAAGGTTAAGATCATGAACTTTGAGGTTTTGAGGCTTTGAGGGGAGGTAAGTTTAATTAATCATTATTTTATTTATCCTCTTAAATTGTATGATGCTCCAACTTCTATTACTGTGAAATTATCTTATATTTCATCTCAGAGTCTATTTGTAATGAAACTAAAGATATGTATTCAGTTTTTACCGTATTATGTTGCATAATCATTTTTTTGTCTAATTCTCTATTTTTTTCAAGAGTCATTCTTGAGCATGTATTATTGATTGTATTTTGGGATATGTAATTTGGAAGTAATATTTCTCTTATTCTGGATTTGTCATTCCTAAATAGTCATGTTACGTTAATATTAAAGTCTTTTCGATTGCTGTTCTTTGTTCATTTCATGGGGAAGAAACTCTAATATGAAAATATGTTATCTTTTTGATAGTATAATTGTGAGAGGTTATTGCATAGGTTATGGGATTGGTGTACCTATCGCTCGATGACAACTTGGTACTCAGTTTTTGACCTCCGCTGCACGGGTTAAATGCAGTTTTTGACCGCCGCTGCACGGGTTAAATGCAGTTTTTGACCGCCGCTGCACGGGTTAAATGCAGTTTTTGACCGCCGCTGGTAAATGCAGTTTTTGACCGGATATGTAAGGGTTATATGCAAACACAACTTGCGACTGAATAATTATTATTATTATTGACTTGTTAGTGTTTTCAGACCGTGGGAAAAAAGTAAGATCTCAATATAGAAATCTTATGAAAGATTGAGTGGTTTACGAGCTCTATTTTTGGAGTTGATCGTTTGTGCATAAATTGATTTACTTTGATAAGTTTATTTATATACTGTTTTAAGGTTTTTGGAAGGATATGTAAAGTTATGCACAAGGTTTAACTGAATTGATTTAATAAGATGAATAAATTTAAAATGCTATGTAAGTAAATTGTGGCCTTGCAAGCTTAAAAAATATTAATCCTAGGCTTGCAGCTGTCTTGTCCCAAGGTTTAATTTTGTAATTCTTGGGGCGTGACAACCGGGGTCTTCAATCAAATTCCGTATTAGTTGAACAATAAGGAATCTTTCAAAATTGATACTAAAAGAGCTTCAATCGAGATAAAAAATAATGATTAATCTTGTGAAAGATTGATAAGCCAGTCATGAAGATAGCCAGGTCATGAATATACGTGAATTGAATACCAGTACATTTTGAGTTTACAGAGTTACTTTTTTAACAGGGGCTAATTTGAAACTAGGGGTAGTTTCACAATCTAAAAGTGGAAAAAACTCATTTCTTAAAGCTAATCGAAAAGATCAAGTGAGAAATAATATTTTTGCATCACATTTGCATCAGATAACTACTGATCAAGAGCTACAAAGATTCACTATAGGGTATATTTTTTACTATTTTTCATTTATGTTTATACATTATTGTGAAGAACTTAACTACAAGGTAAAATAGAAACTATGCAATTACTCCATTATTTGAGAAGACTTTAACATCTATACAATTATTCCATTTACTCATTTCTTTTACTTCATAATACAGATCGCTGAATTGAAGCTTACTTTACAGTTATCATTTCAGTCATTTCTATGAATTTATAATAAACTTACTATACTAGGAGCTTTACTCGACCAACCGTGCAATTAAAGCTAAAATATTTAACATGAATAACATGGTAAATTTGTTTAAGAAGCATAATTACAAATACATTAATTACAGTATCCAAAATTTCAAATATCATAAATAAAATTGTTTTATGCTATGGATTTTATGATTACAATTCAAAAAAATGATATATTCATGGTTTAATCAACAACAACATTAATAGAATCCTAATATTGATACTTTTAAATTCATTAAACAATATAGAATATTATTTCAAAGTGAAAAAACAATATAACATATCTTGTTACTAATGCGTTAAGAGAACAACGAAACCATTATCAATACAGTAATTTCAAGGAGAAGATTTGTTTTTGAAAGAAGACAATGTAGGCTTATATTTTTTTTGGGGGTTGGGAAAGGTTTTTAGTGATTGAGAAGATGAATTATTATGTGGGAAAGTATGGATGGAAATTGGTAGAGGCGGTAGAATTAAACTAGCAAGAAATTATTCATAAAAAATAAAATAAATTTATGCATTTTTTATCTGTGATACTATATTACTTTTTTATCTGTGATTTTTTAAATATATTATATATAATAATCTATATTAGTACCACCAAGTTGGACAAAAATATTAGTACCACCACAATGCAAGCTTTTTAAAAAAAAAGTACCACTGAAAAAAAGAAGTTAATATTTACAAAAATATTTAATATAATATGTGTTTACGTTGGAATCCAACACGTTTATCTAATCACTCATTAAATTATTATCATATTTATTTAAGTATTATTTGTCACTTAATATACTCTAGTGTTCAATAAATTAGATTTAAAAAAACATGGTTCATTTTTTGGCTCCATTGAATGTCTAAATTTTATTGTAATCTATTATATTTAATAAAACACTAGTTACAAGATTTTAGAGGAAAAAATTCTAGTATTTATCATATTAAGTTTAACAAAAAGAAAAACTTTGGTAAAAGTTTTTTGGCTCTATACTTGATGTTCCACTAAAATTCTAACAAAAAAAATGAAAAAATATAAAACAAAAACGGTAGTAAGTGTAATTATATTTTTCAAATCCTAAATATTAGTTATATCAAATATATACAAAAATTTGACTATAGAACGAGGTTCAATCAAATGAGTTGTCTTTATTCTACTCATTAACGTCAATCGAATGAAACTACCGCCTATATAAAAGTACCGCCTATATAAAAGTACCATCATATAATAAGTTTACTTAAAACTGCCGCCAATTAAATGCCACCAATAGTTGAATTTTTAGTAGTGCTTGGGTAATGTATTTATGAAGTTATTACATTTTTGGTTAAATTATTTTTTCTGAATACAAAAAAGCTTATAAAACTATGAATGCTCTTTCGGTCAACAAGTTAATTCAGTCTCTGACGATATGTTCAATTCTTTGGTTAAGCAAGAAACTTTATGTCAATAAAAAGAAATACTTTCAACACAAATCAATCCAACCAAAATTAATCTTTTTATATTGATAAGGTAAAATATAATTCGCAAAAGTTTTAGTAATATCAAGGTAATATGTACTAGAAGATTATTTTTTAATAAAAATTCTAGAGATAATGAAGGATGGTGATAGAGGAAATAATACTGAGTAAATGTTCTTAATTTTGATTGTAATAGAGGCATGTAATGGTGATAATTACGAGAAAGAAGAATTCATATAAAAAGAACAAGAATTGTTCCTTTCCCAAAACACCCTTATTCTTATATTGTTAATATTAAAATATAAAAGAAAAAACTAAAATAATACTATTTCAGTTATTTTTGAAGTAAATACTTAATTGAGAAATATCAAATCACATGCACTATGATTATTAAAAGGTCATACAGAGACAAAAATCAAGTTGGTGTAATAAGAAACAAATTAGATGTACAATTATCAAAAAGGCTAACATCTTAATGTATTATAAAACTGTTACAATCAAATTACTTTTAACCTTCGGGAATTAATATTGTTTGATCCTCTCAACTTCGTCATGGGAAATCTTGACACAATTTTCATGAAACCATTTATAGCAAACATCACACGTAATCCAAAATTCACCAATCCCATACCTTCTCTCACATTGAACACATAAATTGGAAACATCATCCACATAATTTGAAAGTTTTCCCTTTAGTTTTGTATTTTTCTTCTGCCATACATAATCTTTTAAGTTAACAACTATTCAACCGATTACAAAATTTTTATAGTACACTGTATAAAAAATAACAAAAGCTTATTGACTATGTATCTATAACTCAACTCATCATATCTCAATGACATCTCGAGAAGTACTTCCATTTTCTATCACCGGGTTGCCATGTGTAGTGTTTCTAGCCTTCACAGCCTCAATAACAGAAGGCGCAGATTCATAATTATGTCAAATAGTTTCATCATGCACGTCAAAATAACAATACAATTAACCATTACTCATCAATATATTGAAATACTTATTATATATTTCACAAATTTCAATTCTAAAGGATATACTAAGGTACCTTTTGTTTTGATAAACTTTTCTCTAGTGTAGAAAGCAACCCAAAGTAACCATGAATCGCTATGCAACAACTTTTGAGATCCATTTTTTGCGACTCAGTCCGATTGTACCAAAATCATCCCCAAAATAGGCTATGGGATGTTAGCTAGAACATATTCAACATGATATGTCCATATACATACATAAATTTTCCCTTTCTACAAAAGTTTACCAACCAAAGTGTTAATACAGTATAACAATATTTTTATAGTAAATTATACTTGAAATTATTTTATTAGATATGGTAATAAATTTAAATTATATATTTGTACACCATAAATAATAAAATAATTCAAATATTATATTAATATGTTTATTATATAGATGCAGACTAATTAAAAGTACAACTATCTCAATATTTTCAACATATTTATGTGTATTCATATTCAAAAATATATTAAAAATATGTTATTTAAGTATCAAACTGAAATAAGTCTTCATTGAAAAGTATTTAGTATTAAATCTCAATGAAGGAAATATTGGGATATGTGACAACTCATGTAATTAATAGAAAAAGATCAAATTGTGAAAACTATTATTTTTTGCTTGTTTTACTTAAAATACTATAACACTGTCATTTAAATTATTTTATACAAGCTTATAATGCTTGCTACACACATGTATCCATCATTTTGTGTTAGGCCACATATTTTGAATTTAATTTGGCATAACTGTGAGCCTATTTTGGTCTACACAAGGATAAGATAATTTATAATCCAAATAATTATGTTAGTTACCTAAATAGTTATATTGGTTAGATATTTAGACAATTCACACCATATACAATTTATTAATATCAATTATAAATAATTACTTTTTAAAGCAATTTTCAAGATATATCTAAATTTTGTAAGATACCCATAATACAAATGTGTTAAAAAAAAAAATTTCTTATTTTTTTCACCCACTTTTCACTTATTCTTGAATGTTTTTCCCACTACGACTCTCATTACAAAATCAAAGCCCTCTCTTCAAATAAATGAATTCTATGAGTGTGGATACCATTGTTTTGGGTGTTTTTACCTAAACCCTACCCTCATGAGCTCAAATTAATCATAATTTAACGTTTCGTCTACCACGGGAAATCTATTATCGATAAATAAAATTCCACAAGGGTATACCTATTCACCTAGTCCTTTTTCACAACCCCCCCTTACAAGCATCATACAAATCTTCAAAGACACAAATTTAAAAGAAACAAGAGATAGCATGTAATAGTTGTAGTGGTGGTTGTGGTGTGGTGGGAAGTATAGAAAGAATAAGAGAAACAGGTATAATTATTCAAGATTTTTACTAAGTTTATATATAAGTATATTCTAGTATTTCATTGTTGAACTAAACTACGATCTTAAAATACCAACAAGAGGGACCTCCATATGTATGAATAAAGAGGATGCATTAACTAATACCAGTGAATAGATATTTCCTCTATTATCACTAAACTACGAAAAATTTCTCAAAATCCCGAAAATATGAAAGTAGGTGCATTCTAAACCATCTAATTTGGCACAACCGACTAATGATATATGTTATAATTTGCTAAACTTGAACATACACTGAGCTCGACTCTCTAAATAAAATTTTCCAAAACCTTAGAAGAAGTTTAAACTTAATTCGAGAATTATGAGAATGAATTCTAATTTTAGGAAAAAGATGCATTCAGAATAAATACAAAGAATATGTAAAAACAAGAATCTAGGTAATTTTAATTGAAATTTCACCCAAGATTATATATCTTTAAAATATTAAGAATATGTCTATTATAAAAAAAATTCAACCCTATTCCAAACTCTTGCATATGATAGTAGACCAAACATAAATAATTCATATCATGGACGTTCATCGCAAAAGTCTCGAAAATTGTGCTATTTCGTCATTAAACTCTAGTTTTTTCAAAGATAAAATCTCTTAGACTTAAGCATAAAAGAGATAAGGGTACCTATAACATTGGATTTTTCAGGATGTTATGTGTAGCTTTAGGCAATTTATGAATGGATAATTTTTTCTTTTCCGTCTTGATTTATTAATAATTTCCTACTATGTTGTTCAAGAAAGATACTTTTGAAACATAATTTTTTTTAATCATATAACAAGCATGGTTAAAAAATATCCTAACATTAAAGTTAGGCATATGATGCATGTGCATTGATCTCGAAGTATGATCACTCTGGAAAAATTGAACTTGTGTCAATAAGTTGATTTCCTTATAAGAAACTCATAAGTGGGAGCCTTTTTGGTAAAAAAGCGGTGTCCATAGATTGATAAATCAGTTTGGATCGAAGTATATGTTCATAGCATTGATGTGACGAATCCATCTTACTTAGTGAAAGCCATAAATATATTTACCATAGTAACTAAATATCTCATTCGTACTATTATTTTCGGAGAACTGGAAAAGCCCAAAAGTAAATTTGCATAAATATCCAACAAGTAAGAACTTCATATGTGAAGATTCAAAAACTACAAATGAGTAACTCCCAAGGTATGATTATTGACTTATGGTACAGGAAACATCACTTAACTTGTCGCGCGAACCTTTTGTTAAATATTTACTATTTGTTTGAAATAGAATTGCTTGTTGAGGATGAAAAATATGACCTTGAGGTTCATGATGATCGACTCCTAGTAGATCTAAAGATGACCAAGATATTCATTATGCATGACTCGTCGAAGTCCGATAACTATATCACAATTGATCGAGATCTCTCCTAGAGGATTACTAAAATAAATCTACAAAGATCATGACAAAGAAGATCGAGAGTCCGATGTCCTTGACTATAATTCTAAATGAATAATTGATGGTCGATTCTAGAGGTTTATTATAAATGACTCGTAGTAGACCTGAACGACGGTTATAAAAATAAAACTTAGATATTTGTCCTAGAGGTTCATTATGAACAAATTTGAACTTCTAAAGAATCCTCAAAGAAATTAATGATGACCACCAAAAAATTTCACCCGAATATTGGCTTATGAAAAGTGTGAATA